>JAVJGJ010000037.1:52307139-52332538 GCA_035590215.1 Microhierax caerulescens
TCTATCGCTTCATCCTTCTCTGGCTTTTTTCCTCGCGGACAAACAGAAACACGGATGCAGACTCTGCACTCACTTCACCAAAGAGGGGTTATTTCATCCTGAGAGGGCCTCACTGTCAATTCTCTACTACTACCCCCCCACTTCACTCTCAGGACGTCACACCTTTAAACTTATTTAGAGACTCATCTCTTGTTCAATTCTATCGCTTCATCCTTCTCTGGCTTTTTTCCTCGCGGACAAACAGAAACACGGATGCAGACTCTGCACTCACTTCATACCAAGGTATGTCTCAGGCATACACACACACACAGACACGAGTCTCTCATAAAGAACCTGGCACTTTCTGTGTCACCGAGTAACGCCAATTCAAATGTCGCATTCTGGTCTGAGACCAGAGCTTGGTTCTGTTTGTGTTCTCGGGAACAGAATTAAGACTCTGAGTCAAGAGCCAAGGAAATGTATTTGCCCAACAATAAATCTGCAAATGCAAAGGGAGAGAGAGCGTGAGATAAAGAGAGAGAAAGGAAGGAAAGAAAGAAGGAAAGAAAAAGAAAGAGTTCAAAGCAATAGCTACCACCCAGAGCTGCAGTGTCCCGATAGTCCGATTCATTTTCAAGTCTGGTGGGGGAACGTTACGTCCGATGTTAGTTGGTTCCGTTTTTTATAGAGTCGTTACAAGCTGTTCTGCTTAACCACACCTTCCACCCGGCAATGGTGCACATACCCAACATCCCTCAGGGGTCTCCAGGCACCTTGACCCCCCTGACGCCAAGTCTGAGCACATGCACAGGGGTTACATGCCCATCATACCCCAAGTCTGGGAATATGCACAGGGGGTTGTTTAAGTTTTGTGGGATCAGCCTCCCTCATTGCTCCATGGTGTCAGTCGGTCTCCTAAATCCCTGCGGTGGCAGTGGTGTTATCTTCTTGCCTTAAATGCCTTCTGTGGCAGTGGTGATATAATTCACTGTGGCGATGACATGAGTTTCCTGCCATAGCAATGTTGAGACAACACTTCTGCTGTGGCGATGGTGGGTCTCACGGGTGCAGTTTCTCACACAGGTACATAGGCAACATGAGTTATGAAGATGGTGTCATTTTGGCTGCCTCTTTGCCTGATAATTAGCACAATTTAACAAAATAGATTTTATACAAATTTGCTACCATGTTTGCAAGACTGAAAAGACTTATTACAGTAACATTACAACAGTAGTGGTGGAAGGGAAAAGCTTGAGCAGGATAAAGGACTTTGTACCTACATTCAGACTTTGACTTAGATAGTTCATATAAAATTAATATTTCAAAAATATTAGATATGGTAAGAATATCTATAGCATTGATACTGAAAAGCTGGAAAAGCAGAAGTGATCTCAAGAACAAAAATTATGTTTCAAAGGCAGTAGCTTAGGCACCAACTAGATAGATTTGTAAGACTTCCAGCCTTAAAGAAGAGAAAAACTCAGTGGACAGAAAAACATGAAATGCATTCTTTCTGAAAACAAGCATATCACAAAATAAACTAAAAAAAATAATAAGACCTAATCAATATAATTAAGAGTATGAAATGAAACTTTCTGTAGCTATGTACTTGGAAGGTACCACTTAGACAAATTATTCATTCAAAGATGCATGGAAGGAAGAAAAAGGAAGAGAAGAATATTGACTGTTTGGAGGTGAAGGAGTTAGAGAAATTGGTATGAGTGAGATTAAGGAAAACAAATTTGGCAAGGGGCAGGTAAATGCTTTTTGTGCAATCAATCTGTGTGTGCCACTGACTTGAGTTGGGGACAACTGTATGTAGTAGTAAAAGTAATAGAAAACATTCAAAACAGCACTGAAGAAAATGTGCTAAAAGTCTCAGTGTCACGTTTGGGCAGTTGGTATTTTGTTTTTTAAAATGTCCGTCTTACAGCTGTGATACTTAAAGCTTCTGGGTACCAGTGTTGTGTTTGTCATAGCTGATGTAAAAGGTGTAACAAGGCAAAATGTCAGTACAAACAACCTAAGACATCGGAAGCAAAGGAAGGGATCTGTTTAAAAAAAAATAAAATATTTATTTGCTTACTTATTTTAAACAAATATCATTACACCAACAGAATCTGATTCTCTTAGGAAGAGTAAAAGGCTTATTGGGGGAAAGTAGAAAAAAAAAAGTAGGAAAAAAATCTATTACAGAACAATCCACTTTGAGTTTAAAGATCTTGTCTTGATTAGCCACAAGGATAGAGGTGAGCATGTGCCCAAACTATACATCTGGATTAGGCAAGAACTATCATGTACTAAATATGATAATAGAAACTCATCTCAGAAGATCTTGGGGTTTTTTTGTTTTTCACTAAAGAAAATGACAGATCTGGGTTTTTTTTATTATTTTTTTATATGTTTTTTACATTCAGCCAAGAAAATTCTGTCCTTTCTACATAGGAGGTTTAATCGTGTGAAAAGAATGGCACTTATTTCACTTCAGTTTGATTCTGTTGTTTTAAAACAGGTATGTTAAAAACACCAGCATCATGCAAGCCTTGTATGAGTCACCATTTATAAGTAGTTGCACTTAGGAAATAACAAAAAGCCTGTTCTGTCCTGTTCTGTGCATTTTCACAGCAAACTAGCACGTTTTTCAAATAGACTAGGATCTCAGGAGAAGAGTACTTTGTCTCCATGACACCTTGAAATATCCCGTTACCATAGTACCCACAATTTTAAAAGATTGGTCATTCTAAACACATTAGCAGGGGCATGAAGGAACCAATCCAGAATGTATTTAAATGCTCCAGTATCCTATTGTTCCAGTAACAACAAGTTTTTACCAGATAGCAAGGGCTTTGTTTAATAACTTTGTCAGATTGTTTCCTTTGTAGTATCATGTATGAATGAAAAAGATAAGCAATAAGTTCTCTTTGAGGATATTTATAGGTAGTTTTTAAAGCACATCAGCTCAGAAAACCAAAATAATTCTTTGTTTATCTGTTAAATTCTTCCCTAACAAATATTTCAAAGGGTCTGTCTACTAAATCTTTCACAGACAGCTATAAGCAGAGTGCATCTCCAAACAGGCAGAGGCTATAGATATTTCTGAAGTTTCCTATGCTATTTGGAGCTATTAATTTCCAGATCCAATGAGTAATTACTTAATTTTTTATTAGCTACTTTTTGCCTTTTTACTTCAATCCCCATAGCAACGTCTTGCAAAAGGACAAAACCTTTTGATTTTTGAATGTGGGATATCCTTCAGAATGGTGATTATAAGTTGAGAGTTGATAATTCTGGACAGCTGCCTGGCCAAAAGAAAATAGGATCCTGCAGACTTGGAGACAAAGGGCAATGAATAGGAATAGGAAAAAACCAATATACTGAATGGATGCAAGTGCTAGTGAAAGTAATTAAGTAATGGTTTAGCATCCATACTTTAAGAAGTATAATGAAAGATTTAAGTTAGTGAAGAAAAGGCATTGATGGATAATGTACTGTCTTAAAGAAAATCTTTATAGTGAAAGCTATAAGAAAGCTTGATCTGTTTGGATTATCAAAGAGAAAGTAAAGATATGTTTCAAATATTTTAAATGAGTATCTTCACAGAACCTTCACCAACAATGATTATTTAAAGGAATTCAAGATGTGTTGTTAGTTAGTAGAAATTAAATGTTGTGACAACATTCATATTTTTGATAGAGCAGGCTGGTACTTGTTGCAGCATCTACTGAGAAAAATAGCAAATTCTTCATATTTTGATAGCTTCAAGTCAAAAGAAGCATAATTTGTTAGTGCATTCTTTTGTCCCACAGAATGGCAAAATTGTTGGGCTCATTTTCCATACCATATAAAGAATGGCATTGTAAAAGAGCTACTAAAGTTTTTACTTTTGTTAAAAAATTAATGGTCTTGAGTTCGACTGTGTAAATGTTACTGTCATCAGTATTACAACTTCACTGTCCATTCAGGTTTTTTATGCCACTGTAGCCAATGCTGTGTCTTTCCTAAGTGGACATAACTTTCTCTATAAATTACAATAAAGTGTAAACACAAGAAAAAAAAATTACTATTTTTAAATTATTGATGGATAGCTACTGCAGTAATCAGTTTATAAATTATACTTTTTATTACATGCATTTCTAATGGTTTTCGTTTAGCACATGACTTGTGGCGTGTTTATATTTGTAATTAAATTAAGTTAATTTAAATAACATTTCTGTAAACACAATACTTAGGAATCTGAATTCTGGTTTCCCTTAATAGTTTATGATATTTGTTCATGTTCACAATTTCTGTCATAAATCAACTGTGCAAAACTGTTTTAGAAGAAAACAATGAAAAAACTGAAAGCTATCAGAAAGAAAAAATTGGTATTATTCCTCTAATACTCTCCATGATGGGAAAAAACAACCCTTATTTATCATAAAAATGTATTTTGCTAAGTAAAAAGCCCCTACTCATAAAATTACTTGTTATGAGCAAATGATATTCTATGATGTAGAAGAAGCAGAGAGGTATGACCTCTCAATGTATTTGTTTGAATTTTTATTCATATATTATATTTAAAAAGCAAGCTACCTAAGCAAGACACATTCTTGGCCTACTTGTACGTTTACATCTAAGTGCATGCTAAGTGATTTTGCAAAGGCACACAAATTTGTCTGTTGTATCTATAAATTCTTCATACATCTAGAATTTCATGTAGATGTGGACTTTTATCTTCATTTTCCATCTGTTAACAAATCTTTTGTTTTAAAGAAAAGCTTAAAAACATTCAAACAATTTATGTTTGAAAGAAGAAATATATTTAAGTCGTTAACTCCAAGTCCACATCATGTCTTTGACAGCTGACAAATAAATAGTTATGTTGCCAAATAATTTCTGTTTAGCGTAAATGCACAAAACATTGTCCATGTGGGTAACTGTATCTCGATTTCTTCCTTGGCTTTTCTCCCAGGAGAAAGCCATTATACACCTACATTTCTCTTGTAACCATATGCCTAAAATCAAATGCTTCACCTTAACTGGAAACAAAAAAGAACAGGATGATGGAACACAACCCTAATATCATTATAATCTAGTATTATTGATTGCATATATAATACTATAGATTTTCACTCCCAATTTTACTAAAATACTCATCTTTAAAATAAAATAACATATGGATAAATTAGAAAGGAAATGGGTGGAAATAACTAGCTATGATCAATCATAAAAACTATAGTTACTGGAAACAGCTGTGATACGGACCGTGTTAAGAAAGAGGGAGACATAATATTTACCTTCAGGGTGATGAGTAGAGAGGTAGCAAGGCCATCAAGAGCAGAATGATCTACTTGTTGCCTATTCAGCAAGAAAGACATACCCTTCCTTAGCCCCAGTTTGAGTTGCTATAAACCCTTCCTCTCCATGCTAGCTTTTCTGTAGCTTCCAGGCAATTTAAGGTATAAATTCAACTATTCAATTCAACCTATGGTGAAATTTCATATGAGAAATGTAGCAGAGGGATGCCTCATCTCTGTGAAGGAGATTAAAAACTGGTACATTACAATTTTGTTAGATGTCACATTGCACTTTTGGAAGCCTGGTGCCTTCCCTACGCTTCAGTTTTGCACTTTCATATTAGTTTTGTTTGCACACTACTTCAAGTTGTCTTTTAGGCAAACAGTCAGTATTATTTTTAGTATTTTCTTTTTACTCTTTAGTCCCTTGTTGGACAAGTATTTGGCATTTGGGAAATAAAGGACCTTCACATCTTAATAAAAGTTTCCAATTAACAATACCACAAAACCAACAGGATATTAACAAACAAATTGTTAGAACACAGCAAAGCTGTGCTCCTCTCCTTCTGCCATTTTTTTCTCATTTTCTTTTTCCAGGATACTGGCACATATTTTTTCTTTTTCCCTTCCCTCAAGTTTCCCTTCCCTCATTCTCCTGCATTAATGTCCAGTTCTTAAATTAAAGATGCAGCTTTGTGTGTGACTCTGGCACCCAGAGGGTTCTATATGTCCATCTCCGTTCACCTGCAGATTGGCAGAAGCTGATAGGGCAATCTGGGGAAACGCTAATTTTTTTTTTGCTCTGCTCTGTCTTAAAAAGCCCGTTTCTGGTCAGGGACTGCTTAAACAGATAAACCCTGGGTTCATCAGACCTCCTTGTGTGTTCTTGTGTTTTGTCCTTAATTCACTTCCTAGCCAAAAATATCTGTCAGCATCATCCTACATTTCTTTTTTTTGGTGGGATAACCCTTATGCTGCCAGGTTCTATTTCATCCAGACAAATGTGCAAATATACTTTGTGATGTATCAAAAAACTTGAATGGGCTAAGCTATATCAGATATTCCCTTCTTTCTTATCCTTAAACTTTAAACCACAGTTGCTTTGGTTTTCTGTGGTTTGCTTTGGTTAGGAAAAAAAGAGTATCATACTTTTACCCTTTTACTGAAGCTCAAAAATCTTCTGGAAGGTCACTGGATTTATAGGCACTCATGGAGAATAACTGATGAGAGAGTGGAAGTCGTGAAAGAACTCCAGTTTAAGTCATGCCTAAGAGTCATAGAAGATTAGCAGAATGTCATTGCAACCTCAAGAAGCATGGTAAAGGACCAACCATTTTACCAAAGGGAGAATTACTCTCTAGACTTCTTATATAATTTTGTGAAAGAATATTTAAATTCTTTTTAAAATAAGTAACTGACCTTTTGCAGATATTCCTCTCCTAGTCAATGTAGGAATATCTTATCACTCACGCCATCCCTTCACACTTATGAAAAAATAACGGTCTTGAAATGCATGTCTTCAGTGTAATAAGGTTTACTGCACAGTGGAGAGCAGCAAGGTTTTAGAAACAGGAAAACATTTCTTCCGGAATAGCTAATGCTATTTCCATCATCATTCCGCATTGAACATGATCCCTGCATTTAATTATTATTCCTTTTTCATATTGGCCACCTTCATGTAAGAGCAGCACAGCTTTCTACTGGGAAATCATAGAATTTCCAGTGGAAATATGCTGGGTTCTTAACTCTATAAATATGCATACATTTTCCAAACAAAGTTTGCTCAGTTCATAAGAATGAGTAAACCAGGTGTTACTGGCTTCCAGAGTCAATACATGGCTATAGGCAAAATAATAAATAAATAAAAAAATATGTTTATTTTAATGTGATCTCACCTTTTTAATAGAGTCAAATGAATTTGGATTTTTACATTACTTAACTATTTGTCAAACCTTTCAAATTCTCTGTCAGTTGAATATCACTGCAACTATGCTCAGGGGTAAAAATAAAACTAGAGTACAATCAGACTTCGTAGTTTTTAAAGGTGCCACTAATTATAAAAATAACAGTTTTGCCCATCAACTATTTTAACTATGTTACAAACAGAAACAGAGAAAAGCTCCTATTTTTTCTCATGTATATTTCCAGCAATTTTTTCAAGCTGATATACTGTGATATGCTTTTCAGCAATGATTAGAGATTCATAGCACTGAGACTTCTTCACAAAGATGCCATGCAGAAACAATCAGTATTTATTTTCTTATCAAATCACCTCTCACTACCTGACTTGTGGTAGCTGACGACACATTTTCTCTCAGCATGCCAGAATTGTGAAGCAGAGTGCATTAAGTTTAATCTGCAAATGTTTTTTTTGTTCTTAAGTGTAACAGAGCCAGCAGAAGCTGCATTGTCTGATTTATAAAGAGAAAATAGGCAAATGAAATTTTATAGATTACCTAAGCAACAACTGAAGTCTATAACTACTTTGAAAGTATAAATAAGGAGAAAAAAAAAAAAAAAGTTTAATATATATGTATAGCCCCAGTGATTTAGGGAGAAGAAGCAGCAGACTGCAGGGACCTCAGAAAAGTGGGAGTTATTAGAAGCTTATTTGCCTGCAGTTCTATTAGTTTCCACCACAGTGGTGGTTGAAACCTTATTGTCTGAATTATTTTAAACTAGCTTGCGAAAGCCAGGAAGGAAGACAGACTGAACACACAGCTTAATAAGTCTTTTCTATCTCTACATTTTCATTTCTGTGAGTATCTCAGTCAATTGGAATTGTACTGAGAAATCTGAGACTACTTATAAGGAAAATGTCAAACTGATGCCTCATAGACATATTTTGAGGCATCAATGTGTAATATTAGAATACAATCAAAAATGCAGTATCTGTTATTTAGATTCCTTCAAATTGTGAGACAAATATTGTGTTCGCATAAAGTATACATGGGGAAAATATATTATAATTCTAAGATTTCCACTAGAATTAGAAACATTCCAAATAATAAAGATACAGAATTCTTACATAAGACCATGAATAATTTTGCAGTTCCCTCAACACTCATGTCAGAAATAGAGGTAAATATTGAAATAACATTAGGAAGGAGCAGACAGTCTAAGCTTTCTGACCTTTCATGTGACTGCCAGTTCTGGTGCAGCAGCACAGGCTCTTCCATGGATTCAGTGGTGGGTTTCCTTATGCCAATGTCATTTACAGCACATTGGTGGCAGCCGGCATGCAAGACATGGACTTGCCTGCATGTTGCACTTGGAGCCCTAAATGGACCACTCTGGTGAAAAAACCAGATTGTTGTGATGTTGTACAGCGACCAGGAATGCTGGATCATGGGACATTAACAAAGAAATCTGAGGCTCTGAGAAGATAACTGAGGGAGCATACACAGAAGTTGTCCAGGGCACAGCATGTGGAGCAATGCAAAAACCAATGGAGAATCAATGGTGATAAAACTCACAGCGATTCAAACCTAAGGAACTCTCCAGCAGGTCTTGAACTGTGATACAAGTATCAGATGTGGCATATAAACTATAGTAAAATTTAGAGGTTGTGTGGATAAAAAATTACAAAGCTGTTACCCAGCTGCTTGCAAGTTGTGATGCAATAGCTATTACAGCTGGAGAGCTGCTTGAAAGTGGAGGCTTTGTGAAATATTTGTGGAGGCAGAGAATGAATTCCCATTTGCTGTGGACTGGAATCAGAGAAACCCACTATGTAGACACTGTAGAACTGTAGTTGTGTGCAGGTTTCATTTTATCTCAATATTTAATAATTCTATGTTAAGAGATAGGAGTTGCTATTGGTGGAATAAGGGCATGCATGGCACTATTTTATACAAAGATTTGTATAAAATAGTGCCATGCACTGACTGATATAGAGAAAAAAGAGATACGGTGAAGACTTTGGATAGTACCTTTAACATTGAATGTGAAATCAAAATACTGTTGCTGCTGTGTTTCTTTGGCATGCAGTATTGTTGTATATCTATTGCTGTGCATTACAATATATATCCAAAGAATAAAAAGTAACATATTTTTTGGTTACTTCTTGTAAATGTTCAATTTACATTCTAAGTACGAACATCTGTTTCAATAATATCTTTTGATGTAATTTTAATTTTAATAAGCCAATGTTTAAGTGGTTCTTCATATCTGTTATTTTGCTCTTCTTTCAGCATTTTTCTCTAGGGAGGGAAAGTTCTGGTGCCAGAAAATTACAAGCAAAAATACGGACAGAAATTCAGAACAAGATCTGCCATTCCATGTTGATATAAAAGCAGCACTTCCCAAAAGCCTGAAACCTAGAAAATGCACTGGGGTTTATCCTCCACATCAAATGGAAGTGACTACATAAATATCCTGTGGCATGAAAAGCAGACTGTGATGTTTAAAATGTTACTGTTGTTCACACCTTATATCAACGCTGCAATGCAAACCCTGGCTCTGAACAACTCACAGATGGTGAGTACTCTTTCAACATGAATGAATATCCAAAACCTCACCATACCAGACTTTAGCATGCCAGTCATACCATTAACATCTGTAAAGTACACACTTACATGACAGTCCTTGAAGATATTTACCAAAGGTCCTGAAAAATCACAGAATGGATGAGTAAAAGCTGAAGCAAACCCTGAACATGCTTCTGGGTTGTGGAATGTCATATTCCAAAATAGAGAGAAACTGACCCTGTATTTACTTAAATAGGGTCAATAGGAACTTTTTAGTATGTCATTTCCAACACTGTTTTCTATGCTTTCTATTCTTTCTGTGTAGAGGGAAAAGTGGTGCCTCATATTTTTCAACCATCTTCCAAGCATATTTAGACACTACACCTTGGAAGCACCCTTGGGGAAGGAGCTTGGTCTGAGAACACTGCTTTGAGGTATGTGAAGGGGGAAAGAAAAGAAGAGGCAGTACCAACCGACTGGAGCAGACAGCTTTGAACAGGGAGTGGAAGATTTCCCAGCACTTCACATTTACAGATCAAAATGTGCTTCCTTCTCCAAAGATGGTCTTTTCTTGTGGTAAAGTACTATGGTCTATTCTTAAAGTTTTATTATTTTAAATTGTAGGGTGGATTTTTGTGGGGTTCGTTTATTTGTTTGAGTGATTGTTTTTTGGTTTTTGTTTTTTGGGGTTTTTTTAAGAAAACACATCTAATAACGTATAATAATAGAGAAAAGCATACTTTCAGCTCAGAGGCATAATGAGTAGCTATGTGAATCCTGTAGAAGCTATTAAAGGTATCTCAAACTTACAAGAAAATTATACCCATTTAGCTCAGCTAAGCAATATAGATGTAAGGAGTTACCGACCATGAGACAGACGTTAATAAGCATCAGAGAGTTGATGTAAAGTCAACTAAGATAAAGAGGAAACTTTCCAATCATTCACTACTGGCAGAAACGCCTGTATAAGGCCATCCTACATAGATAGACACATGCACTCAGAGCTGAAGGAAACATAAAAATGACTGGGGTAAGTTGTTGTTATACCTCTTTCTTACTGTCCTTGCATGGCTTTATAGAAGCAATAATAACAGCAGCACCCAGATCTGAAGACAAGAGCAGCAAGGTCACCACTTGAGGGCAGCCAGCCTTGACCAGTGTGCCATGCAGATAATAGGTAGGTAGGATCTCTTAGGCAATTGTTCCAGAAAGTCTTACTTAGCCAGGTGTTCCAGGCAGAAAAAAGACATGTCCTTCCATCTTTCTGTCAGGACATACAATTCTGGCTGGTGGCAGGGACATATGAGCTAATGAGGAGGTTAGCTCTGGTATACTGTGAGATCCAATATCAATATCCCAATCACTAAAGTCTGCTGCAACCCCGGCAAAACCAGAAAAGCTCCTGCATGGTGTACTATGATATGGCAAAATGAGTGTGACAAAATCAGAAGCAATTGAACTCCAAGTTACTGCTTTGTAACTGCGAAGTCCCTGCTGGTGGCTGTGTGCCTGCGGTCTGTCAGGCTACCGCACTCAGCTACAGAACGGATTTCAGTGTAACTACTTCATGCTTCTAGCTCACGTACTGTCACATTCCTTAATCATTTACTACAACTAAACGATATTTTAGACATGGATTTCATACTTCTGTTAGTGCTTTGTAGAGAAATATTAAATTTTATTCTGGCATTGCTTATTACTCTCCGAGAAATGAATTGTTTACCATTAGTATGGAAATCCTGATTTCATAGAACCATTGCAGCCATGTAACACTAATACAGGATTCCTGTTGCTATTACAAGGTCATCATTTTGGGCTGAGTTTGCAAGGCTTTGGGACCAAGGCTAGTCAGGCTTGCTTTACCTGAGCTCCTAAGCTGCCTGCAACTTTGTTTTACTTAGCTTAGTTATGAAAGCAATTGCTCTAATTGACCTATGGTTATTTTTTTTCTTTTTGTTTACCTTTGTATGGTACAAACAATGCTTTATATTGATTACAGTAAAAAGTTACTCTATGTAGAATGAGATATTTATGACTAACATAACAATGCAGTGTTGAGAAATACAGGGTTGGTTCTAGAGAGGAAGAGACAGAGGATGAAGGGCAGAGAACTAGAGTCGTTGAATGGGGCGCAAGCTTGGCTCTGGAGACCCCACAACTATGAATGGCTCACCAATGGTTAATCAAGGAAATGCAGATCTGGAGCTGGGCACAGCTAGTTTTAGGGGTAACAAAGGGAACAATGAATTAACATCTCCGACACTTAAAAGGCATATATATACCTTAAAAGGTATATAGTAAATTCAAGTGTAGTGTGGAGCTGCAGATTGATGAATAATGAGCAAAGGTTTAAAAGCACATTAACAAATGTCTAAAAATGATTGCAGGTAGATCCTATTTGAAGGAAGAAGAAGTCATCAACATGAACATATGTTCCTCTCAGTGAAGGACTTCCGTTGCTCATGGTAATATACCCCTGACTCCCACCACCAGAGTGAAACTACCAACCACACAATGCAGAGGAGCAGGGAGAGAGTAGGCATAAAACCAGGAAAAGGGGAGGAAAATAAGTGTGTAAACTGCATTGCTATTCATTCTTTTTCTGTAGCAATCTGCATTAATAATGATTACACTCTTCAGATTTTATCTATACTAACCGTAAATTCTTGGCTTTACTTGACTATAAGGTATGTTTCTACTTTGCCCATAAACAAGATTTTGAGCATAAGACCGTATTGCCTCAATGTAATACAAATGAGTCACCCAGCGATCGTGGGTCTTAATCATGTTGTGCAGAACTAAAGAAAGCAGTCATTCCAAATTACTTTCTTGTATGACTTGACAATCTGTTGCCTATTATGATCTAGTTTAGTTTTGGAAAGCAGCCTGTCAATGCAGATACTTTTTCTCCCAGAGATGCTGTGTATGCACAGGATGACAGAACACCCTGACAAGATTGGAAGAGGAATGAAAGAAACACCAAGGGAGAGAAACAAGGAGGTTAGGCTATTTTTACTTGGGATTTCTGGAGAGTTAGGACTTAGGGGATAGAGGAAAAACAGATGTTGGGAGAATAGAAGGGGGTTTGGCAAAGATACTGTGTCCAGGGAAGGAAAAAAAAAAAAAAAGAGAGGTTTGGGAAAAAAAGCTTTTAGTGTAAAGTAGGTCAAAGCTTTTAGCCAACCAGGAGGAGTGCTGGGGAGATATGGAGTGGTGAACTCTATGTCTGGGACTTGGGCTTCTAGTTGTTCATACTATTTAATTACTTCCAAATCCCCACCACAACTTCAACCTGAGTCAGTTAGCACTCTTACACACAAGCAGGCACTGCTCAGGGAACAGCAAAGCACACCCATTGTTCCCAAGAGGTAGAATGGATGAGGCCATCCTGCTTGGAGGAAGGTGGCAAGAGAAAAGAGGGGTCGACACATATGCTGGCAGGCTGTGGCACGTGGCCCTCTGGGCAGAGAAGCAGCTTAGACTTAGGTCTTTTTTGTGTACTAGTCTAGATGCAGCCTGATACGCCAGCCGAGACTCCTGAGAGGGAAAAGAAAAAGATTTTGCTTTGCTTTGTGTTCCTCAGAAGGGCAGATGCTATAATGGGATGCACAGAATAATGTCTTTTGTCAAAAGCACCTGGGAGGACTGGTACACAGTGTGCCTTGCAGAAGGTTAACTTTGGCAAAGGCCACACAGTACTAGTTCACACACAACTAGCAGTAGATACTGTTTGTTCCGTGATGCCAAATCTGTTCAGATGTCCAGAGCAAGCTGGAGTTGTTGCAGATGGCCATTTTTAAGGAGAATAGATCACATCATACAAGCACAATTGCATCTGCAGCTGTGTAATTTGGAACTGTATGTACCAGAACCCTGATTTTTATTCTTTCTGTGAGTGATTTTCACACAGCATAATATTAATGTACTCTGAAAATGACAGTACAACTTCAAAAGAATTAGATGCCAGTTTAATACACTGTAATAAGAACACTGAAAATCTGTCGGGATTTTTTTTTTATGAGTGATCACTTCTTATGGCAGATGATGAAGTGCAGGAGAATATTTAAACAAGTATTACTACACTTTTCCAAAATGATGGGGAGGGTGTAAAAAAAAAAGCGTTGAATCCATAAGTTAAGCCCCATGATTTGAATAGCATTTATTTTTCATTAGAATATGTATTGCTTTGGAATTGCCCTTTTTTTTTTTTTTTGTCAAACACAACCTTTTTTAAGGTGATCTCAAATCTGTTAGACTAATATTTATTTGAAAAATAATTTTAATATATTATCCTAAGAGAAAACAGACAAAGTAAAAAATCCTGAAAGGTAGCACTGTGTGTCATGTAATTAGTGGTGATGGTGGGTTTTATCCCACTAATATGACTGAATATGTCATCCCATGAATTCTTCTTTAAGTAACAGAATGAAAGCTATAGCCTAATACTGCAGCAGGTGAGGAGGCAGGGGATTTTGTTTTGAAGGAATGTTACATACCTTAGAATTCCAGGTTGGGATGAATTCTGTAGGTTTTCATCCTACAGAAAACGCTGCTCACTTTTCTTTTTTTTTTTTTTTTTTCAATAAAGATAAAATTTTCAGGCTGAAAGAAAACATAAAAGTATTTATTTAGTACAGCTATGTTTGATTCAGACTTTAAAATACTTCAAGTATCAAAGCAAGGAACTGTATGAAATTTTTAATTTTTTTGTTCTCAGCTTGAGATACAATTCTTATTGAGCAATTAGAGATTTGAAAATATAAGAAATGTAGTCATCAGCTAAAGGTGATATGGAACCTTTAATGGAATTAAAATATGCTGTTAATACAAAAGGGGAAAAAAATCCTGTGGAAGAAGACTGATTTTAACTTACTGTTGATACTTAATTAATTTCTATGTAAAAATTAAAGAAAAGAAACTCCAAAACAATCTGTCTGGACAATACCTATTTCTAAGTTGCAAATTAGAATGTTATTTTTCATAATGAAAGTGCTAACAAGATCTACTTCAGATATATCTGCAAGGACTGTGATATTGAATATAGTAAACATATCTACAAATACAGAATGTATTGCACAAAATTTAAATAAAAATACAAGAAAAATATTTAACCCTTGATGGCCACAACCTGGTAAAACTCAGTTTGTGTATGTGTGCCAGTCTCACCACGAAAAATTTTGAACAAGCTTAAAAATACTTGAGCACCACAAAAGTGCTCTGCTGCTTGTTTAATTTTCCCACACAGCCAAGACAGTGATAGAATAAAAGGTCCTGGATGAAACTGTTCTCCCCAAAACCAACCCTCTAAGTGTCAAGCAGAGCAGGCATGTGTGAAGTCAAGAGCCGTGAAAAGCATTGGGAGAGATAGACTATCAAGGTGATTTGACATGAAAGTTAAAGTACAAGTTCTGAAAGTCTAGTGATATGTGTTCGGTGTTCTGGAGGTTTTAGCAGATTAGGGAGCTATAACACCCCAACTGTCTTGCTTCTGGTTTCAGAGCTATTTCTGCTTCCCTTAGAGTGGCAATGGTTTCCTGGAGCTCCTTGGCACTGGAGTGGGGAGCTTGTAGTCTTCCTCAGGACCATTGTCATCTTGAGTAGTGTAGAGCAAATCCAAGACCTAGGGTCAGGTTTAGACCCAGCAAATTACAAATGGTCGTTTTTGTGTTCATGTAATGGTGATAGTATTCATCCCAGAGTAAATATGTTTACTGTAAAAGAAATTTCATATTTGGCCCCTTGTATGTATTCTTGACTTCTATTTTATATGGGTTTTCTTCAAAATATTGTGAAAACATGGTTTAACTTTTATGAACAATGTTTCTCTGATTAAACAATATTTTGGTATAGAAGTACATACAAAGATTTTCAGCTGTAGACTTACATCTGCAACTCAGTTTAGCTTGCCACTGTGTAATCTATGATAATATAATATAATACAATGCAGTACAATACAATATAATATCCATTATTTTATTAGTGGTACAGACTACAAAAAGATTTTGCACATCAGAGGCTACAAAAAGATTTTTTTTTGTACAAAAAGGTTTTCAAACATCAGAGACACAATGTCAGATTAAGGTAATGCATAAAATCATTCCTTTGTTAATTTAATTCTCTGCACTTTAATGAATAACTTAATATTTCCTAATTATAAACCCAGGGTTTAATTTCTATTTGTGAAATGGAAAAATCAAAGTGTTGGTGAAGACATCACAGAATTTATCTGAGATTTCCAGAGACTGAAATAAGCTTCTTTTTTGTAGTAGCAATTAAAACAGCTGCATTTATAATTTTATTGGTCTAAATTTTAGTACATTTTATGGCCACATTGTAATTTCTGAATTTTTATTGTATTCAAACATTGAATATTTTCTACTGCAATAATTTGAGGAAGCTCACTGTAGATCAACAACACAGGAATAAAAAATGAAGTCAAAATGAATCACCATAAAATTAGTAAATATGCTCATAGAATACAGATCTGAAACCCCAACTAAAGCAAATTAAAATAAGGTTCTAATTCTCATTGAAACTAAATTCCAGATTAATTCGTGGACTATATAAAAAATACCAATAACATCAACATCACTTCCAGCTTTTAGAAAGTCTTTGTAAGAAGGAAGAATACCCTGCTATAGGGATTAGATACACTGTGCTTCCAGTCTGGAAACCTGATCTCAAAATTTTAGCTGTTTAATTTTGCATATCTGTACATTATGTATGTCATTCCTACAGACTGACATGGATGCCACACCAGAAAGCTGACTTTCCCATAGATATATAGATATAGATACAGATATAGATATAGATACAGATATAAACTCACGATTCAACCACAATACTAAAATATTGTTGTTATTTTCTTTTCTTATATGAGCTATGTAAATTATTCTGAACATTTCATGGAAAGATCAGCTTAATGCTTGATACATATCAGTACATAAAAATAATAGCCTATAGACTGTCAATGATAAACTGACATTGCTAAATGGCAATACTTAGGTTGAACCCTTATCCCATGTAGTATTTTGTTATTATTGAAGATAACTTTTTATGAGAAGTGGGAAGGAGAAATGAAATTCAGGTAGATTTCTTTAAAAATAAGTGCTGTATTTTGCTAAGCGGACTTAAAGAAAATTAATATATTTTAAAAACATATTAATAGAACAATTCATCTGTATCAATGATGGCCAGAAAAACAATTCTCAGTCTTTGCATTCAAATCCAATGGCAGTCCAGAAGACAAATAATAAGAAATGCTATTGAAACAGTAGGAACATCTCAAATGTAAAGTCAGACATCGTAGACATCAGTGTAGTTAATTATTCTTTTGTTCTTTATGAACAAAAGACTACTGAGCTGTCAGATTATGCAGTGTTTGTGTGATGCACCTTTCTTACGGAAGCTGGAAATATAGATTCAAGCCTGACGTTTTTAATCATGATCAGTGTGACAAAATACAAAAAAAAGAAATTAAACAAATATATTCATTACGAATGGCAGAGCCTTTTTTTTTTTTTTTTTTTTCATTTGGACAACAGTCTTTAAAATTGGATCCAGATTTAAATTTTATTATAAATATTTCTCTTTCTGGTCATAATTTTTCCAAACCTTTCCAAAAATGAAGATTTACTCATATGGGTTCTCAGTTGTTTATTTATAACCGATATGAGCTAATAAAGTTTTATTTCACATTTGTATGCATATGTGGCTAAAATTCAGAAAATAAAATTAATTCATTTATTATTTGAGGACACATTCTAATTTCTTTCTTCACCTTGACTTGTTCCACCAGTTGTCCAGCAATAGTTTCTTGTAGAACTAACTGAGAAAAATTTGGTTCCAAACGTTCCCTGTTATAGAATCCCATAATTTGATATAAAATTCATACCATCATTAAATTGTAAAACCCAAAGACGCATGCTTTAGTTCTCAAACTAACTAAAAAGTGGTTGACATTAATGGCAGTTGTGCAGCTTAATCCTCTAATCAGCTTTGGAAATCTAAATCCAAGTCAGGCTGACAAAATAAATTAAGCAACAACCTACTCATCCTTTTAACTTCCTAAAATCCAGATAAAAGTTTGAGAAAACAAAAATCTCAAAATAAAGGGTGATCTTACACCTGAAGCTTAGCAGAGCCGTGGCCGGACTGAGCAGCATGCTGCTGGGGTCTGCAGCATGTCACTCCCCTGGAGCACAATGGCAGCAAACCCAAGTTGTCCCGCTGGAGTGACAGAAAGTAACTGGGGTCTGGGAGGGAGCCCTGTCCTTGTTCCCCTACAGGTTTACATGGTAAGTGAAAATCAGGCATACACAGTCTGACAGTTGGGCATTCTTTTTTAAAAAAATATAAGCCTTCAAACTCTATCTGCCACATATTATCTCAGCTACCACTATCAATCTGTCCTTAGCTTTGTTAGACTGTTTGAATGTCTTGTAAGCTTTTAAAGCATCACAGAGCTAAATAGAATAGGAAGAGATGTCAACATGTCCTAAATTACACCACAGGCCTAAGTCACCTGAATTATACTGCATTTTGCCTAGAACTGTAAATTGTGTTGGTTCAGTTTTGTCAGAAACTTTTTATATGTAATTTGTACCACTGCCTATTAATGCATATCATTCAAGTTAGAATCAGATTATTTCCAGTGTTACTGACCACTTCATTTTAATCATGTTAATTGTCTATGACTACAAATTTTGTCACCTAAGTTGTATGTCTGTAGCTTCATTATCTGATGTTACTGGGTGTGATACAATGAAATGGCTACAGCCAGGTGGCAGAGGAACAGTTTAAAGCTATTTCCTTTCATCAGAATTAGAGTACACATTTTTGCTTTTCTACGTTTTTAATTTGGTGTTCCTATTTAATATAATCCTCAAATACAGATGTTGATCCTGTTGTTTAGGCAACATCTCTTCCTTGCCATTAGGGTATCTAATGAAACTCATTTAGGTCTGGAAAACCTGTTGGAATAACATTATGTATTGAATGTATTTGTCTAAAATGGTATACTAAAAATGTAGGTATTACTGGTAGATTTTACTTTTAAGTAATTTGTAATTAAATTATAAATTACAGACTTGTGCAGGTCCATTCACTCAGTGCATTTATGTGTGGACTCAGCAAAGCAGGTTTGTTAGCATCATGCTATGCTCTGAATATTTGTTCATTTATTCGTTCAATTTTGAATATCACATCCTAAGGAAAAAGAAGAAAAAGAGAAAGAAAAAGTGCTTCAGAAAGTGTCACTACTTTTGCTTTGGAACTACCTCACTTGTTGACAGATAGCTCTTCTGTACGATAAATAGCTCACATAGGGCATGTATATAAGAAAGCATAAGAAAGTGAAGCAGAAATGTTCACAGTACAGATACAGGGGTTTTGTATAGCATTCTGCTGATGTGAATCCTTGGAACTGGTGATGAAGCCTAAAACTTTGCCTTGTCCATATACACTGAGCTTCACCTGATTGCAAAAGTAGCACCGAACCTGCTCTGTATATATTATATAAATGTGTAATAGACAAAAAAGCCCTGATGTGTAACAAAATGATTTGTCACTTGAATGTATTACTGAAATGCACATAAAAACCATAATGGTTTCCTAATTTCTTTAACATGCACTGTAAGTTAAAAAGATAATGAAGGAAAGATACATCAATGAGATACAGAAGAAATGTTTAAAAAATGTACAGATAAATAATAGAGGTCACAGTACTGTTTGCTGGGTGACTATCTTCTGTAATGAGCCTTTGTTAAGCAGATGATTTTTTTTATTCTTTACAAATTATATTCATCAAAATCCATCAGTCTTAATGACTCTTCCCCTCTTTCAGTGAAAAACTCAAATTAATTGTCTTCACCTTTGAAATTCTATATAGCTATACCATGCAACATTCATCTTTTTCCTAATTTATTTTCTGTTGGTGTATTGTTATCAGTAACACCTTTTTATACTTTGGCTATGTCTTCTTTTACTTCTATTGATAACAGTTTCTTAATAAATCAGAAAATGTTTTACAGGCTGACCTCCTGTATATCACAGAAAAATGCTTTTCAAGCAGCTACCTCTATGTTATGCCCTGTGTTGTCCTTGACACCGGACTGATGCCCACCCATTCTCATTCAAAACCATCTTCAATACCATCTCATTCCATTGCGTACGTCTCACTCCCAGCCTAACTCCATTAAAACTATGTTTGTGGCAGAAAGGGATGTGAAGGTAAAAAATGGGATCACATCTTTTTATTTGCATCGATGAACACCAGCAAACATGAGATGCTGCATCAGTGAGCACCTTCCAACTATCCTTTACAAATACTGTACAGTATGAACACATACATTGACTAAGACATCTTACTTTCAATATACAAATTAAATCATATAAAGTAGAGAAATTTTCCATTATTTCCCATATTTATCAGTTCTTTGGGCTCTGAGTGCAAGATCATGTGACATGAGACTTAAAACACTGATAACTTCACTTTCAGATGGTGCCTAAATAGCAATATTTTAAAAAATCATGGTGGCAAGCTGAATCCAAAAGGAATTATTTCTTTGCAAATCTGACATTTAATAGTAAAATTTTAACATATATGGAAATACACTTTTTATGTAAACTCGGGTTTCAGTTATGAGGTTTGAGTTGTTTGGTCATGTCCCTTTCTGTTCCCCATTTTTTTTTTTTTTTTTGGTGTGTGTGTGGGGGGAGAGTGTGTGGGGGGAACAATTTGTGGGGAGAATTCTTCTTAATGAATTCAGTCGATACAACACCAAATGTATTTAGAGCCCTGCAACCTCACAGACTCTTTCCAATACAGCTGTAACTGTAGTCTGATAAAGATAAATTACCCCTTTTTCTTCAGACTTCAGACTATTTATTGTGTGTGCATTAGGCAATTCATAGGAATACCTATTAAATCTGTGGCACCATAACCTCTAACATTTTCAGCTGAATTAGACACAAATGAGATTTTAATCATATTTCTTGACTTGGATTCTATTTACTGACTGGACAGTACTTAACACACTATTATCCCAGCCACTGAAAACTGAAGTACACAAGGCCCTTGATAGAGGATGAAAAATACCATTCCATCAGCTATCAAAACACACCTGCTCAAAAATCTCTCATCAGAGAATTATCTGTAGAATCAGAAAGTGTGAACAAAGGAAACAATATACATTTGAAGATGAATAGGTCAATAGTTCCCATCAGTCAAAATAATTTATTTTCTTATCACAAGAGGAGCAAGGACATCCTCACATATAAGGTATTTGAGGGTCAGAATACATAAATTTTATTCTTCTGGTCTCTTGCACAGATCTGTAGAAAGCCTAATGAAGAGTTTATCAGTGTAATCATAATGTGACAGGAAAATCAGTTATCAGGGCTGGATACAGATAGCACTTCCTATGGTTTCCACAGTATCAAGCATCTCATGTGCATTTATTATACGCATTCAGGTATGTCAAGTATGCCTTCCTAATTAAAGTCCAAAAGATTTCATGAAGTTCCTAAACCCTTACTACTGTCCAAAATATGATAATGGTTATGGGAATATCCTGTATTGTTTGTACTCTATCAGCAGGAAAGATTTTTTGTTAGAGAAAAGGCATATACTCTGCAGCTATCACCACAAAAATGTCACCAGTACTGAGAGTAATCTAACATGTCACAGTAAAATATGCTGAAAACTGTATACACCCAAGAAAAGAAAAAAAAACCAATCTGACTTGGTAGGGAAAATGACAATGACTGAAGACTGCAAAATAATATTTTTAAAAAATATAAATATCAAACAGTCCATACCACTGGTCTTATTCATTCTTGTTATTTTGGGTGAACATAATTCCCTTCTTGCCAGGACTAACTAGACCTGCAGGGAAAACCTGGTGCTTGACAGACTCCTAAGGGAACACTTAACCCTCATGGCAACCTATTTATCCCACCTGCATATGCCCAAGTATTTTACTTTCCTACTGCCTACTACCTCATCACTAAACAGGTTATTTTTTAGTGAATCTGAGTATGTTACCTTGATGTACAGAGTGAAACAGTTGCTAGGATCAAGGAGTTAATTTATAGTAAGTGACAAGAGTATGTGTGGCATAGATTAGTGGTTTCTGAATAGAATTTGATTTTAAAATGCTCCTCAAATCCCAGATATTGAACATCTCTGAAGGATAATGAGTTATTTGTTACAAAATGACATTGCAGAAAATGAAGCAGACATTACAGATGTGCTTAGCAATAGCTCACCGGCAATCTTGGGTACCAGAGTGTTTCATAGAGAGAAGACATGCTGCCCATGAGAGTGCTATTATCTCCAACTCTTATCTGAAAATGCCTCTTATGATTTTTAGCATACATTTGGATAACTGCCAGAGAGCTTATTTTAAAATGTCACCTGAAGTACAGATAGCTCTTCTATCAGCAGAGCGCTACAGAGTGCCACTTTGAGACTTGAACCCATGACATTGTGTCAGAATCAAAAGTCGTAACAAATGAAACAGAGAGAACTTGGCAGCCTACTTCATGACTTCTTATCTTTACACAAATTGCTATGACAAAATGCATTGCTTCTTAAAGGGAAATGTCATTTGCACCCAAACCTGGAATTATAACATCTGGTCTTTATTCAGTTTAAATAGCCAGAGGTTAAGGCTGTGTCTTCTTTGATAAACACTTAGGTTAATACTTCAAAGCAGAAAAAGAGTCTGTGAATGTTAAATACAATTCTCAAAAGTGACCTTAACTTTTTACCTTCCAATTTAATTCCAATTGCTGCTACATGTAGTTTCAGATTAGCAGTAATTCTCCTTTAAATAATTACTTGCTAATGCAAGAGCTACTTCTACTATGTCGAGCAACAAAAGTTAAAAAATTTGCGGTAATATCTTACTGTTTGTGAATTAATGGCAAAACTCACTAATTCAAAGCCAGGAATTAATGTACATTTCATGGATAACATAGATAATAGATTTTGCACTTTTTTTTTTTTTTTTTTTTTAATTTTGCCCTAATGCTCACTGTACTTAACTTTTGGTTTTATTCAGTATGCCTAAAT
Organism: Microhierax caerulescens; assembly: GCA_035590215.1. Taxonomy (NCBI): domain Eukaryota; kingdom Metazoa; phylum Chordata; class Aves; order Falconiformes; family Falconidae; genus Microhierax; species Microhierax caerulescens. The sequence continues at coordinate 52,329,942 of JAVJGJ010000037.1, forward strand.
AAGGATGGGGCCAATCTAATACTTAATATCTGTATTATACACATTTTTTGGTAGAAGATCCAATAGCCACTAAACACTTCTATCATTAGTGAGATTTTTCCTTGCATCTTAGAGATTAGCATAAGACTTGACCTTATCCTTTCTGTGATTGACATATATTTATGCAGCCTTTGATTCCTCCGCCTGTTTAAAAAGCTGAAATTACTACAGTCAAACACTTAATTGTATTTAGGCATAGTTTATGACTCTGTATGAAATAGAAAGTTTTCCCAGGATAGCTATATCAGTTCTATAGGAAAAAAACACTTTCTGGCTGACATTGCTATATTGATAAACTACTGTATGACAGCAGAGAATTTTCTGCTAATAGTTTTGTGAAGGCCTTATGTAAGAGTGTAATTCTGATGAATTTTGGAATACCTAGCTTTTAAACTAGTGTTAGAAACTGCTGGGGAATCCATTATTCTATCACATTTTTTTTTCCACTTCATTCATTGTTCTTTTGCTGAAATATATGTTTCACGTTGCTCATTGTTTATAATGATAAAACCGTACATTTAAAGAATATACAGAAAGTTCAGTTACAGAAATAAACAATGATACCATATCACTCTGCAGGAATATACTTTCTTTTCCACTATTCACTTCTACAAGGATAGATGATACTCAGGGATTAAAGTTATTTCATATATAATTTCCACCTTCTTTTAGGTACAAGATTTCTTTAAATACAAACCCAAATGTTCTGTCATCCCATCAAGCTTAATAAAGGCATGAATCTCAAAGTAGTGCATTATCTTAAGTCCACATTTAGTTTATGTTCTGTACAGCTAGCTATCTGCCCAAGTGCTTCATTGTAGTATTTGATGGAGTGCATGTTTGATGCAACTGCATACATGTTCAGTAATGTATTCTGATTATCCAAATATTTTATTCTAATTTTAAAAGGGAACACTGATGTTTGTAAATAGGTTTGCAAGTGGCACCTACATCCTGACACATAAACAATAATTTACAATGCTTGTGATGCTCTCGACAGCATCTTCCTTTTAAATAATAAAAAGTACATCAAGAAATTTTACATTAAAATTCTGAAACCCCTCAAGCTAAAAAATATTTGGGGTAAACAAAGTATGTGCCAGAGTGAAGTATGTGTACTACCATACAGCTTGCGAGGCAGAAATCATAGTGTGCATTCCCTTTGCACCTATAACGGTTTCTTTCTTTTGGAAACACATTTTGATGTAAGGGGGAAAAAAATAATCTATTTTTAAGTATTTAATTTAATTTTTCATTAATTTCTTCACCATCACAGATTCCTAATGGACAACTTTGGAAACCAAAGTCCTCCTCAATGTTACATGTACTGACTGGAAAACAGCAGGTTGATTTAAATTTCTCCATCATTTACCTCCCAGGGAATACATTATTGCTCAACAAAGAACCCAAACCTCTAAACTTCAGCCTTAGGAACTTCACTGCAGAAAGGAGATTTCATGATCTGGGTGTAGTTAAACTAAATCTGAAAATGGAAGACACATGAGTCAGTACAGCATACCTCAGTCAAATGCCTTTCAGAGGGAAAACTTGGCAGCTACGACTCGGCATAATGATTCATACTTTCTGGGATTTGCCCTAATGTTTGTCCACAACTTTGAACCATGTTTTGTAAACCAACAATTACTATGAAACTTACATAGGGCTGTTTGCCTTGTACTGTGTTACATGGTATGAATATGTCCTCAGGATTCAGCCAATAAAGGTAAGAGTTAGTGCAAATGTCATGAATTTTATGCTGACCCATTTACATAATAGCAGATAAATAACATGACCAATTTATTTCACAAGTCACCAAATAGCTTTTAAGTAGCTGTAACTATCTGACATCATTGATTTGAGGAATTTCTTAATTTAATTAGGCCATTATTAGACAAATATGAGTGACTGAAGTTGCAGGTTTCATTAATTCAGGCTTAATCTATGAGAACACATGCTGGACTAATATTCATCCTGTTTAGAATGACACCAAAATGGTCTATTATTATCACTGCAAACTTACTTTAGAAATGAAGAGATGGTATCAGTGATTAATGTTCTGTATCTTTTGTTTGACCTAATAATGGGCAAGGATACATTTCATGTATTTGAGTTCTTTCTGTTAAATTTCCTGTAATCCTAGGACTTATCTTCATTACTTTTTCTGAACCTCTGTTCTCTTGAAATGCACTGTTCATACTCCTAGATATGCTCATCCCAGCAATATTTTTGTTGTAAATTGATCATCAAATTTAATTCATTTTGCAAGAACAACTGGAACCATAAAAGGTTCACCTTTTTAAAAAAACACCACATACAGATGAATCTTTTCAAAATCAAAGCTCCATGCACTGTGGATGAGGGTAAGGCTGTGCATGTTGTCTACCTGGACCTTAGTAAAGCCTTTGACACCGTCCCCCACAGCATCCTCCTGGAGAAACTGGCTGCTCATGGCTTGTGCAGGTGTACTCTGCGCTAGGTTAGAAGCTGGCTGGCTGGCCGAGCCCAACTGGTGGTGAATGGAGTCACATCCAGCTGGGGACTGGTCACAACTGGTGTTC
>JAVJGJ010000037.1:52332638-52345596 GCA_035590215.1 Microhierax caerulescens
GGCCGAGCCCAACTGGTGGTGAATGGAGTCACATCCAGCTGGGGACTGGTCACAACTGGTGTTCCCCAGGGCTCAGTACTGGGGCCAGTGCTGTTTAATACCTTTATCAATGGTCTTGACTAGGGGGTCGAGAGCACCCTCAGGAAGTTCGCAAACACCAAATTATAGGGGGAGTGCTGATCTGCTTGAGGGCAGGAAGGCTCTGCAGAGGGATGGGCGAAGACCAGTTGTATGAGGTTCAACAAGAAGTGCCAGGTCCTACACTTGGGTTACAACAACCATATTCAATGCTACGGACTTGGGGAAGAATGGCTGGAAAAGTATCCAGTAGAAAAAGACCTGGGGATGTTGGTCAACAGCCAGCTGAACATGAGCCAGCAGTGTGCCCAGGTGGCCAAGAAGGCCAACAGCGTCCTGGCTTGTATCAGAGACAGTGTGGCCAGCAGGACAAAGGATCTGATTGTCCCCCTATACTCAGCACTGGTGAGGCCACACCTCAAATACTGTGTGTGGTTTTGGGCACCTCACTGCAAGAGGGATGTGGAGGTGCTGGAGCGTGCCCAGAGAAGGGCAACGAAGGTGAAGGGTCTAGAGCACAAGTCTTATGAGGAGCAGCTGAGGAAACTGGGGGTGTTTAGTCTGGAAAAAGAGGAGACTTAGGGGAGACCTTATAGCTCTCTAGAACTTCCTGAAAGGAGGTTGTAGGCAGGTGGGTGTCGGTCTCTTCTCCCAGATAACTAGTAAAAGAACAAGAGGAAATGGCCACAGGTAGTTCCAGGGGAGGTTTAGACTAGATATTATGAAAGAATTCTTCACAGAAAGGGTGGTCAAGCACTGGAACAGGCTGCCAAGGGAGGTGGTGGAATCACCATCCCTGGTGATGTTAAAAAAATACATACATGCAGCACTTGGCAACATGGTTTAGTGATGGACTTGGCAGTCCTGGGATAATGGTTGGACTTGATGGTCTCAAAGGTCTTTTCCAACCTAAATGATTCTATGATTCTGTGACTGTCTGGAGGAATGTTCTTCCTAAAGCTTACTGTTTTAATCCACAAAGTGAATTTATAGAAGAACAGAATCAATAGAAATAAAATACCTGAGGAAAATACTTGAATCACACATGGTTTAAATGAGTCCTGGTCCTTGTTACAATCAAAAATATAAAAGAAATCTCATGCTTAAATAAGTTTGTATCTTTGCAGATTTGTAAGTAATTAACCAAGCAAAAAGGATGATCAACACTAACATAAGTACATCTTACTGCATTTTGATTAAAGTAGAGAATATCCCCAAGAGGATAAGAAATGGATGTGAAATTAGATGCAAAAAATAAGAAACAAATATTAGATTACTCTGATACAGAATTGAGTGGAAAAAAATAAAAAGAGCAATTCTCTGTATTTTTGTTTTTCTCCCACTGAAATGGTTTATCAATTATTCTTCTTTTCCAGTAAAATATCTCTTTAGTTTACCATAACTCACACTTAAATTATATCTCTTGTAGTGTAAAAAGAAAATAAAGTGAAATACAGTAAATGTGATTCTAAGTGGGAAATTTTAACATGTGATCCTGCTTGACAGACTTTTGTGTGTATTGTGTATCACTTAACTTGTTTCAGCTTAATATATATTCAGATTCAGACTTTTTTAAGCAAATGTGAGATACTCTGCAGTTTAATGGGAAAATTTTCCTGTTAGCAGGATTTGATCCTGCCTAATAAACTAATATTTTTATTAACCTCTGAGAATGGAGAAAATTTAAAAAGGACTTCAGAAAAGAGTAAGAGATGTTCTTTTGTTCTGCTTCATGTAGTGCATAAAACTGAGTATGAACCGAGAGTCCTTCTCTACCACATTGCAAACAGAAATGGTGCCCATTTCTTAGATTCCGTTTCGGGGGGTGGGGGTGGGGGGGTGGGGGTGGGGGGAGGAAAGGAAGGAAGAGAGAGAGAAGAAAGTAAATATGAAAGTATTTATATAGTTTTCTCCATGAACACCATAAGAAAAGGCAAATAATAAGATGAAGTCTACATTTGTTTAAAGATATTTTTAATCCGCAAAAGTATATAGACCAACCATAATGCAGGGGAAAAAAAGTCAAGCTGGTAAATAAATAATCTTTTTTGCAAAGCTAAGAAGATTATTGTGAGTGTTAAAAGCTTGCTTTTAATAATTTTCTGAATAAAGTTGAAAAAAAGAATTTGCCATTTTCTCCCTTCCTTTATCTTCGTCAGTTATTTTAATTTGAAAAATATAAGACATGTTGGGAGAGGGAAGCCCAAGAAGGGTAATAAGAATGAGAAACTTAAAAAAAAAGAACATTTCATGGAATAATGTTTCAACCTCTTTTATATATAGCTAAATTTGTACAATTTTAGAGTTATGGTGTAACCCCAGCTGGTAATTAACTACCATGTAGCCATTCACTCACTTCTACCACTCGGATGGGAGGAGAAGCAGAAAGGAATGTAAGACGAGGGTTGAGAAATGAACAATTTGATAATTGAGACATAACAACAACAATAATAATAATAATGATAACAACATCAACAATAATAATAATAGCAGTTACAATGAAAAGGAGGGAGAAGGGGAGAGGAATGAAATCCAAAGGGTAGGGAGAAAAGAAAACAAGAGATACACAATACAGTTGCTCATCACTTGCTGACCGATGCCCAGTCAGTCCCCAAGCAGTGATCCCTAGGCCCTGGCCAACCCCCCAGTTTAAATTATGAGCACGATGTCCTATGGTATGGAATTCCTCTTTAGTTTGGATCAGCTGTCTCAGCTGTGTCCTCTCCCAATTTCTCGTGGCCCTCCAGCCCTCTCACTGGCAGTGCCTGAGAAACTGAAAAGTCCCTGATTTAGTGTCAAAGTTACCTGGCAACAACTAAAAACATCAGTGTGCTATCAACATTATTCTCACACCAATCCAAATCACAGCACTGCACCAGTTACTAAGAAGAAAAGTAATTATATCTCATCTGAAATCATGACATTTAGGATCCTATTAAATGCATACTTTTAGTGGTTGAACAAAAGTCTTGGAAGACCCTGATACATATTAGACATGGATAAATATGAAGGGTAGTATAATTATATGGCTACATATAAAAGTGGAGATGAATGTCATTAGGGCAGATACAATAGTGTAACATTTTAAATAATATCTAAATTCTTACATGATAAAGTAGTATTGGATATATTTCTCTGGTTTCATTTTTATAAATTATTTTCTCATTTAGCAATATTAAAAATACTTTGCTTCTTGAATACTCTTTAATGATTACACTGTCCTGCTTCAGGAAGCAGTTGAATACTTGGCACTTTCTCAGAGCCAGCTTTGTGCTTCTTTCACACCTAGGTAAGGCAAGGGAATCTGGCTTCCACTTTTCACTGACACTGAATACCCAGCAAGACAGCTTGGTTACCTGTAAATCAATTTTCTTGTAAGATGTCAACAAAATTGTCTGTGAATAAATCTATAGATTTGTATTACTGCCATTAGGTTAAGTGAGATACACATACTAATGTCAGGCCAGGTCAGTTCCTTCTGCAGGTGACGGGAAGATTGAGGTCTGCACTGCAATGTGACAAGGACTTTTTCTTGATGAGAGAGAAAAAGGCTTTGGGCATGACGTATTGATATGCATTTGAGTTCAAGCTTATCTCACTTCCTATGTGATGCTTTGTGATGTTCTGGCTCTTTTCAAATGTCAAGGTGAAGAACTCATCTAATTTCCTAAAGTATCAACTTGCTAATACTCAGCAAATATTTTAAAGATACTTAAAGTGAGATACAGCAGACAACTTGTTAATAAAGAATACATCTTCCATGTAAGCCTTGTTTGTGAGGAAGAGGCACATCTGGGGCACAATTCTCTCTTTATAGGCTTGTGTATATCTACGTCATTTAAAAGTACCAGTTTCTCTTGACTAACTACAAATTGACAGCAGGGTAACTAGTCCAGATGTAGAAATCTATATTGTAGATATCTCCTGTTTGATGAATCCAGCTCAACATGACTTACTTCTAAATTATTTAAATGAAATTACACAAGATAAAATAATATTGTGATATTATTCAGAGTTTGAGGATTACACTGCTTTTGTACTCTATTCTAGGAATTCTTCCCAATGTTGCCAGCATTTTGTCAAAGGCCAACAAGAAAACAGCTAGTCAAACTTGCAAAAGAGTAGTATCAAAGTACTTTAAAGGTGTAAGTATACTGTTGATTACCACAGGACAATATAATATTATTTTTTTTTTAGTTATTTTTGTTTTAAATCTCTTTCCCAAATGCAGAGAAAAAATGAACTAAAACCAAAATTCAGAAACCTTAGCTTTTTCATCTGGAATGTGGGAGGTTCAATATGCAATCTGTAATATAAGCTTCCAGAAATGAAGAGAATCCAGTATAAAAGAACTGACACTCAATGCATTGATCTCTCCTGTGTTCGCACAAACCTGTAACAAGTTTGACCTTCAGTGATTATCTGACTAAGCAAAGCTGAATTCTTAAAAAAGCAATTCCAAGGAGAGGACTATAGCTCAAATTTTAGTTAGCCATAAATAAGTCAACACTTCTCAACACTTCTAATTATAAATAACCTGCTGATTATATTAATGTTTTATGTTTTGTGATTATTAGATTTAGCATTGCTAAAGACATGTGGACAGAGCTATTAACCTTAATGATATTGTTCTCTGTAGTACTGGCTCTATTTTGCACCCATGCTGAAGACATGAAGGAATAAAAATTCTTTGCTGAAAACATTTGCAGTCTAACTTGACAGCATGAACAAGGAAAGAGAAATGTTGAACTAAAGCCAGCAAGAAATAAGTGAAAAAGACATGCATGAGTATCATTAGTTCCAAAAACCTCTTGCTTGTCTTTGATGCCTCAGTTTTAGAATTTACTTAGTGCTTTAGAGTTTATTTACCTATGAGACAGTAAGATTCCTGTCTACTAGTAGTCAACTATTTGTAATTATTTACAGTAGCCAGTACTAATGGTTTCCAGACTTTTTAATTATGGACCCACTTTTTTAAAATGGATTGTATTTCCATCTATTATGATCTTAAATACTGGCATGAGTAACTAAGTTTCTGTTAGACAAGAAATCTAATTTGTAACCAAGAGGACTCCACTTGGATCATGACCTCTAGCACAGAACTGCCAGCTCAACTCATGACTTCACAGAGCACCTCTAGGCATTAAAGAGAGATACGCATTAAAGATTTGTACTTCAAACAGACATCTCCAGAAAAACTCTGTCTTTAGTAATCTGATCATCTAATCTAAGAAATGTCTCTGTGCTTAGAAGGGAAAGAGATGCATTTCTCTGAAAAAAAATTAAACTCATTTTTATTATCTTTGTGTAAAATGAAGATCCAAGTCCTATTACTAAAAAATGCAACACTTTCTTCCAGTCAACAGCAAGTCTCTTGGTATCATTGATGTAATGTGTTCAAAGTCCCAGAAAACACTAGTTTGTGTACTTTATGTACTAAGTGTATTCATTTACTTGTCTAGTTCTTCCAGTGTTGCACAGATCCTGGACTAAGGGTGTACATACAGTGCACCACATCAGCGATAACTTCTGAATTAAACACATAATTGCACTTGGCATTCAAGTTCTCTCTGTACCAGGCAGTGAACAAAGCAAAGAAAAAGACAGCTCGTCTACAGCACCATAGGGTAGGATTCAACTTTCCTCTAAATTTCTGCCATGTAGGTGTCAATGTTTGACATGGATGTCTAGGTTTCCAACAAATGCAGAGAGAGTTAATCAAATATAGTTAATATAGTCTGGAGAGTAATTTATCTCTTCATAAGTGGGTAGGCAAGTATAGATTCAATTGCATGGACATATTTTGAGATGCTCTACTATATTTAAGATTTCTCAGGGGTGTTATTTCAGCACAATGTTGAAAAACATGTACAGGATCTATAGAAAACTTGTCTTTTTCTGACCTAGCAGCTGGAGAACAAGTGGGACACTGAACAGTATCTGTGTCTTAACAACATAAGAAAAAAAACGAATACCTGGTACAGCAAATAGACAAGAAAATAATGAGAGAATCCAGTGTTTTTCGCTGATACCTTTTTTTTTTAATTTATTTGTAGGCATACAAAAAATTTGGGGCAGGGTTTAAGAACTCAAGGAATGTGATTTAATTTCCTTTAACCATTTCAACAATTTGTCCAATAAGAAGTCTTTGAACACAACTTGTCTGAAAGTGGTCATCAGCTTCGGTAAACTAGTAAATCCTACAGAATTTGTGTAAATATATAAATCCTCAGAGGTTATTGGAATCAAAGTCAAAGTCTTCAATCTTAAATTGAAATTTAGATTCTTCTGAGAGGGCTTCCATATCTCATCCATGCATTTCAAATAAACAACTGATTCACTTCAAACTTTATGATTAGAGTACAGATATTATGCACCAATAGTCCAGGCCTTGGCTATGGATACTTAAAAAAACATGAAAATGCCTCTTTTTTTTTTTTTTTTTTTTTTTTTGCATTAGCATAATCCTCTGATCTAAAATATTTGCACACATTCCCACTTGAAGCACTGTCCATAGGAACAAGCAATTTTGAGGGGTATCAAGTCAAGCCAGAATAATTATAAAAGGATTTACTGCAAGTAAAACCAGAGAAGGTCTAGGTCTTTAGCAAAGAATGTTTTAACAAAAAGATTAGGAAGAAAAGGAAGGGGTTGATGAATGTTGCATATTAGAGAGCAACACTACATTAACCCTGTATGTACTTCAGATGTTAGTCATACATTTAAAGGGAAGAGTGAACATAAGCCCATTTAAACTGTTTATCTTATTCAGTAAAAATATCTATTGATTTTAAAATATTGATAAAAGAAAAAAATGGTGCATTAAAAAGCTTTATGAACAGGCAGCAAAAAAATAATCTTTGTAAAATATTGTTCTGAACTGTTGTACTACTTCTCCCACACAAAATCTCCCTAGTGATCTGACGTGCTTCTTCCTTATACATCTTGTTTTGGTTGAGGTATAAAATACATTTTCCCTACATCACATTAAATACTTCAAATATGTCTTTATTCTTATTCATATAAAGTAATTTCTTTCATGGTAACACACCAGTTTTCTCTTGTTATTTGGGTGGATTTTTTCAACTATCACGAAATGATCAGTCTGTTTGCAATACCATGGGCAAATGCAATCCATTAAAAAAATAATTTTCAGTCCCAAAGACCAGCAAAAAATTATAAAGCAATTATATTTCTGACTTAAAGGATAATTTATGAGCCTATACTAATTCTATAACTTCAGGCAAGAAATACCTGATGTTACAACCTTGCCACATCAAGTCTTCCAAATTGCACTCTGAGTCCCATACCTTTGGGACATAATTTTTTCTAGGCAACAATTTAACCGGTCTGCAAAAGCAATGATTCTTCAAGGGAAAAGACTCAGGTTTAACAGGGACCCATTGCCAGAGACCAGCATGAAGAGGTACTGGAGGAGATGGAGTATCACAACTGTCAACCACACTTACAGCTTCTCAGCTAGTGGAGCCAAATTATACCTGTTCACAACCTGAAGCTCTGCTTTGTTTCCTGTAGCAGCCAACCCAAAGGGACTAATCTGGCTGCCAGAACAAGAGATCTCTGATAGTCAGGAACTGTGGAACAGATGTGACACAGAACAAAATTTGCCAGCTCCATAACCTGGGGGAAACCTGAATGTAAAGGCAATCAAAGCCTGGCTTTGATTGTTTGAACCAGTTGAGTCTACATACTAGTTCCACCAACATGAAAGAAAAAAATGAGAGTTTTGCCTAATATGTAGGAGAAATAAATTTTACAGTTCTGATTTATTAACTTTTGACCCTTTTAGGAGTAAAGCCTAGAAACACAGAAAGAAAAGCTAAATGTTATGGTGTCTGATTATGTTATTTTTTAACTTTTAAACTGATTTATCCTAAATCACTTTATAAGGAAATTTAGATTATGGAGAAAAGTTGCCTAAATAAGGAGGGAAAATACCTACAAAAAACCCAAGGCCAAACTGAAATGAGCAAAATACAGTGAATCTAATTCTAATTTAAATTAGGAAGTTTTATACTATACTAGTGCATAGAGGTTTGGAAATACTTATAAAAGTAATTTATGTCCACTCTAAAGCCCATCTATGCTGTCAGAACAGTGATAACTGAGTCACCAAGCTTCTGAGAGTCACAGGAGTCAACACTGGTCAAAAAATTCTAAGTGTGCACATATTCATTACAAGTGTCTAAAACTTTATTCATCAATACAAATCTAAAAAAATGCAGTTGGCAAATCAGTGAGAAGAAGCAGTCATGTGAGCCAGGCACCCAATTACAGAGGATTATACAGTGGAATTTTCAAATTGAAAAGCTTGCATTAACTTGGCTGGGAGCAGAAATAGACTTGCACAGTAGCCTTAAACTTTAATAGAGAATAGAGAATACAGAACAACTAGAATGAACTTTGTACAACCTGGAGATAGCAAATTATTTGGCCAAAATATTCATTGACTGTTTACAAATAGCAAATATTGAAGCAAATGAGATTCAGAATAGGTGAGTAATCAAACCTGTGATGGCTTCAATTAATGTTATTCATAATAAATGGCTGAACCAACTTTTCAGAAGATTTAGTTCAGAAGGAAACATAATTTAACAAAAATCACTATGACTAACAGCAAAAATTGATATATTTCTCTGATTCGAATTTCTGATGCATGGTCATCTTGCAAAATATATTAAAAAAGAGTAATTATTTTGATGACAAAATTCATTAAAAGAATCCTGAAGTTACAAGATCCCAATATTTTATAAATAATGATATATTTTTCAGAGATATCCCTCCTGAATTTATCCCTTTTCCTCACCTATCTTACCCACTGTTCCAAAAGATCAAAAGTGTTGATTTTTAAAGGCATTTCTAGTGGCAAAAATATATTAGCCCTCATGTAATACAGCTGGAGAATTGAAGAGTATTCAATTTATAAATGTCATTCTGCAGTAGGCTACTTGTTGAAATTGGGAACACTTTTTTAAAAGCCATTCACATCTGAGAGGTGAAGATTCACCACATAATGATCAAATCCCTGATAGTCATTAAAATTAAGGACCCTGCTGAAAGGCAGATTCAGATAAAGACTTGCAGAGAATAAAGTAAAGATTATCACAGACAGACAAACACATGGTACCTGCCACACTAGCTCCAAAGAAATTACCTCTTTATTCTGCAAGCTAATTCCAGGCATAACCGGCTAATGAGCAATAGCTCTTGACATAACTGAGGTAGAAATATTTCTTTGCTTGTCTTCTCCTTCCTCAATACTGATGCCAATTCATAATGCTGAAAAAGTTCTAACTCACACACTGCAGGTTTAGAACTTGGAAGATATTCTCACAGTTTTGCCAATGTAACAGATTAATTTGTATTTCCAGTTTAAATTTCTATCATTTCAAGTATCTTTACATGTATGTTAGGTTTAGTGTTAGCCTTTTGTCTTGCTGATGCTGGGACATACCAGGCTGATTGTAAAGCTGCCTGTAATCAATCTGGACTGCATATGTGAAATACAATAAATAATCTTGTGTTGTTTGATGGGTTTGTTTGCACTATCCTATTTACTAGATACAGCAAAAGCCTCCTTCTGCTGGTCCCTTCCCTCTGGAAGGTGTACCACACTTGAGCTGTTTATTAAAGAACACCAGAGTACACTTTCTAGAAGCGTGAATACCAATATCACAGAAACCAGTTTTGATATGCCTTCACAAATTCTGCATTCCTTCAAGACCACCTACTTAACAGATAACAGAAACAGCTGACAAAGACGTTGAATGAACTGTCATTCAGACTTAAAGGAAAGGGATTTCCTGGATTAATGATTAGTAAATGGCAGCATTAACTGAATGGAAGGTTGATGAATCTTTCAGATCATCCTTATGTATATAACATGACCAGGAGAAGGCTTCTCCCTGTCTGACTTAGTCTGTCTTGCTGAAGAATTTCTTTATGAGGAGATAAAAGTCAATGATGACAGGGCTCAAACATCAGTAGGTGTGCGGGAACAGACCGACAAAGGAGATCTTTCTATACTATATTGGGTCAAATCTCAAAATCAAAGTGTTGCATATCAAGATGTGCACCATTACATTCTCGGTTATCTGCACATAAAGCACGCATGAAAGCCAGAAAGTTTGATTTTCAGTTCTTTATTCTCTGAACTAGGGCAAACTGCACTGCTAATTTTCCTCTTAGGCAAAAGATTAGGAGCAAAAATCAGTGGGTAAAAAAAAATATGTCAGCACCCAATGACTTTGAAAATGTGATGTATTAAACATGTGCTAAGTTTTATGACTATGAACCTCAGAAATTTGGAGGCCTCCTGTGTGATGTCAGTGCTTGGTACATACGCTTTAAATATCCAGAGATCTAGCATGTATTTTACAAAAGTCTGTTCTTACCCACCCAAGAACACGATTAACATCTATTAAAATTAATCCATAAACAAATCATTGCTTAATTCATTATTATCAATATTCTAAACAATTGTCTTCCTTGATCACATCTCGGCTAAGTGAATTACTATTAAAACCTTGCAAATATTAAATATGCAGAATCTAATCCTTCTACTAGTAAACCCAAATACCATCTTCAGCAAATAACTTAAATCCCATGGTTATCCACAGAAATCCAAAAAACACAGAGTTGAATTTGCTTATATTAAAAAGCTAAGGAAAAAATTCAGAAACTTTTTGTAGCCTAGCTCCTACAGTATGTAGTTGCTAATTAATGTTTGTCAGGGGAGATAACTGGCATTGACAAGACATTGTTATTGGGATCATATCTACAAGGAACAGACCAGCGTAAACAAAATCAAGCATTTCCCCCCCCCCCCCCCTTTTCAATCTTACAGTTGAATCAGTCTTGGTAAAATGTCAGTCTACTTCCTTAGTTCCCAATTACAAATCATATCTCTGGTTCCCTGCTGTTTTGCTACAATCTATAACATCCACAGTTCTCCCTTACTTGACCTATTTCCTCTTTCTCCGTCTTCTGATGTAGCTGTAAAATGGGAATATATGAGCTACCACTTGTAGTGGTTTGACCCTGGCTGAATGCCAACTGCACACCAAAATTGCTCTATCACTTCCCGCCTCAACTGGACAGGGGAGAGAAAATTTAATGAAAGGCTCATGGGTTGGGAAAAGGACAGGGACATCACTCAGCAATTACTATCATGGACAAACCAAACCTGACCTGGGGAAAATTAGTTTATTTTATTACCATTCAAATAAGAAAAACACCTTCCCCCCACCCCTCCCTTTTTCCTGGGCTTAACGTAATTCCTGATTTCTTTACATCCTCCCATTCAGCAGTGCAAGATGAGGAAGCGGAGTTAAGTTCAGTTTATCACATTTTTGCCACTTCTTCCTCACACCCCTCCCCTGCTCCAGTGTGGGGTCCCTTCCATGGGAGACAGTTCTCCATGAACTTCTCCAACATGACTCCTTCCCATGGGTTGCAGTTTTCCACACACTGCTCCAGTGTGGGTCCTTTCCACAGGGTGCAGCCCTTCCAGAGCAGACAGCTGCAGTGTGACTCCCCACAGGATCACAAGTCCTGCCAGCAAACCTCCTCCAATGCGGGCTTCCCACAGGCCACAGCTTCCTTCAGCCATCCACCTGCTCTGGCACGGGTTCCTCATGGGCTGCAGGTGGGATCTGCTCCACCATGGACCTCCATGGGCTGCAGGGGCACAGACTGCCTCACTGTGGGCTTCACCACGGGCTGCTGGGGAATCCCTGCTCCAGCACCTGGAGTACCTCCTCACCTCCTTCTTTGACTTTGTTGTCTGAAGAATTGTTGCTTTCACATATTCTCACTCCTCCCTCCCACTGGTGCAGATTCCCCCCACCCCCCTTCTTAATAAACTATCATAGAAGTGCTACCATTGTCACTGATTAACTTAGCCTTGTCCAGCTGTCATTGACTCCGTTTGACATGGGGGAAGCTTCTGGCATCTTCTCACAGAAGCCATCCCTATATCCCCCCCACTATCAAAACCTTCCCATGCAAATACACTATACCATTAGAGCATGTCTTATTTCATGTGTGATGAAGAAGCATATATACGTGTTTCCATATACATATAAATATCTTCATATACCTGTTTAATATAGACTTTTACTAGGTCCATGTTGTTTCATGCCTGTAAATAGGAAAAAACCTTCTGCTATTGAGTAATCAGTTTTTCACAAAGACAGCTGTAGCTGCCCTGAAAGGTAATGGAACCTTTAGATATAAAAGACAAAACTGAAAATGCCATCTGTCTCTTAAACTATACCAGTACTTCTTGTGATCACTTCCCATTCTATTGTCCTTTTTGGTAATAACATTTTTCATTCCTTTATTTTCTCAATTTCTTTCTTACTCATTGTCACCACATCTGTTTATGCACTTCTCTATTGTGGAATATTTCTGAAAGCATATTGAGAAAATGCATTGATAAATGTACATAAACTGCTAAAATACCATTTTAATAATAATTTAAACCTGGCTGGATGCCAGGTGCCCAAGAAAGTTGGTCTATCACTCCCCTCCTGAACTGGGCAGGAGAGAGAAAATATAACAAAAAGCTCATGTGCTGAGGTGAGGGCAGGAAGAGATCACTCACCAATTACTGTCACGGGCAAAACAGACTTGACTTGGGGAAAAATTAATTTATTACCAATCAAATCAGAGTGGAATAATGAGAAATAAACCTAAATCTTAAAACACCTTCCCCCTCCCACTCCTACCTTCCTAGGCTCAACTTCCCTCCCCCCTCCCTTGAGCGGCACAGGGGGACAGGAATGGGGCTGGGTCAGTCCATCCCGCGCTGCCGCTGCCGCTCCTGCCCCCTCAGGGGAGGCTCCTCACACTCGGC
>JAVJGJ010000037.1:52346212-52399742 GCA_035590215.1 Microhierax caerulescens
CCCGGCTGGCGCTGGCTCTGTTGGACATGGGGGAAGCTTCTGGCAGCTTCTCACAGAAGCCAGCCCTGTAGCCCCCCACTACCGAAATCTGGCCATGCAGATCTAACACACTACTTTAAGCCAATTTTATTCACATAAGAGAAAAGGGGCAGTGGGGCAGTGGGTGTGAGAGTGGGGAGAGTTGAGGTACTCCTCAGTACTAAACTACAAAAACTACTGCTTAGCTGTAATCTAAAGCATTACATGAAGTGCTGGGTCTTATAAGTTCAGTAAAAAAAAACAAAACATGTAGCAATTCAGTAAGGTGTTCAAAAGAACAATCTTCTCTACTTGAGTGACTTGTGGGCAGTAGGTAGAAGCAAGGCCTAATTTAGCAGTAAGTTTTTATCACGAGGCAGTAGGCAGAATTACAGGATTCACTGGACAATGAATTCAGGATTCATTGGACAATACTAAGTATCTCTGCAGTTGGGGAGATATTTTTTCAGAATCCTGCCAATATCTATGGATTCGTATTTTGGTGCTGTGTACTATCACATCAGCTGCTCCCTAGGCTGCATTTGGTCACCTGACTGTATTACTTGATAGAATAGAGCTGTTGAATTATTATTGACCATTACTTGAGAGTTTAATTGTGTATAAAAGTATATGCCTCTCTGCTGTATCTATATTGATTCTATGGCTGTTGCTGTAGTTAGCATTTTAAATCACTGAGAATCACCGAGCTTGAGTTATGCCGGACATACTTCAGACACTAGATAAGCTACACTAGATAAGCTACAAGGATATCAGAAATTTAGATCTCAAACTACAGAGTATAGAAAATAAATTCACAATAAAAGGACTAATAGCAAGCAAACTTTTCTTCCAGAATTTTATGCATCAATTAGGAAGATTAGATTAAAAAGTAAAATAAGAATTAAGATGCCTCAGTGGGTCATAACCACAACTAGCAGAATAGTGTTTCTGTCATGTTTGCTACAAAAAAAAAAAAAAAAAAAAAAAACAACCCACACACAACACCAAATAAATTCAGAGGGCATTGTCATTTACAGATAAAATGATAAATCCCATAAAGACATGAAAAAGGATAATTTTGGCCAAATAATTCTGACTTGCCAAAAGTAAGAAGACAATACTGATTTAAAGAAAATCAAACATATACCCATGAGGAGAAAATACTGCCCAACAGGCTTCCAGTAACTCCACAAATTAAAACGAATAAACAACTTCTAAGCTTCATAATCTCAGTCTGCAGAGGTGCCAAATTTTAGCAGCACAATGTGGCTACAAGATTTTCCAAAGATATTTTAAACTGAGAAGCATCTAAGAATCAGTCTAGGGTGGGTATGCTCAGTGCACTGAAGCCTACTCATGCACATCCAGTTGTTATTCTTAAAGTTCAGAATGAAACTTAGAAGTTAGATTCAAAAATTCAAAAAGAAGATGACATCTCTGCTTTACAGAAGTGAACTGAAAAGTAATTCTGTAAAGGAAAGAGTGAATTTAAGTGAATATAGCTGAAGGTGTTGCAACAGTGCCATTTTAAGTCAGCAGGAGGCTGAAAGTGTTGGAAAAGAGTCCAAGAAGCAGGATATAATTGATTTTTAGAAGGGCAGACTGAAAAGATGTGAGAACCCACAGCTTCAGAACACAAAAGAAGACAGCATGTACATATAGTAAAGGAGGAGATTAAACAGCTGTTCTAAAGCCTTCAAAAATATGGGACAAGGTACTATCCAGCTATCTTAGTCATGTCTAACATCAGTGTGTATCCTCAAAAAACCTAAGCACCAATTTTAGCAAACTCATTTTTTTTTCAGTTTTATTTCTCATGGATCCATGGAAGCTAATCCATATAGTGCAGAAGCTTCTGCTTGTAAAACAATTATACTTCATAAAGCACAAGAGAAATACAGGTGTCAGCAGAATAACAGAACACCAGTACACATAATTGTACCTCTGCTTCCTCATCATCCTCACCTGCTCTTTGTTTACAATAGATTTCCCATTGAAGTTCAGTCTCATATTTTCCATCTTGTCTGTCACCTCCTGCTCTTTCACCACATCTTTCTGCTTTCTGTTTTATGTGTGGGTTTTTCTTTTTTTCTTTTTCTTTTTCTTTTTCTTTTTCTTTTTCTTTTTCTTTTTCTTTTTCCTTTTTTTTTTTTTCTTTATTTTCTTTTGTTGCTGTTGTTTTCTTTCTTCATTTATTTTGGAGTGTTGGGGGTTTTATTTTTGGTTGGGTTTTTTGGGTTTTATGGTGGAATTTATTTTTTTTTTGGGGGGGGTGGGGGGCAGTGGGTGGGTGTGCCTCTGTCTCTATTGCTTTACATGTACTGGAGAAAGACCATTCCCTTTGTAACTGCCTGATTGGCCTTTTTTTTCCTGGTTCTTTTCCCCACACTGATATATTATTTAGTTATTTCAGTGTGCAAAGCAGTTTTGCATAACATAGTTTGCACTGGTGTGGTGGGTTAACCTTGGTTGGCTGCCAGGTGCCCACGAAGATACTATCACTCCACTTCTCAGCAAGACAGAAAAACCAAATTAAGAACTTGTGGGTCATGATAAAGGCAAATTTATAAAGGCAAAGGCCATGCGTGGAAGCAAAGAAAACAAACAAACAATTATTATTTGCTTCCAATCAGGAGTCAATACCCAGCCACTTCCCGAGAAGTAAGGCCTTAGTATGCTTAGTGGTTGCTTTGGAAGACACCTTAATAACGAATGCCCTCCTCGTCCTTTCTCTTAGCTTTTCATTGTTGAGCACGATGTCATGTGGTATGGAATATCTCTTTGGTCAGTTTGGTCAGCTTTCTGGCTACATCTTCTCTCAACCTCTTGCCCAGTCCCAGCCTACTGGCCTTTGGGGTTGCAGAGACATCCTTCAGCCAAAACATCGATGTGTTATCAACACACTCCTAGGTACAAATATAAAGCACAGCATTATTAAGGCTGCTATAAGGAAAGTTAAATCCACCCCAGTCAGACCCAATACAAAAATGCAGTTCTTTTCCCACACAACTATTAAGGTTTTGTAGTGATCATCATCTCTTGGGACAACAACCTAGACAGAACAGAAAGAAAAAAGTGGTTTGCAATTTGCTTAGCTATGTATACAGTAACCCACGCTGCTCTTAGAAAAGAAGCTTCAGGAGTGAAAGTGAGCATGATGTTTTCTAAGATCAGTTAATTTCCTTTTTAAATATTAATTATTTTTTTTAGAAAAAAAATATTCACTTTTAAGCTTCATGCTAGGGTTTGAGAAACACCAGTGGATGTGTACGTGAAGGCTACCGTGCACTGAAGGCAAACATCCACACTAGATTTGTGCTGTTTGTTTTCTCTTGCCATGCACTGAGCTGTGTATTGTTAGTTCAGTGCTATTTTAAAACATGAAGCATCACAGGATGCCACATATTTCAGGTTTTCACATAATGCAGCGGAATCTTCAGCAAGAGCAGGCTGGGCCACGGGATTCAGGGAGTGGGGAGCTGGGGGTGGCAGCACAGCCAGGAGGGCAGTGCCATCACCCACATTGGTGCAGTCTGCGGTACCCCAGCAAGAAGAGGCAAGTTCTGCCATGCCAGTGCTGGCCTTGGGCACAAACAGTGACAGCCCCAGGTGGAGGGGGCTGCAGAGCTATGCAGGTGGTACATGCCTGACTTTCAGCAAATAAGAACTAATCATTACAATACTGTTTTGCACAAAAGGTAAAACATGAAATGCATGTTCAACTCTGAATAAAGAAGGAATGGTAGAATTCCCATCGCACCACCTGCCCTGAGTTGTGTTTCTACCGAGTTATTCTACGATGCAAGTAGTCTGGATGGAGAAAGCCTTTTTACTTGCCATTAAACTGATAATAATATGCAGTATTCTACAAAACACAATTTGTTTTTTCATTAAGAGAAAATGAAGGGTGATTTCCAAACTTGCTTAAAAATATTTTTATTTTCTGTTTTGCCTGTTTTTCTGCTTAGATTGCTCTGCGCTTTTAATACAGAAAATCTGCAATTCTCCTCCTGTGTTCATAAGCACACATTTTTGTCTTTCTAAAAAAGTGGCTGCAGTACCTGTTCAGACCTGTCCTTCCAGACCTTGAGTAAGAGTATCTCTAAAAAGCATTTTTCAATATATTGCCAGACCTGAAAAAGGTTATAAAATTTATTTCTTTATTCAGCACAAATATTTTGATTTAGGATGTAAAAAAATCACTGCCCTAATAGACTGCAAAGAAAAGCTCACCAACCCATCCAAACAAAAAGAAAAACCAAAACACACACACACCATCTGTATTATCAGAAAAGGCCCCTTCCTAATATATTTGATTCCATTCCAAGAACTAGCTTAAGCTAATGCTCTACTGATTTTTCTACAGAAGCAATTTCTTTAAGTGTGCGTAAGACTGGATTATTCATACCCCTTTTCATGTTAAAGGCACATTCTAAAAGTTGAGTATCAGTAACTTCAGAACAATTCCTAATTTTAATTACCCACTTATTTAAGAATTTACCTGTTTCTCATGATGTATTTAAGTATATTTCTATCTCAAGTTCTTTATTTTCTGCTCTTTCCTCTAAGGGGTCTATCACATACACATTTATGTCCACTGAGGGAATACAAGTTAGCACAGCTCCATTCTCTGCTGATAAAACTAATATCAGCACCAATTACATAAATTTAAGTATGTGAAAAGCTAGTTATGTTGACCCTGGTTTTAAAAGAATAAAAAAAGAAAAAATAATTAATTTGTTGCTAAAGATTTTTTTTTAAAAAACAAACAAACAAACAAACAAACACCAGAAAACCAGCCAATAGCACAAGAGAAAATTGGGGTTTAGGTTTTTTTGGAAAAAAACTAGTAAGATGAACTAAGTATAGAAACCCAGGTATCAGTCTGCTGCCAAGTTTTGAATCCTAATTTCATGTATAGCATTCTGAATGTTCCTATCCTCAGAGGGAAGTTGTGGTTGTAAGTGTGCAGATGACAAAGCCACTGCTCTCTGTCTAGCAGAAATATGCCTACAGAGCTAAAGCTGAAGGTGTGAATTACTGCTGGGCACAGGGAAAAATCTTAAATGACCAAACAATCCGTATTAGTAATATTATGCATATTATAAAATCCAATGAAAAACAGTTTGTTTGAAGCCTCCTGTGCTGGAACACAGCTCTATCCATTTGCTTTGATAAATACTCTTTTTCAGACTAATGCAAACATTTTCTTGCAGACAGTTATAATTTTGTTGCCTATGCCCAGAAGCACAAACAAAGAAGCAATACTACTGGCAACGAATTTGCCATCCCACAGAGAATGGTCTGATTTTCAGGCACCACTTAAAGAAAAAAATAATTTGAATTGAGTTTAGTTGAATTTTTATATTTGGGTAGCAGAGGATATGGGACAGAAATAGTGTATCACACTACTTGTATGTTCTACACTGATTCAGAATGTCTTACGTGAATGATGAATCTGGGAATGTTTTTTTAAAAGTTATACTTCTAATATCTCCCTTTACTACCTCTCAAAGCTGTTAAGTGTTATGCTTGCATAATGGCTCTTTGCACCATTGATTCTTGTAGATGTTGGTGCTGAACTCTGAAATCTTACAATGGTTTTCAAAGAAAGTCACGTATATATTTCTACACAGAAATTGGAACCCAGTGTTTTGTTTTGTTTTTTTAAATAAATGCCTCACTACTTAAAATATCCTAGAAAATAAGGGGGTCTTGGAAATTGTAGGGTTTGAAAGCCCCAAACATCAACTTCAAATGTATATCTAGAGAAAACAAGATGTTACCCTCTAGTTTCTGCAGGGAGATTCACTGGAGAGAAAACAAATAATAAATAACTTTGCAAGAATGCTTCCCAGTGCCATTTTTAATCATATGAACTCCCATTAAATGACAGTTAAGAGTAGGAACGAGAAGAATAGTTGTTCAAAATACAGAAGGGATTTTTTTTTGTTTTGTTTTTTTTTTTTTTTTGGCATTTAAAAAGGCTTTGCATTTAGAATTTTAAGAACACTAGTTCATACAAACTGCTACAAGTCAGATACCTGAAAGGGTATTCCCTTTCATGGAAACAATTAACCAGACTTTTCTTTTATTCACAAATCAGTCTAATTGTACAAACCAATGAAACAGCTATTAAATATTATTATTAGATCTTTTTTCTTGTAGAATAATGCTGACCATATTAATGTGTTACACCCTGACTGTAGATGTATCATAGTATTCTAAAAGCTAACTTTCCCACCTGTTAGGCAAAAACATTGAGAATAGTTCATTTAGATATCATGATTGCCTTTTGCTTCAGAAATTGTTGTGCATCCACACACCTGTAGATTATCGAGTGAGATGGAGGTGCCTGTTAGATGTTTGCTGTGTCGTTTTGAGTTTTGCAGTCTTTTATTCAGTGTTAACAACCATCTTCACAGTCTTACAGATTAGGTCATGTGGGAGATGCTCAGATATTTAATTTTTTTTTTACTCATTTCAAGATATTACCAATCTGACTGATTTTTTATTTTTTCAATGCCTTTTTCACTGAGTATGTTTTGCTCATCTCTGACCACGTGTCCAATGTGATTCTGAAGTACTTGGGAAAGGATATATTTTGTTACCTGCATTTATAAAAAAGGGAGAAAAATCCAGATTATTAAGGCATGGGAAATCGTACATTGTCATCCTGATTATTGAATGTATTTGGGGTGTAATTCTTTCCAATATGTGCTATACCAATCACATTTTACAAAAATGCATTGCAGAGACCAACAGTTTAGTTTAGTTACATGTATTCAACATTTTTGAAATACAGACACATACACTAAAAAGTTTCTTTGCCTCTCTGCTAGTTTTCTTTCACCAGTGCTGCACCACTAGGGTCATAATTTCATGCACACTTCCAAACAAAATATTCTCCCCAGTCAAATAGCAGGCATCTAAAGAGATTTGGAGCCTCATTTTCAGATCATATAGGCAGTGTAGCTGGGCTGCAGCATGCCTCAGTTCTGGTCTGTGCTCACGACTTTTTTTTTTTTTAAAAAAGAGAATTCTATGTATGCAATGGCATCAAGGAGCTTTTTAAAAATTTATACATTTCACAGCTGAGCAGTTCCTCTTATGGAGAGAGTACAGGCAGAAGTACCCCTTCAGACTAAAGGTTAAGACCTTGGAGTGGAATCGAAGACTTTAAAACTGTTTCAGCTCTAGGCTTCAAATAATAATTCATACAAACTTTCTGATTATCCTCCTATATTTCATTATGAATCCATATTAAAGGTCTTTGGATCCAACTGGAACAAATGGGAGTATCGAACAAAGCTTCTTCTCAGCTTTGTTCATAAACTGCTTTATCAACACCTGCCTGTTATTTCTGTCCTTTTGGTCATGGAGGTTTTTCAGGTGTGTTTGCTGAAGGGGTAGAAAAATGATGTCTCCTTTGCCCTGTTGAATTATTTAGCTGGAGATGGTTTTTTAGTGGTGATGATCCAACTTCTTTTCTACATCCTATGAGATGCAGCATAAACTCTTATATGCCAGCTGAAATGAGGAAATGCCTGAGAATAGGAAAAAGAGTCTTTTGTGCTCTAGAGGGAGACATAAGATGGAGTGGGAGTTTCTGTTTAAGGTATGAAATATTAACAGTGTTAAATGAGGGCCAAGTATCAACCGTGTAAATGTAGATAAAGGTACACGCATACTTTTAAACTGCTTTGAGGTGTATTAAAAGGCTATTCCAAAAGCTATATGGCAGAAATAAATCTGTTTTCAAATCAGCTTCCAGTACCTTCTGGTTCTATACAGTTATTCACACTTGTCTATGCCTGGAAAAGACTGCAATTGTTAGTATCCCCATCATCCGGTCAAATAGCTTCAGATAATTTAATTTTTAAATTATTTTGATTCATTTTTAAGCTCTTCAGTTAACCAATAACAAAAATACATTCTTCTTCCTGGAAAAATTCATTGTGCTACCTGTAAAAATAAACAATTTAACCAATTCAGTGGAAATAAAGTGTGTTTTTATAAGCTACACTGCATTACTGTGGCTGATACTAATGGATTAAGAACTCTGAAACATTTAGTAACATTTAGTTTTGCTTAAAAACACTTCAGTTATGCTTTGCATCTGCTCTGTAATCAACAAAGGTGGCACCACCTATCATAACAGATGGGGCATTGATAACAAGTAGCTGTTAAAATTATCTCCTACAGTCTTAAAAAATAATCATAGCTCCGAGAAGATATGCCACAAAAAAAATACCTATAAAGTAAACACATGATCTCAACTAAACACAAAGATTTTAAAAATTCAATTTTGGTTTTTAAAAAATACGCACAACTATTCACAAAAATCTTAAGGAAAACAACTATAAAGCTGATTTACAAACCTTCCTAAAATAGTTATTTTTTAGTATTCATGGTATGTAATTCACTCAGGTTTTATTTTCTTTATATTCCTTCTTTGGAATTTACTATCTTTTTATGTCATGTGTATCTTGTATTTCACAGCAACATTTTCAATATGTTTGTAGTGTTGGTCAGTAAAGGAGCAGAACACCACTATCTTATTTCTGTGATTAACACACCATTAATGGTGAACATATATTTATGTATACATTTTGCAGTACTCTGAATCAATAAACTGACCACTATATGTCCTCTTGCTCAAATAATACATGTAACTGTACAGCCTGTTATTTCAGAGGAAATTCAAAATTACAAGAAACATATCCTATCTCGTTATGTCACTAAACCAAAACTATATTTTTAAAATCTATTTTAAATTAGCATTTTAACATGAGAAGAGACAGAGCTTTGACTTTTTCATTCTGTATTTTCTTGTTTCAATAAATGGATAGTTAACAGAAAAAGAGTATTTGTAAACATTTATCTGAAGAAAATATGTTCACCTGATTTTAGGGCATTTTCCAGACTTTTTATTTTGCACTGTTTGAACATTTGTGTGCCTGATTTCTAAGAAATGTTATGGAAAGAGAACAAATAGCAAGATGAACAAGATGACCTGACTAACATTGGTGCTAATATGGATTTGTTTGAGTATTCTGTCAAGATATTGAGATGGCCTTCTTGAATCTCTTTATTGGTTTAAAAAATTTTCTGTCTTGGAGAAGAAACAGTATTCTCTGACTGGGATGAGCATCATATAATATAAAGACAAAATTACAGAAAAGACAGAACTTTCAAGAGAGAATAATTACTGCAGAAAGTCCACAAGAAATCCACAGAGAGCAAGAAGCTGTTGCATGTGTTTAATCAATCCTCAGCATTTCTGGCAATCAAAGTAAACTAGAAGCTTACAAAGAAAAGAGATTAGCTGATTAATTATGAGTAGTTTTTATAGATTTTTCTCATTCTATTATGTGTCATTTTAATGAAAATATAAATGCTCACCAAAAAGCAATGTACATTAGGAAAGTGACTGAAGATACTAAACTAAGTAGACCAAAGATATGTCCTAATAGCTTCTCTTCATTATTAGGTTTAGACTACTCTGTCTCTGAAAGAAGCATCACAAATGTCCCATATCAGGTGCACATAGTTTATCCATCAGCACTCTGAATGAATAGACTTTGTCTGCAATAGCTGTAATGTAACATCATCTGCAGTTTTTTGTGTAGACCTCAATAAGAAAGCAGCAATATTATGAGTTTATCTACTGAGCTTCTGAGGAATGCATTAGCAAGTGCTAAAATTATTAGGGACTGAAATCCCTGGGATTTCAACTGAACTTTAACATATTCCTAAGCGCTTTAAATAAACTACAGGGAAACTGCAAAAAGAACATTAGTGTGAAAAGTGTGTGTGCCACCTAAACAAACAGTTCCAGCATCACTCCAAATTTTCTTAAATACCAAACAATCCACATGGGAGAAAACTCATGTAAATACCTCATCCACAGGAGGAAAAAAAAAAACCTGCAAATTCTTTCATTCATTGCTGAGATCCAAAACTACAGGAGACTCTGCTTTCTTTACTGATGGTGCTCATGTGGCTGATTTCAGTTCCGTTTTCAAAGAACAGATTCCCTGACAATTTTGGGGTTCTAGAAGATTACCTGTATGACTAAAAATAGTTACAGAACGCCTATTAAGGTAGAATATAAATTAATTAAAAGTAAAAGAAGCAAAGTTTTTAAAAGTATCCATTTATAAAGTGTTGCTTAATCAAAAGCTAAAAGAAAACATTTAACACAGAACTTGTCAAAAAAATAATTTCCACCTACTACAGATTTTATAGCAAAGATGCTTCAAGGGATTCTAGAAGAAAGTCCTTACTAGACAAATATGGATTATTGTTCTACTGAAGTCTTTCTCTGTAGTTTTTTCTACATTTTACAACATAATTTTATTTTGTCTACATTATATTTAACAAATTTTGGTCATAAAGATCAAGTTTGGCAAATAATTTCAAAGTTTATTTCTATTCAGTAAACCACTTTTGGGCTTTTTTTTTTTAATTTTATTGGATTTTTTGTTCTCCTAACATACAAGCAGGAAAAAAAACACGGATATCCATCTCACTGTTCATCTCTTGTAATTCAGCAGTTTCATAGATGGATATGCTCAAACATCTCAATATTAATTCAGATATTTTTGCCTTCTATCCTTAACCACTGATACTCAAATACATATCCAAGTATTTTTTTGTTATTTATCAGCAGGTTTTGTTTCTTTCCTTTTTGGAGGGGTATGGATTAACTACCTGTACCTCTAGGTTTCAGTGTCAACATTTTCATCAGACTTTGATAATGCTTTCATAGTGCAGAACTTCAGTTTTGCAACATCATGGAGGAAAGTGTTCAGTTAAATATAAACTTTGATAAAGGCCCCTTAAACTTTCTAATTGTGAAAACTGCCATAAGGCTGAAGTTGGATAATTTCCCCAAGACAGAACTGAAGGGAAAGGTTGAGAAAGGGAAAGGGAGAAGCAGATCAGAGGTAACACATCATTCCTGATGGCAAATCCCACTAAACCACAACATGGAGCAAGCTGGCAGCATTATCCACATACTCTTATGACTAGGGTCTTTAAGACAATTCTGTACTATTTATCTATTCAATGACTTAATAACATCTTCAAGATTACTTTCAGAACATTAAAATTTGATACTGTTTTGTACTGCCAAGACACACAGATTAAAGTTCTTAATGGAAATGCCATCCAAGTCTTCTTGTGGACAATGAAGGGGTGATTTAGAGCCAGCAATGTGGGTTCACATCTGAATTATTTTTCCAGTAGTCATTGCTCTACATCCATTGCCCACTATTATTTTAGGAGTCCAGCAAAGTAGTTCCCAGTTAAATTTGATTAGCAATACTTAGACAACAGCAGGTTTGGGTATTTTTTCCCCTATAGTTTCCAAGAACAGATAAATAACTCATAGTCTCTTGATCTCTAGAGAGGAAATTTGAGGTGGTCTACTTCAATATTAAAGAAAGATTATCTCTTTTGAATTTGCTAGTTTATACATCAGTCAATCTGTAACCCACAATGATTTTTATTCAGTAATAGTTAGCTACACAGCTTCTATTTACTTTATGAAAACACAAAAATAAATGAATCTGAGATACTAATATTATGAGGAAAAAAACGTTTGCTCTACATTTCCATAAGGTGCCCCACTGCAGTTGTTGCAGCAATATCAAAACTAGCTGGCTGCAACAAGGTTCTTAACTATCACGTACCAGATTAATTTCAATAAGTAGTTCCTGCACCTTGCCCCAACACAGCCACTAATCATCCACAATGTTTCAAAAGTTCATGTGCTGTTCATGCTGTTTCTTCATCCTCTTCAAGCCAGTCCACCCTGCTCTGTACCTCTGCTGCCTCTGGATTCTTCTTTCCTGGGCTCCTCACCCAGCCAGCCTTTCCTCATCCAGGATGCACTTTCTCCTCCCTCTTCTTCTTCTTCTTCCAGGGCTCTCCTCATCTGTCACTCTCTTCATCTAGAGCTCCTCTACCATACCCCTTAGAGCTATTTAACTACTTAGCAGGAACCAGCCACAGCTGCACATTATCCATGTCAGCCAACCCGCAGCCCCTGAAGCCATCCCACAGCTGTATATTATCCACATTAATTAACCCAGCTTCATTCATCTATAATTCCTCTACAAGCAGTGATTTCATTGTTCTTCAGTATCTACTTGTTTACTCCTATGTAACTTAAGGATGAAGATGTCGAAATCTGAACATGTCCCCAGATCTGAATTTTTAACTTCAGAAGTAAGCCAACAATGATATTAATGAAAACATAGCTAAATTGGCCAGGTTTGGAAACAACCAATGATTATTATGCTGTTGAGTTAGTAAAGCTTCAAGTTTTGAAGGATAAGAGTGCATTGGAACCGTACTATCAGTAGATTGATCGCACATAACCCTGTGTCCTCTTGATGAACTTCAGTATTGCAGTTTTCCAGCCAGCTTCTAAATTATCATATACTTTCTTTTCAACTCATTTGACCACACATGATCCATGAAGGAGCCAAAAGAAAAACAACAGCAATCAGTCTTGAAATTTTAAATGTAAGATGTTGCCATGCCCACTAATACAGCAAGTTAACTGAGATCATAGGGAATAATATAATGCTACCCTGTAAAGTATTTCTGCCATAAGAAATATCCCTGCTGTTGCATAAGCACTTAGGTTTTCTCAAAAAGAGATAAGTGAAGGAGTTAAAATGAATCCTCTGAACATGTATTCATAAGGGTTTATGGAAAATGCATTGCAACTTCCATCAGCTGTCTCTGCCAAGGCGAATAATCAAAACAATGTGGTATGGTCAATTTTTGCATAAGACAGCTGTTTTATGGAGTACTTATTATGCCTGCAGGGAGCTGGGACCACAGCTACCAATCAAAAGTAGATGTAACATAACATCCTAACGTTGCTTTCCTCTACAGCAAGACTTTACATGCTACAGACCATACTAGCAAGATTGCTAGGTTTTCTCTGACTTGTTCCAAAAACATCTATTGAAATTGAAAGTAAGCCGGAAAAAAAAATCAGTAGAAATACAAGAATGAAATGCTGCATTATTCTTTCATTTTTAGCTAATCTGTCAAACTGTTCTCATCCTATGCCAGTCTAATTCAACCAAAAAAAGATTATAGGACACAAATTCCTGAATTTGTATTTACTTGTCCTCACTAAGCATGTACTTCCTGGTTCTCCTTTGACAATCAGTCCATACTACATCTCAGGTATACAGACGCCACTATTCAGAATTGTTCAGCTCTGATTATGGCAAGAAGAAGTTCTCACAAATCTCAAAGAAGGGTTCAGGAGGAAAAGATAATTGTTGATAGAGGAACTCAGCATTAACATTTTCCTTGTGAACCAGAAATATATTTCAGAAATACAGGATTTTTCTGTCTCACTTCTGTCAAATTTCATTTCTTCATAGTTTTCATTTTATTTGCATGTCAGATAGACTACTTAGATAGACTGTGGCTTACTTAGTCTGTTTAGATAACATGTTAACATGTTTAAACCAGAAACTGTGAATTTTACAAAAATGAAAAATAAACCACTAATATTTTCCCTCAGAAATTTCCTACTCAATGTGGATGATATGCCTAAGACTTTTCTGATTGTATTTGTAGTATTTTAAATTAATATAGGAGAAAAAATGGAAACCCCATGCTTCTTGGAATGCAAGAAATAGCAATATTGGCTTACTACCACTTGCACATAATTGAGTATTATAGTTTCAAGATAGCACAACCTTAACATGGCTTGGCTCTGGTTTGTTAGCTTTAGCTTATGTGAATGTGTGAATTATGTGAATGTTTTGTTTTTCATGTTATTTTCTCCTTCACACATTAACTTGCAAAGAGGAAATACTTCACTGAGCAATTTGGCAATGTCAATGTTACTGGCTGCAGATTTGACACTTGGCTGGTACTGTTTCTATACCTTTTGCAGTTGGTGTGTCATTCTTGTCTTATTGTGCCTTTGCTATCAAGCCTATTTGTCCTTTCTCTCCCAACACTTTTATCATAAGCAAAAAGTGGGACAGCCAGAAAGAGCTTTCCTAACCAGATGAATCTGTAAAAAGTTTAATATAATTTTTATTTGGCTTATTATCTGTTACTTTGATTTTTAGAAAGTGTACTACAAATTTCAGTACTTCCATGGAACTTAAACTGAATTCATTGGTTTTTACAAACTGAGAATACCTCCATAGATTTAAGAAAATATCTTTATAGGTTTAGGACAAAATAAATCATAAAAGGGATATCAAAAATTTTTATACCTCTCCTGTGTTTGACAGACTTGGTGATACATGACACACCTCTGGAGATATTTGTCCAGTTTCCTAAAGTATCTAAAGCTAATGGCATCAGAAAACCCTTCTTCACTAAAGAAACACCCTCTGCTTCTCAAAATCAGGCTGGACGCAGCACAGAATAGGAGTTATTACTAGCAGCAATCAGAAGGTACAGTTACTACAGTAGAAGACAAAATTTAATACCTTAATAAAATTTAAGACCCTATGATGTCATCCAGAGTGTTACTGGAAATAGCATGTGATGTTTGTAGAATCCTGGTGAATGTAATTTAAAGAAAGTCATGTCATTATGTTTTAAATAGTATGGGGAGTCTTGAGTGTAAGGTAAATGTCATTATTTTCAGTGAAGTCCTTCCAAACTGAAAAGCCTGCACAATGTGTGTTCAAATAGCAAACTATTATTCTTCTGCAATTATGTAATCTGCAAATGGCTGGACATCAAAATTTCCTTTCAGAGAGGTTGTTTCTAATCTTCTAACTTTTGTGCCAAGTTTCAACAGTTTGCACATTTTTAGAACCTAGAATGACAGGGTTTATAATGGAAACACTGACACTCTTGTGCCTATAGATGTGCCAGCTACTGCTGTAATAATCAGTAGATAATTACTTTTAGCTTTCCACTCAGTGAATTAGGACAGATGAAATTTTTCATTAAAAGATGAGTTTTGCTCTAAGAAAGTTTATTTCAGGACATGTCCACAATAATAAGCTAACTGCATCTTGGTCTGTGATTTCTCAATATATTTTGTTGGTGGTTATTTTTTAATTCAGGAGGACTTGCATGAATGAAAATAGTCAGAATGAAATGCCAGATAGCTAATTGCAGCTCAGTTGTCCATTGAACACAACTCATCAGTGCAGTGTGCACAGGTCAGTGTAAGGACCTGAAATGAACTGTGATGTGATGAATCGGCTCATGTGCAGAGGAGCCTGCAGAGGTTCTCAAGAAGGTCTAAGGGCACCTTGCTATTGAATTTCAGCATGGATTCCCATTTAGGAAAAAAATAATAATTCCAAATCATATTTTATGTCTCATAGTATGAAAATGATTCAGCCTCCTCCTTTTATAGGAACACTGATTTCTAGCAATTTTATTTTTATCAGGAATGAAAACAGCAGCACCACCACAAAAAACATTCAAAATATATCAGTGTAGTTAAGTAGTCATTATTATGGTGAATTATACCAGAAGAGTGGATTTAGCAAAATATCTTCTATTACTACCTTTTACCACAACATTCATTAATCAATCAATGCTCACAATATTTAATTCTGGGTGTTAATTTGAACCACCAGATAATATCCATCTAAACTGCGCCAGATGGTGATTTCTTCCGTCATGAGAGCAGTTCAATATTTTATCAAGGAAAACTTTCTATTTAATAAAATTTTCAGAGGACAGACATGAAATCATTAGATAATTCATTATTATTATTATTATTATTATTGTTGTTGTTGTTATTATTATTATTGTTATTATTATCATCATCATCATCATCATCATTATTATTATTTTACTTCCCAGTGGTGTTTTGTAACTTGACCCTTTGGGTGGGTTGTTTGTTGTTTTGTTTTGTTTTGCTTCTTAGTTTGACTCTTTGAAAGCCTCCAGGAGTGCTGGGGTCAGGAAAAAAAAGAAGAAATAGGCAAATGTTATATATTTGCATCTACTGCTCTGCTTTCTTAGGTACTGATGCTAGCTGTCATGCAGGAGCCCAGAGCTACTTATAGTAAATAAGTTACAGTAATGAATAAATAATATTAAATAATAATAAATAGTTACAGTAACATACATACAGATAAAATAATGTTGCATTTTCAGTAGTCTAGGAATGCAATACCAAATTTAGCCTTATTAGTAATTTTATAATTTATATTGAATTCCTATCTGTGAATTTAAAATCATAGACATTTTAAATCACTTAGATTTAAATTTTAAAAGTCTCAAAATGCTTAAAAAGAGCAGTTGCTCCTATTATCATCTAGTTTTATTTCTCTTTCTACCTCCAAACAAAATAAAAATGGATTCTCCATTTCCTCCTCACCCATTGTTCCTTCATTTAATGCTTCTTAAAATAAGATATGGTCACAGTGACTGGAAAACCATTTCAATGAGTTCAGGAATCAGATTAAATCAAATTGAGAGTGCTAGATGAAGGGCTCAAGAAACAGTGGTAACAGAACTGGAAAACTAATTTGTCAATGCACAGCTGAGACTGAAAGTTACTGCACCATTTATTTCACCAATTATTAATATCTTCAGTCACACTGCATTCAGTCTTGGTTTCCATTTTCTTCTTTTCATTTTGGGCCTGCAATGTGTCTTCCTGCAAGGTGTCAAGTAGGTTTTTAAAAGACTATAATTCCATCATTAACTTTTCAGTTATACAGTCACTCATGACTCATTCTCTTCTTTTTCTACCCCTTTTCCTCCTCACTTGCTCTGCTCTATTAAACCTCCAGCCTATGAAGTTACATATATATATGAGAAAACTTCTCTTATCAAGACACTCATATTGGAAAAGAAAGAATTTTCAGAATTACTCAAATCACAGATATTATAACCATGGTTAAAAAGAAAAAACAAAAGTCTGGCTTTTAAAAACAGAATAGAAATTTCATTCTTTCTGTTTCCCTTTTACACTAATTTGTTGAAAATCAAATTCACTTTTTTTTAATCCACGTGGGTTTGAACTTTAACTACATCACATGAAGCCTGCATAAAACACTCTACTTTCACAAAAGTAAATTTAGGATTATATACACTCTCTAGTATGAAGAATGATAAATATATGCAACAGGAAATTTTCAAAGAGAGCAAAGGGCTTTCTTCCTGAGAGAAAAAGAATGTTTCTTTTTAGATAGTACTCTTCCTATAACATTGGAGCAGCACAAGCCACCTTTCATTGGTACCAAAGGAATAGGACCAATATATGTGTTTCCACTGAGAGAAAAAGCTGCCACAGGAGTGCTATTAGGTTTTGCTAGGTATGTATTTCATTCTGTTTAATTTAACTTGAAGGTTAATTTGTAAACTGGTTTTTCTCAGACATAGAAAAAAATGTCTGCAAAAGAGCATGAGATGTTTCCCTTTTCGGTTGCTCATGTTGCCTTGAGAAGAGTGAGTAATTTTATATTATGTTCATTCAGGTTATCTTTATGTGATAGTAGTGTTTTTTCATTAACTTGTCATCTCATCAAGGTAATTACCTGACAAGCAGAAAAAGGCTGTATTGCTGCCTTTTGTTTGTTTGCTTGTTATAGCTGATAAAGTAGATCATGTGGTCCCCACAAAACCTACTGCCCGTGAGATCCTTTCTCACTTTAAAAGATCACAGGGAGCATTAATGTTTGTCAGAGAAAGAATGATAATTGCTCATACTCTGTGTGCTCTGCACTTTTCCTGATGCATCACTGAAGTTGATTCCTGATATTTTGACACAGGTAGTTAAATTATACCAATGCTCTCTTCACATACATTTAAGTGATTCCTCAGGCTACGGACTAAAAGCAAAATGCAACTTGATTGTCATAAAATGCTAAGTGTATTGACCTGCTGACAAAGAAGGTCTGATTTTGCTATGGAACATAAGAAATATCATGTCTTAAATGTTCTAAAGCACCTGAAAATAAAAAGGAAATGACAAAAATTTTTAAGTCTTGTCAGACTCCAGAGAGATTTATGATGCCTAATATCTAAGTAAAGGAACACAGTCCATAAACTAAGTTGTTATACCTTATAAAGTTAGGATGGCCTACATCTCTGTGCACCTTTTCTTAACTCTGCAGTAGCCTAAGGATCATGCTTATAGTAATAAAACATCATTAAACTAATTGAGTTTTCAATTAAACCATTTGTATAAATTAAGCAATATTTTGGCAAGCAAAATGCTATACTTGTTGAAGGATTATATTTTGTCAAATCTTTTCACATTTGCCATCTTCTTAACTGCAAATACATAACACCTATGAGGATTTACCATAGTTTCGTGACTTCTGTTGAAGGTGATACGTGCCAAACAATTTATTCATTTGTATTAGGTTTAACTTCCAAATACAGTGCAATGAACGCATATTCTGTGTATTAGGTAGATTAGCAGATACAGTTTCTAAAACAGGTGTATACAATCTCTGTCTTGAGGGGATTTGATTTTCAGTTTAACTCAAAGATATATGCATAGGTACTTTCTCCCTGATCAGTAGCTTTTCAACTGATACTAGGGTGAACAGAATCAGAAATCTAATGAAACAAACTATCATGCTGTCACACAATGTTTCAGCTTGCTCAGTGATAAAACAGCACAATAAAGCTGAAAGTGGAGTTGAAAATATTACAGAAAATTAGTCTAGGTCTACTGCATTTGACCATTGTTGCTAACTCAGCTCTTTTACAAATAAATTAAAACCAAAGGAAATTTTGCTCCAAACATTTGGAATATCAATGGATAAATTAATTCTCAAAGGTTAGTAAAGACTCTTTGTAATGGAAAGGGATACTGTGCAACTGATATTCAGCAATGGCTAAAAATGTAACAGATGTTAACCGATAACATACAGAGTATGCTGTTGCATTTTCATAATGCAGTTTGATTTTGCAGTCTTTCAACTATAAATGTAAGTGATTCAAGTTTAATAGAAAAAACTAGAGTCAAAGTGAATGAAATATCTTACTTTTACAGCCATGGGAACAATTCATAATGTAACAAATGTGAGTACAATAATAAGTTATGAGAGCAAGACTGACAGGAAAGAAATGATTTCATAATGTTAAGATTGTACAAAAAATAGAACTGAATTAAACTCATTAGTGGAATAGCATCAGCCTTTACTTGAAATCACATTAACAAAATTATTTATATGCTGAATTAATATTACAAATTTTTTTTTTCCTTCTCTTTCTCATATATGTATGTGCATCTGGTTGATGTGGCAAGGTTTTAGTAGCAGGAGTGCTGGAGGAGTGGCTTCTGTGAGGAAAGACCAGGAGTTGCCCCTGTGTCAGACAGACATTTTCAGATTATTCCTTTCAGATGAGACCTGTTGCTGTACAAAACTGAGTCCCTCAATGATGCTGTTGGAAACTCTGTGATAACATATTTAAGAAAGGGTAAAAACCGCTGTGCAGCAGCTGTGAGAGAGAGAGGATTAAGACAAATGTGAAAGAAACAGTCCTGCAGATGCCAAGGTCAGTGAACAAGGAGGGGAAGAGGTGTTCCAGGCATACATTCCCTGCAGGAATTCAAAGGAGCAGAGGTTCCCCGGCAGCCCGTGGTGAAGCCCCCGGTGAGGCAGGCTGTGCCCCTCAGCCCATGGAGGTCCACGGTGGAGCAGATCCCACCTGCAGCCCGTGGGGGACTCCATGCCAGAGCAGGTGGATGCGCCCTGAAGGAAGCTGCAGCCCATGGACAGCCCACACTGGAGCAGGCTCCTGATAGGAACTCTGGTCCATGGAGACGATCTCAGGCTGGAGTAGGTTTGCTGGCAGGACTTGTGAGCCCCTGGGGGAAAACACTGGAGCTGTCTGTTTCTGAAGAAACATCCTGTGGAAACGATGAATGCTGGAGCAGTTGTTGAGGAACTGCAGCCTGTGGGAAGGACTCACACTGGAGCAATTGATGAAAGACTGTCTCTTGTGGGAGGGACCCCATGCTGGGGCAGGGGAAGAGCATAAGAAGGAAGGAAGGATGGAGACTGAACTGAATATTTGTATGTCAGTAATGAACCGACCACAGCCCCCATTTCCACCTCCCTCCCCTGCTCAAGGGGAAGAGGAGGCAGAAGAGTCATGAGTGAATTTAAGCCTGGGAAGAAGGGAAAATGGGAGGAAAGTGTTTTAGTTTTGTCTGTGTTTCTCACTATCCTACTCTAATTTTCATTGGCAATAAATTACGTCAGTTTTCCCCAAGTCAAGTATGTTTTGCTTGCAAAGGTAACGTGACCAATCTTCCTGTGTATGTCTCAGCCCATGAGCTTTTCTATCTTATTTTCTCCCTTGGTTCTGTTGAGAAGAGGGAGTGAGAGTGCAGCTGGCTGGGGGGTTGGCATCAAGGAAAGGTTAACCCACCATGGTATAGCTGTTGGTTTATTCTCTATGCACCTAATAGCTCATCAGTTAACATGTTTAGACAAGGTACAAAGTCCATTGATAATGGACAAAATTAAAAGAAACAGTTCTTTGACCCTGATTATGCCGGTTGTGGACTGAACAGCTTCCACTGACATTCCTGAAGGATAAGAGCACTTTATGCATCATACTGCGAGGGAGCCCCTTTAGACTTACATGGCTTTTGCATGAATCTCTGAATCAGCCCCAATCTTCTGTTGCTAAAGGTCACTTTGCAGAATTTACACAGATAAACAGCAGCACACCTTTATGCTAATGCTCAGATGTCCAGTTTGTCAAGCACAAAAATATTAAAGTCCTTCAAGATTTTCAGAAAACTACTACAAAATGCTATGGATCTCAAAACCAGCCACTCAACTTTTTGGCTTACTGTAGCCCTAGGTGGTTATCTTCTGAGATTAAAGATCAGTCCTATATACAAGTTTAAACCAAAAATTCAATACTGACTCCTTGAAACTTTGTGTGTGCCGTGGCAACATATCAACTCTTCAGCTAGTGCAGTTAGTGGGATCATGCAGATTTGCTGTGGCACAATTAATTTCATTCCAAATTTGATTTGGAGTGTGAAACATTTTACAATTAATAAGTCTTGAGATTCTTTAACTTCAGTACAGTTCCTGGAAGCATCAGGTGTGGGTAAAACAAGTAAGTGCACTGGACAGAAATTCAGTGCCAGTAGTAAAATGATATTCCTAAGTACAACAAATAGATTTCTGTATACATCTAACTGACTAAATAAAAAATAAAATAAAAATAAAAAAAGAAAAAAAGTGGGGCAAGCTTGGGCACTGAATGCAAGCTCACCCAAACTGTTTACTTTTTGCTCCAAGGCTCTTTTTTAAACCACCCCAACATGTGTCTTCATAACAAAACTCAGACATGACTCTTGGCACGACTATATCTCCCTACAAGAATGTCTTCCAAAAGTCAGTACTAGTGATGTAGCACCACACTGGGCTGCTCCAACAGCTTCTCTAGCACAATTCAAGCAGGCTTTGTCACTGTTCACATCTTCAAATTAGTGCTATAAAGCACTAGTCTGGCATGTTTTTGCAGTCACTTTGAAGTGAGAAAAAACACACACAAATTATTGTTTGTGTCTTAGGTTCACAGACAAAAACAACGTTGTGTGACATAACCAGCTCACACCAGCCATGAACGGCAAGAGTCAGTATGTGTTAGCTGGACTTTTGTATTTACTTGTTAGGCCAACTAGAAACAGCCTTGGCTCATTTCACACGCACTCAAAATGTCTGAAAGCACGTGAGTGCAATAGTGGCTGGCTATTATAGATCTGCTCCGTCACACGTATTGTTTGGAACTTATTCTGAGCATGAATTAAAGAACCCAGGGCCTCACAGGCTCTACTGATCTACTCCCCCAAACCCTGCTCTCCAGCTGCTATAGAAATGAAAACCAGTGCAGAGAGAGAGAGAGAGAATGGGAAAGGACATTCCTCTCATCTTCTCTCTTCCTGGTTGGCAGCATTATGCTTGTTTGGGCATTTCTGAATTTGTGCACTTGGCAACGGCAGAGACAACCTGACTGGTGCTGTGTGGATAGCTAACGGCATCTAAGGCACCTAGGACTCCAGCCAAGGACCTTGCCTGGTCTCAATTCTTTAGGAAAAGCCATACTCAGGGAGCTGTCCTGAAGCTACTGCAGAGCTAAACTTTGCTGGTCCATGAATTGAGGACAATGAAAAGAAATTTTAGCTACTTTGCAAAGACTCCTTTAATCGACTCTACTAAGACTAAAAGGCAGCAAAAAATACTTGCAACTGCAAGACCTAGTTTTATAGCCAAGTATCTCATGCTATCTGATATATCAGCTCTGCATGGCTCAGCTACTAATAAAAACATGGTAAAACACTTGTTTCATCTGTCAGATGTATGGATAACAAGAAATTTTCCTTCTGAAAGGCAGACTGGTGTGACACCACCGATACACAGAGGAACTCTGATGGAGTACTCTGATGGGCTGCTTCTTTTCACTCCATATATCGTTGCAGGGATGCAATGTCTCAGTCTCTAGACCAGGGGTCCTTAAACTTTTTCACCAGGGGGCCAGCACATGGATGAAGTGTCAGGCAGTCATCTGCAGCTGCTTGGTTCCCCCCCCAACCCCTGGGAGGGGTGGAGTGTGGGGGTCTATAAATACAGGGGGGGCAGATTGAGGACCCTGTGGGGCAGTATCCGGCCCGCGGGCCATAGTTTGAGGACCCCTGCTCTAGAGTTTAGTGCTTTTGCTTTATCTATACCATAGCTTTTACTCAGAACATGGAATGCTGGTCTCTGTGGCAAAGGACAGAAATTATCGAGTCCCAGTCATTCTGTTACAGTGAAAGCATGATTGAGCATGATGCTATAAACATCTTTATAGAATAAAAATCTGTGGGAACTCTTGTCTGATTTACTTTTCTCTTCTAGAAACAATTTAAATAAAAAATAATTAAAAAGTGAAATAACAGTTTACTTGGGCCTTAACTTATTTAAACCTGGAAATCTGTAGGCAGTATATATATATATGTATATATACATATATATATAAAATATTGAACAAGCCATTACATTTTAATGTTCTCCAGTTCAGCCTTCCACTCCCTGAGTTTGTAGGATCAGAGACCATCTTTCTTTTAATCAATCTCTGTCCTCCGGAGAGATTTTCTAACCTCTCATGACATCTCTGGATTAAATTGTTATTAACTTCCTTTTGCACCCACATGAAAAGTCATTGCCTTATAATATGATATTTTATCAATCTGCTGGAATGTCTTTATTTCAAATAAGTACAAAGGTATAGATTTGCATTGTCATGCCATTGAAATTTTTGAAAATATTTTTGTTTTCTGTTAAGTATCATATCACCATTTTTTCTTTCAGCTGTAAAGATATTAACCTCTACATTGGTAATATATTTATATTTGGTAGATGTACTTAAATAACTTTATAAAATGGGCAATTTCATACATTGCATCAGATTTTCTCAGTATCATTCAATATTTTGATTTATCAGAAGAAACCACTGATAAAAATTATATTCATTATTTCACTGCTTTTCTCATTATTCTAAACACACATTCTTGCTGCTCTGTTTCCTTCTGTTTTGAACCTTTCTGATCTGCGCAAAGTCAGCAGCCAAGGTGTGTACAGCTTGCCCACTGCAGCATTTACCTAAACGAACACATATTGTAGGTGTTCTTTACTAAATTAGATAACAGACACACTGTAAGAGAGAGAAATCCTAAATGGTGATCTGGAGAAAAGAATATAGATTCTTTACTGTGGAATGGCTATCCACTGATATCTGGATGTACAAAACCTGATGGCTGCTTAATGACACTTCGAGACTGAAAAAATTCCAAGATCCAGCCATGCATCTTTAACAGAGGACCTTAAATAAGTCTGTGACTGAGATGCTTTATCAATTTCAAGATCCATCATCTTATTCAACTAAAAGTAGCATCAAATACCTTTGGGAGGAAAATTTCTGCACTGTTTTCCATTTCAGAATATCTTTTTGTGTTCTTTCCATTGACTTTCCATCTCTCACAACAGTATATATTTATCACTTCTCCCCCACTTTAGGTTTTCTGGGTCTTGATTAAAAAAAAAAAAAAAATCCTACTCCATGGATATTGATATTGCTAGATTATTACCTGAGTTTACCGGTGATTCCCAGACATATTCATTAGTCCTACAAGCACTGTTGAACTGAAGTACTTGATTCCTTGATACATGCATGTGTTTATGTGTACTGTAAAGGTTACAGTAATGAGATACAAAGATCTTGCATGTATCTAGTTTTCTTTCTACCAGAAAGACACATTCTGTGGCACTACACAAAAATGTGGTGCTACACTTCATTTTTTGTAGATTCTTTTGTAGCCCTAAGGACCTGATCACTTTAAGTATCATAGGCATTTCATAATTGCCCCCCCCCTTCCTAAGAGACAAAACAATGGAAAAAAAATTTGTCAGATGCAGTACTGTATCAACAAACAATGTATCTTTCTAAGGTAATAAGTAAATATAAAATTAAGAAAATCTAACAAGCATTTCAGAAAGGAAAAAAACAACCCACCCCCACAAAAAAAACTTAAAAAAAAAACCCAAACCAAACAAAAGTTGCATAATCATCCATTTTTGCCATATTAGACCTATACCTTTCCCTGGCTAGCCAAGTTTCTACCATAAGGTTTTTATATGTTCATATATAACCAAAATGCCCCAGCTGAATCAGATTTTCAAATTGCTCCACCCAAATTAAGATGGCAAAATTCATTAATGACAGGAGCCAGCTCAGCTTCTGTTTATACCTTTCCACCTTGGTGATGTCTTGTTCATCTCTAATACCAATTTGACAATTATTTGTGCTAGTCCAGCAGACTAACATATGACAGAATTTTTATTTCTGTGTTTTAATAAAGGATTTAATAATAATGAACTGGAATAAAATATCCTGGAATTAGAGCTTATTTTGCCAGGCTATCGGTCTATGAGTATTGAGTTTTATGTTTTGAGTTTTAACATATGTGAATAGGAAAGCTACCTTTCTAAAGTAGTTGTTTACATTAAATCCATAGCACCTGTTGTTGGCATATTCATCATAATAACTTTATTTTGGTCAGGATTTTAGTAAATTGACAGTGCTTCCAACAAAATTTATTGTTTGTGAATACTCCAATTCACAAAACGTGCATTCAGAGCGCAGATCAATGATTTTGGTCTGGTTTTAGTATTCTTATCAAGACAATAACTCTTATTGAGCCACAACCTTAAATAGCTCAAATAGTTATGTAAATTTATAGGTATCTTCCTGTCTAGTATATTTCAGTCCCTTTTGTGTTCCAACTGCAAATGACAATATTTGGAAACCCTTCAGAAACCTCCTTTCTGCTTTGTCCCCCTATGCACTAAAAGTTGCTTGGGGCTTACTTTACTTAGTTGCTGCCTTGGTTATTTCTGATATTGTGCATTAGGGAATGTTTGTAAAAAATTAGGTTTAATGTCTCTGATGGAATAATGTTACACTTTGCCTCATCATGTAAATCAGTTTTCACTGATTTCAGAAGGTACATTTGCAATTTGATAGATGTGTCAAACATCCTGTCCACTTAGACATGCATACAGCTAGCCAGGGTGCTTGTTGCTTTTCATAATAAAGATAAAAACCTTCCTGCAGTTTAGCTAGCCCATCTCCTCTGTGTCATCATTATGGTTTAGTAACACTGACATGATTAACTCTGCTTCGCAGCCTAGATTATTTTCTTCTTCTTGGCTCTCATTAATAAGGGCAAACTTCCAGCCTATGTGGTACACATACAATTTGCAAAGTAATGAAGACAGTGTTGTTTCCAAACTATATTCCTATAGTCACACCATCTACTTCTGTGGAAAAATAATGTAACTGCTATTGCACTTAGTTTATAGCTGGGTTTCATTTTCTTTCTTTATTTCTCTCTTTCTCTCTATTTTAATTTCAATTACTTACATAGGTGTCATTTCAAAACTATACTTCTGTTCTTGCTACTGTGTATACCAACATAGTCCAACATAAAGCCACAGTATTTTGGAATTAAAATATGGAAATCCTTTTTTAGAAGAGCAACAAGTTGTATTTATTTTTTCAGATGTATGTATTGATAAATTTTGAGATTGCAACTCAGTTCAATTAAAATGCCAACTAATATAAAGTATTGAATCATCTTGATAATTTTAGTTTTCTTCTACCATACAATTTTTTATTTATCCTGAGAGATATATTTTTATGTCTTACAGGGAAAAAAAAATGCAAGATGTGACTTCCATATATGAATCAATCATATTTTTGTGTGTACTCACAAGTATGTTATATTGATAATGGTGACTATCCCTGACAATGAAACAAATATGAAATGAACAAAAACTGGAGGTAAATGTGAGGGCCTGTTTCCACACAGTTGTGTCTGTGAACACTACACAGCTTTGAACCCAGGTACAGCTAATGATATGTTTCCATCAACACGATGGAAAGTTGTTTCTAAAATACAAAGTGATATTTGGAGACTCATTCTGACTTCATTCAGTGCATGTTCATAACAGTGTTATGTCTTATCTGAAGCACTCTCCAGATGAAAATCAGTTATAGAAAATGAGAAATTACTGAAAATTCGTTTTCAGAAAAGATCAAATAAAGGGAAGTGCAAATATCTAAAGGTCTATTGATCTATTTGGTTAGCTTTTGTGTTTTCTTATGTAGCATTAATGCTAGCAATAAAAGTTATGAATTCAAGGGAGCTGCAGTGAAGTTGTGGCAACACTATTCCTGCGACTATTGAAAATATCCCAAATATATACTTAGTTTCTTTTTAGGATTTAATGA
Source organism: Microhierax caerulescens (assembly GCA_035590215.1). NCBI lineage: Eukaryota > Metazoa > Chordata > Aves > Falconiformes > Falconidae > Microhierax > Microhierax caerulescens. The sequence goes on from JAVJGJ010000037.1 coordinate 52,373,024, forward strand.
AAAGTGATTGAAATGGAGAAACTGTTATTTGCCATTGCTCCGGCTGCTATTCTGACATTTCTTTCCCGTTCTTGACAACATATGTGGGACACAATATTGTATAAGTATTTGATCTGGAGCATATCTACTGAGCATAGTTGAGCTGCTCAGTCCAGCAATCATATGAAGTCCTGCGTGTATATGAGCACATGTAAGACAATGCCAAACCTGTGGAAAACAGAGGACATTGTGGGTGGAGGAGCAATGCAGGAGAGCAGCAAGCGACAGAAAGAGCAAGAAGAGCCATGAGGGAAAAAGATACAGGCAGCGCAGGAGAGGTTACAGGGAGAAACTGGACTATCAGCTCCAGTGGATGGAAATATCAACATACAAAGAGTCAGAGAGCAATTCATAACCGAAAGGAACATTGGGAGAATAAAAGGCATCGATAAACGTCTTTTTTTTTTTTTTTTTTTTTTTTTTAATCATTTTCTCTGCAAAATAGTCCACAGTACAGAGGAGAGTACTTCTGAGTTACATGGCCTCAAGAGATAAGAATTAAATGGACACTTGGGAGCCATGAATGGGAGCAATATATGGGACTCCCTGACACATGACAGGCTGACTGGGAATAAATTTCTTTGAGCATAGTTTTAAAATGTTCTCTAGGTTTGCCAGGCTCATAAATAGAGTTGTTTACTGAAATTCAATGGCATGTTAAAGTCAGACTGAAAACCAGAGTCTGTTTCAGCACAGGGGAGGCCAGAGTGGGCTGGTGTCACACATCACTGCCTCTCAAGGTGATCAGGAGAACTGTAAGAAAAGTGTCTAGGAAGCCCCAAGACCACAGAGTCCCACCTGAGGGAGGCAGCATCTCCCTAACTCCTCGCGGCAAAGGCTGTGGTAGCTCCATGGTTACCTGTGCCCCATGGCTTGGGTCTGTCAATGAAAAGTTGTCAAAAAAGTACGCCTGAGGATTACTTAAAAGTATACTCTGTTAAGGTTTTTATGGAACTTGACCCACTCAGCTACCAAAGGAATGGCAGAGAATCAAAATTTTATTGCAAGTAAACCCAGAGAAAAGCACTCTTAATTTTTAAAATAACAAAGTGTGCCAAATTCTGCCAGCTTGACATTTGTAAATTCAAACATCTTGCATTACATGCATGGCTCTCAAATTACATCAGTGTTCCTGTTCTGTATAGGGCTCTCACTTTTTGTACGTATTTGTTCCATGGCATGTTTACATATACACGTACACACACTTATGCAGAACCACTACCTGCCACAAACTAGAAGTTTCATACTTACATTTCAACCCCACTCCCCTCCACAATCTGTAAAAGAGCTGACCTTGTCTCTGACAAAATGAAATTTAGTGGTAAAAATCTCACCCCCATTTACAGTGCATAGACAGCTCTATGAAGCCTCGGTAAGAAATCCCATCTGTGCCTTTGCATGGTGTACCAACAAGAGCTTCTTTCAGTCCCAGTTACAGCTTCAAGTGCACAGACATTTAGCATTGAAAGGTATGTTTTTAAATCCCTAACATTTCTGAGTCTGCCCCCAGGCTTGATATCTTGCTTTGGCCTTATCTCGCTTTTCCCCAGCTTCATAGGTCCAAAGAACATACTACTGTCTTCAGGACAGGATACTCAGAAAGAGAAAAAGAAATAGGAAATGGAAAGGGAAAAAAGATGGATGTATGTAGTTTTTTAGTTGCTCCCCATTTCTCACTCCCTTGAGAACCACACAACCACACTAAGCTGTGAAAAGTACCTTATTCTGAGAGGAGGATTATTGATTTAGCCTATTTGCATTAAAATCTTCTTTTAATTTCCATATCTCATACTTTTAATTCCAACTAGATTTTAAAAGCATAATGTGTCATAATTAATCACTAGAAGATTTTGTGTATGGAGGAAGATTTTGCTTTTGAAAGCCATTTCTAAGCACATGAAGGAAAAATTGATGTTTGGGAACAGCAAACAGGCTGACCGAGGGTGAATCTTACCAGACAAACTTGGTCACCTTTTATGATGAAATGACTGTGGACAACAGAAAACCAGTGGATTTGTTTATCTCAGCTATAGCAGGATTTTCCTCATGGTCTGCCACAGCATCCAAGTATCCAAGTTAGGACATTAAGATCTTAGGTAAGGGGACTGCTTAGATGGGTGAAAATCTAGTTTGGTTGTCAGATTCAAAGGGTGGTGGTTAATGGTTTTTATTTTGCCAGTTAGCAGAGCTCCTCAGATGTCAATTCTGTGATCATTCAAAGTCTTTTATTTTATTCAATATCTTTAACCTAGAAGATGCGATGGGGTGTACCGTCTTCAAGTATGCAGACAACCCCAGACTAGGGACTAAAAAAAAGCCATTCAGAAGGACTTAAACAGGCTGAGAGAATGGGCTTATATGAACGTCATGAAATTCAACAAGGACAAATGCAAAGTCCTGTACCTGGGATAAAATAATCCTCTTCAGAAAACTACAGCCAATATGAGGGACATGATTATTCCCTTCTGAGAAGCATTGACTAGGTCATGTGAAATACTGTGTTCACTTTTGGAAGCTCCAGGGCAATGAGGACTTTGATAAATGGAAGCAAATTAATCTGGTCCAGGGCTGTAGTACTTATCCTGTGAGGAGAGGCTGAGAAACCAAAACTTATTAAACCTGAGGAAAAGATGGCTTTGAGCGGCCCTAACAGCAGTCCTTCCATACTTACAGGGATGTCATCAAGAATATGGGACCCAGCTTTTACTGAATTGCAAATGAGATCAGGGAGAGAATGAGAGAGCCATCATTAACTGCAATGGGGAACATTCCAGCTGGGTAGAAGGAAACTTTATCATCCTGAATATAATTAAATATTTGAGCAGGTTGTCCAGAGAGTTTATTGTATTAAGGTTGCCAGAAGTTTTCAAGACCTGTGTGGTCAAAGCCCTGATCAGCTTACTTATTGAGTATTGACCCTGCTTGGAGTAAGAGGCTGCACTAGGGACACCCTGGAGCACCTTCTGACCAGAATAATTCTACAATTCTACAGTGCACAGGTGATTTCTGAGACCTCAGCACTGTTCTAAAGCAGTAGGAAGTCTGTTATTTTCATTTTGTGTATATTGTAGGGTGATGTGTGTGAAATTGCTGAAGATGTTCCCTGAGAATGTCTATCTGCTTCTTTTTCTCCAATTTAGTTCTAACAGAATCATAGAATCTTTTAAGTTGGAAAAGATTGCAGCCTATACCCCCATAAGTTGTGCTTAAATGATAAAATTCTTATTTGGTTGCAGGACTGTTCCATGTAATTTTTCATCTGCTTGTAGCCATAATGGCATTATTTTAATGAACTGAAGGTAGATCTTTCAATCCCAAATCAAATCAAAGGTTTGTCTTACTATGTTTCTGTCTACAAGTCCCAAGTGATTCCAACATCAGATTTCTAACACTGAAACTACTCTTTTTAGCTCTGTTGAACAATATGTTGACAACTAACAGTTCTTATTTCAGTGACTCTGTTTTTCAGTATTAGTGTTAAAAAATAATCAGAGCTTTAGTCCACAGACTTGTTAGCAAATTCTCTTGCTGACTGTGGTTTCTAATTACCTGCCAGACCATGTAATTCAAAATTATGAATGCTATCAGTGATGTGTTTAAACTCCTACTTACCTGAAAATTACATAAATTGATGGTTTTTGAAGTATGATTTGTGTTAAAAAGTTTGGTATGTTGGCATGTTGCCTTTTCACAAGATTTTGACAGGATAGGTTTGGTACATGCCAACTTCTCTTTCTCTAAAACATTTTCAAGTGAGACTACCTCAGGGAAGTGAGAAGAATAGTGTAGAAGAAGTAGAAAGCTTTTCTTTACCCACACCACCACCACCACACACACACACCCACCACCACCCCAACCTCATGTAATCTGTATCATGTTTGGTTCAAGGAGATAAAATTTTCTGCACTATCAATATAGGTTCTTCTATTTGATCTACTCTGTAGCTTCAACAGGCCTTAACAGCTTCTTTGATGTATGTGTTAATTTCAGACCAGTATAAGAAACCTTTGGCCCTTCTCTGCAAGTAACCTGCTTGTGTTGCCTTTTTAGTTATTATTTTTATTTCCCATAATTTCTTAAGAACCACATTCTCATGTTTTAGAGCAAGACCTGGTATTGAGAGAATCTGTAAACTGATGGGACGGACATACTCAAAAGTACAGACTTGACCATCCAGTGGCAACAGTCTTGTTTCCTGACAGTAATGGTTCTCATGCTCCCTTACAGCAGAATGAGTAACTGTCCATGTGGGCTAAGAAATAGACTTCTATTTAAGCTAGGAACTAGTTAGGTTGTTTGAAACATTTCAACACTGCTGAGGTACAACATACATGGGAAAGACCTTCACAACTTTAAGAAGAATGTCAGGTAAAGAGCAAAATCAAGGGCATATTTGTAGCTCAGTTCTGTTTAAGGGAAATATAACAAGATATCAATCCTAATTTACCATTTATGAGTTACCTTAGAGGTTGTTCCTTTAACTCCAGTTCAGTGCTAAGTTTCTTGCCTTTCTTCCTTTTTTTGTCCCCTTAATTGCTTTCCTATTCTGATGAAAATGCTTGGAAAGTATGTATTTATTGATGGGGCAACTCTTGACTCATGATGTCAGAGGGACAGTCTGGCTCCAAGCACATTTGAAGAACCATCTAATTGGCAGCATTAATGGTCCCAGCCCTTGACCGTAACCTCACCCAAAGCTTCACTTTGCCATTCTTGTCCCATAAAAAAAATTATACTACTTCCTTCACATACCTCTTTTCCAGGTTTTGGTTATTATTTTTCTTTTGCATTATATGGGTTATATTCAGAAGGCGAAAAATGAAATCTAAAAAGGCGAGGTCCTGATACTGCTGAATGGTTTTACATAGGTTCCAGTAAAGTCTGTGGGTGGTTTGTGATTGATGACACTGGGAGAAGAACTGGGCTCTACATGCTCATTGTAATTCAGTGGCTCAGTTGAAGAGTACACAGTGTCACTAATAAGCTCCCATCAGAGAACAGTAATGGGAAACTGGTTTCCTGGCACCAGATGTGTACCTCACTGTGCCCTGCTACTGTTGAAAAATGAAAATGACATATGAATTTTACTGATCAGAACATATTATGGCAACATGCAGAAAGGAGCAAGTTTCATTTTCCACAACAGAAAGGAAGATACACTGTAAAAGCTAAATGTTCCAAAGGACAGGTATCCTGGGTATACTCTGGGTAAAGGATAGGTGTCCTGGGGACACTTCATATTAAAGAGAGCTGAACGCCTGACAGCAAAGCAGGAGCAGTCAGATGAACAAAACTGCCTGAAACGTTAAAGAAAAAAGCTAATTACATGTTTAAATGAATCAATGATAAACATGGGATTGCTAAGATTTCTTTATGGTTGTTTTTGTTTTGTTTTGCTCTTTTGTTGTTATTTTGGTTCTATTTTTTTTAACCGATTAATAGGCAGAGTCTTGTTCCTGAAAGGACAATCTTATTATTCATCTCAATCTACACCTTTCACACAAGATGAAGTCTCAGAGGCAGTCATAGCTGTAAGCACTGTTTTCAGTGCCTCTGTAGGCTGCCTTTTGAAGGTTACGTGAGAACCAAAATGTTACCTTTTGTTTTCTTTTTCATTTTTACTGTGTACCATGAGATTCCAGGTCTTCCCTTTTGAAGCTTATCCTGTCTATTGCTTCTGTGTTGCCTCTATCCCCTTCTAGTCCTCCTTGCTTTTTCTACTTCTCTTTTAGCTTTCGTCTTCTCTTCGAGATTTATCTGTGCAATTCCTTGGAGCTTCATGCTGAAAAGACATGACTGCAAGCTTTCAAGAGTCACAAATGAAATGAGCTTAGGAACTCTGCATCTCTTGATGCAATTGCAAAAACTTTCCTAAATGCTGTAGTTTTGCCAGTCAGTTAGTGAAGCCTGTGAGAAAAGCAATGAGTAATAAAATTACATGCTGAAAGGAATACCAGAAAGTAGAAACAGTCCTGATTTAATGGAGAGGATCATTATTGATCCCTGCCCTCCACAGCAGAGCTTAAAAGCAAATAAAATCCATTACTTTCAATGGCAGACATTTTAAAAGCCACTGTCTGTGTAATGTTTCAAAACATACTGCACCAGAATTGCGTTGTCTCTTTATTCTTGGACATTTCTGTCATACCATGAGCAAAGTTTTGCCATTACACCATTACAAGCACTAATTTCATGATGACTACAGTCGCTATCTCCATAGATCCAATTGCACCTGGGTTACCAGCTTGTCAAATTTTCTCAGCCAAATGGGACCCAGCACTTCAAAACAGAATCTCTAGGGAAATCCTAGATCTTGCAGGAAATAAATTTGGACATTTGAAAATCTCTGACTTAGATTCAGCACCACTTTCAACCACCATGTGTAGCTAGGGAGAACCATGATCTTTGAAGTGTCTTTTTCAACTAAGTAAGAACACCTGAGCTCCTTCAAAAGTTATGGTTTACTTGGGGTCATCTTCTCATCGGTTCTGGCTTTCCATCTTTCTTATACTTATCCCTTGCATTTTCAGGAACATTAGAAGTACCTTCCCATGAAAGATCCCTGCTGAATCAAATCTTGGAAAACTGCTGTATGTTGTCTGTACTTGTTCATCACCTTCATTTTCAAAGTGACCTCTGTTTCCTCCTGCAGTAAAAGATACAGTAGAAACCACTTTGCTTTGGCAGTGGAAGTCAGCCAGCTTTCACCCCCACATTCCTCATTTGAAGAGAAAGTACTGTCTTTGGCACAATGCTGTAGGACTTTTTTGGGTAGAAGATTTTATAAGTGTAGGGTATCATCCTCCAGTTCTCTTTTTCTTCTTCTCCCCTCTTTTCTATTTTTTTTTTTTTGGGGGGGGGTTATTTGTGGTGTGATTTTGTTTATCTGTTTGTTTTTCCTCTGTGCGTCTTGGAGCATTATTTATAATGTACCCTATACTTATTAATTTTCTAGGGGGGAAGCAGGGCAGAGAATGAGAAAAAATGCAATCTTTCAGAATAAAAACTGATTATGTACTGCAAACCAGACTGCCTTGCTACTGTAGATTACTGAACCAAAGAACTGCTTGGATTTACCAGAGAACCCTGGCAGCTTTTACCCCTGCATTAGTCAGTCAGCATGGTGTGAGTGTTCCCAATCATTTGACAGAGAGATGGCTGTGTAGCTGCACAATGTGCTGTCTGCATTATAACTAAATCTGACTTTGCATACATGTATGCCAGAGATAGTATTGCATGGGAGTATACAAGAATGCCTATCTGCAGATCTCTTATTTTCAAGTAGAGTAGATTTATTTTTTTTTTTTTTGGCGGGGGGGGGGCGGGCATGGAGTGGTATTTTACAAGATTGAATGCAAAGAAGGATGTTATTTAACCTGACAAAAGGAGAAATCAAATTCCTCTCTGTCCGCTCACTGGAAGCTTGATCAGTGAGAGGAACTTGCTGTCCTTCCAGAAGGATCAGTACCCGAACAGGCTGTTCAAGGAGGCAACTAAGTCTGTATAGTGCTTGCCTAAACTAGCTCTTCCCCAGCTTGCTTACTTCTACCCACATTTGAGGACCGATGAGAGAGCCTCTAGCAGAACAGTTTTATGAATAATTTTGCATATCATTACCTATCACTCCAGGCTTTCTGCAGGGAATTATCAGACAGGCACTTTTTTCCATGTAATGAATAAAATGGAATAAGCACCACATACCTCCTTCTTCATGGTACATTACAACTTCATGGTAACACTGATATTTGTTTATTTAAAATCCTCTTTGCAAACAGTTGCTCCATTTTCCCTCTCACTGGTATATTTCTATTTTCATTCTTAACTTTTTGTCTTCACTGAAGAATGAAACTGTATCTATTGAAAAATACTGTTTTTTGAACTGGTCATAACATTTTGTGACATTTACTTTTTTCCTTAGTAGTCATCAGAAACCAGAGTTGGTGCTTGTAACTGATAATTCTTTACAGCAAAACAATTAAGCTATAGAAAGCTTATAGACTGCTAGCATTAATTTCCCCTAAGTGCAACTAGTCCTGTTTTCAGAAATCCTAGCTTCACAAGCCTTCTGAAGTGTCAGTCACCCCTATGGCCACTTATGTGAGGTGGAACAAATTGTCTCCTCAGGATGCATCCACTGAGCACCAAGTCATCTGTTTCAGATCTTGTGGGGAACTTTTCATAAGAGTTGTTAGTTTTTTTCTAAGTCTAATTTTCTGATTTTTTCATCAGTGCCTTTTCTGACTTCTGTCTGTAAATAAGGAACTGTCAGAAAGCTGAAGTCTTTCCTTTTGTAATCTACTTTTGTCTCTTCCCTTTATTTTTTTTTTTAATAGAAGCTTAATGATAACAACTTGGGGGTGAACTGCAGAAAACATTTAGTCTCCATGTGAGACGAATACAATTCAGTGGACCATCAACAGCTGGTCCCTTCTTAGCATCTCAGAACTGGAAAGAGCTGACTCCAAATGTTTTTAACTTGTAACATTATTTAAATGTTCACAAGACTTTCTAATTAAATTATATATACTAGTTTTCAGGGTTTTCAGTGACTTCAAATATTTTTCTGCAGAAATTTAGATTGTTTTTTCTTCTGTATTTTATGCAAAAAAAAGAGACCATTTGCATAAATGAAGAATAAGAATGTTTAACATTATTGTGAACAAGTAACTGTATAAATATATGTAAAAGTGAACACACAGAGACACTCATTTATACCTATATATGCATATAATCCAAATATGCATTCTTTCTCCTAGCTTTCTGCTTGGCATCCTAATTTATAAACCAATAAATCCACTGTATGTAAGATATTTCCATTCTTTTAGTTAGAGCCTCACTCTCCCTACCATTAGTATGCAAATATGCATTTATACAATTTATCCTTTTTGTTTTGAAATAAGAGAGACATGGATTGAAAGCTAAATTTCAAAATAGATCTTTCGTAGATCTGGAATAAAACAGGAACAAGATCTTAAAATAAAGAAAAAAAAATATGAATGTTTTTTCTTAACACAAATTTTGCCCATTTGGCTGCCTAAAGGTATCAAGTTTTTAACCAGGTCTAATATGTGCATTGACAATGATGTTGATCTTCCATTCAAAATCTCCTTAATTTAGACTTTTCTCCCTGTACAAAACAGATCTCTTGACTTTGTCCTCCATGTAGGAAATAATGTCTCTTCTTGAAGATACTTTCAGGACTTTACACTCTGATGCCTCTACTCAACTGCTGTCAAGATCTTCAAGCTAGAAGCTTAACAGCCCCGATTACAACATCCATCTACCAAGTATTCTTGGCAGCTGAGCTTGGAAAATGTGCTATAGAAAAGACAACATTCAGAATGCTTTACATGGGTCTACACTTCTAATCAACTTCACAGTTATGGAACAATATAGATGGTTAGATTACTTTGGTGTTCATATACAATTACCTTATTAGAGCTATACTGGATGGATACAGCATCGGTGTGAGAGTTTTTGTGATTATGTATATGTGCTGCATCTTTGATGAACTTTCCAGTCACTGTGCTCATAATTATTCATTACTGCATTTCCTGTGGTAGGACAGGTTCACATTTTCTTGCTTTTCATTCAAAATCTGCTTTCTAGCAATATTTTCTAATCTGTGCAGAAGAAGACATGCTTCTCTGGAATTGTGACAACACTGCACAGCAGGCCAAAATAGGAGGATTTAAGCTTCAAAATCCACAAGGGATTTGGAACTGCACTAAATTCTGGCTTTGTTCCATGGGGTGCAATGGCACAAAAGCTTATATATAAAATCTCACCTTATGCAGCAATTTAAACTCGTTAATCCTTGCTACTAGTTCATTTCTGTAGCTTTCTTCCAGAAATTAATCATCTAGACATGATAACTTCAGGCTGTGACCAAAATATCCAAAAAGCTTTCTGCAGTCCACTGTACTCCACCACAACATTTACAGTTGATGAGGCTTGTACCAGTGATACCAACCTTTATTTTATCAGTATCAGTATTTACATGTCTTTTAATGAGAGATTTTGTATGGTTATTCACTGGTTTTAATGCTCTAATAATTTTCTATTTTCTTGCTGTTCAAATAAATTTGATCTCTTCTTCTGCCTCAGTAATGTGTTACCCAAGTTATTATTTTTACATGCAATTACTTTGTTCTTTCCTATTAATTTTACTTACAGCAAAGTTGCTCTAACTCTAAAAAGCATCCTTACATTTATTTCACACGTTTTAAAAGCAGCGTTGATCTTGGAGGACTTTAATTCCTTTTTACATGGCTTATTCCCTTTTTCAAATAACTGGACAACAGGTCCCTCTCCTTCTGCATCTCCACTACAATGGTTTGTGTAACCCAAACTGGCAATGAGTGGGTTTGCTCTGAAATGGCAGCACATATGTAGTATGTAGAAGTGTGGACTGGTAACAGATCTTTTCCCGTGTAAGGAAACAAGTTATCTGGTTTCATTTGGAAAATCGTTACAAAGTAAATGAATCTGTTTAAATGTTCCAGATTCCATAGACTTCAGTATGGGCAAAATGACAAAGTAATGTGGTAATAAAGTGATAGATGTATGCTAGTAAAGAAATATTAGTGAGATCAAGTCTTTCTCTCCTGGTTTCAGCCTCATATACGTGTAGGTAACCAGTGCTCAGAGGGCTACTGTTGCTGACTGTAGTTGCTGCAATTAATTCCTTATTCTCCTGCTTTCTTTAAATAAATAATTTTATTTAAAAAAAAACCCTCAGTGTCTCCTGTTATTGGAAATGAAGTTATAGTAAATGCTGGAGCTAGGAATGTGTTGTGTTTGGTTTTTGTTTTTTAATAAATATGATTTTACAGAAAATTCCTCTGAGGAATAATTTCTCACTGCTGCTGGTAAACCAAGAGGTATAATTAACAAAGGAGAAAAAGAATCTCATTGTTCATTTTGTTCAGGAAAGGAATTATCTTTGTAGTGCTAATACTAATGGAGATTGGGGGGGGGGGGGGATGTGGGGAAAGCTGACCAAAAATTTATATGCTATGAACTTCTCAGTATACAACAAATTATCATTGTAAGGCTTTTTGGATTCCAAATGTAGATTTGTGAACTTTAACAGTGTATTAGAGATGTGTTTGTATGAAAGGTTTCACTGATATTTACATATATATTTTAAGGAACTTCGAATTGGTAGCAACTGTAGTAGAATCACACATTAAGGCCTGTCATTATTACCCTGCTTTAAAATAAAAATTGCTTTGTGAGATATAGCTCTAATCAAAACAAAGAATCCAAGGAAATATTCACACATTCCCTCCAAGGGAACCCATAAGGCAAAACAACAAAAACATATTAATGGCTGCACAAAGTTTAGCTTCTAACAAATATTGTCATTGGGTCTCTACAGCAAAATCTGTGAGACTGCCCACCAAAGTTTTCTAGCCAGGTTCACTGTCTTAATGGATCATGAGACTGTAGGCAACTGAGAAAGTACTTCAGTATTAAACACTACAGGAAATGGCACCTGGAAATTCCTACTACTATACAACAGTGCAAGAACACAAAATGTGTTTTGACTAGATAAAGGAAAATAAACATTTTCTGTGTATTTGTAACTATTTGTAGCTCTAAAAAAAAAGTGAGAAAAAATCTGCACAGAAATTCCCAATTCAGCTATTAAGGAACAGACTGAAGCATAAGAATAATCCTGATTTATAAGATTCTCTAAGTACTATTCTTGAAAATTACTTCCTCTGGTATTGCAGGTCAAGTCTGATAAACAAGCTGAGGAAAACAAATAAAGGCCAAAAGATGTCTACTAAAGATTCTTTGGAAAGTAAGCAAATGTTAATATGTGGTTTTAAGAACTTAAATTTAAGATCCTGTTTTTGAAAATGCTGAGATGGAGAAGGCTGGCAAAAAGATTGTCTTCACTGAAATTGCCACCGCTGTCTTTTTAAAATGTTCCCTAATGAACCTCTCTTATGCAAGACAGTCAAAAAAAAGTGAAACTTGGTGAAGATCACAAAGCAAACTGAAGAGCTGGATCCTCATAGATCAAAACTGAAATTGAGGTCTGCTTAAGGACTAATGAAGAAAAGGCACCGTGTACCGTGCTCTATTTTTATCACAATAGCTAACCAGAATCCTAAACATTAGAGCAAAATAGGCACAGTTCAGCAATACATGTATGTCTGTATCCTCCCCTGACCTCCAAAATAGTGGATTTCGCTGCTGAGGTACCTGTTAAAGAATCATAGCAGAAAAGCCACAGACTGTGAATAAATCATGAATCTTTCTCATGTTTCTATTTCTGTTACTTTTCTACTACCTTGTATAAACCAAGTGTTTACATACACACTTTACATGGCCATTTTCAAAACCAAACAGGGGTGAGTAAAGTAACATCAGTAGAACAAGCCAGCATGAAACATGTCAGTTGTATCAAAGTTAAGGATTGTCAAATCAGTACGTGGAGGTTGTTTGAGAGTTTTCCTAAACATTTCCAAGAATCACAGGGTGTAAGAATATCCACATCAATACAGTCAATCTTTTAACATTGGTTTTTAAAATACATGCCAAACAATTTGCAGTGTACTGTAGAAAAGCCAGTCAGAGGTAGATAGATGGCCGCAAGGGGTATCAGTGCTAAAATGTTGTATAGTATCAAAGTCCTAGCTTTGGTGAAAAACAAATCAGCAACAGTATGTTAGAATTCTAATAATGACCAAGGGAGTCATAATTAAAGGGGGCAAACTTAACTCTTTCTTCTCCTTCTTTCAGCTCATGCTTCCCCCACAAATTCTTTGAAATACAGATTTAGTGACAATATTAAGTTAACAATCACTAGCAGTCTCCTAGGTCCCATCTATTCCTCTTTTATATGTTTCTACCTGTAGGAAAAAAAAACTTTCATGATGCAAAACCACCAAATGGATTTTCCCATGTTGTCAGTCAGAGGGAAACATGCTTCTGAAGAATATGACCTTAAAAAATATCAATCTTAGCTGCAGTAGATAAACAAGATCAAGGTCTTTGGAGACCTAGATTCAAATGTTCTTCAATCTAGTTGCAGTAAATTTATGTTGTGATTTGTAGACATGTATGAAGGTTCATTTAGTAAAAACAAAATCACAGGTATTGGTCAGGAACAAATCAAAAGTAGCAAATTCCTAATCTATATGGAGAGCAAGCCAGAAAAAGATACGTGGTTGTTTGGTTTTGGTGTTTGTTTTGGTTTGGGTTTTTTTTCTTTTAATTTTCAACGCTTGTTACATTAGACTCTAGGCAGAACTTCCAGTTTCCCAGATCTGCACTTTAATGAATTTCTGTCTCAATGGAAACTAGAAATAACAAAACCTGTAGTTCTTTTTTGAATAATGCAGTTAGACATAGCCCCACAGTGCCAAGGTTCAATAAACAAAGTAGTATTTTCCAGTCATGTAGTCATTGCATTTCTAAAGAGTACAAATGAATGATCTGAAGCATACACACACTGTGTGTAGAAGGAGATAACTTGCACACATACAGAAAAAGAGAATATGCAAATGTTCTAAAACATTTTTCAGGTCTTTCCAAGGTGCAATGTCAGCTATTCAGAAATATACATATATTTTAGTGTTTGCATAAAACTATATAGAGAAGCGCACACAAATATAAACATGTATAGGTGTATACACAAATACAATTTGCATGTACTGACAGGGCAATTCTCTCTTGCAGTGGTTTTTTGCAATTTGGTTATTTGTTGGGGTTTTATATTTTTAAAAATATGGAATTATAACTATAAATGGAAAATTATCTATGGCTGCACAATAATGTTGCAGTAATTAGACACATGGAAGACTTTGATTTAATGAAGAACACTTTATTATTAGCTCATGTGCATTTCTCTTGATATGATAAGCTTTGCAGTATGTTAGTTAAGGAAATAAATAGAGCTTTGACACATATTGAATTTATGGTCATTACTTTCCAAGTTCATTGTTAAACTCCATTTTTAGTCCTGAAAATTTGTGCCAATCTTGTAAGGCAAATGAAGGAATAGTCTATGGATTCCTATTTAAAGCAATGTATAATGTCTAATGAATACTGGATTCACTGAATGCCATTAAGATTGAATTCATGTTAAAATGTGATGACCGTTTATGCTCTCCCATCCATTCAGGACATTTTGGATCAGATACACAGGAAACTGTTGGGATATATGATGCTTGAAGTCTTGGACAGAGCATTTATCAGCACACTTTGATTTCTGTCCTTAATATGTCTTTTTAATGGGAATGCTAGGCAGAAGAGACAGGCCAGGGTCATCACTAGAAGAGCTCTGAAGCCATCTGCCCCAAGGGCAGGTGGAAATTGAAGTCACCTGTAGCTGAGGTTGCACAAAAGGCTAATATTTAGCCCTGTTGTAGAATCACCTGGAGCATTTTATCCTTTCTGAAATGGCTGACATAAGGCTGAGTATAAAAGTTGTAACTGCCCAGACACCTTGCTGTTTGCAGTGAGATTGTAAGCTGAAGATTTATGAATGTCTAAAGGGCTCATAAGAACAGCTTTCTTTGAAGAACAGCAACTTCCATTCCATTTTCTTCTGAAAAATTCTGTGGAAATGTACTTCCTCCCCTCTTTACAGCTATTTACAAATGCAGGTATTTATAATTTTTTTGCAATCATTAAATCTGTGCAATATATTGAAGCAAATCTTTCAATGTAAATTAAAGTGTATATATAATGTACATACACATATTTAATCAAAAAGATGTCTTTGTTCTCTATTATATGAATTATGCTCTGGTAATATTTTCCAAATCAAGCCACGTTAGAAAAGTCACCCCTTGCATATGTATTGGAGCCTTTTCTAACTACTTATCTCAGTTTTATGCTAGTTGAAATCCATTAATTTAAGTTGATTTACATTAGTATAAGACTAATAGAAAGAATATGAGCTGGAAAGAATCAGGTCAACATTTTTAATCAGAATTTTAATATTCACACAGTCAGCGTGGTATGTAGGTTAACTTCATAACAGCTCCATAAAGTGAATTGATACACAGTACTGTATCATGCCAACATAGCATTACAATCTATAATTTAAAACTTTTCCTTTGAAACTAGCTAAATACAGATTAGGAAGATAGATGGAAAGAGCCTCATCATCTATCAAGTAAATAAAACTATACATCAATGAACATGCATAGGCATTCTTCTTTGTCATCTCCTGTGCTATGTGCGAGTAATATATTCTTGATTAGCTGAGAAACTTCTGTAGACTTTTACATTTTTATATATTCCATAGAGTAACATAACTTGATGTTTAATTATACTAGCTATATGCCATAAGAGCGATCATTGTTGATTTCTTCATAGAACAATGAATTGATGCTATAATTCTTAAATTCTTGGTAATCAAATTTCTCCACTTCTCAGCAGGAAAACAAAGTATCAAATACACTAGTTTTGGAGATGATGTTGTGTAGGTGTTTGTCATATGTTTTCAAAGCAATGGGCTACTGCTAACATTTTTTCATGTTTTGTCTGTTCTGGAAAATGAAAGTTCTAGACACTGGGATGTCTCAAAATCTGATTGATTTTATTATTTATTTATTTTTAGTCAGAAAAGATTGAACCCTTTGATCTGGTTTTGAGCAGTGATGGTTCCCATGCAGAATCCATGTGTGTGATATTAAGTACTGACAGTTTATCATTTAACTTATGCTGAGGTGGTTGGTATTTCCTGGAACTGGGGCAACAAATGGACTCATGTAAGCATCCCATTGGATGATAAAGAAAATACATGCAGATGCCTTATCTTTTTTCTTCTTTGTTCACTTTTCTTGTTCATGTCCCCTGTTCATGCTTCCATGCTCAGCTTCCCCAAAGGAGTTACTTCATATCCAAAATGGCTGTTCAGATTCAGTATCCATATTTCCAAGGCATTCCCTGCTTTGTTCTTTCAACATACTTGCCCCCATACCCTGGAAAAAAGGCTTGCTTGAAGTTCTGCTTTTTTTCCTGAGTCATCTCATATTTCAATGCTATGTAACTATTGTCTCCATCGTTCCTCACAGTGGGCTTAGTACAGTATATCTCCCCATTTCATCAGTCAGTAGCAGTGAGCATGTATGTGAGAAATGATATTGATGAGCCAGGAGGGAAAGCAGCCTGCTTATCTGACTACCATTTTCTTTTAAGTGGGGGGGAAAAAAAAAAATTCCGAATGAAGAAAAACAGCTTTCTGTGGTTTACCAAGAAATGCTGTATCTGTCCTTGTGATAAATATGTGAGGTACTAAGTTTATGAAAACTGCAGCTAACTATTTTATTAGCCTTCCTGTTACAATATAAGAAGTCTTCTAAGCAGACTAGCTGATCTATTTTGACACCATTTGCAGGGATCTGTAACTGTCATATCCTCTTCCTGGACAGTGCTGCAGACATCCAAATAAGAACCACTGTCATTGACATCTGCCTATATTGTCAATTATAATATTATGCACCTCTTCATACCAAAGAACTCTTTGATTTCCTTTCAGCTTAGAAAAATACTAATGAATTGTGTGTAAATTGCAAGATTTTTGTAGTGTGGGGTGGTCTTCAGGGGTGACCTCTCTGGGACGAGGTGAGAGGTTACCCAGTGCCAGACACAGGTGAGTCCAGCTGGCTCCTAAATGGATCCACCACAGGACATAGCCAGTCTCGCCAGCAAAGCTGTGGCACCTCAATGATAATATATTTCAGAAAATACCAGTGAGGGAACAAAATAGTGAGAAATAACAGAGGGAACAATGATGTCAGAGGAGGAGGAGGTGTTCCATGGCAGAGTAAGCACACAGCTAAGGGGACTGTCGCCCATGGAGGACCTATGGTGGGGCATAGGAAAGAGGTGATAAGGAAAGGTCAGCAGAGAGAAACCACTATGCACTGATAGTTGCCTAGCTGAAAGGACCAGGTATAACCTGCAGCAATAACACCAGAGAAGGAGAGGTGTCTGAAGTGAAGTTGAGCCTGGCAAAGGAGGAAGGAAGGTGCGTTGCCAAGTGTCTAAATGTTGCCTTTTTCTTTCCTAGTACGTGAATCAATTTATGCTAATTAGCAAGTTAAATTCCACAAGTCCAGGCTGCTTTGCCTATGACAGCAGCTAGTAAGTGATCTCCGTCTTTATTTTGACCCATGGGTTTTCTCTCTCCTGTTCTTCTGTTTTTCTCCCCCATCAAGCTGCAGGCAGAAGAGTGAGCAAGGAGCTGTGTGGGTGCTTGGCTGCTGGCTGGGGCCACCCCAGCACAATTAGATAGCCAAGTGGTTACCAAGATCAGTCTAAGTAAATATCAGACTAGCCTTATCAAATTAAGGACTTTGGTCCATTATGCAGCATGTTGATTGGTTCTGGGATGATTTAGGTTCAATGTAACACCATGCCTATACTTACAAAGTATTTACCTCAATACCACTTTAACTGTAGAATGACCATTAAAAATTCCATGATATTAATTTAATTGGAGAATAGGCAGTTAAAACACAGACTGACTGGAAATATTAGACTTAAAAAAAAAAAAAGGAATTCAAGTTAGTGAAAGAAAGAAAATATAAGCTGTAGTCAATATTGCCATCAAATCATCAAAAACATCTGAAGAGACAGACAGTATCAGGTGAGAAATAGCTCTTTAATGAAAGCCAAATGTCAAAAACATATGACATTTCATCACATTCTTTCAAAAAATCTGCTAGAAAGAGCAGCAGAACAAATCACCATCTGTTGCAACATCTATGACATCAAAATTCAGTCTTTTGATAATGGTTTTTCAATACCATCCTTCAAAAAATACTTGACCATTATTGTACTTTAAACTCTGTTAAATACTATGCTATTCTTTAATGCCCTTGCTAGCTTTACACAATAAAAATTGTTTTTCTATTTCCCCTATTTTTTAAAAAATTGGCTTAGCAAATATAAACTCCCACACTACTTTGCTAAGCCAGACCAGATTTTTTGGATGTGGGGGATATACATTGTCCTTTAGATACTTATTTAAAGGTCCACAGACACTAATATAGAAGTAAACATATCTTCTTTTAACACCTACATTCTTGAAAGAGCTTGTGTTTGTCCAAAGAGATGGAGTTACAGTCCCACCTGCGTTATAACATTAAGCATGAAATAGCAAACATAGCCTATATCATTTATTCAGGGGAAGGACTCTTATTCCCAGTATAGATGAATATCTTTTCCAACATTGGTTGCTATTTGACTGAATAAATGTTTAATAATGTTTCAGTGTTAATTTCAGTAGAAACTGAATTTATATTTGTATTTAAATTCCACCTTTGTCAGACTTTATAGAATTGGTGTATTTTATATTCTTCAGGCTTTTTTTTTTTTGTTTTCAGTTGTGCAGAGCTGTAATCAGACTCCTCTCTAAAACTTCAAAAAAATCTCAGAAAGTATTATTGCATGCCTCTCATGTCTTTTGAGCACCAGGAGAGAGTTGCAATAGTCTCAAATTCTTTCCTTTGATTCTGTTTTTTGAGGTTCCACTCTTCTGTACAATAAAGAAATTGTCTTAATCAATGCCCCATTTACCTCTATAGATATTTTCCATTTTTCCTGCTGTCATTTGAAGAGGATAAATTGTTGATTTACTTATGTCTTCCCCATTCTGCACCACATACCTTCTACTATTGTGATTCTGACTGTAATAGAATCAATCTTCAACCCCAGAGTTTCACAAGTGAGTAGTAGATTTTAGGGGTTTTTTATCGTTATTATTTTCAGGTTGACAAGGGAGGTGAATTTATTGTAAAAGTTTATTTTGCACTGCTACTTTAATAGCAATGTGAAATTCAGACTTCTTAACCTGAAGCATTCCTTCCTGTGAGCAAATTCTATACTTTCATTTCATACACACTTGTATAGGGAGAAGACCTCTAAGTAAAACACATTAACTTGAACGCTCAGGTACACATTGCATATAGCTAGGATTCCTAATGTGTGTGCACACGTGCACAAAAGCCTGTCTCTAATTATAGGTGAACTACATACTTGCCTGTGGGAGCCAAATGCAGCTGCATTTTGGCTACTTGCTCTGGCTGAGAAACTAAAAGTTAGGTTGACTGCCACTTCTGCTGCTTCTAAAGGGGGACACTGGCCACAACCACTGCTTAAGATGTCCCCAGCCACAGCAGGAATGGGAATAAGTAACAACAAGCTTATCTCTGCTGAAATTTCTTCCCAGCACCATTTCATTTCCTCATATCAACCTTTCCCAAGAACATCTTGTCTTTGGGGGGCTGGGCAAGTGAACTCAAGTAGCTTATTCTTCGGACAACAAAACACAAGCCCTGAGACACTTTGGTGCAAATACTAACATGCATAGTTCACTGATTATTTTGAGAGGGAAATTTCTGTTGTTCTGCTGGAAGTACCTGAAAGCAGAGCTTCCTGTAATGATTCTTTCGGTTTAGAGTCACTGTGGCACAACATATTCCTGCTCTGCTAGTGTGATTCTGGACTGTGCATCACACACGGAAGATAAGCCGTATTAGGTGATTCTGAGAGACTTTGAGAATTTCTACATATTTGACATGTCTCTAAGCATAATTCTCTTTGTAGAGAAGGGAAAAAAAAACCACCCCAGCGTGTTCTGATCAACAATATTGAATGCATTACATTTATTTAATACAAATACTAGATAGGGGTACAGACTGTAGAATGTAGGTAAATGTATTTCATATGCATTAGTTAAAAGAAAATAGTTTCAAGAACAATATATACTATATATTTGCATGAACTTAACAATAACTACAGAGTTATTCAGTGGCATTTTGTGACTGAAAGTAAAGATTGGAAGAGCTGTTATAACTGAAAGAAGAGGCAGAACTGAAGTGGTCTGGAATATTCTCTGATATTTATTCCTATTATTGTAATGTGATATTTGGCAAAGACTGAATCAAACCTGACCCAATTTCCAACAGAATAACTGGTATAATTATTTATTTTCTTGATTAAATAGTCTCTTGTTAAGCATTCTAAAAAAAAGTGTGGGATCCTTCTGAAATTCACCACTTCTATCCTAAGCGAGTATTCGTTTAAAGGTAATAAAGCATCATACCTATTCTAAGCTCAGCCTAGACATCTATATTCAACACCTCCCATGGAACACTGACACAAGTGATACATTGCCATGTGCCTCAAGATCCCTTGTTCAGAAAACCCTGAGAAATTGGGATGAGCACTATACATGCAGCATGTAGCTTCATTCTTTACCTATAAAATCTTAGCTTGGCTTGCGGGTACAGAGAGAGGGAAATATGAAATGTGATATCTAAATGCAGTTGTGTGATTTAATTGAGATGTACTGATTTAGATTGCTAAGTTGTCATATCATATAGCCTCAAAGCTTTCTGAAGTGATTAATCCATCCTGACTTAATATGGGGGGGGGGGGGGGAATATCTGTCTGTGATTAATTTAAAAACTTGCCTTTGCAATTTTTGGGCAGATATAGCTTGGGTCTTAAATATTTGGAAGGCATTTTAATATGTTCTCAGATGGCATGAAATAGCCCAATTCTATGGCAGAGATCTCAGGTACAGGTATTAGGACATCATCCTTTTCCACAGCAGAGTATGATTATGCTTAAGGGAGTAATTGGCTGATGTGGATAAAGTAGACCAGTTTGCGTTCTTCACACAGTCTCTGTTCTTCACATTTGCAGCCAGGTGCCCTCCCTGGACACGAGAAGGAAAGGTTTACAAACTCTCTTCTGGATTCCTGACAAGTAACTTCACCATCTGCTAAAAACCCCCACCCATAACTCATTTCTTTGCCATTCTATTAATGTACTTATGTTTTGGGTATATTGTGCTAACTGCAACTATATGTGTCTTCTCAGCAGGCAGCCAGACAAGCTTTATCTTCTCAGCCATAAATTTCAGGTTTTAAATATAATTGGAAAATAAACTTCCCTGCCTAAAAAAAAAAAAAAAAAAAAGGGGTGTGTGTTCAAATTTGGCCTGCAGTTTACAATGCTTTTCTGTGATAAAATGTGTTAGAAAACCTGCCATTGAGGCAAGAAATCTACACTTACACGTGTATTATAAAAAGAACATTTTGTATGTATATATATAAAGTCTTTGGACACGGGGGAGAATTTCATCCATGGTCATAATTAAGACACAATCCTGGCATCCTTCTCTTTTCTTAATTACCAGTAGACCATGATGCAACTTGTTATAATTTTGTAGTTCATACTTCTGTTCTTAGTTTAAACTGTATATAAACCCACAAATTGTGTATAAGCATCAACACATACATAGCTCATCTTTATTTTCATTTTTAAAATTTTAAAAATATTAGAAAGTACAATATTTACTGGAAACATTTAATTCTGCCCTATTCAGCAAGCCCACTTGCATGGCAATTATTCCATATTCTGCTTATCCATACAGTATCTCTTATAGTATTTCCTTCAGGAAAAGCCTCAGAGGGTAGACAGACTTTGCAGAATAACTTCTGTGTCAGTCAGTAGAAGCTCCAATAGACTGAAGGAGGAAATGAATCTCAGTGTTTAAAGATACTGGTTGTGTGCTGATGCCTGTTGTTTCCATGGGTGGATTCAGGGGGACAACAAAGAAAAAAGGAAAAAAGCAAAACACCTCCAACCACCAAAAGAACTGCCCCCCTCTTGTTTATATGAAATGGGAAATTAACAAGTGATCTTTAAAATGGCTAGAAAATTCTAGCTCTTTTAGTGCTCTTGAGGGGAATGCCAGTACCTTGACTTAAACTATGGAATGAAGGCAAGCTAGCAGAGATTATTTTAGTTTATGAGACAAATTCTGAGCTGTCCAAAAACCAGCACAGAATGCTATTATTATATATTTTTTCTGTTTCTTTAACTTGAAACACTTTGCACCCATCTGTCATTTTGCAGGGACAAGAGCAAGATCAGCCATCTGAAATCCATTCTTGTTACGCTATGTTTGGTTTCCTTTTATGAATAATCTTGGTCAGTGATGTGCCATTTACATTCATAAATAATATTTGCATGCTTGTGTACAGTACACAACATTATTAATATCCATATTGTTGTGAAATATGGAGTTCAGCATGTGTAGGATCTGTGTGTTGCCTCAGGAGCAGAAAATTTTTTCTCTGGTCTACTGATTTGCCAATTATTTTTTCAGGCATAGGAAATATTTAAATGTTCTTAACAAGTATTTCCAAGGAGCTGAGGATTATCGAAATACCAGCATTATTTCCTACTTTCATGACAAAGAAGTAACACTGACAGAGATTACTTTAATTTGAACTGACTTTAATAAACTCCAAGGAAAGGTGTGAGTATAGAGGTTAGTTTCCTCTTAATGGAGAAGATGATCTTTAAGACAGCAGCTCAGTATCCTGGCAGTGTCCAGCATCCCTAAACAGTTATTCAGGATGTTCACAGGATGACAGTGTGGGTGAGCTTAGGAGCTAATAATAATGTCTGCATTTACAAAGATTCTTCAAGAGACTAACATGTACCATATATAATCCTTGACAGCAGCATGGTAACAGAAAGAATCCTTGAGGAGTTTTTGTCTCCCCGTTAATCCCATCCCAACTGAGGTCATTAATAAACTAATTTTCTATAATTTCACTTTTCAAAAACATTGTTCCATGCCTCTTCCATCCATCTGCTCTACAGAAATAAATCTCTCATAAAATGTCCCTGCCACCTACATGGTCTCTATGCACCTAGAGCACACAAGTGTTAAAAATCAGAGAAGGTACTTTCAAGAAATAGCATCAGAACACAACACTGGTAATTTTGGAAGGGTATTTTTTTTATTATTTATTATTTCTGTGAGGGAAGGGCTATCTTCAGCAGGATTTGAAAGAACTGATATTTAAGGTTGGAGATAGTCTTATGTGTGTTTCTAGAGTTCTGTCTGTTATGTTTTTAGTAGCTGGGTGTTTTAAGGTATTTCCTGCATTTTGCTCCATTTCAGTGATAAAATGTAGATACTTTGGAAACAAGTATTGAAAATGTGGTTTAGCTGTATATTTGTATAATGTCTTTTATGTATTTATCTTTCAGAAGAGCCAAATATAACCTTCAGGACTGTTGGATAGTTCTTGAACCATATTCTCAGCTTAAGGAAGATATTCCTATGACATATGGAACTGGCAAACTTAATGAGAAACAGGAAGTAGGTAAAGCATTCTAAATGCCAAAGTAATCATTATTTTATCGTTATGTCATCTACACTGACACAGATAACTGGCAACTGTATTTAATTGTAGACAATGACTCAACTTTGGGAAACTTCTGCATCAAATAGACAGTTAATTCAAGATCAACATCAAAACCACATAAAGCAGAACAAGATTCCTTGGTAGCTCTTATCGCCATGTGCAACAGAGTCCACGACTTAAAAAAAAAAAAAAAAAATCATCACCAAAATGGCAAATGAAGGTTCCACAAGCCAGTATTCTTTATACTGGTTCCCTAGTTCTTTATTCTGGATCTTTCTGCTTCCACCAACAAGCATCAGTCCTTTGAATTGCAAACCCTTCTACAGAGCTTGTTTTGATACCACAGAGTGACTGAGGTTGGCAGGGACCTCTGGAGGTCATGTGGTCCAATCCTCCTGCTCAAGCAGGGCCACCTAGAGCTGGTTGCCCAAGACCATGTCCAGATGGCTTTTGAATATCTTCAAGGGTAGAGATGTTCACAATCTCACAAACTTGTGCCAGTTCTTGGTCACCCTCACAGTAAAAAAGTTTGTTGATGTTCAGATGGAACCTCCTGTGTTTCAGTTTGTGCCCATTTCCTCTGGTTCTGTCACTAGGTAACACTGAAAAGAGCCTGGCTCTGTCCTTTTCACACCTTCTCTTCAAGTATTCATACATGTTAATAAGATTCCCTCTGAGCCTTCTGTTCTCCAGCCCGAACAAACCCAGTTCTCCCGGCCTTTCCTCAGGTAAGAGATATGAGGACTCATGTAAGTCCTTCCTACCTTCATCTTCATTCACTTATCACTCCTTGTACAGCCACAGCAGCCTTTCCACCCAGTCAAAGCTACGCCTAAATATTTGCAGTTACAAATTTCATTAGTGTTCATTATTGTGTAAGTCTGACATGCAAGCACAATGAATCGTTCCTTGAATATAGACTATGAACTTGCCAACTGGACTTGGGAGACTATTTAAACAGGTTTACAATTTAATCAAAACAATTTTCACTTGAGCTAATGGCTACTAGTGAAAACTCTTACCACAGACAACCTTACCTTTCAAATTCCAGAAAACTTAATTATAGAACTGCTTAAAAATAGGATATTATGTATTCCCTTTAAATGATCTTTTCTTCACCTTTGGCTAGAAACAACAGAACTGCTCTTCCTTCCAAAGTGAAAAGAACTCTCTCTGAGGCAGAGATTCAATGCAGAAAATAAAAGCCCAAAACCTTCAACAACTAAATTATGAGTGATGGAAAAGGTAGATAAATATACAAAACATTATGAAAGCCTGAAAGCATGTATAACCTTTCTTATTACAAGGACCAAGATACCCATTACTAAAACACAGTCTTTTCAATGAATGTTCAGAAGCAAAGGACAGCAAGTTATATACTTGAACTATATTCACAGCAAGTACTTGCTGTGAATGATTGTACAAATGAATATTTCTATATCCAGGGAAAACTATAAAGGATACTTTAAAGTGGGCAACACATTCAATAAGGTCGAACCATTATGATTAATAGCTTTACTTTTGGAAAAAACAGTGCCTTAGAGTCAACAAATTCAAATTTATTTGTTTAAAACTTGTGCTTATACAAATTTTGCACTTTCTTACAGAAAATAATTTGTCAGGTGTTTTCTTGGTATACTAGAAAAAATTCTTCTAAAGTTCAGTTGTCTCAGACACGCTGTAATAACCATATGTTCTTACCCTCTAGTCAGAATTCTTTGGGCTGTTAGTGGCTAAGATGCCTGCTTTGAATAAAAGCTGTACAGTTATTTCTCAGGAACGGCATAAAAAGTTACTAGTTTTTACCTGTCATATATATATATTTAAAAAACAATCAGAGTAGAGAAATGTACTTAATCCTCCCATGGTTACTCCTTATTACAAAGGTGCAAACTATGATGATCTGAATGGTTGTCTCAACTACAGGTCTTGAGTTTTTTTCAAGGCGTTCAAACTCAATTATGCATCAAAGAGGTTAGCAAGGCACAAGAAAGAAACAATGAAATTTTATCATTTGGGAATGCAAAATATACCCTTTCTTCTTAAGTTAAAGCTTTAAGTAATGTTTTTTAAGTGGATACACCTCATTTTCCTTTTTTGCCATATTTTCACTGTTATTATTTTTCTAAGCTCCTTACTATGAAAATTACTACTCTACCTATTTCATTAAGCTAAGCACTGTTGTAGGAGTAGCAACATCTCTCCAGACTTTCACCCTATGCATCTAGAGATCATGACTTATCCTAATTAGAATGTAGGGAAGGCTGTTCTCTGCAGAGGTCTTTTGCACTTGACTAGGTAATTGATGTATTAAGCTACTTTCTTGTAAAGTCACAAGAGGCTGATGAATCTGAGGATAACTGCAGCTCAGAAGATCTGGGACACAATTTTTTCTAATCAGGTGTACTTTCTCCCTGGTTCAGAGCTCACTGCAAAGCTAAAAATTACCTTTATATTTTGAGGATTGTCTCCATGAATGCAAGTTCAAGATCCTTGCAGACAGGCAAGAAGACATAGGAAAGAGTTTTGGTGGAGACAGCATGTAAAAGATGAAGGAAACTTCATGTCCAAAACATATTTTTCCCTTTTTTCCTAAAGCCAGGTTGACTAATAATTTCTTTCTTTTGCTTATCTGGGTAATTAATGAGGAAAGGAAAAAATCAACTGTATTGAAGGATAGGAAAAGCCATAGTTTGGTGATAGAATCATTTAGGTTGGAAAAAAACTTTGAGATCAGCAAGTCCATCCATTAACCCAGGACTTCCAAATCCACCATCATGATTGATGTGTTGCCAAGCGCTGCATCTATACATTTCTTAAACACCTCCAGGGATGGTGATTCCACCACCTCCCCGGGCAGCCTGTTCCAATGCTTGACTGCCCTTTCAGTGAAGAAGTTTTTCCTGATATCCAATCTAAACATCCCCTGGCATTACCTGTGGCCATTTCCTCTTGTCCTGTCACTAGTCGTCTGGGAGATGAGACCTACTCTCCCTTGCCTACAACCTCCTTTCAGGCAGTTGCAGAGAGCAGCAAGTCTCCTCTTGTCCAGGCTAAACAACCTCAGTTCCCTCAGCCAGTCCTCATAAGACCAGTACTCCAGACCCTTCACCAGCATCATCACCCTTGTCTGTATGTGCTCCAGTGTCTCTACATTCCTTCTGAAGTAAGTGTCTCAAAATCGAACACAGCATTAGAGGTGTAACCTCACCAATGTCAAGACCAGGGGGACAGTCACTTCTCTTGTCCTGCTGGCCCCGCTGTTTTAGATACAAGCCAGGATGCTGTTGACCTTCTTGGCCACAGGGACACACTGTTGGCTCATGTTCAGCCAGCTGTCAACCAACATCCCCAGGTCTTTTTCTGCTGGTGAGCTTTCCAGCCGCTATGCCCCAAGCCTGTAGCACTGCATGGGGTTGTTGTGACCCAAGTGCAGGACCCAGCACTGAGCCTTGTTGCACCTCACA
>JAVJGJ010000037.1:52407106-52423040 GCA_035590215.1 Microhierax caerulescens
GAAGACTGAGAGGGGATCTTAGCAATGCATAGAAATATCTTAAGGGCAAGTGTCAAGAGGACAGGGCCAGGCTCTTTTCAGTGG
This sequence comes from Microhierax caerulescens, assembly GCA_035590215.1. Lineage (NCBI taxonomy): Eukaryota > Metazoa > Chordata > Aves > Falconiformes > Falconidae > Microhierax > Microhierax caerulescens. The sequence continues at coordinate 52,407,191 of JAVJGJ010000037.1, forward strand.
TGCCCAGTGGGCACAAACTGCACAAACTGCAGCACAGGCAGCTACACCTGAGTATGAGGAAAAATGCCTTTACCTTGAGGGTGACAAAGCACTGGCACAGGCTGCCCGGGGAGGCTGTGGAGTCTCCTTCTCTGGAAATAATCAAAACCTACCTGGACATGACTCTGTGCAACCTGCTTTAGGAGAACCTTCTTTAACAGAGGGAGTTGGACTAGATGATCTCCAGAGGTCCCTTCCAACCCTGACCATTCTGTGATTCGTACGGCAACTGAGCATTGCAAAGTCCGTCACATGGTATCAGTGGCAGAGTTCAGGCCAAATTGTAGTGGCAGACAAAAGACAAACCTCCTCCACATTTCTTCTATTGATATAGTAAACACAGAGATCTAAGTTTTTACAAAGGAAAGAATGTGGATAATATTTTGTTCAATTGGTCACACCATCTTCTGTGAAATATAAATGTTATCTGCTGTATGTATGCTGGATGATTTTACTGTTCAGTGTTCTACAGTTAGGTTTTAGCATAACTTTTAATGTTGATTTATAATTCATGTAGCTTGCTATAGGTTTACAAGATAATTCAAGTTAGAAGGGACCTCAGGGTCTCTATTGTATCTCCAAGTTCAAAACCAGGTCAGCTATGGGAGCAGGTGAGGGTATTCACAGGACTAAACCAGGTCACTCAGGGCTTTGTCCAGTCTCATCTTGAAAACCTCCAAGGGTGGAGACTTCACAGCCTCCCTGGTCTGCCTGTACTGCTACTTTACCAGGTGTTGGTGAAAAGATTTCTCCTTATATCCAATCTGAAACTCTCTTGCTACAATTTACAATTTATGAGTTTTTCCTCTTGTCCTCCAACCAAGTATCACTGTGAAGAGACTGACTCCATCTTCTCCCCCCAGGTACGGAGAAGGCTACTGTTAGGTGTACTCAAAGCCATCTTGTCTTCAGGCTGAACAAGCCCCAGTTCCCCAATTTTTCCTCCCATAACAAATGTTCCACTCTGTCCAGCTTGGTAGCCTTCCACTCAGCTCCGTGCATGGTAATGAAGTACTCTGTGAATTGCTTATGCTTAGCAATGAAAAGGAGCAAACTAATCAATGCACATGAAGAGGTTCTGTGCATCAGCTTTGGAAAACAATATCCACCCAATTACAGCTCTACAGAGGCTTATATTGAGGATGTAAAAAAGGTGATATTTGCAGATATGTTAGATTCTTGTCTGTGGATGCTCTTTATTCCAGAAAATATCCAATCAACTAATACTAGCTTCAAAGATGGTATAACATGAACTTACACTTAATCTATTTTCTCTTTTGCTAGACATATGCCATTTCATTTATTTGAATAGACATACCATGGTGAGCTACTTTCCAGCAATGGACCTATTTGATTTACCAAAGCCCAGAATACTATGATCAGATTATGTCAGGCAGAAAGCCATATAAACAGAATGTCTTTTGTCCTTGTATTCTCGTAAAAGAATTATGACAGAGTGCTGACTAAGGAGAATGGATAAACTCTTTCTTTTTGTTCACGGTATCTGATAATCCATTTGAGAAAGAAAAGACGTTGGTGACTACAAAGTCTTTTTCACTTCTACTTCACGGCTTTGGCTGTTGCCTTTTCTACCAGGCCTTCATGTTAATATAATTGTTTAGATGAAAGTAAGGGTGCATTATCTTATACCACAAAGATTTTTCCCCGAGTCTTACTTGTGAAAACTCAGCCTTCTCATGGACTCATTTTCAGGACAGATGTCTTTGTACCTTGGCTATACTTAGATGAATAATTACAGGATTTTGACCTGTAGTCTTGCCTAGTATAAGTTTATTGGAAGAGATTTCATGATTAGAACTCCCAAGCAGGTAAAGGATTTTTCTTACCTGTTATCTTAGAGTAACTTTGCATCCCTCATCCACCCTCAATTTCATATCTTGGTGTCTATTTTCTTTCAGAGCTTGTCTTCAGCCTTTGCACATTTCAGAAAAAGCACAGCTAGTTTGAATGATTTAAAATACTTCCTGAAAAGACCAACGATATACAAGAGTGTTTAATCTTCTTTATGAGAGTGTATATTTTCTGGATTACTGAACAGAAGATGGAGAGTAACTTTATTGGCACATCAAAAGATCTTTGATTAAAATGAAATATTTTAGAGCTTCAGCTGCAATAAGGGATCTAGACTGGTAAGTACTGCAGTAAGCTCAGGTACTAACTACTTAGCCAGTTTGCAACAGAAGCAAAGCTGATTATACATGGTCCATGTTTCACTTTGGTACCACAAAGAGAAGCATAGTCTGACCAGTCCATCTTTTATACCATATCTCTTCATTTGGGAGAGCATAAGATGGCATGATACAGGTCCTCAAAAGGTAACTTACACTGGGATCACCACTGACAGGTACTCTGGTAAACATCCCTGAATATTGTATGGTTCAATGAGAAGTGAGCTTTGGTAAAGAACTAGTAATTAAAATGTCACATGGAAACAAATATATAGTTTTGGCTCACTAGTGCAAGCTTTAAAACTTTAACAATTATTTCTCTTATGGGAAAATAAGGCTTTTTATCATTGTTTATCTAATTGGATTTATTTCATAGATACCAATTTTTGTGTCAACCAATGCCTGATATTAATAAAAATATTTCAATTAAAAATTTTGCAGAGTTGCAAGCAAGTATAGCTGCCTTTATAAAAAAAAAAAAAAAAAAAGCATGGATTTTCTTCTGTTCATCAAACATCGGGCTCTTATTTTTCATTTACTACCACTTAAACAGAACTATTACCGCATAGCCCATGTGGTTCATTTTGACTTCCTGCACCAGACAATGGGAGAAGGATCTGTAACCCAGATTCTGAAATTGAGAGGTTAAGCAACAGAGTTAGGACTCTAGACTTTAGGACCACAAACTTTAGCAAATTGCTGGCCAGGATTCCCTGGGAGACCATGAAGAGGAGCAGAGTTGTGTTGGATGCTTGCTGGATTTAAAAATATTAGTAATTTTTAGCACTCGGGAGCAAGGTATCCTGTTCTGCAGAAAGGTAAAACATTTTGACAGGAAGCTAAGCAGGACATTCTTAAAAAACAAAATTGCAAAGAGAGAGCATACATGAAGTGGAACCAAGGACAGGCAAAGAAAGAGAAGTGCAACAGAATTTCTTAGATGTTCAGGGGTGAACACAGAAAAGCCAAAGCCCATCTGGACTGGACCAAGCTATTTTCATTAGTGGCAGATGATAAAACAAAGGTAACGGTTACAAGTTAGGGCTTGAGATCTTCAGACAGTCATTAGGAAAAACTTATTCATTATCAAGTTAGGGCAGCAGAAAGACCGATTGCCCATCAGGGACCTTCCAAGACTCCACTAGACGAAGCAACAGATGATCCAATCTGGTTTTGAATGTTGGTCTGATTCAAGTGCGAGGGTGCCTAAATGACTGTTAAATGTCCTTCCAGACAATATTTCTATGATTCTGTCAATTTGTATGTATAAAACCCTTTTTGAACACTGTTAAAACTGTTTCAGAATCAAAATTAATCACACTAACATTAGCAGAACGAGGGTGTACAATCTCTGTTTGCTCTTTGCTATGTGCAAGGTCATCTTCCTTTTCAGTGATCACTCTACCTTACATCCTTTCACTGACTCTTCTATTTTTCCATCACATCTAGTTCATCTACTTGCTCTCACCTTTCACACTTTTCAAAGCTCTGAGTATCCCTACCTATTTGTTCTCTAACTCTAATGAGTTGCTCTTTGACATTTCCACTCCATCAGTGATAGTAGCCCAAACTATTCACTTGACAGTTTCTGCCACAGGAGTCTTAGCCCTTTTACAAATAGAGTGCACTCCTTGAATTAGTGCACAAAGCCATTAACCTCTCATCTTTCAATTCCCATCTTGAGACCCACAGGATTTGGAAACAGCCAGCTGATAATGGCTAAGTAAAAGGCCAATGGGGACTGCTGTTACCTAGTTTTAAGTTTACAATGTTGCAGCACCATCAGGTTAAAAAAAATACCGTGATAGATTACTTTTATTATAATTATGATAATCTTATTATGGCTCCTGTCCTCATCCTCTGTCTCACTGTAGATTTGCTGCCTGCCAACATTTTGTCTTATCCTGCAAGCTCTGCAAGCTAGGCAGCACACTTTCCATGGTCTTGACACAGCAAAAGAGGTCCATATGCTTTTTAATCTCATGACTAGAATAACCTTCAGTGTCACTACTTGTGTTTAAGTAAGTTGTTTAATCTTAACAATATTGTTTCAGAAGTTAAAGAGTCATTCCAATAACTCTGGACATAATTTAAAATCAATTCTTATGGGTCAACAAAGAAGCTGAAATTTCCAGCTGATTTTTATGGAGACTATTCCATATTTATTTAGAAAATAATTTCTTTCATGACAAAGTCATCCAAAGGATCCACAGGTTACCATATACATAAAAGGGAAGACAAATAAAACACAGTATAAGCCAAATCGATTATTAGTATAAAATGCAAATCTACATAAATGCAGTAAGCCTGGATAAGATATTCACAGCGTATTGAACTTGTTATTTGGGGACTGAATGAGATTACACCAAATTCATTACCAGTCTTAGGTGACAGAAAAAGAAAAACGGACCTGCAGGCTTGTCAATAACAATGTTGTAAGTTGGAGTTGTGGCTTGGCTATCAACGTTGAACAGCAGCAGTTCAAAGCAACTGTACCCCAGGAGACTAAACAAAAAATTGTGGCTTCGAGGTCACAGTCCTTCCTGGATTTCTCTTTTCTTTGATTGAGATGTAAGTTGTTTCATTCTTCCACATAAATTATTTTATTCTTCTTAGCACACAAGTTTAGCTTTATACTGAGTTTTCACCTCCCAGACTTCCTGCTCCCTACTGAAGTGTCTGCACATAGGAAAATTAGGTGCAAAGTCATCTTTGCCTTCTTTGAAGAAAGTCCATTTAGACAGGTATCTTTCCTTTGGATGAAAAAGTTTATTCCCCATAAAGTATAGATCCTGTGGCAGGAATTTTCATTATCAGTTTACATGGAAACTACAGTGAAGGTCTAATCAGCAGAACAACTGTGCTTATGAACTGCTAATGGCCTTTCCTAATGCCCAATGAACAAAAAAAAAAAAAAAAAAAAAAAAGACCACATCAAAATGCAACTGTTTGTGCAGCTAATTATTGTGAGAGGCAGGAAGCTGTAGAAACAAGGAGATAGGAAACTTTATATTTTCTTCCACGTTCCCCTTTCTGTAATTTTGACCATTTTTCTATTGTTTTCCTATTTATAAAATGTGAATAGTAACGAATGAAAGTTTTGTAAAAATAAAAAAATAAAAGAGAAATAAACTGCAACAATTTAACATTTCTTCCTAAGAAAAAAAAAAAAAATATTCCTTTCATATTTGTAGATTTCATAATGGGTTTGTGTAACTTTTACAAGTACTTGCTGAGGTTTTTCGGAAGGAATAGCTACTATACTCATTTGATTACACATGAAATGCAAGAAGAAGCAGATACACAATACTTCCTGCCTCATTAATAAAACGAGCTACTGTAAATACCTTCCTTGTGATTGTTAGAAAAAGGGTTTTACAGTATTTTCCTTTTTACCCATACCTTAGCAAAGAGAATCCCATGTTTGCAAAACCAGGTAAAAACCGAGGTGCGAAGCCTAGGTCCTCAGAAGCGGTTATTGTATTGTCTCAGACACATTATAAAACTGCAAATGAAAGAACAAGCAAGTTGAAGAGCTGAAGAATGTCACCCTTTTTTATAGCTTTTGTTATTCTTCAGCTCTTCAGCTGAGCTTTAAGCAGAAGATATAGTTCATCAAGTTTCTCTGTGGAATATCTCTGATCCAAAGGAGTGTTTTGGTTTGGGGTTGTTTTGTTTGTTTGTTTGTTTGTTTGTTTTTCCAGCTTCTTTTAATCTTGTTGAAGAAAAACCAGCAAACAACAGTGGTGGTAGCAGTTCTTTGACTGCCTGGTCACAAGAGTTAAAGAAGTAAGTGATTTCAATGCTGATCCCAAGACCTCTGAAAAACTGTCTTCTGAAATCACTGCTCAAGAGGCACAATCTAAGCCTTTATTATATTACCAAATAAGGTGCATCCAAGTGCTTTTCCACATTTTTTCCTGCGTGAGTAGTGTTTATCTAGTGGGAAGGATGTTTACTATACTTAAAATACAATTAATTATTTTTTATATATATATATATCTTATAAAGTGTCACATATGGCTACTTACACAAGTTATGCACAACTGATTCTGCAGTTGTTGCAGGATTTCTCTCCTATACTTATACATCAGCATAAGATTATATATATTGATTCAGACCTAAGCTTCGCAGCTCAGTATCTTGTTTCCAACAGTGGCTGTAAGGAAGTTTCTAGAGAAAAGCAAAAACAAGTCAAGCATACTGATATTTCACCTTAGCACAGATACTTAGCTCAGAAACTTGTAATGGATGTCATTGTGATTGCCTTCGTAGCCTTGCAGCCTACACTACGAAAAGTTTGAGAATCCCCTGGCTTGAGAATACAGTGACCGTGAAAAATATGTACTGGTAATGCTGAGAAATCATTTGGTTTTATCTCTTGCTAAGGTTGGGCCGATAATGAAAGAACAGAGAAAAGGTCAGGCAAAATATGGTTTTACTTACATACGTCCTATTCTGGTCGTTTGCTAATGAGCACCATTAATGTGTAGCTTTTGGGGATTTAGAGTGGTGGAAGAGAAAGTTCACAAGGTTCAGTATTGTAAACTTATATCATTTCACATAATGGGTCTTCTTCCTCAAATTGTCATTGCACATCTTGCAAGTATTACATGCAGCCCATTGTTTCAAGAAAAAAAAAAAAAAAAAAGAGTATAATTTACAGAATGAAAATTAATCAACTCAGTAAATCTTCCAAAGCCATGAAGGATTCTCTTTTGATCATTTCAAAATGATGAGGAGAATTGACTAGCTACAGTTTCAATCACCTAATGTCCTCAAGACCTATATTAACATGCTGAGTGTTATTAAGACAGATGTCTGTAGCTGTGTAAATTCTCTGTGATGAAAAAGTATCTGAATAAGCAGGAAATTAGTCCTGAAATGTTGTAAAATCCTGCACTGTTAATATACCCTAAGGAGGCTGTTACAACTGAGGTTTAGATGTACTTATACGAAGCTCCCTATCTTGGAGCTAATGAAGAGATACTGACAGTTTTGCTGCAGCGTCTGTGAAGTGTTTTAATGACTACAGATTAATCAGTTTCTAAAGCAGCATTCCCTAGTGATTCCCCACCCCAAAAATCATAACCCAAACCAGCAAATGGATGTCATTAATAATTAAAAAGTAAAGAAATAAAATAACAAGGGAAAAACAAAACAAATCCCCCAGCCCCTCACCTCTTCAAGTCATGAAAGCCAGAAACATTTATAGTCACATTCTCCACAAGAAAAAAAAGCCAGAGATGACACTGGATTTAGTGAAGCAGTCAGTTAATTGTTATGGTGAGGGTTTTAATTTTCTTCTCAATGTAAATCACAATTGGGGAAAGCATCTGCCATCTCTGATACTTCCTGGGTAGTAAATTTAAATGGAGTAATCACCCTGCTTGTTCTGAAGTTCTGAAGAATGATGGGCACTTGCCAATGGGCTGTGGAGTCCCTGGTTCATTGATTTTTAGCTGTCTGGGGGGAATTGGTGGGGCTATGGAATGATTTAAATAGAAATTAAAAACCAAATCATGACCGAACGTTTTTTGCCCACCCGTTTCCACGCCCTATCATCAGAAACTGGTTAAAATATTTACCTGGCAACCGAGTGGGTTTGCTAGCAGACTGTCAGGATAGGATTGTACTTGGATCACAGACAAATGAGGATTGTAATGTTGACTTTGCAGGGAACATTTTTAACAGTCCATCAGAATTCCTTAATGTAGCGGTTGACACAAAATCTCAGTAAATGGCCATTTTCCCAGATAATTTCAGTGAGCTTTGTGTTGTGCAACCTCCCACTCTGGAGTTCATGGAAATCTGGCAACTTGCAAAGGCCACATGAACTGTTCATGGACAATTGTAACATGGTGCCTTTCTCTTTCTTTACAATTGCTAAATCTCATTGAAAAGAGAGGATGGGGTGTGGGAAACCAGCTTTCAGAGTCTGCACAGTGCTCATCTTACAGGTAAACAATGTCTGTGGGTGCAATGGGATCTTGCACTGCTCCAAATGTGAAAGATGGTACAAGAAACAAACTGTCATTTAAGAAACATGCATGTTATGATTCACTTGTAAAAAAAACTTTGCTTTTCTGAGGAGGGTGCATCACACTTTGGTGCATCTGTCTTGTTTCATGCTTTTTAAAAAATGTCTTGGTTTTGTGTTCCTCATATTCCTATTTTTCATTTACTTTTTTTTAAAAAAAAAATATTTTTGCATTTCCCTGCCTTACAGTGTGTTTCAGAAAGATGATATACATTTATCCATTCATTATTTTATACATATATATATATAAAGCTGTTCTATTGAGAGACATTTTCTAGTATTTCTATGTGGTTATTAAAGTGAAGAGATTTTTTTTTCTCTGTTTTTTCTGTGCCTGAGCTAAAATTAATCATACTGAAGGCCTATAAACCATTCAAAAACAAATGCTGCCAAAACTCATCAGCCTTGCAGAATTAAAATGATGGGAGGATAAATAGTTTGGTGAGATTAGTTGTACATTTGTATGAAACATAAAATAAATGTGTAAGGTCATGAATGTGTGGCTGAAATCTTTTTGCTTTATTTTCTAACTGAAGTGTTGATTTAAGCAGCCTGTGAAATAGCATGAACCAGATAACTGTTTTGCTGTACAAATTACTTTCTTTTAAAGGTATTGATGTCTATGTAGGTATAATAGAGAACATCCTTTGCCTAAGGATCTCAATGTGCCTCATGTATATTCACTAATTAAGTTTCACAATGTGCTTGCAAGTTAAAGAGTATGAAGTGATTTTTCCATTCACAAAGCTGTCCCAAATTGGAAGACAGTGTCTATTTCAGAATGTAAACAAATATTCTTTTAAAAAATGCAAAGGCAATTCAACTTTTTAATGAATTAAAAATAGACATGAACACCTATGTGAAGCCTTGGGAATGTTGCCTTGAAGAGTGTAATGCCTGTAGCGTTCAGATTCCTATCAATGTTCCAAGCAAAAACACCTCCTTTGCAGGAACATCATTTTGTCAACATGCTCTTACCCATGCTCAGATGAGTCAGAGGTGATTCATAGGAAGGACAGACAACTGTTGCATTTTCCTATCCCAGTTCTAACATAGATATGCAGCTTCTTACTCAGATTGGAAGTACAACTAAAAATATATATGGTTGTTTGAACACAGACTCTATAATTTACAACATGGATGGAAGGGCATGAAGTACTTTGATTTTCCAGTGGGTTTTGGCAGTACATGGAATAAAGCAAAGGCAACAGGCTTCATGCCAGTAGTATATTATTTAATCCAGGTAACATAAAGAATGGATGATGAGGCTATGATGATGTTTTTAAGCAATACCAAAAAAAAAAATAAATCTCCTCCCCGAACACTTTTCTAAAAAAAAAAAAAAAAAAAAAAAGGGATGGCAGTGATACATTTGGTTTGACCAGCTCTTTCCTCCCAGTGGTGGACAAGCAATGACATTTTCTTCTCAGAAGGTATTTTGGGCTAGGATTTAAATGAGACGAGATATAGGATTTGTCAAAGAATGGTGGGAGACTGAAGGGCAAAGGAAGGAATGGAGAGCACACAGAAAGGAGAATGTGATTTGTCTGTCTACAGAGGTCACAGGTACAAAATATGTACATGTGATTCCATATAGAAAGCATGATTATTGAAACAGGTAAAAACAGTCTTCAAAAGAAAATTAAAAATAACAGGAGTAAAAAAAGAAACAAATAAAACCAAAACAACCAAAGAAAAAAAGGCACCTCTGGCTGGGAAATTATCCAGAGTTCGGTTTCATATGTAATCAATGTATTAAGTGAATCTGGGTTATTCTGTGCAGTTGATTTTGAATATGATTGTTTGCTTGTCTTCCTGTTCAGGTGTCTATCTGTATAACACACACCTACATAAATCATTGATAACGTAAAAAAATACATGCTATGTATTTTTACATACTTTTTTGCATACCTTACATAATATGAGTCTGAATTATCTGTATTCAGGCAGCCACAGAATTTTATCCTGTTTTTGTCAGGCAATATGGCAGCTTGTGATTGCCATGCCACATACAGCTGAATCCATTGAGAAGGGACAGGTCTGAGCTCCAAGCAGACCATTCCACCTATTTTTCCCCCTAGGTCTCTGGAGGAAGACAGATACCTCCAGACCTGAGGCAGAGTGAGCATCAACATACAATTAACAGCTAATCGTTCAAGGGAAAGGCTCGTTGTGCTAAAGGGAGAGCTCTAGCCAGGTGTCCTGGGCTGTACTGTCTCATACATAACATAAAAGTATTTACACTACTGTGATAATTCTAGGTGGGCAATAGCTAAGTATATGGTAGTTATTTGTGATTTTATCACCAAGAAAGCTGGAGAAAGAAACTCGGAATATACAGCCATATAGCTCAATCTGATTTTACTTAGACAGAGAGCAATGGGGAACAATATAAAAATCCACTGGCAGAGGGCAAGGATTTGGGAATGCTACAGGCAACCTTATTAAGACAATATAACCTAAATTTTCTCTCGGTAAGTGGATTACAAAAGGATAAAAGACAGCTACAGTGGTTTTGTGAGGAAAAGATCAAAGATGTAAGGACAAAAGCTAAAAGAACTGAAAAGAGGAGAAACCAAGGCTGGGGAATCAGTGGCTGTTTTCCTGATTTGTGTGTTTCCTTTCACAGCACGAGCTGTGGAAATTTTAAGAGTTTTGAGGCCTCAGCATCAGGCCTGGTTTCATTCCACTCCCATTTCTCAGGCTGTGAGAAGAGGCTGTCACGCAGCCTCTGCTGAGATCCTCATCAAGGTCTGGCCTATGGGGTAATAGAATCTGTAGGGTAATAGGACACATCACGGCTCCTATTCACTCACTTTCCTAAAGGAATGACACCAAATGGTGCTAACCATTTCTGCCCACGATGGTGGTCACCAGATGAGGCATCCAGCATCTTTGTTTCTTCTGATAGCACTGGAAAGAAGCAGCCAGAAAGGGGAGTTCCTAAGCAGAAGGCATGCACTGCTTTTGCTAAGTGATGCTGCTCCTGTGGCGCTTCTGCTTCCCTTCTTCCTAAGCTTCTTCTGTGACTAAAATAGTTAGGAACCATCTAACCCTTACTCTGTAGGCTCTTTGATGCTTTGAGCGCCTTTTATTCTCTTGTTCTGCATATAACACAATGTATCTCTGATTTTGATGCTCCCAATGCTTCTGTTGTAGAAATAAACAATCATAATTACAGCAATTTGTCTCCAAGAAATTACTCTTTTAAAAGTGAAATATATGTTCATTTCAAAGAATTTATCTCATTATACAAATATGGCACCTGTTTTCCGCCAAGAACAGGATCACAAATACTATGATTCAGGGAGCAGAGCAGGAAGTTAATAAAATGTGTTGATTGCTTTATGAAAAAGTTGCAAGCTTATGAATCCTTAACACTGTGCAATTAGTGACTACCAGTGAAAACGCACCCTCCTCGGGACATCAGCAAATCCACAAATTTCAATAAAGTAACAACTAAACCAATTAACAAGTGAACACAAAATCAATTATTGTGAAACAGGCTAGAACAAAACACTGACAAATGCTAGTTTTAAAACAAGAACAGAAAAAAAAAAACAAACAAAAAAAACCAACCCAAAAACCCAACCAAAACAAATTAGCATTTCAAACAGAAGTCGTAAGTCTACATGTGTTGATACATGCAAGAATTATATAGTTCATGCAGAGGTTTGCATGTGCACACAAAACACAGCTAAAAATACAGCATTTAAAGCAAAACCCACAACCAATCCTACCTATACACATTAGAAGATGATTGGTCTTTGATCTTCTTAGGTAATACGAAATATCTCAAACCTGTGGCTTAAACCAAAGAAATACTAATGAGACGAGTATAATTAGATGCAGATTATTTTTTTTCTTTATCATGTAAGTCTTTTAATTTTAGCTTTTCATAACAGCAGTCCAATTTACAGAGGAAGCCAGCCGTGAGAGTATGTGATGTACTGCAGAGATCATAATCCTTCTTTAAAGGATAGCGCACAGAAGCTTGCTGGGTTTTAATTTTTGTAATGAGGGGTTTCACAGCCATGTCTCATGTATGCAGCCGCTGAGCATCTGAGTATACAATGTCACCAGCTCAACATAGATACAGTCTTGCTCTTGAGAATGATGGCACAGGACTCATGGTCCATGACCAAGCTGGTGTGACCTCACAGAAAGGACTCCTCTTAGATGCCCTGTAATTAGGGAGAGAATGGAAATATTCCGAGTCGCTGCTTTGTATCAGATCACTCCTGTTGATTATGTTTCAAAGGCTAGATGGCAGCATTGTCAACTGTCATGATTTTTATCGTAAGTTTTCTGGTATTCTGTATTTTCCTTTAAAACATCAGCTGTCAAAAGACCAAGCTTCCCTGAAAATCTCGGTGTTTAAAGCTTTGGGTTTAGTTGTCTGATGGTCAGAAACATGGCTGGAGTTCAAAAAATGAGACACGGTAAACCAGGGGACTGGAGTCTAAAGATGTTTTTATGCAGCTGACAACTAATAGCGTAATTTAAATCACTAAGCCTTATAACACTGAACAAAATGATACTGAGAACAAAAGAATCCTCCAGTTCTCTTCTCAGAAATAAGAGGTAAAGCCCAGTGCAGGTGGAAAAAAGCATTTCCATCTTCTATTCTCAGGATTAATGGTTATTTTTAGGATCTCAACTAGAGACAGTCATCTTAGACTTGCAAAGAGCTTATCAACTTAAGTGTTCTTACTCTTTCTCCACTTTGCCCTATTGTCATTTTATGTAAGATTCTCCAGTCAGAGATCATCTATTTTTGTATCACTGCCAAATGCCAGTTACAACTCCAATGTGAAATAAATAAATGAATACAGTATTAATAATGTCAAGTATTCATTAAAAACACTATAACAGCAACCTTCCAGGAGTAAATTCTTTTTATATTTGTAATCAGTTATGAAATATTCATTTGTTGTTGATCCTGTATACTGCAGTTAATTTGTCAGTAATTAAACAAAGAAAGTTACTAAAATTACACAGTGCTTAAATACTTACGTTGCTACACTTGGCTTATGAGATACCCACTACTTAATATATTTTAGCTTTTAGTTTAATATCTCATTTAGATCACATTACCTATATTTTTCAATTTCTTTAAATGACATTAACCTTTCATATACTCACATTAAATTTCATCACTTATTTCAAATACATGAAACTCATTACATGGTAAAATAATTCACGGTATAATTTATTCATATAAACTCTAAGTAGGACTGTTCAGCCTTGCTTAAATTTACTGTAGGAGAATAATTCTGCCCAATCTTGTAGTGGAATTCTAACTAGTCTGTATTCTTTTTGAATGTTCTTTAGAATATTTTTAAACATAGTGTATTTTTGCCTCCTTTTCACCTTCAACTTTCTGCTGCAGATTGTGTATTTCTTTTGCATGATCCTTTGCATGAGGACTCTAGGATTTTGTTTTCCAGTCTTCAGCCTACAGACACCTAAAAACACTTGCAATCAAGGTGTGGATCATAGCAGAATTTAAATCTATTGTGTATTCATTTCAGTAAATTCCTCTCTCAGATGTCCAGGGGTGAAGCACGTACAGGCACTGAGTTTTAGAAACATTAATGTCAATGACTTCTCTTTATGAAGAAATTAAATTGAGTAAACCTTTATTTCTGACTACTTTTTATATAATTTAGTGCAAACACTTGCTACAACTGTTATTCTTTAAAAATATATTGTGTATGTTTTCTATACTGAATATGGAAAGCCAAGGCATTTGACATTTGGCAAGGAATTTATCTTTAGAAAAAGTTTTTCTTCAGAAAATTAAATATAAATAAATACATAAACCAATATAATATGTAAATGTAGGTATATACAAGTATTTTTAGTCTGATACAATTTTGCCTACATATTTATATTTTCTGTCAGGTAAATTTAAATAGCAGATTTAATTTCAAGATTTTCTGACCAAAAGCAGAATGGTTGAGTTTTTTTAATTAAGTTTATTATGCTGTTTTGAATCCTCAGACAAACCAATAAGCTGTATGATCATATCAGTACATTGAACTAAGGATGCTGCTCTTATAGATCAAACTCTAAAAGGGTTAGTACATTCCTATAGCATCATTTGAGTTTTCCTCTGAATCAGTTTTTTGGCATGTTGTGAAAGGCATGATATTCTGAATGAATGCTGTAAATTCTGGAAAATGTTAGAACAATGCATAGATTTTAGGTATAGATTTTAAGCAGAAAGTAACTCCTTTCTTAATGCAGTTAAATGGCAATAAAATATTATAATTATAGTCAAATTACTCAATTAATTCATAAACTATTTCTTATAAAGAAAAGTGTAAACTATAAATCATGTTCAATTATGTGATTTAATGTAACAGTAAAGGAAGAACAATTTAGTTTGATTTTAACCTTCATAAAAGCAGATATGATATTTCCCTCAACATGTAATTAACTTTGGCTAGTTTAAAATATAAATATTTAAAAAAAAAAAAAAGAGAGAAATGTGATTTTTTTTTTTTTTTTTAATGTGGATCCTCTCCAGAAGGAAATGTGAGACCTGGTTACCCAGGACATGGAGAAGGCTGAGATACTACAAAAAATTTGCCTCGGTCTTCACCAGCAGATGCTCCAGCCACACTGCTCAAGTCACAGAAGGCAAAGGCAGGGACTGGGAGAATGAAGAACCACCTGCTGTAGGAGAAGATCAGGTTTGAGAACATCTATGGAACCTGAAGGTGCACAAATCCTTGAGACCTGATGAGATACATCCACAGGTCCTGAGGGAATTGGCAGTTGAAGTGGCTAAGCCACTATCATATTTGAGAAGTTGTGGCAGTCTGGTGAAGTTCCCACTGACTGGAAAAGCAGAAATATAACCCTCATTTTTAGAAAGAGAAATAAGGAAGACCCAGGAAACTACAGGCCGGTCAGTCTCATGTCTGTGCGTGGCAGGATCATCAAGCAAATACTCCTGGAAACTATGCTAAGGCATGCAGAAAATAAAAAGGTGATTGGTTACAGTCAGTATGGTTTCATTGAAAGAAAATCATGCCTGAACAGATTTGGTGGCCTTCTATGACAGGGTTACACTGTTGGTGAATGAAGGAAAAGCAATTGATGTCATCTACCTGGATTTGTGCAAAGCATTTCACACTGTCCCATACAACATCCTTGTCTCTAAACTGGAGAGAGGTGGATTCAACAGATGGACAATTCAGTGGATAAGGAATTGTCTGGATGGCCATTCTCAAACAGTTGCAGTAAATGGCTTGATGTCCAAGTAGAGACCAGTGATGAGTGATATTCCTCAAGGTCGGTATTGGGACCAGCACTCTTCAACATCTTTGTCAGCAACATGGACAGTGGGATTGAGTCATCAGCAAGTTTGCCAATGACACAGAACTGTGTGGTGCGGTCAACACACTGGTGGGAAGGTGACACACTGACAGCCTTCAGAGGTGGGCCCATGCAAACCTCATGAAGTTCAACAAGACCAGAAGAAAGTTCCTGCATGTGAATCAGGGCGATCCCAAACACAAATACAGGCTGGAGGGACAACGGATTGAGAGCAGCCTTGAGGAGAAAGACT
>JAVJGJ010000037.1:52423140-52462743 GCA_035590215.1 Microhierax caerulescens
GGGACAACGGATTGAGAGCAGCCTTGAGGAGAAAGACTTGGGGGGTTTGGTGGATGAGAAGCTCAACACGGCCTTGCAATGTGCGCTTGAAGACCAGAAAGCTAACTGAATCCTGGGCTGCAATAAACATGACCCGCAAGTCAAGGGAGGTGATTCTGTCTCCTCTGGTCTGCTCTTGTGATGACCCCACCTGTTCTGGAGCCCCCAGCATAAGAAGAATTTAGACCTGTTGGAGTGAGCCCAAAGAAGAGCCATGAAGATGACCAGAGGGCTGGAGCACCTTCCTGTGAAGACAGGCTGAGATAGTTGGGGTTGTTCAGCTTGGAGAAGAGAAGTTTCCAGGGAGAACTTATTGCAACCTTCCAGTGCCTAAAGGCAAGCTGGAGAGGGACTTTTTACAAGGTGATGTAGTGACAGGACAAGGGGTTATGGTTTTAAACTAGAAGTTGATAGATTTAGACTAGATATTAGGAAGAAATTCTTTACTGTCAGGATGTTGAGATATTGAAACAGGTTGCCCTGAGAAGTTGTGGATGCCCCATCCCTGGAAATGTTTGAGTCCAGGTCGGATGGGGTTTTGAGCAAGCTGGTCCAGTGGAAGGCAGGGGCCTGAGCAGAGGCGGTGGAACTGGATGATCTTTAAGGCCCCTTCCAACCCAAACGATTCTGTGATTCTATAATTCTATAAAAAAATCTTTTGGTGAGACTTATGATCCTCTGTGCTTAATGGATGACTGGAAATGAGATTTAAGCTTATTTCTTCAACCTGTTTACCTAATTTTTCTTTAAAAAGAAATAGAAGTGTGGCTTGGTGCAATAAAATTGTCCTGAGCAAGATTCCTCTCCATCCTCAGACAGCACCCTGGAAATTTTCCTAGAAATGTCAGATTTGTGTAATCTCCCACCTAATGATTTTCAGCTATTGCATGCTAAAACAATGTTGAGGTTACCCTGGGCTCAACTTCTGGAAGACACCCAGCCTGGAAAAGGCAGACATCTCACTTGCTGCAGTCTTTTTTCTCTTCAGTGTAACAAGCACTGACCATGTGCATATTGCAGTTGGAGATGTATACTTCTACACTTAAATTGAGAAACTGAGTGTAGAAATTTTCATCTATAACCTCAAATACCTCTGCTGAGCCAGCCACTAAGCATCAGCCACTGAAACACACGTATGCACCAGGAAGCAGTGGGGCCAGCTGCACTGCAGGGTTCAGGGTGCTGGGAGAGGGCAGCCAGGGGTGGCAGCACAGCTTGCAGGGCAGTGCCCTCACCCACACAGGACACAGCCTCACGGTACCCCCACAAGAAGAGCAAAGCAGGTCCAGTGATGGCACCCAGGACCACCCACAGCCCAGACCATCAGGCAGGACCATAGCAATGAGTTTAAGTCCCCAGGCCAGGTCAAGAGACCAGGATCAGGAGGGCACAATGATAGGAGCAGACACAGCTGCAATGTTGCTCAGGCAATGATCAAGTTCAAGGGCCCGAACCTGAAACTTCTAAACAAAAAGGTGCCGGGGGAGAGAAGGGATGTGGTGCTTCCTCTCAGCATCACGAGGCAGCTGTTTCCACACAGTCCAGGGTTACTCAGCTGCACATGTGAAAGCAAGCCTTGAGCATTGGTAGCTGAAATCAGGACCTTGGCAGTATTGCTGGTATTGGAAAGGATTCAGTTCAACAGATGTACTATAACACTTGATGATCACTAATATCAGAATGAATAATTATTTTTAAAAATATATGTCGGGAGCTAATGTTCTAAAGGTTATGTAATGAAATACACGACAAGGAGTAATAACAGCAGAATTTTGGTTGATGACAATGGACATTCAGTTAAAAGTTAATATATAAGGAAGAAATCATTACCACTTTAGCCATCTCAGTACAACCATCATGCATTTATGAAGGATTTCACAAAGCCTGGACAGATATATCAGCCATACCTATATGATACAATTTTGTGTTGTTCTCCAGAAAAGTGTTCTCTCAGCGGATGTCATTCAGCGTCAAAACTGAAGTGGCTAGTCGTTGAGGAAAAGTAAAATGAGTCAGATATATTTAGCTTCCCTACACAATAGGAAGACCTATAGGAAAGACATGTACTTTATTTCTCGGAGGTGGAGTATAATGTAGCCCATGCATCATTAAATGCAAGTAGTTCGCTGCACTGCCTGTGATTCTGATCACTCTTGAGACAAAGACTAGTAAAAGGCTTGTAAGAGATGAAAGGAAGAAAAAAGTATGGAGCCTGAATATCAGCATCAACCACCTAACAGTCAGTACATTAAAAGGTTTTGAGTTTTTATTTTATACATTAAATCAATGGGATTTTTAAGCAGCACATAGAGATTGCTTAGGGGTTTCAGCTTCATTGCATGTGTCACTTAGGCACCCCAGGACAAAACATTCCAGACTATACTGCTGGGAACAACGTAGCACTGGAAGAAGAGAACGATTTTGTAACCTAAGTCTTATGGCTCCCTTATAGTCTGGTTTCTCTGTGCTAGTGGCAACTTGCCTGAGTAAAAAGGGTGTAAGACCCATGGGATTTGATCTCATTCTCCTCTGTAGCTGTCATTTTCCAATTCAGTGTGAGTCATCATAATGTCTCTCAAAAACTATTGCACTTCATATTCCCCCAGGAAATGCATATTAAGACCGTTATTTTTAATTATATTCTCAGGTCTCAGGGAGACATTGGATTCATTTTATGCTCTTTTCTTCCCCTCCCCCAATTTCTACTAAGCTCAGCTTCTATTTTCGATCAATATTTTTAAATGCCAGCTTGCTTGTTTGAAGCTGAAGTAAGGACTTTGGACAATGAAGCCCTTCTCCCTTTCTTCCTCCAAATTTCATTTGGGGGGGGGGGGGATTATGCACTTGATAAAATCATATTTTGATGGCCTTGCAGGAGATTGCTGCATGTTATATGAATTTGAATCAATACCTGTAAATGGTTACAAATGAAGAAAAATAAGCAAATACTGGATTGATAGTGAGGAGAGTAGGAAATCCTGAGTGTGATCCACTGTTTGGCAATGCATGATCTCCCTGTTTGTAATCAATTAGAGACCAGAATTTGTTTACTATTTGTTTAAAGCACACGTGTGGTATCTACAATTCTGGTTTTTAATTTCAGTGGTCATAATATTGACTTCATAAAAAGAAATGGCTAAGCTTAAACCATACTTTGTGGGACAGGGTCTGAGGAGCAGCCTCCAAGCATGGTCCAAATAACAATAGGGGACGTGTAGGAACTTTCTGGCCACAAACCTTGGGATGACAAAGGGGATGAATAGATAACAGCCGACAGGATGCCGACTGTTGAGTCATGCTGATATGGAAATGAGGAACACGAGATAAGAGATGGAAATGAGGAACAGGTGGCGCCAAAAAGGAGTGACAAGTTGCAGGATAACGACTTAACGGTTGTCTACCGAAACTCACTTCAGGTGTCCTTTGTCTGGCAAGTCAATCTGGGATTGCCCAGTACCTAATGCTCAGCCTAAAGAACCGATCTGTTTAAAGCCCGCGGCCTCTGAAAACATCTATAAACTTGTGATGGTGTAAAATAAAGGGAATGTCTTGCTTGCATCAAGCTTGTGTCCCATCTCTTCACTTGCTGCAATACTTTTGGGCATGAAGTGTTGCCTGAAAAAATGCATTACCTTCTAAGTGTATCTAGGTTATTAAATAACAGCAGTTTAATAAGAACATAAAAAACATTTCTCCTAAAATGTAAAAAACCCTTAATCAGCAGTTGCTAAAGCTGGCTTGTCATATTGGGTTTTTTTGGTTTGTTTTTTTTTGGTTTTTGTTTTTTTTTTTTTCTGACAAACATTTCCTACTTCTATTGACTGCTTGGGTGAGTCTCCCAAAGAAAAGTTTTGGACTACCATTTCATTGATGCAGATGGTGTGATCAACTGATTTTGGAGCTTCTCATTGCTACCTTGGCACATGTGTTGAGGTGTTTCCTTTAAGAGCATCCTTTTCCTCTGTGAAGAAAATGTTCTTTCCCTGTACGAAGATTCATAATTTTTCCCAAATAGACCATAGCACTCTAATAATTTGATCATGGGACTGAAAACTTAATTGAAACCTCTTGAAATGCTATTGAGTTGGCAAGTCCTTTCTATCTCAAGATCAGACATAGGTTCATTTATCTTCTCAATATAATTGATATTTTAAGAACATTTATTATGAAAAAAAATATCTTAATTACATGTTCAGGTGTTTATCTTCTGGTTGGATTGAAATCTCCAAATATACATCTGCAGAAGGTAGGCATATATGCAGGGAGAAGACAATAGCCCAATTCCTTTTACAAAACTGCATCAGTATTGCTTTGAACTTTCCTCACATTTTCCAAAATGCTAAGAAGGTGATAACATTTCAGTGATCTACATAATATCACTTATCACTTTAGCAGCTCTTAATAGTTCCTTTGCATGCAGCAGTTTGAATTTCCTGATGGCTTGCTGGCCATTATTGCAGGGGTTTGATTCACTCTAGAGCCTAATAAGCACTGAGGCTTTACAATGAAGAATGAAATTATCAAGCAGGCTGAAGAAGGTCTGTAGACAATTTGGTTCAGTATTACATTACTCCAAAAAAAGAGGAGCCTGGAGCAAACTTAATTTACAATTTGCAGACTATATGTAAATCTACCAGTCAGAACACATCACACAGGACATAGAAAGAATGGTGGGTCCTGGTAAAAAGGGCACCTATATGTACCTAGTAAGAAAGATCCAGGTTATGGAGATGTGATAATAGGGCAGAAAGCTGGTTCTATTTCTGTTATAGACATGTGTCATGTCAAAAAGGAGAAGGTTCAATGGAGTCTATAGGGTGTTTTTGCACATCTCACATTAGACAAGTGGTAACCACATGGTGTAATCTGGAAAAGCCCTAAAAACATTCTTAATTTTTAAATTTTTTTTAATATTTTTTTTAAAATTTAATTTTGCTTAATTTTTAAACCATGGTTTTACATTGGAAGAAATATTATTAGTTAAAATAATAATAATAATGGAGTTATTTTTCCCATGGATTTAACTGCAGTAAATGTTTTCTTTATAGATGTGTTGTAGAGAATAGGTTTCTTTCCTCCACCCCACCCCAACCCCAATGGCAGTATAAGGAGAGAGAGAGGAAATTTTCCTCACTTGCAATCATTTTTCTTTATCATTAGTAAAGATTCTGCCTTGGGTCTTTCAAAATAATTTTGACAAGGCAGCAGCAGCCAGAATAGAAACCAGCTTGTTCTTATTTTCTGTGTTTTACTAGTTCCACATTACAATGGGAAATAGCAGAAATTACTTCTTTGCTCAAAAGGAAATCTAGCTCCAAAGTTAACTGGGCCTAGAGAGAGAAGGCAGGTGTCTTATGCAGCTTAGCCCACTTCTGACCTGGTTTCAAGACATGAAATTGAGTTTCTGATCAATTAGTACCCAGTGGATAACTCTACGTGCTTTAAAACAAAAGGGAAGAAACAGTACTAAAAAGTGTGGTGTTTATTAAAAGTAATTGGTTTTTATTCATACAAATGGACAAAGAGCACTGGGGATCCTGAAACTGAGTAAGAAACCGCAGACCTAAATATATACATCCTTATATCTCAAGTAGGTCAAGGTGACACCCTAGACTTGATTTTTCCTATTGGAATGTACTTTAGTGAAGCATAATATGAGGTAGGACCTTCCTCTATGCAGGTGCGGGCTAAAGACAGAATGCCCCTCCATACAGAATAGAGAATTTTGCCAAAGTCCTCCAAGATACAAAAATTCCTTCCATGCCTTTGACCTTCCAACAGCAGAGGGCTAGGAATTCTTGAAAGCTGGAACCTTAAATGGGAGTCAAATAAAAAAACCATTGGGCAAAGAGATTTAGGGAGAACTTTGATCATCTAAAGATAGTTCCTGGTTTCTGAAGATCCATGGGGGGAGCAAGAAGGAGCCTTTGTACACCCACAAAAAAGAAAAGCTAAATTCCGTCAGTGGAAACAGCAGTAAGCATGGAGTGCTCCTTTGTGGTCTGATGCAATACGCATCTTTGTGCTCCAGCTGTATACTGTCTTTCTGTGAGCTTTGCATAATGTGTTTGGTCCGTCCTTTTGAATTTCCATTGAAAATTGCACAAGTTAAATGTCAGTCTCCTGGGAAAGTGAAATCAAAGCAGTCAGTATGTTGGGTAGAGGGGAGCCTGAAAATATTTTTTAAGCTCATGAAATGAGCAAAAAATTAATTTGGTTCTTATTTATGGTAATAGCTTTTTTCTTCATAGCAAGGCCAAGGTGAGCTAGGTATAAGGGTTGTTAGAAGTTAATTACCTTTTTGCTGATCAGCTTGAATGTATGTTATTTTTATAGCACTAATAATTAAGTAGAAAACATTTTATGTCTAAGTTATTGGTACTGGTAAGTTAGGAACTTTCTATTTTGGCAAGTATTTTGCAAATCTCGTTTAATTCAGCTTTATAGTTGAAAAGGCAAAAGGTGGTTCTTACATTCAATTGCTTTATTTTCTCTTGAAAAATATCAATTTATACAAAGTATTATTATACAAAGTATTTTTTGACAAAAAGATATTTTGTCATTTTAAACTTTTTGAATACTACAGGTGAAAACTCAAACAAGGTTGAGTGTGACAAAAATCACAAAATCCTTGATTTTAAAAGTGAACAATGAAAATGTATAATGAAAAAGAAATAGTTATTTTTAGACTGTACAGAATATATATTTTTTTTAATTCCAGTTGAGCTTTTTTAAGATTTAGATAGGACCACATGTCTAATGCATGACTACTACTGTTTACATTTTTAATGATCTGTTGGAAATAGATTAGTAGCATTTTAAGTCGGGCTGGTCCAAGCTAGAAAGGGAAACAATCAATTCCTGATCATTATCTTATTTCTCCAAATGTCATGATTCAGCATAGTGGACAGGTTAAAATAATGGATCCATTCTGCTGAATTCTCTTCAATTAGCTCTGCTCAATTTATTTGACATGTTTACTTACACCTGTGCTGAGTTCCTCTTTGCACCCAGGGACAGCCCAGCATAGTCTATCTAGTTCACATGACTGTGAGAGCAACCCAGCATGTGGAAGCAAGAGCTAGGGTCCATGTCTTCAGCATTCCAGATCATTCACTATGCGCACCATCCTTCAACTAGCGCTTTGAAACCCGATTGGGGCTTTAAGGACTCAGTCTGTGCCAGCTTAATGCAACTATCTGTGGATTAGTCTCAAGGAATTACGTTATGCAAGAAACTGCATAAAAAAAACAAAAGACACCTGGAAATGTGAAAAGCTTGAAGAACTATGGCTCAGTGCCTACAAACCTATCTGTCTTTGCAGGAGGCTGTTTTGAGACCTTCCTAGGAATGGTTTTGCACTGTGCTATTTTATCAACATTTCCCCATATGAAGGTGTAATTTATAGAAACACCTTGGATAGGCACAGTAGGCTTAGTCAATCCATTTTTCAGGTGAGCCTGCACGGGGCTCTAAACCAAAAGGAAACAAAAACCTGATATTCCATCCTGTTCTTCCCTAACCTTGTTCACAAAGCACTGAAGCTTACCCCCACATCAGTACCCATTTGAATGGGTATACAAAACACGTGCACAGACAGAACATTTTGGAATTCTTATTCCCAGATACTAGAAAATCCTAGTTGAATGTTCAGAAGTGACAATGACTGTAGCTGATGTTAATGGTTTTTATAAACAGGTCAGTCCTGAAATTTAAACATGTCAAATTGCTGAATCTGGTGTTAATTGTGAAGTGATTTTTTTCAGATTTCTAGTCATCAGCAAATATGCACCTGTTATGCCCAGAAGCAAAAAAAAAAATTGGCATACAATTATGATTAAAGAGGAATACTGCTGTGATTCACAGCTACTCCAGTTTACTTGTGCTTATTATCTGCTAAAAACATATTAAGAAAATTTAAAGCAAGCTGACTGAAACTGGAAAGAGAAGTTTTAATTCTCCATCTTAGTTCTCTGAAATTGATTTAACATAGCATACAGATTTAAATATAACAAAAAAACCAATGGCTTAATCTTTGAATCATTTTGCCATCTTCAGTAAACCTGGGGTTACCCACTGCTGAACTGAAGTCTGAATTCTTTGGCAGGAGAAAGCATCTAGTTCCTCACCTGCTTCAAGATTAATAATATCAGTCCAAAGAGATTAGAGCCATTACTCTTTCTGACCTGACCCAAATGGTACAAATGGGATTTTAAAGACAGTGTCCACTGAAAGATCCAGCAGGATGATGAGGTGCACAGAATAGCTACCATGAGGAATCAGTGGTGATAGACTGTCAGTGTTATAAAGAAGATACCCGATTAGGTTTCGCTGTTATCCCAGAAGATTATAGTCATAGATCCTGACCTTTAATTAAATGGACAGCACAAAGAAAAAGAGAAAGATAAACTTGTGCAAAAAAGTGGCAACTTTTACTGTCTTGGTAGGAAGTCTGTGAAGTGGAAAAGGGACAGTGACCAATGGGGGATTTTACAGATTGCTTTTTCTCTCATTTGGTGAAGAGGCAAATAGTGGTGATGATACAGAGGGAAAAAAGTCATGAAAAGTTCTTCTTTATTGGATAAACAGCAAAATAACTCCACAATTAGGAAAGGAAGGGAGAAAGAGGGGGAAAAGGGAAAAGGAATGGGAATAGGAATGGGAAAAGGGGGAGAGCTATGCCATTCTTTAAATTGGAACAATGTATATATTGCAGGTGTCTTTGGTTTTACTCTGCAGAGAACTGGTTCACTGGCTGGTGAATATGAACAAATATCATATAAGCTTTGGTATTCACTTGTCCTGAATGTCACATTCCTTGGGCCACAGTATGGCAGTATAGTAATGCCCATCATCTTCTTTCTTCACATTTTCTAAATACTGGAAAAAGATACACAATGAGAAAAAGTGCTGGTGACTTCTGAAGGTGACATAAAGAGAAAATGCTGGCCTATCTGCTTACGGTAAGTTTTTATCTTAAACTTTCATTATCCAAGGACAGTACCATAGAGTAATACTTGTTCAGATCTAGTTCTAAAATATTTGTGCTTATTCGGACTGAACTATGCCTTACTTCACAACCAATCCTAGGATAACGTTTTACTTGCAGAATAAACCCATGTAAGCAGGAGCAGCACACAGCACAAGCTAATCTGTAAATTATTTGTAAACAATGTTACAAGAATTGCCAAGTTCTCATAATCAGTTTGTTCTTGAGAAAAGGCAAAGCTGTTTCATTTAATAATACTTAAAATCATGATAGATTCGGGTTCTATTTGCTCTCAATCTGATCATCTCCATCCAGAGAAGGTAATTAAAAAAAAACCCAAAACAAACCCGGAATTTTTAATTGTTAATTATTTTTCCAGTGTCTTCAGACCTGCACTATAAAAGTTGCAAGGTATAAAAAAGCCCCATGACTGAGAACCTTGAAATGACAAGACTAGAAACAAGACTATTCCAGTGAAATCTCAGATGGATGTTTGCATACACAATAGGAAAAGGATATAGCTATTATTATAGTTGACAAGTAATGACCCTTCTCAGTTGACTTTAGACAGGTTCCACAAAAACTAAAAACCCCTGACCAAACAAAACCAAATTATTTACATTAATGGCAGGTCTTATTGTACTTAGCAAGCATATTTTGTATAATATTTTATATTTATCAGAAATGTTTAATGCAATTTCTTGCAACTTATTTTAACTATTTGAATTTGAGAAGAATCCCCAGGCATTGTGGGGGAAGCATATGTTTCAAAATGGATTCATAGGTGACTGAGTAATGGGATATTTTTTTTTTTTCAACAAAACAAAGAATGGCTACTTTCAGCAACCTGGAATGTTTCCCCATATCTACCAAGACTAGCACAATGGCGGGTTCTTGCATTTTTTGGTTCAGCTGAAACAGGACATGGTGCAGCAAGTGATATCCTTTGCCCTGTGTGTAGAGTCCTGCTACTTTAGCAAAGTGTACGGGTCAGTCCTGTAATTCCAGCTGTAGCATTCAATGTTTTTATCAACTGAAGACTCAGTTTTCAATTCCAGGTCATGACCAAGATGCAGTTGTCACATAATACTACTGCTTACGATAGTAACCTAGTGGCTTTCATCTGAATAAGAAAAGAGTTGTGGAGTTTGAAATGAAATAATAGTTAAGATATGCTATACAATAATTTAATGGAATGTGCTTTCATCTCTGGAAGCCTAACTGTGTCTGGTCATCAGAACCATCAATTATAACCAGACCCTGGTCATTTATTTAATTTATTTCTCAGTGAATAGTAGTTTCCTTCAAAAAAATTGCAACATACTGGCAGCCTTTACATAACAGAACCAGAGGTCTGGACTAACAGGTACACTTCCCCCTAAGGATTAAGGTATTTGAATATTTAGCTAGACTAGCAAAATATCTGCCTGAAATGTTCACTCTTCCAAATGTTCCACTTTAGTATATATCACATATAAATATGCATGTTCTCATTCACATGATGTCAAATGATATCAGCAGGCAACTTCAGTTTTCCTTGGTTGAAAAAAATTATTAATAACTGTTTTAAGAAGCAACAAAAATTCAAATCATGTTACACAGAAATGTGAGTTTTGAAAATATTTATATTTAACACCTATAGACCCCTCCATACATACAATTAAATTTAAGGAAAAGAAAACAGGTAAAGGAGACAGAGATGAGGTGTCTGAAATACAATAATTTACCCATGCAAACCTTTATTCATGTGAATAATCACATTGGCCTTCATCAAAGTGCTCACACAAGTAACGCTTTGCAAGATCAAGCTACTATCTTGATGACTATCCTTAAAATCAAGGACATTCAAGAAACAAGGGACACAGAACAATGATTCCACAGTATTAAACATTAAGTCAATGATCAAATATTAAATGGAGGATTACAGAAAATGACTAAGATGCATTGCTCTTAATTGTGTAAGTTATGGACCCAATTGCTGGTTTCATTTGCAAAAGGGAATCATTTACAAGGTTAATTGCAGTGTCATTTCACAGCCTCCAGTTCTTTTTCATGTTGTGCAAAGCAAGTGTGAGCAGATGGACAAGAATAACATCTGGCAGAAAGAAGTGGGATCAATGCTGCTGACAGTCTTGACTGATTTCCTTTGGTGTGCACACAAAATAATTGGTGACAGAAAGGGCAGTCAGAAGTAAATCTCCAAGACTAAAGTGAATAGCTGATGCTATTAGGGAAAAAAAAACCTAACTTCTGTTGCCCTTCCTGCCAAAGTGTGGAAGACCTTAAATACCTTCCAAAAATGTGGAGATAACTGGCTTTTGTACAATACATGTCTTTAAAATGAGTGACACTCTCATGCAGTTTTTTTCATTCACATTTACTTTGATCTCTAAAACTAGCAGGCTCTAATTTAATCTTCATTTGTAGAAAGGTGTGCCTGTGAAGCAACTGTAAGGTTCTTCCTTTTCATCCACGTATCACTGTGTCAAAATATGGTAGAACCTATGAACCACGGGTCTGCAAAAAACATCCAAGACTGCTAAAGCAAACTTGTAGGATGTACAACATTATACTGCAAGTCCTGTCAGTTATTTGGCATTACTTTTAAACTCTTCTTTTAATGTGTTTGTAAAATAAGGATTTAGCTGATGTCATTTAAAACCTACTCTCCAATATCTTGGAGACGTTGTAGTAATGAGAGAGGGTCCTTGGTTTGCACAAAAGAACAAATGCACCCGTTTTCAACAAGTGCCAGAAGACAGACCTGGGAATTACAGGCTAGACAGCCTCACCTCAGTTCCTGGGAACAAGTGTTCATGGAAGCCATTTCCACCCAAAAGAAAAAAAAGAAAAAAAAAAAAAAAGATTGGGTGAAACTATTAGTGAAGACTTCCTACAAGGAAAACATTCTATATTAGCTTGATTATCTTGTCACAAAATTACTAGATCTGTGGGCAAGAGGAAGGCAGTGGATATGATATAATTTATCTTGACTTTTACATGCTTACAACATAACAGAATGATAGGGTTCCAAGTGACCTTGATAAATTTGAGGAGTGTGCAAGAGAAATTAGATGAAGTTCAACATGGACAAGTGCAGAGACCGGCCTGCAACCTGGAATGGAAGAACTGGCACTGGCTCAGGCTGGGGACACTTACTGCACTGTCAGAGAAGGAACCAGTTCTGGTGAACAGAAAGCCGAACACGGGTCTGACATTTTGAAGTCTTTTCCAAATTTTTCATGATTTGATTGTCAGACTCGATAACAATGTTCATTCTATTCAAATCAGTAATCCAGATATCCTGACACTTAAAGAACAGAGAGGAAATGTTGAGATCTAAGGATCTTATTCCAGAGTCTGTGAAATGGACAGAGATGATGATGATGATGACAACATAAAAAAGAAACAAGGGAATGGTTTTCTTAAGGAGGACAGGCTTACTACTCAAATAGAGAAGAGGAGTGGGATACCTGTACTTATGGAAGAATTTCAAAACTTTTTAATGTCCCTTTCCTTCTCCCTCACTGAAAATGTCTGATTTGCTGTGTTCCTGCACCAGGCAACCCAATCTCTTACTACTTCCCACTATGAATTCTGGGCTCAGACTGTCTGTGTATGAAGAGTCTCTGTTATAAATGGTTTGATTCTGATTTCCAGCTGTAAGAAACTTGGGGTGGGAGGGGGTGGGTGGGGTGGAGGTTAAATTCTTTAGAGATCAGAGCATAATTCAGGTTGGAAGGGACTTCAGAGGGTCTTCAGTCCAACCTCGTATTCCAAGCATGGTAACCACTGAATTCAGATCAGGTTATTCAAGTTTTTATCCACAAAGGTCTTGAAAACCTCAAAGGATGGAGACAGCACAACTTCTCAGGGTAACCTTTTCCAAAGCATAATTTTCTTAACAGTGACATTTTTTTTCTTTATAAGCAGTCAGAACACCCCCTCTTACAATTTATAACCATTGCCTGTCGTTCTCTCATGCACCTCACTAGAGAGAGACTGACCTCATCTTCTCGGTAACATACTCATAGGCACTGGGAGCTACTTCTAGGTGTCCTCCAAAGCTGTCTCATCTCCAGGATGAACAAGTCCCAGCCCTTCAGCATCTCCTTAAAGAGCAAATGCTTCAGCCCCTCCTCCCCAGCCCTGATCATCCTGGTGGCCTTCCACTGAACTCACTCCAGTTTATCAACATCATTTTTGTCATAGAGGGCCTCAAACCGGACAAAGTATTCAGTTGCAGTTTAAACACAGTTGCAAAAAGATGAATTGTCAAGTCTCTTGATCAACTGGCTGCACTCTCCTTGACATAGCCATGGGTGCTATTAGCCTTCTTTTCTGCCAAGGCACACTGCTCTCTGCTGTGTAACCCACTGTCCACCAGGAACCTCAGAAGTTGTTCAGCAGAGCTGCTCTTCAGCTGGTCAGTCCCTAGTTCATACCTTTTGAGGCACTGGTCCCTCCCAGGTGAAAGAATTCACATTCAGGTTTATTGAATTTCATGAAGTTGCCCTTTGCCCCTTTCCTCCAGCCTGTGTGAATATCAGGCCTGCTCTTGGGTTTATCCACTGCACCCCCAGTCTGGCATCATTTAGAAACCTGATGAGGGTTCACTCTTTCTCTTCTGGGTTGTTTACAGAGATATTGCACAGGACAAGTCCCAGGATAGATCCTTGAGGTACTCCACTTGGAATGGCCCTCCAGGTAGGATGTGAAACATTAACTACTTCCTTTTGATCCTGACAATCCAGTGAGTTTTCATGTGTTCTCTGGACCACTCATGTAGATCATAGCATCCCAGCTTGATTGCAAGGATGCTCTGGCTTCTTCTTTCATACCTTGACATAAAAGAATATATTTTGTTAATAATTTTTTTCTGATCTTGACTTATTTGAAAAGGCCTTGTGGTGTAATCAATTCAGAGGTTCATCTGGACTATACTGGCTCTAGGTTATATTATGCAAGCTGGTATAACTTAAAAAAAAAAAACAACCCACAGCTAGTTGTTTTGGCTATGTCTATTTTTGGCTCTCATGTAAAGCAAATTGCTTTTCAGATTGGTTTTCAAAGTGACCAACCACTTGTCTCTTTATATATGTAATACTTCATATGAATGCACTTTATTTTTTCAACAAAAACAAGAAATTAGGCAAATCATTAAAACCCTTCCCAGGTCAAATTTCTATTACAGAAATTGTTAGCTATTTCCCTACTCTGCAAATAACATGAATATTAATAAATGTCTTTTACACTTCTGTCTTTAGATCCCAAGGTCCCAAGAAGATTATGGTGGCTAAAGTTCACTCCTTTCAGTCCACCTGCTCTTCTGACTCCGGACTCTGGGTTTTTATGTTAATCCTTAAAACTTGACTTTACTACCAGATTAAAATATCTTATTGTTAATACCACTGTGGTTTTATAGTAACAGGAGAGATACATCTGTGCATTTACTTTTTTAGCATTTTGTGTTTATTTTTCGCTTTCCCCATCTTTTCTCAAGGCAGGGAATAATTTCACAGTTATCAATCACTATACACATGACACATTGAAGAGGAAGTTCAGAGATGACATCTCACCTGGTCTTAGAGTTCTCTCTACAAAGTACAAATAAAAGTTGTTTCTGTCTCATCAAAGTAGAAAACATTATACACAACACATGTAAATAATTATCACTAACATTGTTATTGCTGGGATCCAGCCAATTTAAAAGATATTCTCCTTGTTGTGTTGCTTTAACATATACCCTTTCCCCTATCATGGAGATGCAGAAAAAGGATTCTAGGTATTCAGCTGTGTATGGGAGTTTTCCCAAATAGTTTATTCTTTTCCTCTGACATTGGCTGTCATATTTTTTCCTCACATTTTTTAAACCAGCTTATCAATTCTGATTGCAGAGAAATCTGTATGTATGAGGGGCAATACACAATATAGGTGATTTTCCTGTATTTACACACATAATTGTGAGAAGCAGTGTTGTGTAAATAACAATAATAAAAACAAACAAAGAAACAAATAAAACCAAAACAAATCTGCAGCAGAAAAGTGAACCTGTTTATTTTTTATAACTTGCAGCAAAGGAGAATGGGTGCATATAGGAAGGTAAACTTGACAATCTGAAGGAATGCTGTCACATTTCCTGAAGACTGACAGAGGCTGGAAATGGTCAGAAGTTTCTTCTTCTGTGTTCCCAGTCTGTGGCAACAATTGAAGATAACCATTTGACTTTTTCACCATAGTACCAGTTACTACAATAATATTAAATTTTGTGAGCAGTAGCTGATAGAAATTTCTAATTTATCTTCTTTTCTCCTCCTCACTGTTTCCTCATACCGCTATGATATTACTAGGGCAGCAGTGTTTTTTCCCCGTGTTGAAAACTGCAGCACAATGTTGGAGTACATTTTATTGGGACCATATTAGCTTTCCTCTTGAGACCTGCAGAATCTCACCTGCAGAGCTTTAGTTCTTTGCAGGGAAAGATAGAACATAGAGCTGCCAGGAAAAAACTGACTCCAATCCTTCTTGGCTACCTATAATTTCTGTGGAGAGATCATGAGGGTGGCAAAGGGGAAGAAAAACACTTTCAGAGGTGTAGAATAGATCTGTATGTCCTGCGAAACAGTTCAGGTTCAGTACCAGATTCCAATCAGGAGTGCTGTTAATGATGAGTGGTGCTTAATGATTTAATTATTTGTTTTCTTTTAAGCTTGAGAACATAGCCTTTGTGGGTATTGATATTCTGCTCACCGCTCTTGTGAAAATTCTCTTTTCTGTCTGATTATTCCAAGTAGATAATTTCCTAAGGAGGTTCCCAAGGCAATCCATAAAGATAAGATTTGCTTGTTGGTCAACCAACCTGAGACAGGGAGCCTGTAAGTCTGGTTCTAGTCACAACAAGCAGCACCTCTCTAAAGCCTGTGAGGATATGTCAGCTCTAGCCCTCTCAGTGAAATATGGGATTTGTACTTTGATATAGAGAAGTGAAAAAAACCCCAGAAAATATAAGCCCTCCTTGAAGGATAGGAACATGCATGGGACTGAAGAGAAGGAGCATGGATCTTGGCAGGATAATGGAAAAAACATGGGAGATGTTAGTGGTTCATAAGAACTTAGAAAAGCTTTAAATTGAAAGGAATTTCTTCAGGAAAAAGTGTGTTACAACAAAATGGCCATTTGTTGACTCTGTGCCAGACCATAACAATTAAAACTAAGACAGTCTGAGTATTTTTTCTGTTTACCTAAAATGCAGAAGAATGCAAAACAGTGGAAAGAGCACCCTGTTCAAGATAAGGGATAGCAGAATCCGCTCAGGAAAACAAACAAACAAATAAACAAACACCTTAAATCTCTGAATATGAATAAGAACAAAGTTCTAAAATATGGGTAGAAAGTATTGAAAAATAACATCAAGAAACATTATGCAATATTTAAGGCAGATAAAAATAGACAGACATACATGAAATGTGTGTATACCTCTTCACAAATGTTCAGAATCTGAAAAGCAAAAAGGTTAATGAAAATCTCAGGATTAAAATGGAAATATAACAGATTTCTCCAAAGTTTGATGAAAGCAAGATAAGTGAAACTCTGTAGATTGGAAAGTGACTAGGAGATAATCATGCCAGAAGAGACATGTGCCTTATGTTAAAGCTTTAAGTCAGATGTGTGTAATGCATTGCTGATATCACAGAAGACCACAACAAAGTTCTGTATTGTTGAAGATGGGCAAGTACAATACTGAGGTCATCTAACATGATAACATTGAGTGTGAAAAGTAACAGAAATTTGAAAGGATGTAAGTGTACAAAACAGGATATTTTGATTATTTTCTGTGGACTGGGTCGATTTCAGAATACACCATGGTGTAATGATAACATTTTTTACACCATCAATGGATATTTCATGAACCAGCCAGTTAGAGACTTCAAGATCTGGGACAGTCTTTGGCTGTCTTGCAAATTGTTAAGATCACTATTCAAGATAAAACTGCCAAAAGGAAGCTCTATAATAGTGGCAATGATGCAGTGAAATTCTAATCCTTATAGGGGAAAAAAAAAAAAAAAGAAGAAAAACTATCTTGTAGTAATGTCTAATTTTAAAAAGGTAATGATCAAAATGAAGAAGAAGGAAATAAGAAGGCACAGCCAAAAAGTAAAAGACCTGTATGGCACACAGAGAATGATCATTGCTGCCATAAAGGATCAGTGGTATAAGCCACAAAATGAGTAAGACTTCAAAAGAACTTAGTAAAAATGAACGTGATCAAATTAAAGTATTAGAAAATGATTACAAGCCCAGATGTCCCTCAGAAAAAGAAAACTATATCTTTACTGGGGAAAACTGAAGTGAACAAACTTTGAAAACTTTATAAAAGTACAATAAGGTGCATGAGGAAAGATTTTTATGGGCAGCTTCCTCATTCCAACACACTTTAAAACACCACAGAAACTTAAGTTGAAAGTATAAAGCAGTAGGCTGTGAAGCTTCTAAATTATGATGCTATAAAAGGAAACCGAAGTCTTTGCAAGACTAATTAACATTTTTCATTGTTTCACAGACAGATTTTGGGAGGTTCTTGCACTGATGATTTCTCTCCATACTTACAGTGATGAACTATGTAAAATTGAAATGTTGATAGAAATGGTTTTACAACAAATTGCTAAACTTTATAGCAAGAAATTGCCAAGTATTTTTAAGAAACTCTAATGTAAGATGTAAAAAGCTCTCTATAGTGCATAATCTGCTGCTTAACTTGGCTTTAGCATCAGGGGAATAGGAGTTTTAAAAAATTTAAAAAATAAGTTACATTTACAAAGGCAAATATAGCCAATGCCACAGATGAGTGAGGTCCCCACAGAGGGAAAGCTGGGAAGATGGAAGTCATGACCATAAAATTACTAAGAGACATAAAAGTATCAAAAGTGACTACAGAGCTCTGGGGGTGGTATCCAACTGCATGGGGACCTGGGTCATCTCCTCAATCCTGCCAGTAAGATCAAAGGGTGTAAGAAGGGTACTAATAGGGAAAGTTAATAATTGGCTGCAGGACTGGTGTTGGCAGCAGAGTTTTGGGTTCTATGTCCATGTGACCCTGTTTGCAGACAGGTGTCTGCTTGGGAGAGATGCGTGGCTCCTAACTAAGCAGGGCAAAACTATATTTGCCAATAGGATGGCTAACTTCATTAGGAGTGTTTTAAACTAGGAATGATGAGGGAGGGAGGGAGAAGGCAACCAGGAGGCCTGTGATAGATTGCAGAGAAAAGGGCACAGGATGTTGTGATGGGAAGGGAACATAAAGTCAAAAAAACAGGGTTTCAGTGGGGTCACCTCCACAAACTGCACATGGTCAAGGACGTGCCTACGGGGTACCATTGTGTACAAATCCTCCAAACCCTCTCTGGGAACTCAGCATGCTGGGATGCCCTACTTAAGTGTCTGTATACTAACACACTCAGTATGAGGAATAAACATGAGTTAGAGATCTGCATGCAGTTACAAAGCTATGGTCTTGTTGGGATCACAGAGACGTGGTGGGATGGCTCCCATGGCTGGAGTATGCAATGGAGGGATACAGGCTCTCTAAGAAGGATAGGAAGACAAGACAAAGAGTAGGTGTTGCCCTTATGTGAGAAAGCAGCTGCAGTGCATGGGGATGGACAAGGAGCGAACAGAAATCTTATGGGTTAGGATAAAAGAGAAGATATGCAAAGATGACATGATGGTGGGTGTCTGCTATAGGCCATCTGACCAGGGAAAACAAGTGGGTGGGGCAGATAGGTAGGAGCAATGTCTCATTCACAGGCCCTAGTCCTGATCAGCCACTTCATATCTATTGGAGGGACAACACAGCAGGTCATTAGGAATCCAGGAGGTTCTTGGAGTGCATTGTTAGTAGCTTCCACCTCCAAGTGATTGAAGAGCCAATGAGAAGTGCTCTGTTGGACCTCATACTCACCAAGAGGCTTGTTGGGGATGTGTAGACCAAACGTAATCTTGGCTGCAGTGACCCTGAGATTGTGGACTTCAGGATCCTGGGGTCAGGGAAGAGGGTGAAAAGCAAGATCACAATCCTGGCCTTCAGGAGTCCAGTCTTTGGTCACTTCAAAGATCTGCTTGGAAGAGACCCACAGGATAAGGCCCTGGAGGGAAAGGAAGCTCAAGAAAGCTGGTTAATATTCAAAGATCATCACCTCCAAGCTCAAGAGAATTCCATCCCAATGAATAAGAAGTAAGTCAAAAATGCCAGGAGGACCGCATGGAGAAACAAGAAGCTCCCTAGAGAAACTCAGATACAGAAAAGGAAGTATACAGAACGTGAAAGCAAGGACAAGTAAACTAAGAGAATATACAAACAATGTCTGAGCATCCAGGGATGAAGTTAAGAAAGCTAAAGCCCAAACAGAATTGAATCTGGCCAGGCATGTCAATGACAAAAAGGGTTTCTGTGAGTACATACTTAGCCAACAAAAGAACTAGGGAAAATGTGGACCAATTGCTCAATGAGATGGGAGACCTGATTACAGGGGAAGTGGAAAAGGAGGAAATACTTAACACCACCTTTGTCTCAGTCTTTACTAGCAAGACTAACCTTCAGAAATCCCAAGTCTGAGAGATCAGGGGGAAAGGTTAGAATAAAGACGTACCCTTGGTGGAAGATGATCAGTTCAGGGAATACTTAAGCAAACTTGACATGATACACCACAAGTGCTGAGAGAACTGGCAGATGTCATTGCAAGACCACTGTCAACAGTCTTTGATCAATCACAATGACTGAGTGAAGTTCCCCAGGACTGGAGGAAAGCAAAAGTCACTCCTGTATTCAAGAAGGGTAAAAAAAGAGGACCCAGGGGACTACAGGCCAGACAGCTTCATCTCAATCCCTGGGAGGGTGATGGAGTAGCTAAGACTGGAAACAATTTTTCGAGCACATGAATGACATGGAAAAAATCAGGAATAGTTGGCATTGCTTCACCTGGGGGAAGTCATGCTTGACCAACCTGACAAATTTCTGCAATGAAATAACTGGCCGGATGGGTGCGGAAAGAGCAGTGGATATTGTCCATGAGGAATTCAGTAAGGCCTTTGACACTGTCTCCCATAAGATCCTCATAAAGAAGCTGTTGATGTACAGGCTGGATGAGCAAACAGAGAGGTGGATTGAAAACTGGCTGAAAGGCCAGGCCCAGAGGGCTGTAATCAGCTGTGCAAAGTCTAGTTTGAGGCCAGTGACTAGCAGTGTACCTCAGGGGTCGATATTGAGTCTAGTACTGTTTAATATCTTCATTAATTATCTGGATGATGGGGCAGAGTGTACCCTCAGCAAATTTGCTGATGACACAAAAATGGGCTAAGTAGCTAATTAGCTGATATGTCAGAGCACCATGCTGCCATCCAGAGGGCCCTCGACAGGCTGGAGAAATAAGCCAACAGAAACCTCATGAAGTTCAGCAAGGAGGAGTGCAGAGTCCTGCACTTGGGGAAGAACAACCCCACACAACAATATGGAGCCACCCAGATGAAAAGCAGCTTAGCAGAAAAGGACCTGGGAGTTCTGGTGGACACCAGGTTGAGCATGAACCAGCAATGTGCCCTTCTGGCAAAGAAGGTATCTTGGGCTGCATTAGGAGGAGTGTTTTCAGCAAGTCCAAGGAGGTGATTCTTCCCCTCTACTCAGCACTGGTGAGGCCACACCTGGAGTATTGTGTCTAGTTCTGGGTTCCTAAGTACAAGAGAGACATGGGCATACTGGGGAGAGTTAAACAAAGGGCCACAAACATGATTTAGGGACTGGAGCACCTCACATATGAGGTAAGGCAGAGAAATCTGGGACTGTTCAGTCTGGAGAAAAGAAGGCTCAGAAAGAATCATAGTAATGCTTATGAATACCTGAAGAGAGTGCAAAAAGAACAGAGCCAGGCCCTTTTCAGCGGTGCCCAGTGACAGGGCAGAGGCAGTGGGTACAGACTGTAACACAGGAGGTTGAATCACTTTTTTACTATGAGGGTGACTGAGCACTGGTACAGGTTGCCCAGGAAGGTTCCAGAGTTTTTCACCTTTGGGAAACCTTAGGAGGCTTCCAGGGTCTTCATCCTGGCTCTAAGTGGTCCTGCTTGAGCAGGGCGCTGGACAAGACAACTTCCAGATGTCCTTGCCAACCTCAGCCATCCTGTGATTCTGTGAAAAGGTTCTGTACTAGGACAGATAAGCAAACTCACAAGTGATCAGTGAAGGGATGACCAGTCATTTGGAGGTCAGCTAAAACAGACGGCAAGGTCTTGCAGAAAGATCTCCAATTATACTTTGTGGCTGAGTCACAATTTGATGAAGTAAAAACAATTTATTCCTGTTCAGAATGAGGGACAGGCTATTGAGCTAGGTGGACTTTTGATCTAACCCTACATAAACATTACTGTCTTCTAGACAGTTTACTAGGATCAGAATATACAAATGGAATGCTCTTCAAACATGTTCTGATGGACTGATTTTAAGCTCACTGGTGGGACAAGACAGGCAGGGAAATGCTGACAGCCATTCACACAATCACCAGCATTTTCAGGCAGGCCAGAAGTGCCTGCAAAAATGAACAGTAATTCTTTGGATAGCAGTGCCTTTGGGTGAAGCCTCCAGTGACTGAAGATTTTCCTTGTTTATGAACCTGATTTCTATTGAAATCAGAGCAAATGCAGGAAGAAATACTTGTTCATAAGGCCATCACCTACATGGCACTAGCCAATGAAATGAGAACGAACATGCTTTATGAGCAATTGCCTTAAATCTAATAAATTACATGTATTATAACTCTCGTTTTTTTCATGACCTAAAAGTCTGAATCCTTCTTTTTCCAGTTTTAGTTTTGATAAACAAAATGCTATTTTTTGTGGATATTTTTACTTCAGCTACTGATATCCAGCTACAGCAAGTAACAAGATAAAATCCCAAAGATACAGCAGTAAGTACCAAGCGGCACCAGCTTGTTAGAGTGAAATCTGTTATAGAAAAACATAATTTTGAAAGTGATTTTGTAGAAAAGACATATTTGCTTCATTAATTTTGGGGTTACTGCCAAGAACCTGCTCAGTGCAGAAAAATGCTAGGAAGTAGGCTAGAGGATCTTTAGCACTATATAGATAGGGAATTGACACATTTGCTACTACATATATACCAGCCTTTTCATATGTATTATCCTAACATAGATTGAGCAAGCTTTTTTGTCTGCTTATTTTTGCTATTATGATATAGTGGGCTAAAAAAAAAAAAAAAAAGAAAGTCTTGCTTGCACAGAGAGTAATTTTTGTCAGATTACAAATGATGCTCTAGCCTGCTGATTTTGAATCCCACTTTACAGGGACTGTGTCATCCTTCCCTGGTTTGTCCAAATCAATAAGTATTCTCACTAAACTGTCTAGAACTTTGCAGCCTCAGTTAAATCATGATGTCAAATGTTACACAGACATAGTAGATTACTTGATCCTTTCATTAAATACAAAAGCAGTTAAGGATTCATTGCTGTAGGTGGCATTGTGCTGAACAAGTGAATAGAGAATAATTATATAGCCTGTTAATAGTATGTGTTCTAGAAAAAAACACACAAAAAAAAAAAGAAAAAAAAAAGGAAAGAAAAATGTTTAAAGAACATTAAAATTCAACTTTCCAGTAAAGGCTACTTTGACATAGATACTCCATTGAAGGAGCCAGTAGCACAGACAATACTCTCATTTATGAAATGAAAGTCTAAAAGGAGGTAAGGACTATTCTATTGTTTATAAAGTGTGATCACTTCTCCAATTCAGAACAGGAAAACTAGATACTTTATACTTCGACATATCAAGATAAAAGTAATTTGCCAGTGGGAATCTGCAAACACTCCTTGCAAAGTTCTGGCAGCACAATTACAGTGACAGGTAATACGGTATTCTGGAGCCTTCTCAGGAAAAGAATTTCAACTCAGTGTCAAATGGACACTTGTCAAGCCAAGATGAATGTACATACTTAAAAGAATGTCGTCCATCTAGCTTGACAACTTCTGTAGGCTGAACAAATTCAATATGCTTCAGATACGATAGTTCAAGTAAATGTGTGAAGCACCATATGGAAGAAGTGAACACCTGCTGCAAGGTGTCACCTAGCAATATTGCATGTGTCTGATGGAAGATTGCTGACATAATTCACAGAAGGGACAGAGTTTGTCCCCTACAGATGAAGAGATGATGGTAATGTGACTCACAGGGGACTTGAAAAAAGAGCAGATCCAAAATCTCTCACTTTTAGTAATATACCTCAACAACTGCAGCTGCCATTTTTTGCAAAGTGCTTTTTTTTTTTTTTTTTTTTTTTTAATCATTATCAGCTGCATGGTCTTCTTGTGCCTTTCAGTTTACAAAGTGGGTTTATGAGGATGAAGGAAATAAATTTCCTATGGCATATGATCAGGTACTTTGCAAATTACATTGAAGACTTCACAGTACAGTCTTTCTTTTCCTTGTTTATACAGTCTCACTACATTTACATTTACATAATAAAGAACTGTTATCATGGAGAAAGTAAGATGACACCCAATTTTATGAATTGTTTAGGGAAGGCTCTGTGTTCCTGGAAAATAGTAGAAAAAAAAATGCTCTCTGCACAATATGATAACATTGACTAAAATAAAAGTTTAACCACATAGGAATGAATTACATAGAGGGCATACAGTTCTCTTGAGGGATGGATAAATAACACTGTTCACTCAGGGTATCTTATTCTGAGGATGGCTAACAAAGGAAAGTTAGATCAGAAGCCTGAGATGTGCAGGACATTAAGTCAGTGGATAATTACAACTCCTGTAAGTGTTATAGGGAAAAAGATTACTAATTGCTAAAATAAGTAGGAAAAAGAAAAGTTTTCCAGTTGTGTTTTTGAGGAAGAACATTTACACATAGGGCAAAGCACAGTCCAGCATTTAGACTAGCACCTGAATGTTGTTTCCATGTGATGGTTTATGGTGAGGAGTGTTTCTTTCTTTTAGCTAAACGTATCAGGCTTGGTGAGAATTTATACGAGTGCAAGTAAAGAAAAAAGCACAGACTGCAGGAAGATGACAAAGGCAAATGGTGCTCCCACTATTCATTCCAGGTTTTGTTCTTTATTTAGTTAGTTTTACGTCATGAAAAAAAACGCTGTACATAAAGCTCTAGGCTCTCCTACTTAATCTTTCAATGGTATTCTACATCCAGCAGGATTAAAAAATCAAACATTCAGCATGAACAAATCAACTCAGGTTAGCCAGCCAGTGAATAACATAAACCCCAGTATTTTCAGTAACAGTTGTCTCCTAAAAAATAGCATTACCTCTCTCTGAAAAACCATTCGACACAAATGGCTTTGGCTGTGTTCCTGGACTGTTCCTGAATAAAGCCAAACCACAGAGATCCAGGACTACTTACAAAGCATATCCTGCCCACAGCATGTGCCCTAGTAGGGGACAGAGACGCTTTTAGATAATCAGGTCTCTGATTTAGGACTGAAGAGACAATGACCAGCAACTATGAATATTCAGCATAGATCCCCCTAGACAAGCACCCTGCTTGGTCTTTTGTCTTCTATGCATGACTAACTTTAGTCTGTAGTGATAAATTATGCATCGTAATAACCTAATGTTTAAAAGGCTTTGGACAGCAGGAGCCAGATCTAAAAGCAAAGCTATGTAAGTCCGCAGTAGCTAGATATCGGTGATGCAAAGTTGACTCTCATACATTTTAGTGTATCCATCCAATCAGCATCAACCAACTGAGTACTAACAATCCAACAACCCTGACATTCTGTGATTTAAAACTGAGTGAACGATCAACAACCAAAGAGCTGTTTATAAGGGAACAGTTGGACCTTGCCCTGCCGTTCTCTAACTATTGCTAGGTTGACCACTTTTACCTACTATATTGTATGACCATTTTCTTTGATTTTTTTTTCTTTTTATTGAAAACTCATAGATTAATTAGTTGTCAGTTTTTTTCATGCATGATTGTAAGTGTATTTCTATATATGTGTAGGTGTTTGTCGTAAGATATTACTGTGAGGTAAATATGCATGACTGCTTAATTCCAGGGAAATAACCTATGCATCATCTGGCAAGGCATAAGTGCACATAGGCTATTATGAACCCTGCAGCTACATTAATTTAGCAAAGTTTTCATAAATGTATGGTTACATTAACAAGGAAACTATTTCTTTCCTGTCTCTCTTGCTTTTGTTTAGCAATTGCATCCCTTCTGTGTTTACGTAATGAAGAACGTCCATTTATACAAGGAATGAAAGGTTCAATGAGTCATCAAAATAGGGTAATTTTATAAAGAAAAGGTTGTTCTGTAATAATTTGTTGCAAAGTTGGAAATAATTGGAAGCAATGTTCTGAACACTTTCCATAAACATGGCATTCTGGGTAAAAGAATTATTGTTATTTTGGAAATTAATCTAATTTTTGTCTGCACGTTGTCATTTATGTGAATAGGACTTGTCAGCTTGATTTGTTACAATGCCTGAGTTGCTTGCTAAATCCCCAAAATAAAAATAAAACATTTAATTGCTTTAACTGGGAATGTTAACCTTTTCAGTACTGCTTTCTGAATGTGCATCTCAGGCTGTTTTATTTTTGCCTTTACATATTTCAAAATATGACCTTGATAAGGTTATTGGAATTATATGAAAAAAAAAAAAAAGCCATCTTAAGAAGAGCTTACTAAAGAATCCTAGGGTGTGGGGAATAATACTGCATAGACATTGAGTCCATTGAGTCTCATCCATAAGACATACAAAGATCATGTGTTTTTTGTGCAAGTCAGCTCCATTACCTATAGCGGGCCAATCACAGAGCTCAAATTTATAGATAGGGGAAGATTATCAGATAATCCGCCTAGTCAAAGAGTCTGGGGGTTCTACATTAAGCTCTGTGGTTTGCATGTCCCTGAAAGTGAAGCACAAAGGGGAATAATTCAGATTAACACTACTTCCAATAGGAAAGTTGTCCAGGTAGAAGCACTAAAGACTGAGACAGAATAAATATTTCATGCAGCTTTTTGCCAGTAAATGAGAAGCATCCAGCATGCTAGCCCTGCCCCCTGAAATACAAAAACAAGAGGGATCTTCAGAGACTATTCTGCCTTCATGCTCAAGCAATTCTGAGAGCAGATAAATAACAGATGGGGTGGAGCAACCATATTTTACACTGATATTCACAGTTGTTCAGCATCAGTAGAGCTACTTTATTAGTACACTGGCAGCTGTTGCAGGAGAAGTAGTAAATGAGAAGCAAAAAACTCAGGAGAGTTATCAGTTGAACAACAGCTTAAGAAAACCTGCAGGCCATCTAGATCTGTCAGTGAAAAATACCACAGTGCAAGTACTCAAGTTTATATTCTCTGAGAAGAATGGTGTGTATGGCCAGAATGTTAGTGATATTTGAAATTTTGCTTTATTGAGCAAAACCTGTGATCTTGTTTGATTATTTTATCTTATAAGAACTCTCATGTAAACCAGATGTGTAGTGACAAACGGAAAATATTGGTACAATTACCCAACTGCTTTTGTAGAACCATGAAAAACTGCACAAATACTTAACTAAGTTTCTTTTTTCTTTCTTTGCTTCTGGCTATACTGCTGGAATAACTCCACATATTTGTTCAAAACATAGGAAATCAGTGTTAGTTATGACTCAAATAGTCCTATTTACACTCCACTTGGTAGCACAAGAATTATTCTGTTGCATCAATCTGTAGAAAAACTAAATGGCTCTGATTGACTTTATTTCTCATTACTTGTACATTGCTGAATGGCATAAACTGTAATTTAGAATCATTTTTATGCAAGATTTCTCTGCTAAAGCTATGTGAAAAGAACCACATTATAGATGAATAGTGTATACTAACTACTATTTCACTGCTGGCTGGTAGTAACATTTCAGGAAAGACTGAGCTTAAGAACATTTGTAGCTGTAATGCTAATACATGGCAGTGCAACTTTATCTGATGAACATTTCATTCTGTTAGAGAAGAAGTTAAGGCTGTCTATGTGCAGGCTTGGCTTTCAGAGAGGACTTTTATCCCTGTACCTTATTCATTTTACTTCTTTTCTGAATTACTTCCAAAAACTAGAAGCCTTATTCTACAGGAGTTGGAACTCTTGGAAACATTCTGTAACCAACTACTTGTAGTATTTTCAGGCTGGCAAATTGTACTACCAGTTAAGTTTTCATGTATCTAGTGAAAATTACTTTCTCAAGTTCAATGTGTTCTTCTTGACTGTGGTAATTGTGTAAACAGCACACAAAGATCAAGGAAAATACAATATAATTGTTCTGCAAAACTCATGCCAGCTTAATTAATTTTATAATTTTATAGCATGCTTATGGCATGGACCTTAACGATGTTGAACTATTGACTGGACAGATCAATTAAATATTAGTGATATATTG
Source organism: Microhierax caerulescens (assembly GCA_035590215.1). Lineage (NCBI taxonomy): Eukaryota > Metazoa > Chordata > Aves > Falconiformes > Falconidae > Microhierax > Microhierax caerulescens. The sequence continues at coordinate 52,450,614 of JAVJGJ010000037.1, forward strand.
TAATAGCACATATCTCTTTAGAAGCCACCTACTAAAACCCTTGTTTGTCTTTTTATAAGCTAGAAATGCCTTGAAAATCCCATGGAACACAGTTAATTTCATTTGCTTTTAGAAGTAGTGTTTGTGAGCCTAAGGGAAGGTTAATTAAAATCAATAGAGGCATCTTAAAACCAGGAAATACTAAAGTATGGTACTTTCTTCCCACTCCAAAAACCAGCGAAAGAGAGTAAAGTGGAAGCTGTCCTGCCAGTGGTCCTGTTCTCGACTGCACTGACTGAAGGTACTTGTGTGTGTCTTACTATCATGCAGATGGAGTGGCTGGAGTCAGACTTAAAGAACTGCAGGAGCTTCAGTTCCCAGGTGCCTCTTCCTGCTCTTGTTACTGTTGCACTTGGAGGGTGCAAACACACCCCCACTATTCTGTTTCTTTCCTTCCCCTCTTTGTAGATAAACACTGCAGGCAGCTAAGGTCTGGCTACCACTGGTCAGGGGGACAGCTTTTTGGGCAAAGACAAGCTAGAGCCAAAGACAACCACAGCACAAGTAGGGGTGATGTTCCCTCCAAACAGGGCATCACTCCTGGGCACCTGTGTCTGTACAGGACTCCCCAGGGCTCCTGGCAATGACAGGTCCCAGTGACCAGCAGACAAGTAAGGGGTGGGTGGGCAGGTCCCAGCATAATGCAGGAAGGGCAGGCAGCAAGCCACAGGGAGAGAGCACTGGCCCTCACCGGCCCTTTGCACAGTCAGTTGAGGCTCGGTCCTCAAACCTGAGTTCGGTGGGGCTCCTGGGCAGGGGCACAGAGGTGGAGGTCCCAGGAGAGGTGGTTAGAAAAAATAAGGACCAAAGGACAATCAGAGGCCTGTCTTTCTGTGACTAAGCTAGTTCATATTTCAGAAAAAAAAAAAAAAAAAAAACAACCAAAACCAAAAAAACCCAAAACAACACTTATTTACCAGGAAAATATTTTTGTTTCATTTTGTCACATTGTTTGGCTGATTCCTTTGGTGCTTCCTCCTGCAGGCACATGGGCTGATGTTGAGGAAGACCCTAGGAAAAGTTTAAAGTGAGGAGAATGGCTTCATGTAGATTGCTCCTTCACATATTTGTTGATCTGCTGAGCCCTGTGAGCAAGGATTTCATCCCTCTTTTAAATGAACGTGTTGACTATTGCTTCAGCGTGTGTGTACACCTTCCCTCCATTATGCAATTGCTCTTGTTAATACTGTCTGAAATATGGAAGAGCTTCCCAAAGCCAGCAAAATCCCAGACTGCTACTGGAGTAAATAATGAGAATTTAGTTAAACATCCCTTTTCAAACTCAGTACATCCATCAGTTTAGATTTTACTTTAAAATTTTTGATTTTTTAAAAAAATAAATAAAATGTAATAACAATTGCATCTGTCATATAGAGAGGTCTTGAGAGGTCTCATTCTACTACAAGCTTTCTAGAAAGAAAGAAGCGGGTACGGACTTCAGGCAGTGCCTGATAATAATGATTTTCTTTTTTCCCCTCTGGTTATCATTCAGTGCTGCTGATTCCCTGATGAACTTCACGAGAAGGTCTCTTTACCTGAATTATTCTCTGGTGACACTGGATAGAGTCAGAGAGGAAATGCTCTGCTAAGTCAGCTTAAATTGATAGCATAGACAAAGAAGAAAAATGCAGAATTAAAGGCTGAAATTCATTAATTCACTTTGTATTGTTAAGTGAACAGTATAAGAGTGGGATCGTGCATACACGGCAGTAAGGATTTAACATATTTTCCCTGGTTGCTCATGATTCATTGCTGTTATAATTAACCTGCTGTGTTAATATGTAAAAATCATTTAACCTTCTCATGAGTCTCTCATTTTCTTGGCTTTACCTAATGTTTGTCTTACCTGGTAAAATTGTAAGCAGTATAGGAACCACCTCACAGTCCTTGTCTACAAGACTTTGCACAGATGTAAGTAACTTCAGTTAAGGAATTAAATTTGCATATATGTATGTGTATGTATATATGTGCACACATATATATATTTTACAGGATTAAGATGGATTGGCTTCAACATTTGTATGCACATTTAATGTTTCCACGCCATGCAGCTCACAGGATTTATCCTGTTCAGTTTAAACAACACAACTGTTGCACGTATATTAAGCCTTTCTATGTTCTGTATGGAATTTAGTACACAGGGGACTTCTTCAATGCAGCCACAAGGCAACTAACAATAATTATTATCAGGAATACAGGCAATTGCTAAGTACTTTTTACATTTATAATACTGCATAGAAAGTAGAATCCCTTATTCCCTGCCTCAAATGGCAATTTATCCCTAGCCACAAAGAGTAGTCTTAACCATGCACATCTACAGTATCACTTTTACAGAGCTATTTTAATGCATGTTTCCCCTACTATAGAATTGTAATAGAGCTTTACATGAAATAAAAAAAACAAAACCCTCCTCTTAGAAGTTTATGAGAGTTGACTGTTCCACTGGAGCCATTATGGTTTCTCATGTATTTAAGTTCTTCTAAAATATGAATTATTGATAGACTCGATGGAGCAATGTTTCTTTATAATTTATAAATATTTATTTGCTGAGTTTCAGGATGGGTATTATTGACCCCATGTAGGCCGTAATGGCTCCAAGTGGTCTATTATGTAATAGAATAAGACATTTTTAAAATACTTTTTTCCTATTTGATGTCCTGGAAACATAATTAAGTGCTATTAAAATCCATGGGAGGGAGTAACTTTTGTTATGAAGCAGTTATATTTGTAACTTGCCTTGTTTTCCATGCACAAAAATGAAGTCTTAAATTCAGCTGCTTAACAATAATTTCAGGTATTTCCACTACCAACACATTCACTAATACTCCCCTAGCTTCACACATCTCAGAACCTGCTTTTTCACTTTGACCTCACTGATCACACTCCCTTCTTACATTTGCTGTTGTGATACTGTATGTGACAGGAGGTATCTGTGACATCAAAGGGCAAATTGTGAGCAAAAAGGTAGTTAAAATACCATGTGAGTGGCTTGAAATTTGACGGTGAAAGTTGTAACATGCAATCTGCATATTAGATTAGGTCAGGAGCCTCTCCGTTCAGATATGTTTCTGGTTTGGTGTGGATTTTTTGTTCTGTTGAGGGGGCGTTGTTTGGGTTTGGGTTTGGGATTTTGTTTTTTTTTGGTGTTCTGTTTTGGGTTTTTTTGTGGTGTGGGTTTTTTTGTTTTTGTTTTTGGTTTTTTTTTTGTGATTGGGACTGATTGCTTATGTTCTTTCTCTATGCTACTGAAATAAATTATGTAAAAATGTACCTGGTAGTTCATATGCTAGAAAACCATCTCCTTTCTAATTTGTCCCTACCCATTGTAACAAGCTTTTATTCTCAGTGTGAAGTAAAGTTAATAATCTGAAACTTCTGAATAAACTTCAGAAATGTGCATTTGAATACTCTTACTTCTTTTAACTCCACATGCTGTACATCACATTTCTTCCTACACGAAATAAGGCTCAGTGTGACGATTACATATACTTTTTACCTTGCATGGTTATAATATAAAAAAAATATTAGGTACATTAGTTGCTAGAGCTATGTAAGTGAAAAGAGGGTCTGGCATGACATTTATGTGGTGACAAATAGAAATGACTCATTGATTTATTTAGAAGATCAAACATTTGGAGAACCTTTGATTCTGGGCACCATTTCCTTAATACCAAGAAAACACGCTGTTTATAACAAAAATAAAAGATGCTTCTTGGAATCTGAAAATGTGTTTTTATTCTATTTCAGTGTCAGGAGAAAACTGTAGACCATTATGACAGAATCCAAGAAAGTTTATTAAATATCACACCTGCCATGCAGGTTTTTGAATTATAAAATAGTTCTGCTCATATGGATTTTCAGTGGTTTTTGTAAGAATTTATAAACCAGAATTTCTATCGGTGAAAAGTAAAACAGAATAATTGGTGTGTCCAAGCTATAAATCTAAGGATAAAATAGCTGGAGTAAGTCACAGCTGAATATATGTATTCCCCTTACTTTAGCTAATAAGCAAGGTAGCGGGATACAAGCTACCACTTAGTGAGAGAAATGTTTAAAAACATAGGGACCATATTCTGCCATATCACTCAGAATAGGTAATATGTAATTCCAGTACAACTTTTATGATTATCATCTGACTTCTTATTGAGGTTAGTACTATGTGATATGAACAGATGTGCCATAATTAGCTTTTAATAATATAATATTCTTTAAGGAAAACATTCAGATTAGAGATTATGCTTCCCACTCTGCACTGGTATTCTTTATTTTGAGATTTTTAATAACTGTATATTAATAATCTAAAGAAGACCAGATGCTCCATATTCTTTATTATTCTAAAATTCAAAGTAGGTATCACTGGCAATATAAACCAAGAAACACTAGTAGCATTATCCTTATTGGCATTTTATAATCTGAAATATTACAAACTCAGGAACTAAAATTTCTGAGTGTGTTTGTGCAGTGTGTGAGGGGAAACCAAACTCTTCCCAGCCCCTGTTCTACTGAAGACCTCAAAATATGTCTCCTTCTCAAGCAGTTAAAAATGCCCTAGAAGGCTCTTTTCAAGCAGGTAAAAATGTAAGACATCTTAAATTAAATTATTTCAGGGTCTAATACGGTAAAGTTTCTTGAAGAACATTGTTTGAATGAACCTGAGTCATGAGGTTTTCAGGAATGATCTCAACAGCTTTAAGCTGGTTTGATTGGCAATCTAGCTACAGGCAGTTTGCCCATTTCTGTGACTTTTTACATATGCAGGTTAGTTATATGGAAAAGAGGCAATTCAGAGATTGCTGAAGACGTCCAGAGTAAGAAACAGAAGAAAAGACTTTTGAGATTTGTTTGTTTACTTGTTTAAGTAGGACTTCACAGGATGTCACTTGTAGTAAAGAAGTGAATAATAAGAGTAATAAATAAAATTAGTAATAAAAGTTACCAAAAAAATTGACAGCAAAAGAGTCAAGAAAATAATTCTGAGAGTGAATCAGAGTATCCACAGTTCACATCCTTGGTTTTAATTTCATAAAAAATAATTAAATGCACAAGTACTGTAAAAATAAATAGATTGCCTGTGGCAGCAAATAGAAGAGCCACTACTAATGGAAACATAATTTGCAAGGAAGGTGAAGTTAAGTATGCTGAGCACTGTTACTTCCTTTATTCATCATCAATAGTGTTTGAAATCAAATAAAAGATTAAGTAAAAGAGAAACACAATGTAATGGGAAAGAGGTTTGACTACTTTTAGCTTTCAACAATATAAAATAATAAGGATATTTGCTTGTCAAGGTTTTACTTTCTTTAAGGTCAAATCTTCATGGTCTGGGTTCCTAGCAGCAAGTTTCTGTAAACATGGGCAGAGTTGCCAAATATTCAGAAGGTGTAAATCAGCAGATCTTTGTTACAGTTGATAGCGGTGCAGAAAAACTGCTACATTTTGCTGGTTTGCATTATTTTCACAGTGTAAGTTTCTGCATACATTTGATATTTAAAGAATCCATTAAACTGAGCTTACAGCTGCATTGATGAAGTGGTGTATATCAGCCAAAACCTTGCTGGGGAATAAAGCTTAATTTTTAGGCAGATAGTTAACATCTCTGCCCAAATGAAATTAACCGTGTAAAATGAGAAGGGAAAATTCTTTATTCTAGGTTTTGCCAACTTCCCAGCATTTCTGTTTTGGAGAGAAAGCAAGTAAGCAGCTAAGTGAGTGTGCATAAAATCCCCAATTCTGACATAGCTGTGTGCAGTTGGGAACTATTTTAGACTGGTTTTACCTGTTTGTCAGTAATGGTTGATGCAATAATGACAGGTGTTCAGTCAGTCAATTATCTGTAGAACATCATGTAACTAATAAAAAATCACAGTCTTTTGGTTCTGTTCAACTCTTTTATAGGTAATCAAAGGAGTATCATAGCTTTCATGCTGAACTTGATTCATCAGTTCCAGTGGTTCCAGGATAAAACTGGGCTTTTGAACACATGACGAGATATGCTGCTTAATAACCTTTTTAATAGAATGTTTCTTTACTTTTCCTAATTTAAAATTGTCAAAGATTAATGTTGACAGTTATTTAGTCAAGAGGTGTCCCGGGAACTTTAACTAGCTGCTTTCCTAGTCTTTTTTCGTGACTGGCACATGTTATATACATACTTCACAGGGAATGGCATTCTTTTCAATTTATAAGCTGGGGGAAGGTTTTGCCGTTTACGCTCTAACTTTTTTATTTCTTAGTTCTTTGTCTTTCCCATTTGTTCTCCACATTGACAGGTGGAATAAACTGGGATTCTTAGACTGACAGTTCCCATGTTTGTTTATTTCAGCTGAAATTTTATGTCACTAGAGAACATTCACCACCATAATATACTTTTCTGTAGTTTGACTGCATCTCCTTCCTTCAAGTCGTATTATAGGGTCTATTTATTTGTATAAAAAATTACCTGTTGGGTGGGCCAAAGGTTTTGTTTTGCTGACTGAAATCAGACTGTGCAGAAAGACTGTGCCAAAAAAAATACAAACAAGAGATTCTTAAAGGTCTTGAGGCCCTAAATAGATTTAGAACAGAAGAGATAAAGGAATTGCAACTTTATTAACTATCAATCCTATTTTTAAAAAATTAGTAAAATCTTTACTCCATGTTTCCCTGGTGGTTTTTTTTTTTTGTTGTTTGTTTGTTTTTTGTTTGTTTTTTTGTCAGGCAGAAGTTCTACATGGTCTACATGTTCTCTAATGCTCCAGTTTGTTTGGACAGGCTAATTTTAGCTTAGGAACTGAGGCAAAAAGATTCTTTTATAAACCTGCTGGCAGCAAACTGCTAAGGGTAACAACCCCCGAGTGAAGCCAGGGCCAGGTTACGTGGAGTGGCAGGGTCCATGCAGTGCTACATCCCCCCAGACAGACAGAAAGGGGTTGTTTGAAATGCTAGCAGGACCAATATCTAACCCAGAGAAAATAGTAAGACGAGCTTAACATCAGCCTAGCTCTCTTTTGGTCCCCAAGGCTGCCAAGTGTTTTGGGTTGGTTGTTTTTGTGGGTTTTGGTTTGTTTTGTTTTTTTCCCCCAGAAGCATGCAGTATAGAATCTCAGCTATTGTGTTTAGAAAATAAGAATCCATAATCCATAAAAGGATTTTTGGATGTAGCTGTCTAGAATCCTATTTTATTTATTTCTATACTGCCCATCTTAATATGTTTTTCTTCAGAAGTCAAGAGACAATAAAAACACATAGCTGAACAAGTCCAAGCAGCATTCAGGGTACTTAGTGTGTAGACAGAAACAAAGCAAGTAGAAGAAAAACGAACAGCTAAAGGAAAAGAAAATTCCACTGGTGAAATAGAACAGCTTTACACTGACATTTATTTTCTGGTAATTTTCAATGTTTTATTTAACTACCATTAATTGGCAGATGTCACTTCTGGCTGACATATCAAAGTCAGTGCATTCAAAACTCTCCTGAGCAGTGCTGAGATTAGGTTAGACCCTTTGAACTGACCAAAACATCACTGATTTCAGCCATGAAAAATATGCTTTATTTGGGCAGTAGGCAGAAATTCTCTGCCTTTTTCTTGAGAGCTGAAGAAATTTTCATATCAGAGTATCATTCTGATTTGAACAAGCAAAATAGAGTTAAATGTCCAAGCAGTAAAGAATTTTTTCTTTAACCACACTTGCTCTTCCAAGCAGAAGGGCCCATCTTTTTTCAAACCTATATTTTGGTTAAAAGATAGGAATAATTTAGAAGCCGTTTCATTTGATTCTGTCTATATAAAAAAAAATTGAATAGTTCAAAATGCTAGCACTAAAAAAGCAGGCATTGCATAAAGTTCAGTCTGTCTTTGTATGTCTCTGGCTGTCATGCCAAGAAATCAATGTCATTAACCATAACAGTAACACATAGCACTGTGTCTCTCTTATTTATCAAGAAATCTAAGAGCTTTGCGGAAAGTCCTGATAACAGCTCTTGGTAATTGGAACATGCAGCATCAGCTTGTTTTTGTTAGATCACCTCTTAATGCTACTCCATCGTACAGAGATATTTTCCCAGAAATCTCTAACCTTCACGGGCATTGTCTGATTTGAAACCTTAATGCAGTCTGGGGATTTTCATACAGAGTTACAGAGGATGCAAGGAAAAAGTCCTGATAAGTTTTCACTGTTGCTGTGGTTATCTCTAATTCTATCTCTGTATCAGTTCATAGAAGAAAATTGAGTCTGATTTGCTGCTCTCTCATTTCCCCTCATCTGACCCTCATTTGGGAAGGATTTTCATTTCCTTTAGCAAGCCTGAATCAAACCCAAACTTTATATCAACCATCACAACGTTTAGTTAACATTAAAAAAAAAATAAAAATCACTGTTTTCATAATTGGAATTTCTACATTTCTGAGTTCCGGATGAGCAAAACAGTTTGTATTTTGCACTAACTATAGGTAGTCTCTACAAAAAATCTCTGGAAAAATTCTGTCTTTATGTATTGCAATGACATTTTTCCTGATACCAAAACCCTCTACAGTATAGAATTTTAATAAGAACCTTACTACATACTTTGAGTGCTCATACAGGTCTAACTGAAAACAGAAAACTCTTTTTTGGAACTATTTTGACTGAAAAAGTTCTACTGTGTTTAATACAGTTACACTATTTAACGCTAGCTGTGGATCTGCTCCTGTTAGACTGCTGGGTACACTTAATAAATCTGAATTATAGACGAGGGGGTTTTGCTTCAGTTTATTGAGTCACTTCTGTGGAATGAGGTACTTCACAGTGAAGTTAGTTACACTGTCACAGATTAATGAAATAATCCCAGTACGACCACTCAAACCAGCATTGGGTAAAGACTTTAGTATAAACTGTTCTGTGTTCTGCATGTCTTAAATAAATTGTGCCTATATCTATTGTTACTTACTCAAGCATAACCCAGGAGCAACTCCGTTAATGTCAGTACAGTTATATCAGTTTAAGATTGTCGTGACAGCAGAGTCCTTTGTGGAAGTCATAAAACCAGCAGAGTGCCACCTAGCATCAGGCTGCAGATGTGATTTTTAAAGGGAGGTGGGTTGTTGTGTAAAAAGATTCTCCCTTGTTTCAAAAGGTGACTTGGTAGACCTTGTGAGTCAGAAGAAATGAGAAAACACCAGTAATCTGACAAGAGGAGAGAGGACTAGATTGTATTTCATACAAGGAAGAGTGAACATGCAAAGGCTGAGAGCAAAGGAACGTTTATGGCCACTATATATGGCTAAGAAGTTTTTTAGCTCTTACATTTGTCCATGCAGCCTGGTGTTTAACATAAACTGTGTTCAAAAGGCACCCGTGTCATTCCAAAGGCTATCAGTAAGCTGATATTATGATAAAGACACCAGTGCTAAGCTGTCTTTTTCTTTTTTAAAGTGGTTAATCACATGTGTGCACATGCGCACACACACATACACAGAAGATCTATGACCTCTTGGGACACATATGAAAGTCTGACAAGGAAATAACTCTTCCTTTGAGCAACGGCTTGTACTGAGTGTGTTTATGAAGCACCAAACACCCATTTTCTCATCCAGCTGAGAAAGGATTAATTCAAATATTTGCATGTACCAGAAGTTTTAATCCATTTTCTTTAGATGAAAACAAACATCGTTCCTCACACAAAACCAGATTTTAAGAAGGCACAAAAAACCCCACACTGAAGCTAATACTTGTTAACAATCTGCAGTGTTATTCTTCTCTGAGCAGTGAGACACAGAAAGCAGCAGAGAGTGGAAGAACAAGGGACAAAGAGTTCTGAGTGACGGGACAGAGGGTGCACAGAGGACCTGCTCCCCCCTGTGCTGCAGCCCTCTGCTGTGGCAGCTCCTTCCCTCTCTGCAGCAAGTGCCTACTTCTCGGAATGGCCTACCCTTTGGTTAGACATTTTTCTATCCCACTGATGCTACAGGATAATTACCCACTTTGCCTGCAATGACTTTCATGTATGCTCCCCCCTCTCACACGGAGGAGTGGCAGGACATGTGGCTGCCCCTGTGCTCCTCTGGGCAGAAGGTGCTGTAATACTGGGAGAAGAGCTATGACACAGGCGTCTGTGAGACCGTGTGCTGTAACTTCAGCTGCTTTTCCCACAGACCTGTGTGTTTTGCAGGTCTTCATGATGTTTCGTTTATCTCCTTCTTGTTCCCTCAAATCTCTCATAAGGGAAGTGTACTTTGAAAATGCCTCAAGCTGAACCTCTCAGTCTTCCTTGGATATGCTTTCCTTGCTGAGAGTATATCAAGTTTATTGCCAAAAAAACAGAATGTGATGTTAGCATAAGGAAAGCAATAGAAATCCATAAATCTCTTTTTCTCTGATTTACTGTAGGACTCCTACTGTGAACCTAAAGAGCTACAGCTATGGCATAAACATAAGTAGATTTGAAATTACAGTTACAGTCAAGTCAAATTTAATTTATCCTAAATTGTGAATTAAATAGTTTACTGGGAAAATAATTTTGGATTGAATTTCCCTTTATTTCCTATCCAGATACACGCAGACCTTAGCACTACTGAAACAAGGGGAATTCTTAGGAGAAAAAGTATTGTGTAGTTTGCAATATTAATACACAAAATAATGTTGTGATTCAAATTGTCTTAGCCATGAAAATCAGTTTTTCATCAGCTGTGGAAGAAATAACAGTGAATGAAAGGCATCCAATCTCATATTTCCCTGAAGATGAAGAACACAGAGAGACAGGTGAGGTTTAGTATGCCTGCCAACATTGCCTGCATTCAATTCTGCATGATATTCCTATTCACTGGGTTTGATTACCTAAATGTTGCTGTCCTGAGCCTGTTCCAATTTCAATGTATGTAATCGGATGTGAAATATGATGGGAGTAATTTCAGATTATTATACTGTATAGTATATATATATATATAGTATATATATATACTGATACTAGAGGTCATCCATTTTCATGCCACTTAAACTTGAGGTTTTTATCACTGTGTATCTGGTCTAGGTCAGCACTGCAGAGCATTCCTAGTAAACAAGAGGATCGTTGCTAAAACGGGGTATGAAGTAATAGCATGTAAGGGCTGCTGATCCTCAACAGGAGAGACTGAAAGGCGCTCCTTTTCTCAGCTAGAAGTGTTAAAAGAAGCACTGTGCCAAGGCCTGAAGGCCAAGTCATATATTTTAGGAAAAGTCTCCCTGGTTCATCCCCTTCTGTTGACTAAAGGAAGTTCTTTCTGATAGGGTATTAATATTAATATGTACCCTTCAGCTGTTTCTGCTTTTAATTAATTAACTCAAAGAGCAGCAAAGTCCAAAATCAATCTTAATGAAAGTTTTATATCTTAACCTTTTTCCATGAGTGATCAAGGTTTTTTACCTTTACAGCTGATTTCTGTGCTCTTACCTGAAATCGTCAATGCAGATGATAATGCAGATGAGCAAGCCCTACCCCTATCTACTTCAAGTTGTGAAAAAAATAACTTGTGAAGCTGATTAGAACTCATCATCCTCTAGTTAGGGGAAGAGATTCCCACTCCCAGAGGAATTTCTTCCACCTAGGAGTAGAATGAGTGTATCATGGCAGTGCACCATGGTGGAGTAGGCTTCATTATGTTTTACCTTATGATAAGGTACATAAGCCAAGTGCTTAGGAAGAACATAAATGAACATTTCTCCTTCTCACTTATACACATTATAATCACAATCACAATTGTGGCATATTTACAGTTTCTAACACCTTTCTACATAACATCTAATGGTATATATTTGTTTAGAAAAAAACATTGTCTTTTAAACTAAAGAAGCATTTATTTTCCTGGACTCCCAGTCTTGAGTCAAGGAAATATTTTAGTGTGAAATATTCTGTCACTTAGCAGACAATGAAATAGCAAGGCAAAAATTACAAGGAGATGCTGAACAAATTCAGGATTGGAAAAAAGTGTTGGTTTGATTGGAAGCATGTTAATGCTTGAAATATTTTACAAAGGTGTGTGTGGATTCTCTGTAATGTGAGCTTTTAAACCAAAGAGAGAGTATTTTTGAAAAACAGTGTTTCCTTTCAAACATAAATACATTGATCTGGAATTTGCTCTATTTCCAGCAAAACAAAACGT
>JAVJGJ010000037.1:52464081-52480624 GCA_035590215.1 Microhierax caerulescens
TGTTCTTATGTCCAGCAGCATCACCATCTTTCAAAAATACTTAGTAAGACCCTATAGATCATTAAGAGCTGTTTCTTTCATACCTATCCCCACTTCTGTTGCAGAGATATATAATGACAATAAGTCACTGAAGAAGGAGTTCAGTTGTAATATATTCTTAGTGTACTTGCCTTTGAAATATACAAAAGAAGGCACATCACACTTTTCCCAGAATGACCTTTTTTCTTTCAGATTCTCTATATCCAGAAATTCTTGGAGACAAAAGTGTCTCATTCAAACTAGGGAGCCTTCTTGGAAGACCAAACGGCCTCTTGGAGAGTACGTTATACATTCTCCAGGGGACTAGGTAAGGCCATCTCTCATCTTGCAGATAAAGCAGTCTCCACTGACAATTCTGGTTACACAAAGGTATATTTTTTTATTATTTTTTTTTTGTGTGTGACAAAGAAATGCAGGCACAGAAGCCAGCATTCTGACAGAATATGATAGAAATATAATGTCTGGGGCCTAACCTAATTAAAAAGAGGCATATTTGGTCTTGGAATTATTCCATGTGGCTGTCCAGAGAGAAAACTAGTTTATGAGATCTGACAGTATCAAAATCCATATGTTTTCTTCCTCATTGATATGAATGATGGTGAAAGAAAGATATTCAGGTTTGATAACAGCCCTTTGATATGTGCTGATAAATAGAATGCAGAATGACCTAGGCAGATGCATGCTTCTTCTTTCTCAGCGGTGTTGAAAACAGTTTTACTACACAGCACATTTTACCCTACCATGTGATTCTTCACTGAATTTGTGAAGTGACAGGATGGCACAAAGAAAATCATTCATGAACTTGCACATGTTGCTACATGTGTCTAAAAGCTTAAAAAAACAAAAAGAGTTTAAGAGGCAGGGTTAGACTACCACTGCACTGCAATATATTTTGTCATGAAAAGGTGATTTCTTAAAACATCAACATTTTACTGTCAACTAGAATCTTATCTTGATTAGGCTACTGAAGGAAAGTCCAAACTAATTTCCTCCCATAGCTATCTTCCAGTATTGAACTTGTTGTGACTAAGAAAATGAAAAAAAAAAAAAAAAAAAAAAAAGAAAAGAAAAAAAAAAAAGAAAAAGGAAAGGAAAGAAAAAAAAAGGGAAAAAGAAAAAAACCTAGCATCAAAGTTCTGATTTGGTGAAATGAGCAATGGCCTCTATTGTGGTAAAAGAGCACTATATTGTCTTTACATAGATCCTTCAGCACTGAAAAAGCTAGAGGAAGTTTACTTATATTGGCAATGGAGGCATCCTAAGTCTCTTTGCTATTTACAGAAGATTCCTAATACAGACAATTCTAATCACGCTTGTTTACATGAAGAATACTTACTTACCTAGAGCTATTCCTTGTCTCTTTGAACAAATATTTACACTTGTAAGTAGCTTACATGTGTGAGTAGTCTCATATGTGATTTCAGTGGGGTTATTGACATGTTTGCAAAATTAGAGCAAGTTTTTGTAGGCTGTGAAAAGTCTGTACCTTTTCTACCTATTTCTCAATTTGCTAAAACCCTTCCTATACACTCTAATGTCTAAGCAAGCTCCAAAAGTATCCAATATAGCTGTATAGGCATACATTTATGTCCAGTAAAACAAGATAAAAAACGTAAATTCAGTGTATTTAGTTTAGAAAATCTGGTTTTGCATTTTTCCTATTGTGTATCTGATTGCTTATTATTATAATTTTCAGCACTAAACCAATAATCAAATATACAATTTAATGGTATTTATTATATGAAAGAAAACTTATTTTTTCATGTTGTCACATACTTAGAACAAGACAATTTGTAGTGACTGCATTGCCATTCCATGCAATGATGTTCTCTGCCTCTGCACATTCCTGAATCTGCCAGCAATGAGATGGATTTTTGAACAGAAGATAAAACAGGCACTGCCATTCCACAACAAATTCAAACAAAATTACTGAAATATCTGAAAAACATCCATGAAATATACTGCTAAATATGTTGAGTCAAATATATTCAATAAATTATTTCAGTTTTCATAGAGCAACTTGAGGTTTGCCTTTCAGGTGTACAGGATGCACTTTTTCATGCAGAATAAAGATTCTCTTTTTTAAAAAACAAACAGAAGAAAAGCTATTATGTTGTATTCACATGCATATAGAATTTAGGAGTGTCACATCATTAAGTTCAATGTAATTTTAGTTTCTCTTTCTTTAACTGATGTTGCAAAATACTGTATCTGATTTTCTTTCATTTATAACAAAAACTGGATATGTACTGACATTTTTTTAATGCCAGACTACACACCTTATGGCCTTGGCAGCTTCACTAGCTCTTTGAAGAATAAAAGGAAGGAATCCAAACCTCCCTCTGCTGGTCCAAAGTAAAACAGCTACCTGGTTATTTTAGCTGAATCTTCAGATTTGGCTAGATATTAAACCAGACACAGTAAGGCCCTACTTGTTACTGAAAACTAATAATACCTGGATGAGTTAAATAGACTTAGGTTACCCTTAATTCTCACACACTAATCCAGCACATACTGTTTAGTATGAAACTGTGTAAGTCTGTCAACGTTTTGCTTTGCTCATTGACGATAAATCTTTGCTAAATTGTTCCTGTCTGTGCAATTGTACTGAAAGAACCCGAACGAGGAACACATGAGGCCTGAATTAGATCAAGTTATTATCTAGGGAATCATAGAAGAATAGGTTTGGATAAAGCCTCAGGAGGTTATTCAGCTTGTCTCTTCATCTTGAGGTAGAATCAACTATGTGCGTACCATTTCTGTCCTCAATTATCTCTGATTCTTACATGTTCTTAAAGCTCTGTAGTTGTCATAGTCCTCCCTATCACTAAAGTATTCAGATAACAATTTCTTTTAAATTGAAAGACTTCTAATAATGTCTTATTTTGTACTCACATATTTTGGTGTTGTTCTTTGTTGTTGTTTTTTTTTTTTTTCCCCCAAGATCACACCTTCCAAAGATAAAACATTGCAGAACAAAAGCTTTAGAAAATGTAGGATAAGACAGTTATTGCTTGAGACTAACTCCAGCTGGTTTCAGTGACTGCTTGCTATTATAGCTGGATACTGTGAGCAATAATTCTGTATTCTTTTCATACACTGCCTCCCTGATTTTGTATGCCTTGATCAAATCCTCACCCTCCAAACTGATGAAACCCAGCATTTTAGCTCTTCTTCATAGGTGAGTACATCATCCCTTCAGCCATTTTATCTACTTTTCTCTGTGCATTCGCTGTTAAAGCCTTCTCAAAACACAGGCACAGGAATACCACACAGTACTCAAGATGTAGAAGATGCCTTCTCTCTTGCTCTCTATAGTCTTCCTGGTGCTGTCCAACATTTGTTTGGCTATTTTGGCTGCTATTGAACATTCAGATGGTCGTTTTGGAGAGCTGTCAGTAAGGACTCCAAGTTGTTCTTCCTACAACTGTAACTGTCTGTAGATAAGAAAAGATTCATCGTGTAAACAATGTCTTTTCAGGGATGTGTCATGCTTTTAGCATCTCACACAAGGGCAGGGTGGTACTAAAGAACAGTAGTTGGTTGCACCAATTCAATTTTCTCTATATACCAAACTGGTTTTGTAGAAAGGAGAGTTCTAGACCGCAAAAGTGAATGAAAGAAATAGGTGCCTTTTTAAATACAAGAATATAAGAACATACTATTAAAAATAAAAGCTTCTAAAGTTATTTTTGTGCTTCTAAGAAAATGAATCTCATAACAGTGAACGCTGAAGCTCAAGAAGGAAATTAAAATGTCATGTTTTGTTCAGTCAGTTTCTTTGCTTTGAGATTCTATTTCACATATAAATGACGATTCAATACTACTGCTAATGCTCACGACGAGAGCATATATTTTATTTCTTAAGAACTGTATGTGCTATTTTTTAAGAAGAATTCAGAGTCTCAACTATGTCTTGTCTTTGAAATAGGAAGAAGGCCAGGAAATCTAGCATTACTTGGCATGCTTAGAGAAGTACCTTGTATGAGGTAGGTGTGGATAGCTCATCTGTTAGCCAGTGAATCATGCTATAGCATATTCCTTGTTTCTGATTCTGAAGATGGTTATTGTGCCAAGATATATCATATAAATGAATGTGTTTATAAGAAGAAAAGTTCACACTGTAATGTATTTTACTCAGTGACTGAGTGGCAATGGAAGGGAAAGAGCGTGGGGTGACAGTAGTCCTGGAACTATTTCCATGGCACAGAAGTGATATATTGTTATTCAGGATGTGTAAAACTAGGTGGTGAAAGAAACAATATTCAGAGAGTATGAGTATTCTCAGAGGATAACTCTGTGAAAGCTTAGTGCCTCTGGAAGTCTGATATGTTGTCTCTAATGGATGTTGAAAGTGGTCTGTCCCCCTCAGCACTGATGGTCAAAGCATTTTCATTCTCGTTGGCAGGGAAATTTGGGGTAGTGGAGAGTAGGATTCCTGGCAGATGCACAGCACGTTTACATATTGAAAACAGCATCTAGGGAAATTATCAAAACTCTTTCACCTAAAAGTAATAACTATTAGTCTGTCATTGGTATCTGACTATAATTCTTCAGAGGTTATGCTACAGGACTCCTTTAAAAACTCTGCATTTGCCACTGGTTCTTTAAATCACAGTCACGTGATACAGTATGTAAGAGGTTTATGATAGTATTAGTTTTATTGAGCTAATTAAATAAAATGCAACATGCCAGAAGCACTAATAAACAGAAACATCCTTTTCAGATTTGCTGCCTTGAATAACCTTTTCTACAAAATCCAAAATGCATACTGCATTAAAGTGAGATAATTATTGCATCTGCATAAGTACATAATACATTATGGTACATTTTTAATGACACAAATCAGTGCCATTTTGCCAAAGACACTGCTAATGGCGACTCATAGTAAATTGCAATTAGAAGGCTTTGGTTTGTCATGACTTTTGCAGTATGTCTGATCCATGGACGCGAGAAAGGAGTCCTGAACCATATACTCTAGAGCACTCCATTTCTTTTTGGTAGTCAGGCAAGCCACTTAGTTTATCTAGGAGAATTTTGTATATGTAAGGAAGATTGTGTTCCATTTAGCATTTTTGTACATCTATACTGAGCTACCAGTCACTAATGCTGGAAGGGAGTTTTGTTAAAAGCAGGTACACCACCTGATAAAAACATGTTTCTGGTGTCAAAAGGAGCACACCAAATGAAAAGGTTCAAGAATAAATTCCAAAAAAGATCAGCACACTTTCAAATCTAAGAACATAGCCCAGCTAGTGAGGTTCAGACTAGGTACAAAATTAATATTTCACAGTAAATAATTTGAAAAACTTGCTGACAATGTTGCTGCATTCTTTTTCAGTCTTTATTTAGAGCTGGATAACTTTCCAAAAGTAACACAAGGCTCAAACAGAAATCAGGAATTGGTGAAGAATTACCATCCTACTACTGAATGTGTAGTGGAGGTCCCACTTTCTTATGTCTTATCAGAATGGGGGGTGGGGGGTGGGGTGTTGGAAGAAAAAAAGAAAAGAAAAATAAGTCGATCCACATTTAAATATATTTTTGAGGGTTCAGTTTTGTAAACTCAACTGCTTAATTATTATCTACAATTAACTTTTTTAAAGAAATATCTTAATAAAAGAAGCAAGTAGTGAAATAATAAATATCCATTAAACAAACATTTTCAACAATAATATTGTCTGTATTCTCCTAAGTTTTTTAACACCTCACCTTAAGATTACCCTGGGATATACCCTGGGATATATATAGATATAGCTGAAAGAGTCTCATTCTGAACTTCAGTTCCATGCCAGCATAATTCCATTGCTTCCAACAGCCACTCCCAAAAACAGTAGAAATGAGCATACTACTAAATTACTAGTATGATGGCAATATTTTTTTTACCATCTTCTCAATCTGCTATTTATTTAAAATATTACTTCACAAAGGGAAGAACTCATCTGGTCTTCAATTAGTTGACTAGCCAGTCACTTAACTAATACCTATTCAGGAAAGAAAAAAAACCTCAAGATCATACGAATACCTGTCAAAAGACTACATTAGTAAAATGTAAGCACATTCCTTATTGTCTAAATTCTAAATTTTCAGTACTCAGTTAGGACATACAGACTTTGAGCTTGAAAAATTATTTTTCTCCTAAGTACTCTAGATGCAAAGGGCCGGATTTACTTTTGATGTGAAGCTCTAGTTTGCAGGTTGATGGAAAGATGCTTTACTTGAGGATAAGCTTTGGGGCAGAAAAGCTGTGCTTTATATTTTTACGCTTTATAAAACATTTATGTATATAGACTTTATGTTGTATATTGGAAATAAATTTTGTTCAGATGAGTACTACTGCTGCATTTAGAAAGTCCTGGATCAGCGCACAAGTGGAATCAAACCAGCACGACTGCTGAACAGGTACTGACTTCTCAGAAGGAAAAACAACAGCTGATTTCAGCCTGAGAGCTTCTAACAGCTGCTTTCTAGCTGGGTCCAGAGGTCATCATCATGAATGGTCCTAATTCTCTACCACAATTAATAGCAGAAAGGTGGTTAACATCAGATTCTTGAGCTGCCTGTCAGCTGTGATTTTTTTCCCCTGCTCTAACAGTATCAGAGCACTTGCCACAGTCAGCATGTTTTTTTCTGTGACTGAAGGTAAGTAAGCCTTGTTACCCTGAGAATCTGAACTGGTGGTGTAGAAGCTGTCTAAAGTAGGATAGAGGTTGAATGACTGAAACAGGAAGACAGTGAAGCCTCTATCAACAGGGAAGTAGAACTTAGTTTGCACAGTCCCTCTTTTAATCCGCTGTAGATTGTGAATATCATTTCAGTTCACGCAAGTTTGAATCACCCTCAGACAGCAACTACCTGTCTCCCTTGACTTTTTGTAGCGTTCAGCCCCATATTTTTAGATGCTCTGCCTTGCACCTGAGCTATCTAACTAAAGGGAAGATACAGCTACTCAGCGTGTCCAAGGAGCACACAGCTTAGCGCCAGGACTGGGACCAATGGTTAGCTATGATGGCTGTCAGGTTGACATTACAGTAATAGCAATCATTGTGCTTTTCAGATCTCACTTTCCCCCAAAAAACAAGGCAGGAGGTTGAAATTTTGCATCCACCACACCTTGACTGCAAACAATTATTCAAGTGGGATTTACAAAGTTGTAGGGGCTTGGGATAAGAGGAATTATTTGGGTATTTTTTTTTCTAAGTAATGCTTCTCAAACTTGAGAAACAGTGTATGTTTCTAATCAGAAGCTGTGGAGAGGAGGTACAGAGACAAAAGATTTATCTGACACTTTCTTAAGAAAGACAAAGAATATCACAGTTTTCCTGATACTTTGCAGAAGACTAAATTAATGTTAAGAGACACACTGTACTTCTCTCAGACACACAGCAATAAAACCAGCAGGGAGTGGGGCTTTTTAAAATATTGTTCTTTTGGAAGACAGTTGGAGTGCAATGGAATTTAAGAGAAAATTCTTTACACACGTAAATATACCACCATATGTACATGCTGTTAAAAGAAGCATGCTTTATTTTGCATCAAGTGTACCCTTTACCTTTCTCAAAATAAAAGACCTTCATTGCCAAACTTTGGGCTTTAATCTGGCATGTTGTTGACTCGCATCCCCTGATGTTTCAACACATTTATTACTTAGACTGAAATGTTCTTGTGGCTGTTTGAGATTAAGGATTTGGATTTGGGAGGAAGGGGTTTCAACACCAAGTGGAAGAAGCCCAAGCTACTTTGTTGGTAGCGTATTAGTCATGCATATGTGTTTCTAACTGTACAAAGATTTTTGTTTGTTACTAAGTTTGTTAGAAAGAGGCTTCCAGAATTAATCAGCTGTCAGTTCAGGAGGCTTTTTTGTTTGTTTGGGGGTTTGGGGGGTAGGGAGGTGTGGGGTTTTTTTGCTGTTTTGTTGGAGTTTTTTGTTATTTTTTGATTGGATTTCTGGTTTTTTGGATGGTTGGTTTTGTTTGCTAGGGATTTGGGGTTTTTTGGTTTGTTTGTTTTTTTGTTTTTGTGGGGTTTTATTGTGGGGGGGGGTGTGTTGGTTTGGTTTTTTTTTTTGTTATTGTTTTGGGTTTTTTAATTACAGCTTATTTTTTGGTATTTTGAATACCTGGACTATCAATGATGGAATATTTCAAGTTGTTTAGTTATATACTTGTGCATATTTATATACTACATTTTTAATCCATTTTCTTGATGTTGAATAGTATCTCCTGATTACTGTATGAAAGAATTTCTTAAGAAATGCAATTACTGCTTCCTTTTTCTCATACCAGTATTGTAATCTGCCTCCAGTTTGCCAGCTACAGTGGTTTCAGTGGCAGGAAGCTCAGATAAACACTCAGTGTCATTTGTTTTGCCAACACATATACCAGTTCTGGAACAGATCGTCACAACTGGAAATCTCTTCTTTCAGAAATCTCAGCCCACGCAGTAACATCCAGAGAGAAACTCTGCCTCCAGAGTGGAATCTAATCAGAGACCAAGCCAGAGAACAGATTCTCCTGCTGCTCACACAGCTATTTTTAAATGCAGACACTTATATGACAAAAAAAGCTACAAAACAACATATTTTTCAAAGTCTGATCACATGCTAAGGAAAATAACTTGGAGGAATATGTAGAAAAGCCTTGCTGCTGCTTGTTATTGTACTGTGAGCACTGAGTTTTGTTGCAAGGATTATGTACTGTAAGAAATGTCAAACTGTGAAAATGCCTAGGAACCAAATGAGAAAACACTTATGTAGTATAAGGGACATTCCAATGATGAGAATAATGTTGCCTCTATTTTCCAGGCAGGTGATACTGTACTTGCATTTCACAGACCTTTTTTGGTCTCTCTTAGAGTCTCTGTGACAGCCTTTTGTGCGTAATATAGTTGGTTTGAGATTTCCAGATTTTGATAGGCCTATGACACTGTGATCTATTATTTTGCCTTTTAGCACTAATGGAAATTAAGGGCCACTGGAGTACCAACCGTAACTGTAATGAACCTCCCTTTTCCTCTGGCTTATACGATGTATGATGTCATCCTCAACTTTCCCCTGAAGTTAATGGACTTCTACTAGAAGTGGAATCTTCTGTCAAGTAAAGGCCTGCTGCATTCATGTTTAAAATCTAAAATTCCAAATAATCTCTTGTATGCTACTACCAGTGTCCAAGTTTGCAGTTTCTTTTCATAGGAATCTTCTCCTGAGAAACTGATTATCGAGGATATCCCACCTGCCTGGTTGTTACATTTTAAAGAGCAGACAAATATGAAGAAAACTCAGTTACGTAGATGTACACATAGATACACATTCATACTTTATGTACACACAGATATATATGCGAGGATATGCATATGTATATGGTTATGTGGATTTCCTAATACGAACTCTCATCTGTTTGCTCAACTATATAATTGATAATGCAAAATGAATTTGAGCCTTCTGGGTTATACAGATAATGATTCCATTTTGCCATCAAAAATCTTGGGACAGAAGGTATTTTCAGATTTCTTAAATAGTTATGCCTTAGCTGAAGTGATTTTATTAAATGTCATTTAAGTAAACCCCCAGAATGTGAGCTTTATCATTTAGAGACTTATTTAAAATTAGTTAATAACATTTCAATCGAAAGGATAAACAGCCACCTGGGTGCTTGAAAATTCTTTTTATTCAAGAGAGGATTTTCACTCCTGGAGGGTAAATTCTAGATGATACTCTGAAAACCTGTAAAAAAAAAAAGAGAATTCTGGTACTGATGCATTTCCTACATCTTGTAACACTCTTAGAAATTGCATATAAAAAGACAGGAAGATAATTTTGATAAGGGGTTTCAAATCCGCCAAAGAAAAATCTTTGTGTTTCCTAATAAATGTTTCCTTTTATATGCTTTGGCTGTTACTTATTGCAGTCTCCAACTTTATGTCTATGAAGAATGAAAATATTCTGAAGCGAAAAAACCCCAACATTCACAGAAGCAAGCATAAACATTTGCAAGACTATTTTTTTCATCAAATTTAATTTAGTTTCTCAGTAATGTAATAGCATTTCAGAATGTCAAACTTGTGATAGAAGATTGACGCCATCTAAAATTGAAATTCAAATAATAAGACATAGTTTGCAAAATTTTTTAAAAAGAGAAACCCATGATAACCAAATTAAAAAAAAAAACAACAAACACATGGAAACCATTGCCTTGAAGGACACTATTTTAGAACACAATAATTATCCTGATAAAAAATATTTTATGCAAAAATGTGATCAGAAAATGAAGATTATCAGTAGTAGTAGCGGTAGTTTTAACTGATAACTTGTTCAGCCAACAGTTACACCAAAATACAAACAAAAAAAGGTGACAAAGTTATAAGTAGACTTGCACTAAGTTATGCAAGTGAAGCACTAGGTGATTCCTTTATGGAACTTTCCCTAAGATTTCTAAGCAGTGGCTAATAATGGTGACAGCCAAATCTCACTTGTGGATGACTTGAGTCATACAGTTCCCTAAAGGCTCTTCTGTTCTCTTCTTACAGACAGCTGGGCTGATGCAGACTCAGGAATGCCGTCAGGCAAACAGCTGTCTGTCAAACACTGAAGGTGAGTTTCAGTACACCAGCTCCGGTCTCACACTCCCCATCTGCCAGGCTCTTGGCTCACTCCTTTGCCACATTGCACAGAGATACTGCTTGCTCTGTCACTCCGTGTGCCAGGCATCCTGTGCCCAAGTCCATCCAACACTTGGGCTCAATTAATGGAAGAGGCTGCAGCTGGGGGTCTGCACGCCAACAGGTGAGTACAGTCTGAAGATCCCTGGAGAGCATCAAGACAGTGTATCCCAGACCCACCATTTGACCTACCTGAGTTTCACCTACCATCATATGGCCCAGTGCCTGGGTCTCAAAGGCTGAGGGAAGAGAAATCACGGTATCTTGAAAGTGTGAGCTGCAGGTACTTTCTCTGAGAAGTACCGAAGTGAGAGATAGGACAGCATACCTTGCTAATTTTAGAAGCAGCATGTTTAAATATTTCCATTAAGCAACCTACAGATTACCAGTTTAAAACTTTTAATTATTATTTTTTTTAACTGTTGATGCTTCTTATTTTGTGGTGTTAGTCCCATGTTTTCCTATACGAAGGTGCAATGCGATTCTGTTTGGTTTTGCTTTTCATATTGGGCCTTGGCCTGTACAAAGTACACTACAGAATGAGAAAATGTGTTTTTACAATCATCACAACCTATAAAACTGGACATTTGCAAATGCCTACACTTCTGTGGGCAGGACTTGAATTCTAATCCAGTCTCATCATTGAATGTGTGTGAGATTTATTCGTAGGTATTCATATATCTGGGTTACTGTTACTTGTGTCAGTATTGTCTGTTTACAACCAAAGCTCTCTAGAAGAATGATTTTATCTCTGATTCAAATCTCCTTGGCTCTAATAGTTCCACCTGAAGGAGCTACATGCTTGTAAAAGCTCTAGTATAATTGGGAGGACCCTTTGTGTGCATACTTTGTAGCCTTCTGAAATCTTTATAAACATTTCCAACACAGGTCTGTATTCACTCACTTCAAATGAGTTATTAATTTCAGTGAGTTTCCTTCAAGCCTTGGAGCATCTTTTGCATGAAAAAAACTACACTAGAAATCCAGATAAAATCCACATCATGAAACAGCATAATGTCTGGTCTAATGTGTAGGTTAAGAGCCAGAAGGAACTAGTTATGCAAGCTCAGAGACAATGAACTCTCACTGTTCAGCATCCCATATCTTCCAGTGGTTTGTAGCAATAATTCTGTGATTTTGCACCCTTGATTTTGAGTATTTCTATTAAATATGCTTTTGAAGTTGGGCAACAATTCCTGTTAGTTTACTGCAGATTTGGCTATTGAATGTGCAACCCTACTTCTGTGTATCCTAGATCCTGAATAAAGTATTGACTTTGTAACCACACTGTTCTCTTATACACTATATCTCTATAAAATTAAGCTTCTTATCTTAGGGCTCTAAATAACTTAAGAGATACTTAACCTCCCTCAGTTTCTTGGGGGTTTGATTACCCCGTGGATCACAGGAATGATCAAGTCCAAGACAAGAAAATCTGAAAGCAGGGAAACCATACAAAGACAGCACTGTAACAATATAAAGATTCTAAAAAATAATTTTTACTCTCTGAAGTTAGAGTTGAGCATTTTTCCTGTGATAAATAAATAATTATAATAAAAAAAGGAAATAAATGTCTGTAAGTGAAAATACCTGAGGAGCCTTACTCAGAGCTGTAATTTTTGAACTCACATATTCAACAATTACTTTTAAAGGGTTCTTTACTTAAATAGAGTGTTGTGATCCTCAAAAGAATTTTTGATTAAGTACTTCCCACCTGGTTTTACTTTTTTCTGATAACTAGCGGGTTGCATTCTATCTGTAGTTGAAGTGAGCTCTTCAAATTTAGAAGTATCAGAATTTAAATCAAATCGGTCGTTTCTGTTTTCTTCTCTTCAACAGCACAAATAGGCATTCAATGTCAACATGCATGGATGAAAAGATCTTCATAAACAGTAGTGAACCACAGCTCAGCTGAAAAAGCTTGGAGTTGCAGAGGACAGGAGCTCAGACCTATGGTCTGCAAAGTAGAGCCAGGCTCTACGTAACTCTGGAGTCCTGGCTTCTGATCTTCCATGCCAGGAACCTACTCAGAGCATAATGTGACTTCTGTCCATATCTCTTCTACAAAGAGAAGGGGTGTGTGCACAGATGGGCTGGCATGCATGCTGCTATTAAGTGTATGTGGAGCTGGGTCTTGTCCAGGGTTGTTCAGTTCAGATTCTCAACCTTTGAGAGCCAGCCAAAGGCTAGAGCTGAAGTCACCAGAGTCCCTGAATACTTGTGTTGCTTGTTCTTGTCATACTTAGATGATGCTAAGCATGCAGGAAGGACTGCTTCAGTCATGGTGTTCCACTGCAAGGAAAGGGGTTGATCAGAATACAGGACTGAATGAGAGATTATAACATTGGAGGGTGCAGCCTGATGTGTGATTATCATGAAATGCCTCATCCCTCTTCATGGGTTTTAACCTTTTAAGTTTGCTCTGTGAGATTATGATGGTCAGATTGTAAAATGTGTACTTATATATGCTATGAAGTATTTATTTTGATCAACATTTGATAATGGTGAAAAACAATGATTACCCGTGATACCAGATCCTCATTGACTCTACATCCAGTCATAAGATAACAGCTGTTCTAGGTACTGTTAAAAACACTGGTTCCACTGGTGTCTTCCAGTAATTGCCTTTCTGAAATCTCTAATATACAGTACAATCAATGTTTTGTATAGTATCAACATGACTCTAAAAGTTTTGGGGAAAAATTGCTTTGTTTTTTTGTCTTGACAACAAGAAACATATATTTCTACCTTATAAACAAGTCACCAGCAGTGATATTTGTGTAAATGTTTCCTAAAATTTAAATATTGAAGAAATTGTCCTTGACAGTTTGTTGTTGTTGTTTTGTTTTGTTGGGGTTTTTTTTATCACTACAGGAATAAATGTGGTCATTAATGCACTAAGGAAAATTGTAATTATTGCCCTGTGTGGGGGACGTGTTCAAATAACATTTATGGATACAGATAGACATACACATAAACACACATATAAATCCATATTCCTACTATATACATATATATATGTAGCATGTATATACACACACAGGCACAATCTGGCTTTGCAGAAAACATCTGTTACTGATTGTGGTTTGACTTGCTTCCACAAGGCATTAAGTTCCTTTATCATAACCATCTGTCATTTTTGCCATGTACACTGAATTAATTACAGAATTTTAAACAGCTTTTAAAACAAACCACAAACAAAATTACTATCTGGTGAGAGCAGTTTATGAATAGTATGTGTATTCTTACTGTGAGGACCGTAACCACTATTAAGATTCAGTCATTCAACTCGTCTCTGAACTTGTAGGGATATAATATTAAGTCCCGTAATGTAAAGAAGCTCATGCTGTTATAAGCAAACCCCAAATCCTTCAGAACTGCAGAACTACACACAAATCACTGTAAAGGGAAAATAAATTTAATCCTTAAACTCCATTGCTTCATGCAACAGTGGAAGATCAAACCTTTGAATGCTGCTTTGAAGACAAATTAACTTTTGGCATAAGTAGGAACAATCCTCTGAGTCAATAGAAGTATACCATTTACATTTGCTGATGTAGAGCCCAGGATTTACTTTAAACCTCCTTTTTCATCACAGGTACAGGAGGTTTGCTTTTAGAAATCTTTCCTATCTTAAACCTCTGTATGTTTTAGGATGGTTTTAAATCTTTTTATTATCTCCATCGATGCTATAATACTGTGAGGGAAAGAGGCATATTGGCCCTTGTGCAACACTCTCTCATTCCAGTTTTATACAGGACAAAATGGCAGCAATGCAAAAACTGTGACCCTTTCTTCTAGGTGTGGATATTCTCGACTGACCTGTGTAATAAATATTAGAAATGGTTAAGCCATTTTGTTAAGAAAGAAGGCATACCGTTCTACATTAATTATTTCTGAGAGACTACACAGTGGAAATATTTGGGTAACTGCTTGCCAAGAGTCAGGGTTGAACAGTCTAACTCATTATACTAATTGTGTTCTTTATTCCTTTGTTTTTATAGTCTGTACCAATTACGGAGATATTAGTAGATTAGATGTCCCCAGTTGTGCCAATTATGCAACAGTACATCCTGATTTTTGATATGAATACTGTTTCAGCTGCAGAATACATCTAGTGGCTGTTATCCTTCCACTTCTCAAGACACAGCCTCTGACAGGCTATAAACATGTGGTCAGGCCGCTTTATGTCTTCGTTGGCTGTCTTATAAAAGCTCTCCACCTTCCCACAAATTGCTAAACAATTACTTTGCTTATCATCTTCAATGTGCATTATAATTTCATCACTTCCAATCTGAATTTTTGCTGAAGATCATATGTTCCTTTGATCTTGGAGATAAAAGTAAAATTCTCAGTAAGTATGCCTTTACTGGCATCTTTCCAACTTTCCTTTCTTGTTCTCTATAACCAAACAACTGCATCCCAACATTTTAAAATATAGAGCTGTCAATATTTTAAGTACTCAGTCCCATTTGCTCTTAATTATTGCACATTTACACCGAAAATTATCCATTTCTAAAGATGATATAGGCTTGTATATATTCTAATTAGGCAAACTAAATTCAGTTTGACTACATAATAAAGTAAACAAACAAAAAAAAAAGATAGAGTAGAAAATAAAAGCACAGAAAAAGCTACTTTATGAGTACATTAGGAACTTTTAATTTAACACTAGAAAGTTAGGAAATGTCATAATTGAAGTTGCCTATTCAACAAATGATTTATGATAGTCTTTAATTGCATGACCTTACAGTAGTTTTTATACAACTCTGTGAAACACATGCCTTGAATGTATTACTCTGATTCATCTGTAGAAAAAAGTCTGGTGCTGTTTATTCAGTGACGCAAGGATATTTTGGAAAAAAAATAATAGCCTGACCATGTAATTGAAAAATGTATCATAAAGTGGACCACAAAAGTACAACCCTAATTTAAACACTTCCTTTTTTGAATGACTTCATAACCCTGACAGCTGTCATTAACAGCTTTATTCTGGTATGTACTGTCTTTATTTAGGACTCCCCTTTTCAAGACTGATATCAAATTCTGTCATATAAAGATTGATATGGATTACACAAATAGTGTGAACTCTTATAACTGATGGCATATAACAGTGTCATTGTCTGTGTAGGACATGATCAGATTTAGCAAGAAGGTGTCAGAAATATTTGCTCAATACAGAGGAATTCCAATGGATTTTCTTACACTGTTTGTTTTTTTTTTTTATAGTGCCTTTACCAGATCATAGAGGCCAAGATCTCTTACTGGCCTAGTCGGTCTAGGTCTTAACGCTTACTCAGCAGTGTCACAAGGCTGGCTTAGCTGCTCCACCTGAACCTCCTGACTGATCCACCACGCTGTCCTGTACAGTCCCATAAGCTTCACGGGCACATTCACACCCAGGACTGATACTAGCAGGAGTTTTCCTGGGCTGTCCACGCTTATCTCAGGAAACAGGTTTGTGAGGTTTCAACACCTCACCTTCGCATTTCAGCCTTTTTGAGCACATGACTCTGGTTTATCTGTAAAGCAGGCCAGCTTCCAATGCCATCAAAAGCTCCCCAGTGCAAGCAGCATGCCCAGACCTTCCCATTTTTCTACACTGCCTCTGCTCTCATAACAGCTACAGGCTTCTACTTCTACTCTCCAAATCTCTTCCACATGAGACCCACTAATGAAGATGATACACATATCCACAGCAGAGGCCAGAATATTTGCAATCCTTCTCCCAGTGGTTTGGCTTTTGTACACTGCTTTCATCTGGAGCCTGTGCTCTGACATTGCCCTTGAGTGCTGCAACCACAAATGCCAAGAGACTCAATTTTGCCAGGCAACACTGGTCAAACAC
>JAVJGJ010000037.1:52480724-52516344 GCA_035590215.1 Microhierax caerulescens
ACACCATATGCTGTGCTAGCCAGCATCATGCTTGATTGCTATAGCTCATATGCCAGACACCACTGCGACCCATGGCAGATATTGTACAGCCCCTGCTGGTACCTGCCCAAGCCCAGACTCTCTGCTGGTAGATATTGAACAACCCAGATGTGCTAAATTTTAACAATCAACAGCTCATACTGTCAATGGGGATGACCTCTCCCTCACCAGAAATACAAGTAGAGAATGTTCTGATGAAAAGTACATAGAAAACTCCTTCCAGACTGAGCAGGCACTGCTGCCAAACCCCCAATCCTATGCTAACAATGCTAATGCTAGCAATCCTGTGCTAACAGTGCTGCTAATACAGAGTCAGGCAGAGTCCTGAGGTGGCATCCAGGAGTGCCTCATCCAGATAGGTCCTGGGAGAGCTCATAATGAGAGACCGCAATGGTTTGCATGCCAGTAGCACAGCTGAGAATACTCCCTGTGTGATGAGGCGGGAGTGCAGAAGGGCACACCAGAGCAGTCCTGCTGCAGCAAGGTGGTTTAGGAGAAGCCCAACACCTTCACCATTGCAGGGCTTGCAGGAGAGCAGATAAATGGACCCTGTGTTTGCCTATTCGTATATCATCTCCCTGTTCCCCTCCTCCTGCCCTCTTCAGCCCAGCTGTCCCACAGTGGTGGCACACGTGTAGCTGGGTAAACACTGAGCACTGTAAAAGGCTCAGGCAGGTTCAGGAAGGCTGCAGTTTCCACAGATTTTAGCACATAAAAAGCAGCCAAAATACAAACTAAACATTTTCTGAAATGCAAAACTCTCCTGTCTGACTATTACAGATGAAAGAGACTCTAGCCTGAAAGAAGGCACCTCCAAGGAAGTTGAAAACCTGACTGACTCCATCTCTCTCTGTTGTGCAAGACTGAAAAGACCCTTCTTTTTTTCTGTATATTGATATAACCACCATGTCAGTTGGTTGCTGTTACTGAAGAAATATTTGCATTTTAAAATGAGAGATAAGTAGTGAAGGTCTCCACCTAGGACTGATTTTATTTTTCATGTTCTATTTATTTATAATTCTGCTGAGAAATATATTGCATAATGACTTTACATTTTGTTCTTAGAGAAATATATTACAAAGCTGCAAACTGACATTTGTACAATTTTGTACCACATGGCACATACAGAAAAGGCTAGGGAAATTAGTCTCAGATTTATAAACAAAACTTCTTACACAAGTGACTCATTTTAGTTGAATGTGGATGGTCCTTAATGGGAACACATATGTTTATGCTAAATAACCTGTAATACCAACTGAGGTGGCACAATTCTCTCTGCCATTAGGAAGATTGATTTTGCCTTGGAGTGCCTCTACTCAACAGAAGTACCCTTCAGGTAAGTTGAAAAAGTTATCAGGCGTGTAGTGTAAATGAACAGTAGAGATTCGGGAGATGGAGGAAAACTATAGTGTGTCACTGAAAAACATTTTCTGTTCCCTAAGATGCTAAACATTCATCCATTAAAATATATAAAAATATACTATGTAACTGTGATAACTGAATGTTTCTTATAAATTGCCTAACAATTAAGGCACAGAAAAAGAAATCTAAAGTTAGGAAAAAGAAAACCAAACCCTAGAAATACTGAAATTCAGCCTTTCATATCATAAAGAATAGAAAGTATTTCATGAAAGATATAGGCAACCATAGGACAAAATTAATTCTGCTAAATTGCTGGCAATACTCCACTGCAAATCTGCTCTGAGACCAGATTAAGTTTAGGTTACGGATAGGGTAGGCATCAATATGAAGAGCTTCAAAGATCATTTTTGTTTAATAAAATGCCTAAATGAACATGTCAAATGTGACAACAGAATTTTTTTTTGAGTTGTGTTCAGACACTCTAGTCTACTTACAAACAAGACTCCTAAAAATCATGCAAGGCCAAAAATGCTAATGAAACCCAAGGAAGGGAGGGCAGAAAGAAAAAGGAAAAAGTAATATTGTACTATTTGGTTTGATTTTTATATATTTAAAGTTATTGAATTCTAGTTCTTGTAACCAGTTCCTCAGGATTATAACTTCTGTGTCCAATCTTGTCTCTGTGAGAGCTTTTGTGAATTCAAAGAAGGATGAAGTGTAGATACCCAGAGGGACTGGATATATATTTATATGTACAGATAAAACATATCTTTGCTATATAAATGTATTCCACAGGGTTGAATTATGCATTTCAATATGAAGTTATCAGCACTTTGATTCAGTAAACTCTAAGGATATCTCATTAAGAGATATGGCTGAAGTTTTATTTCTTTATTTATTTATATAATTTTACCCTAAAATATATGCATAAATTAAAATGTTACTTTTATTGCCCTACCCTGTTTAATTTGGCTCCATCAGGTGCTGAGGAAGTAGAGTGGAGGAGCACTTTAAAAGGCAACAACAATGCTCAGGTACTAGGTTGTTCAGAACAAACAAGGTGTCACCTACTCCTTCAGAAAAAAAGTCTTATTCTTTTTATCTATCCTTTTTGGAGGTAACACCAGATCAAGTTTTTTCCTTCTGTTCTAAATTTTTCGAATTGTTTTAACTTATGTCAAAACTAAATGGTAGCACAATAAAACTCTGCACAATCTGTCACATTCCAAGAGAGGAATTCACTGCTGTAGAGGCATTTTATTTTTCTTTTTGTTTGTTTGTTTTCTTGAGACGTTAAACACCATATATTTGACTTATTGCAAAAAAAATAAACCTACCAACAAACAAAAAAACCCAACAACCACCCCCACCCCCCCCCCCGCCCCCGACCTCCCTTTTTTTTCCAAGTATTCTCATAGAATTTAAAGGATTGCAGGGGGTGGGGTACAGGGGTGGTAAAGAATGGGAAACCTGATGTAATTACACAACTGTTCAACAAAAATAAAAACCTACTGTACCAGGCCAGTTAAGTCAAAACTCTTTTAAGTGTTTTAGATGGACTGGAAAGTCTATCTTTTATCAGCCAGATCTCAAAACTGAGTCTTAAGCCATGACAGTCTCCATAAACCATTTGTCATACATCGAAGGGGATGACTATTAGTTCAAATATAGGCAAAAAATATAGGCAAAATCCACTTACTGTTTTGAAATGGGAAGGGTGGGAGAAGAACAGCCTTCTAAGCAACCAGAAAGCAAAGCATATCAGGCGGTGAAGCTCAGTTGTCACACTTTGAAATAATAATTGCAATAATAATAAACAACTTCATAATGTGTCAGTGTGGTCTTTGAATGGTGGTGTAATATATTCCTTGTGCTACTACTGTAAAATGTTGACTGCTAGTCATCATATTCACTGGCACGTCCATTTAGGACACAGATACAGGACAAAGGCACAGCTCCTAAGTCAGGAATGAGGATCATCTATATAGTGTAAAAAAATAATCATAAGAGAATTAAAGTTGCTTTATTTAAATCTTGTTTATTTGTATTAATGGGGCACAATCTTTTCCAGGCATGGAGGTTTTCACACTATACTGCTGATTTATTTATTTGTTTGTTTATTTATTTATTTAAATCAAGGTGTGTCTTTAGACCTAAAACATACCTGCATCCATACTGTCTGCAAGTTTCATATGCAAAGAAGATTTTTCATTTCTAAAAGGGCAAAGTAGTCAGGAAATTATCAATAATTTGCTGTACAACATTGCTGCTCTCCTCTGCACCTCTTTGCTGAAGCACACACCAGAGCTCTGCCCTTTCGGAACTATTCAAAGAGCTGTTCACAGAACTGAATCTGTATGTAGCCAGATTCAGTCATATAAGTAGCTGCCTGACATCTTCAATGAGTGAATACCATACAATAAATTTCTTATTTCTCATGGAGACTTTGCCTCTCATCTGCTAAGGTGATTACTTACATTTTTTCATAGAACAAGACAAGATCTGTGCATAGGAGTATGATCCTTTCGCATGCAAGCTTCATCTGCATTTCTTTATTCCAAATACAAACAAGTTTTCAGAACCTAGTGAGGCACTGCATTAGAGACTTCTGAGCAAGCTGGTATGTCTACACAGTGAGCTGGTGGGCAGAATACACATATTTTCCAAACCAGCACAGCAGGATCAACAAAGTGCTACATCCCAGCTAAACAGACTGCCTGTTAGCAGGGCTTATTAGCTCTGAGTAATCACAGGCATCTATGCATTTATACACCTTCCAGCTCTGGAGTTTAAACATCTTCTACTATCTTGAGGACCTCTGCACTATAACCTGCTGTGGAAAGTAAATGCACCTATCTCTGAGGTACAGCCACAGAGCTCTCATATAAAGCCTGTAGTGCTCAAAAGGCAGAAGCACCTCAACCCTTCCAAGCTTATTTCCCCTGCTAACAAAGAGCAATTTAAAGAGCTCCATGATTAGCAAGTTTCGAAGACTCAGGGTAGCAAGTTACTGGTCCTCAAGTTACCTGCAAAACAGCCAGTGTTTTGCAGCACATATTAGAAGTGCTACCAATATTGAGATCTACAGATCAGATGGTAATCTGTTAGACTATTACCACATTTTCTCCCTGGGAGACATCATTTCTCCATACACTGAGAAAATGTTTGATAAAAATGTGCAGATATCTACTGTAAATAGCTCTATGCCGATTGTGTCTAGAGGAAATTCTACCTTTAATAATTATCCTGTATATAAATGTTACCTCTAAAGCTCTACCTAGCATCAAAGAAGACCTTGAGTCCTCCCACAGTTTTTCTTCTACATCCATAAAGTATGTATCTAATATAAAATGCATTAGAAAAGTCATATCTCCTGACTCTATATGGCTGACTTTTACTAATAAGTTAAAACTTTTTTACCCTTAGCTCTTTTGGTTTAGCTTGTGGAAGATAACATGATGTTCTTACTGTTATCATTGCCTAGTGTGAAAAAATTATTCTGCAATTTCAGAGGCAGCTATTGAACATATCAATTAATGTGCACCATTTTATGCCTGTATATTTCTGGGCCCTTTCAGCTGATTTATTCAGGCTGCTCTCTGCATATCTGCAGGGAAATTGTTTTTCAGCAAAGACATGCACCCTGATTCTCTAAACAACTGCAGTGCAAATGATGTGGGTTAATACAACAAGGTGCAATACACAGTTGCCACATGCACAAGTATTTTCAAACACAACTGTTGCATTTTCACTCCTTGTTAGAAAATTATGTCAGTATCTGTGCTAGTATGTATTAAAGAAATGTAGCACCTTTCATTCAGTTTTTTCTTCTGTATCCATGGAGTAGGACTAGACAGATACTGAAATATTCAACTTCTGTTGCTGCCTGAGCAGTTTTACAAATATATAATCCAGACACAACAACAGTGCTATTTTTCTTCCTGAGAGCACTGCTTCTGAAAGATATCAGTTGCAGGAATAATATAGAGAGAATGGGAAATGTGCTTGACTTCAAATACCAACTTTAATTCAGCTTACTAGAACTATTGCTTTGATACTGTGTTGGGATGGCACTCGAGTGCTGAGCTCAAGTTCCCTTACTTCTCTATCAGTAGGCAGTACTGTGGCAAGCCGGTATTCAGTTTTGCTCAAAAACAGCATATTGAGATTGAACTATTGGTAGGTAACATAGACAACATGAATGCTGATGAGTAGAGGTAAAGACTGCAAACTAGATATTTCTAAAATAAAATTAAAAAATTAAAAAAATGATAAATCTCTAAGACTGCATTTACATTTCTTCCAAAACTAGAATGGAAGGAATTCAGGGAGTTTCTAAAAGTTTATTCCAGAAACAGAAATCCAGTGTTCAAAGTGGCTATTCAACTGTTTTGTCTAAGGATATAATAGAAAGACCTACACATTAAAATTAACATCTTCCATTTCATCAGAAAATATTCTAAACAGAATTAAGGTTTTGAAAGAACTTTCAGTGGTTTAAAGGAAAAAAGATGCTGAAGCCAACTCTGGCAGTATTTTTACTTCTCTAACTCTGTCTTGCTTGAAGCTCTTCTCATCTTCATTTACTGGCATGGCCCTTTGGGCCTCTGTGAAGCTCCACTGATTTAAGTGACAGGCACAGAAGTCCACGCTAGCAGATCCAGAGGCAAGATCAGGGCACAAGGTGGTTCATAAATAAATGTAAGAAAAGCAGGTACCACTTGGGCCTGTGAGATTTGCAGCTACCACTTTCTCATTTGGGAGAAAAAGGTAAGTCTTAGCTTTTAGTGATGTTGTGGTTTAACCCCAACTGGCAACCAAACACCACGCAGCCACTTGCTCACTCCCCCCCACCTGGAGGGGTGGGGAGGAGAATCAGAAAGGAATTTAAAACTTGAGTGTTGAGATAAGAACAATTTAATAATTTAAACAGAATAATGAGATATGACAACAGTAACAACAACAACAATAATGATGATGATAATAATAACAATAATAATAATAATAAAACAATTAGGATGGAAAGGTGGGGAAAAAAGAGTAAAATCCAAAGGAAGCAAAAAGGGAAGAAAAAACAAATGCTGCACACTACAGCTGCTCACCTCCTGCTGGCCGATGCCCAGCCAGTCCCAGAGCAATGAGCCCCCCCCCCAACACACCCACCCACCAGCTAACCCTCCAAGTTTATAGACCAAGCATGATGTCCCATGGTGTGGAATAACTCTTTGGCCAGTTCAGGTCAGTTGACCTGGTTGTGTCTCTTCCCAGTTTCCTGTGGCCCTCCAGCCCTCTCACTGCCAGGGCCCAAGGAACTGAAAAGTCCTTGACTTGGTGTAAACATCACCCTGCAACAACTAAAACCATCAGTGTGCTATCAACATTGTTCTCACATCAGAGCCAAAACACAGCACTGTTAACTACTAAGAAGAAAATTAACTCCATCCCAGCTGAAAGCAGGACAAGTAAATACAGAAAGTTAATATAATTGCTCCTTGCAAAAATGTGTGTACACAGCACAATGATGAAAAATTATCTTAGTCAGAATGAGCTAATTATATGTTCAAGATATGCTACACTTCAGTGTGAATCCTGGACATTGGGGCTGTGACCCTTCAGCAGCAGCAATGTGCTGGAAGGTGCGCCAGCCCACCCTCATCCCCCAGGCTTCTGCTTCAGGATCCTCTGCTCAGCACCGACACAAGTGTTTATGCAGCCACAGAATGGATTGGATTGATTAACTAATTTATCCTAAATTATCCCTGAAAAAAGTGTTTGAGCTCTTTTACAGCTGGATCAATTCCCCGGTTCACCACCTGAACAGCTGGATGTAACTGTGGGTAGCAGCAAACACAGAAGGTGGCTTTATGGTGGGGAAAAAGTGCCTGGCGATAGGGTGGATATTAGCTTACACAGCCATGTCATCGAACATGAATCTGCAACCCAGCAAAACAGAAACACAGCCTAGGCAATATACAACAGATTAAGATACTGCTGTGATAGAAAATGTGATACATCATAGATTTTATAAATTTAGTTACCATAGCTAACTTCTAATGTTGCAACTTTTTCTGTAAATCTTGAGGAAATTTAGGATTAAGTTGGATTCAGTCATCAGCCATGACTACTACTGTCAGGTAGTAATGGCTATTCAGCATCATTCCATAAATTTAAACACATACAAGAAAATTGCATTTAAATCAAGGCATCTTAGGACATCAATATTTATCTTACTATTCATATTTGCTCAATAATGTTACATATAAATAGTGCATTTAAAAAGAAAAGCAAAATAGGACAAAAAAAACTTCAGTGAGGAAAGCTGTTTATAGTACTTAAGTAGTGACGTGATGATTACCATGCATAACCACTCAATTATAAGTATGTAAATGTTTAATTAATTAATATATTAAATTAATCATAACAGAGACAAATATCAAGGGCTACATTGCAGCATTTAGCCAGAACTTTGCGGTATCTGTACAGCTGCATTCATTCCGGAAAAGTTTGTCAAATCATAACTAATGGTACTACAACTTCCTATTAGAATCTTCTGATGTAGAAAGACAGTAACGAGAGATTGCTCTTCTCACAAACACTCTTGAGATGCTTTATGTTGGTTCTGAAGGGACATGGGACCTTGGTATCTCCAGATCAGTTAAGCACATATGAAACCTTTTTTTTTTTTTTTTTTTCACGTTCCCAACTGCAGGAATGTTGTATTCCTCAAGGTCATCAAGAAAAAAGATGTTAAGGCAAAAAGACTTTATCATCTATACATCATGATGCTTCTGCAGGGAGATGAGGAGAATGCTGTGAATAAGGTGTCTACATTTTATTTACATTTAGGTGAAACTGATTGATTTCTGCTCTCAAAAAATTTGTAAATACTCGTTTACATCTTGAAATCAATGACTGTGGCTGCTCATTAGCCTCATTTGTATCTCTGCTGCTGCTTTAATTAATGATTTTTTTGGAATGAATATTCGTGAAAACTGAGAGTTTTAAGTAAACATTAGGGAAAATTATAAAATTTAACCTTGTATTCATACTATTCTGCTTATCCTGACTGCCTGATTCCAGGAGCAGTATTGATTCATACCATATGCCCTGTCTTAACTGAACAGCTAAGAGTTTCACTATCAAGACCTTACAAAGAAATGCCAAAACAGAAGCTGTAGTAAAAGATGTCACCACTAGCTTTTTCTGGTGAAAAGTGCTAGGTAAGGGTGGTATGTTGCAGTTGACTTGGTCAGTGATGTTCAAGCAGTACTTATGTGAGATTGGTTCTCTAAGGCGAGCAGGTTTCCTGAAGCTCAGCCAAAGCAAGACAAGAGTCAAGAAAGCTGAGGCTGGAGAAATGGGTTCAGAGAGAGCAATATTGCTCCCATTGATTTAATAGTTTATTAGCATGCTGTAGTTACTATCAGGATCTACCAGTGCTTGCAACAGAGGCATGATTTTAGACTTACAGCTGGCATTTGAATTGTAATACAAATGCTTTAGTCAGTTTTTTATCTTCTGCAGTTAGTTTGTAACATAGATTCACTGTTTCACATGCTTTTATTTTCTTTGCACTGTACAACTACGCTGTATAAATTATACCATGCATTTAATATGCTTTACCATATAGTTTATATATTATACTATCACAGACAGCACAAATCAACAGTAGAATACCAAAGTAATGTAAATATGCTAAACAATGTCTTTGACTAAAACCTACCCAGCACTATATCATACCTTAGTACTTATCAAAAGGTAAAGGTGTTGAAATGCAAAACAGATGTTCAGAGATTGCAGTGATTGTCCATTCATCTTTTCATGGAGTTTAAAGACTTGATTATGATATATAGCAAATGGCCTGAGATTAGGTTATAAGGAAAATGACTTCATTCTCCCTATTCTGTATTACCCATTGGGTCAGCAGAAATACTTTAAATTATTTTATTTCTTTAAAAAATGAGCAGCAGGTCAGTAGCTGGAGTTTTATGGTACAGACTGTGGAACTTTGAAACTGCCATCCCTTCTAGACCACTGTCATTCCAATGTTGTGATTCTTTAGCAAAAAAAATAAAAGGGTTGAGGGTCTGTTTGATAAATTATGAAATAAGGATAATGATTTGCAAAGTTCTTATGGAACAGATCATTTTTGTATTCCTGAGATTTACATTAATTATACTTGTTCCACACTGACTAATAAGTCTTCACTATTACAGTAAGTAAACAACTCAAAGGCATAAATACTAAAACTTAATTAAAAAAAGTCTTGAGATTTGATGTGTTTTTTTTAAGCTGCTGAATGATTCAGAAGCCTAAATATTTTCCTGATACTGCTTTTGAGACTTATTTTCCATGATTTGCAGTAAGATTTATGCCCTTAATTGACTAAGTCATATGCCAGAATAAGACATGGTCCTTTAAGTCACATAATTTCAGTTCTTATCATAACAACTTATGAATTTCAGGAAGGATGACACTGCTCGTTAAAGTCAGAAATTGTCTATAGTAGCGGTAGTAGCAACAACCATTGTTATGACAGCAACATTGTCAACTAGCTAATTGAATATCATTTATCAGTGTTGCTAACAGTGAAATTTTGCAATTAGTTTCATGTTAGTGTGCCACTACACTTCAAACCCTTCTGGGCCACCAGGCTGGGGCCAGGATATGCATAGTTCTGAATCTGTTGAAAGAGTCCCTTTTCCAAAGAAGATTAAGTGTGAGTTTCATTTTACACCTATATAGTTGAAAAGGAAAGAAAAAGAGTAATAATCATGTAGAAATAAATTAATTTCATTTGGTTCCCAGATCTCAGAAAAGCACTATGAGTATGTGGTCTTCATCATCACACTGTTCTATGATAGGCAAAAGATGAAAGTCAGAGTTATCTAATCTGCCGTGTAACACTTCTAGAACATTCCCATTTTTACACAGGCTCTTCCTGAGGGTGCTGGTTTAATAACATCATTATCTATGATTACTAGAGCTCCCGCTACACATAGAGAGCACTAATAGAATCCTAATAAGATACTATAAATCAGGGCAGCTATTTGGGGAGCCTTCAGGAAGAAAAGAGTTTATGCATGTGCTGATCTTGTACCTATTGTGTCCTGCAGGAGGCCAAGGGGCTTCAAAGGGACCTGAGATGATAGGGTGTGGATAGGTAGCGACCTCCAGGAAGGATCTGTGGGAGGGCCTAAAGCAACAGTCCCTCAGGGCTTAATCTCAGAGTCTGTGGCAATCAGGTCACTGGAAGCCCTTTGGCACCATCAACTGCAGGTCACCTTTTTCTCCATCAGACCTCAGACCCTTCACTTCTACTAGGCCAGCAGTGGATGACACTTGTTAGGGCAACTTCAGTTGCACCCCCTGGCTGTAAATTCCTAGAGGTTTTTAAAAAAAAAAAAAAAAAAAAAAGTGCTAGAGGTTCCAGTCCTTCACAGAAATTGCATGCAGTCCACAAAATGGTATATGCCAGTGACATACATTCCAGACAGGCTTACACGAGGCAGGATGTCAAAGCTCTATCATTTTTGGTGCTGAAAGGTAGCTTTAGAATGGCAAACATAAACGGTAACGATAAGTTACGTTAAAATGTACATGTGTTAGAATAAAATACATAAAGGCAAATAATTGCCTATGGCAATAAAATCAGTTCTAAAGAGATGAAGTTTACAAAATACTTTCATTGTTACAGGTTTGTGAAAGACAGTTACAAATTCTTAGTCCAATACATAGAATATTGTTTTGGTTTTTTGGCCTACATGGAACTTCAGTGCAGTTTTCAGGCATCTATACTTCAGTACTTGCTAAACTGTGTTGAGACATCCAACAGCCTTAGTATTGGCTACCTGCAGTTCCAAATTGTTACAATGCTGTATTTTAATTATTTACTAAACAAAAAAGTAATAAAAACATACAAATTCCCATACTTTGCTCTATGTGGATGGCAGTTATTAAAACAAAACTGCAATCTCATTACCTTCAAATGATCTTTCTTTACATAAGTACTCCCAAAAGGAAAAAGTATTCGTAAAATTCAGTCTACTTTCACAGTATTTCCTTATACATGTAACTTGAATTACTTGAAACTCATTGCATCCATGTTCAAAAGCTATCTATGTTCAGGGCAGCATTCAGAAAAATTCGAATGACATGAGAAGATGGAAACTATACGTGCAGTGAAAGTAAACAACCAGTCTGTGGATACTAATGTGAATTTTTCTACGGTTTAATGTACAAGCTAGAAATTATAGAAAAAATGAAGACCAAAATCTGATATTTACAGAAGTCAGCAATATGAAAACAATGCAATTAGTATATAAAAAAAATAATTTAGGATTTTTTGTTTACTTATTTTAAGATATTTTGAAAACTGTACTTCTTGGAAATTACAAGTGTTACTGAGTTACAAACTTGTAAGCAAAGAGACCTTTATTTATTCATATTTGCAAAAGATAACCTAATAAATGAAAGTTAATACCAGTTCTTCTGCTGAGTCGCCTTAGTGTCATCTCAAAGCTGGAAAGAAATCATAATTTTCTTTATATCAGCAGATAAGAGTATCAAACAAACACATTTTCTTTGGTTCTTCTCTTATCTGAATAGTACTGGTATTGTTAATGGCATAATATGATGTGGCTTGTACAAGATTCTTGCCATTCTGCAGTTATTTAAGTGTGTCATTATAACTCTGAAATTAGTTGAATTAATCATATAAATCTTAGACAATGTAACATCGTGACATGTATGTTATGTTATATGGCGATTAGCTTGGAAACAGGGCCAATGACCATTTGCATGGTAATGAAGCATTCTTTCATAAAGGTGTCAAAAACAATCTAAGAGGCTAATGAAATTTTATGCAAACCACCTGCTGGTCACCTTCACTGCAATTAAATGCCTTTGGGGGAAATGGGAGAACCTTTCTTATTAAATCAAATTAGAATGCAGATAAACACAGGGCAAGCAATAAGTGATGAACAGAATACAATGTGAAGGAATAAGACCATTTATGCTGTATAGAAGATTAACTATGATTGCCCTATAACAAGAACCACATTTTGTTTTTGTTGGGGGATTCAAAGACAGTAGAGCCACTTCTGTGTGCCTTCTGTCAGCAGCATCACTATAAAAATTCCTAAATCCAGAACAATAATTCTGACATCCTTCTGGATCCTGCATTTCAAATGGAATATTTAGTTTCTAAACAGGCCAATGCCAGATCACAGAAAAAGAGTAAACGACAGCAAAAGAAAGAATAACAGGACACAAAAATAACAAAAATGTATTGAGAATTCAACCTTTCCCTTATAAAGGAGAGAGTTTATTTTCCTGGCTAAAGCAGTCTCAAGGACAAGGACACTTAGGACCACAGTATCTCATCAAAGCCCATAGGCTAAGAAAAAATATTGTGTACTTATTGTGGCCTTTTAAAGAGTCTTAGATTTTAGGCAAGCAGCAACATTAATAATTTCCCATTGTAATATACTTTTATCATCAGTCAATTTTCACTCAATGTGAATTTTATCTAGGTATTTTGAAGTACATCGTATGTTAACACTTAAAAACTGTGGAAAATATCACTCAGTAAAGGTTCTTAAGATTTCATAGATTAATAATCAGCTGAAGGACTTGGGAAGAAAGGAGTAAATAAATTTTCACTTTTCAGGCACATCCCACAGGGATTTGTGTCTGGACTTTCACTGTTCAACATACTGAAAAATAATATGTAGAAGGGGGTAATTAGTGAGATGACAAAG
Source organism: Microhierax caerulescens (assembly GCA_035590215.1). Taxonomy (NCBI): domain Eukaryota; kingdom Metazoa; phylum Chordata; class Aves; order Falconiformes; family Falconidae; genus Microhierax; species Microhierax caerulescens. Next base: position 52,493,888 of record JAVJGJ010000037.1, read on the forward strand.
TATCCTGGTGATCCAAAATTACTGAGGATAATAAAAACAGCTGGCTCTAAAAAGCTACAGAGAATATTATGGTATCAAGAGACAAAGAGATAAAGTGGCAGATGATATTCAAGAATGATAAATTCAAAGTAACACACATGATAAAATATAGCCCCATATATATGCACCGGGTGACATGCTCTAAGCTACCTACTTTACACAGGAAAGAGATTTGACATTGACAAAAAGAGTCATTGTGAACAGCATTAATCAAAAAAATGGTCAAAATGTAGGAATTATTCAGAAAAGACTAGAGAATTAAACACTGTGCATCACTACACAACTGTGTAAATCTATGATGTACCTGCATCTTGAGGACTGAGTAGTGAGAGCTTGGTCCCCACCACTCAAAAAAGTTATAGAGGACATAGTTGCTTTTTCATGAGTAAAGATCAGGTTGGAATAGGATGTAGAAAAATAGACTTCAACTTTGAAAAGAAACAATGACTATATAATGATGGGAGGTGTGCAGAAACAGGGTGGTTATGCAACATTTCTGATAATTAAAGCACTAAAATTAATGCAAAGAAATAATTATGCAGAAGTTTAAAAAAACAGCAAGTACTGTTCCATGCTGCAGACATACTGTGGAAAAGCCTTGTAGCAAAAGAAAGTAGTTAACATCAAACTATAAACAGATACAAAAAGCAATTAAGCAAACACACTAATCAAAAACTTTTAAAGTTTTAAACAAAAAGATAATATCCATAGCTTAAGAACCTTCTAAGCCACCGAGTGCTGAAAGACGGGTAGGCATTACTGTGTGTTTTGCATTCTTTGCTTGAGGACTGCTATCAGCTACTGTCATAAAGTTGATAATAGCCTTTCTTTCCTGACCCAGAATTACTTACTTCTGGTTCTTTATGCTAACAAGTCATATGCCCTTGAGAAGAGAATTTATACATTCCTGTGGGAAGCAATTGTGAGAGAAAGAAAGAGAAACAAAAGGCCTCAGCTTTATAAGATCATGGGAAAATATTTTTCTTCTTTTTGTCATTTACCTTTACAAGTTGGCCATTCAGAATTTTATCCTGTAATAGGCTTTATGAGTACATTTAAAGTTTAACATCTGTTGCTTCTGTGTCATTATTGTTTATATTTAGAAAAAACGCACGTTTTTTAAGTATTGTGAATTACTGTAACAGAGAGTGGCATTTGAGTAAGAACTGGGTATGCATTTATAAGTGCAAAATAGATAGCAGGTGATTAAATTGGTTTACTTGTGTGCTTAAAGGCCTATTTTTTACCTAGAAATAGTTTTATTCTTAGTGAGCACATGTGTATCTGAAATTTGTGTATGTAATCTGGAGATTAGAACAATTGCATATTTGTTCTTTACCTTTTAAAAATAGTTTTAAAATTTCTTGCTGTAAATTTGGAAGAATCTACTGAAAGTTTTTTCAAATTATTTTGTTTTCTGCCCTGTTTGAATACATGAAAAGAGACAAAGCATTCCTTAGCATTTGAGAGCGTGAGCTATTAATAAATGTGTATTTTTATCAGAGGATTCTGGTAATGATATTAGAAATAAGAACAAGATTAAACTAAATGATAATTTATAAATATTACATGTAAAAGGACAAAATCAACCTTTTCATATTTCTAAAACATCGTTAGAATTAACAGAGAAGAAAAAACTGTCAGCTTATAAAATAAAATTATTTTTACCTGTAAGATCATTCAGTGCTTCTTGAAGGGAAGGGAGAACGTCCCTTCTTCTAGATCTGAAGGTTGGGATCAGCATGAAAAAAAATATTTGATTTTGCAGGTTCTAAGTAGAAGTTCAGGTGTACTAGATTTGTCAAAGTAACATGCCCTTAGATTTTGCCCAGAGTTCAAGGGAAAATTATCCCAGACTAAAAAAGTGTTTCGAAATTTCTGATGGAAGGGGAAAAAAAAAAAAAAAAAGAAACCCATGTTTCTTTCTAGCTCTATTAAAGCTAACTTCAGAAGCATGTAAAGTGCTTAAATATCCTCTTGCCTGTTTTTTAAAGAAGTACTGTCCTGATAACATAGAGATTATTATAAAATTAGCATAATAAGCAGCATGTTTACAAAGATAAAATTTATTAAATTAATTCAATGTAATTCCCACTTTTTCTCTATTTATTTTAAATTACTTCTAAGCAGGTATTTAATATGATCCAATACTGTGTCCAGGCACCAGTTTTTTGGAGCATTTCCTAAATTCAGGTCTGATCCTGGGACTGAACTAGTGACAGGAAATAAGAAGGGTTTTCCCCACAATTGCCCTTATCTTGTTCATCTGACCTCTGCAGATGTTCTTTCATGCTGCTTAGTGTCCTTCCATGATTAACTGATACATATATAGGCCAACTAAGGCACCAGAATGTAGTTTTCTTTTTCACAAATGTTCTCTCACAGGCCTGTAAAAGTTTCATTACTTAGTGATCTTGCAACCAGTTAAAGGCCAGGCACAATCCATTGATACAAAGAGCATCAATTTAATTCACTCTATTTGCCCACTATGAAAATGTCACCATGATCATATTGTGATAGTGGAGATATTTGCAAAATATCTGTCTACACTACAGCCTACAACAGAATGGAAACTTCTCCCTCAAGTACTGAGAACACTGACCAGAAAATTCAGAAAGTTGCGTGCTCATAGCATCAAAGTTAGTATGCCTGCTCTGTAGGAAAAAAAGGTGTTGCTGTTCCTGTCTACATTTATACAGGCATTACAAATGCTAGCTTAAAGCAAAGCAGAAAACACATAGTAACACACTGGACTTCCGGTTTAAATAAATAAATAAAAACACTCTCCATAGGATTTATATTCACTTGAAGCACAGTAGCACATCTCTCCAGTTCAGCTGCAAAATATGTAAATTTCGGGCAATAAAAAATCATTAGGAGATGCTGGGATTACCCACATTATGAACCTACTGAAAATTACATTAACATAGACACATTGGTGGTGAGGAATATTAATGGATTTACAAAAGAAAAGTACTATATATTTCCCCCAACATTTATTTCTCAGTTTAACAGCTCTGAATGGAGTAAGAGAAAACATAGGCACAATCCAGTAAAAAACTGATAGCAAATATAAAAGAATATTTAAATATAAGCTTCTATCTAGCACAAAAGTGTACTGAAAACAAGACTAATTAACACTGGAAAAGTTTTGTACCCTAGAGGTTACTTTCATTAATGGAAAAATAGAGAGAGATGTGTGCTTATTGTACATGAGTATGCTCCAGAAATGCTGCTCTTATCAAAAAAACAACAAAATCAAATTATGTTGTGGTTCAGCGACTGCAGAAACTCTTAACTAATCTTTAATGTCTGTATTACCACTGTCTTTTCCAAGGCAGTTTTCAAAGCCTTTTGTGTTCATTTTGAAAGCTGCTCTGAAAACAACATGAAAGACTTGGTCTTGAATTTATCAACTGGATTCTCTTCTCTCACCAGTTTTGCATCACAGTAACTCTTGCGATTATAGTAAGGTTGATTATGAATTGAAAAAAACATGTAGACCAAACCTACCCTGATACATTTTCCATTTTTTGTTCACTTTCTTCCTCATATTTGTTACATTACGCCAGGAGACATGAGAGATTCCCTCCTCCGATATGTAGGGATGGGGAAGGCAAACAGTACTATGAAGATTTTAATCTCTGAGCACATAAGGGTGCTGTAAAACACATTACTAACATTTACCAGTTTTCTATCCAAAATAGAGATAAGAAGTTAGGTAATTTTTAGTGGCTATTTAGATGCTTACTACCCACAGACATTTCAATATTTAAATAGTTTTAAATTTGAAATTAAACTGAACTCAGATTACCTAAGGTCCAGAAGATTTTCTTCTCTCAAGATTTTACTCACAAAAGGTTTCCATTAACCAAAATGATGACAGAGTGTATAAAAATATTTTTCATGCTGGAACTAATTAAGGAAGGAAATAGAAACATTCCAGTCTCTTCATAAACATAAGCTTTTGACAAATTATGGCTAGGCAGCTAAATTAATTTTTAGAATAGAGAGATAACAAATAGATATAGAAAAGCATTTGAAATTGTTTTTGTTTTTTTTTTTCTGCACTGGATTCACTCTATACATAGTATCTCCATATCTTACATGTTTTAGAAATGCCAATAAATCTCAGGCTTAGTTGAGTCAGATTTCCTTTCTGTAGTTCTACCTCTGTAATGTACTTCCATTCAGTACCGAGCACTAACCAATACTTTAAGCCTAAAAAAATTGCTGCTGCTGATATCACCATTAATCAGGAATGATTCAGTAATCCTGGCAGCTTCACTCATACAACATCGTTGATCAAACGAAAAAGGTTAGACATGCAGCAGATAAAAAGAAGTATGTTTCCATTGCATTAGACAGACACATTTTCCACGGTAGCAACAGGCAATATCATTGCCATCTTCACAAGGTAACATACCATGTTCTCACAAAAGCCTGGGAGTTTAATGCTGCCTGTAATCATTGCTTCCAAGGAAAAAAAAAAATGACATCCAGTTACTGCACGCTGGTGTGACCCCAGCTTGTGAAACTACATGCTGCTTATTGTCTGGGAAGATGATATATGTCACCACTAAGCATTCCATTTCTGGCTCACAAAGGAAGGATCTTAGAGTGTATTCACATAATAGAAAATTACATGTTAAAAACATGGCTGGCAGCACCTCCCTTTTTGATCATTAATTAATTGTAGTGGCTTTCTTTAATGAAGGCATCCCACTCGCTTTTTCTTTGTTTCTTTGCTTCCCTTTTTTTTAATTTTTTTATTATTTTTTTTAGCAGAGCAAGAAATTCAGTTTTTTCTTTAACTTTCAGGAAACAAAAACGGATCTATAAGCTAATGTTAAAACAGGCCTCTATATTTGATTTGTACTTACACGGTGAATGAGAAGGGAGCAACTTTGTTCTGCCAAACAGAGTAAGCAGTTCATGCAGCTTAATGCTAAATACACTACCATTTACTCATTGAAGATCTTTAACTGTGCTTTTAAGTGGTGACACACAGGTGGGCTGTTACATTCGTGTGAAATCAGTGGGGCTGTGTAGAAGGATCATTGCTTACCATGCAGTCAAAGAACAGACCCAGGCTTGAAATTTCAATTGTATCGGGGAAGGGGATAGAAAATGGAAGCCAGAGTTTGAAAATGCAGCCCCTGGAGAGTAAAGTCAGTGGGAGCATGTACATGTATGTATGCACATGCATGTATCCATTCATTTACACAATCATGAGCTGTGGTAAAGTTGACTCTGGCGTTATATCATGTGTGCATTATTTTACCATAATTTACAAACTTCAATAACATGATAGAAAAAGCAAAACCAGAATCATGTTTCACTACCATATTAGTGAAAATATACTCCATCATAGAGCCCTCAGGGACTGCTATCAGTGACAGAGAACTGTTAGCTTCCTATTTAAAATATTTTATGCAGACTTCTTACTCCTAAGGCATTCCAATTGGTGTCTGGTGTGACCGAGTAGTATTGGCTTAGCCTGGGGCATTGTGGGATAGTGAGTACATGTCTCTTCAGGGTTTTCCCTGATACGTCCACATATGTCCATATATGTATCTTTCTTACAGGGTACACTTAGGCCTTTCCATCAGAGTGAAAACCTAAGCTGACAAAAGAGAAGGGTCCTGCCTCTCCTAAGCACTCCTAGCATTGACCTCCAACACTGAGATGCACTTGAGACAGGACCCTGACCAGACTGGTGACTTCCCTGGAATAATGAGGAAGCAGAAGGCAATCCCAGTGTGGTTCAGTCAATTGCAGTAGGTCCCTGTAAATCCCATTCTGGCTCAGTCAGCCTCTTCTGTATCTTGGCATGTTAATGTAGCCCTGGTGTTATGCCACCATGCCCTCTTTTCTTCATTATCTGTACAGAAATCCAGCAGATTTCAGATTTCCCACCTCTATAAGCAGGATCCAGTGTATAGGCTGAAATGTAGTACTTCAACTAGCCTTTGGTTATGTCCCTGCCCCCACGCCAAAGAGCTCTGCAGAGTCCAGCACAGCACTGTACACAAGCTGGGTGCTGTTAGAGTGGCAATACACATGCTGTAGAGCTGTTTCACCATGAAACCTACTGCTTCTTGAGTATGCTGGCCATGGGGTGAATATTTAGGTCCCTTGACTCTACTTACAGTAAACATGTATCATGCAATGGACAGCACATCAGCTGAAGGCAGACAAACACACAGAGGGCTTGAGTGCCTTTAGACCGTCCTGAGAACCCACTTAGGCAAAATATTGGGGCAGGTACAAGACTTTTGGTAGCCATACAGCGTGGGTTGATGTTGCTTTCTTGATCAGTCCTCAAGTATTGGCAAATGCTGCATCAAGTTCATGATTTTCTTCTAATTTTAATTAATGTTTTATCACTCAACACACTTTGCAAATGGTATGCTCTATTAATGCTCCGTATTGCTGCTTATTACTGTTCAATGGACAGCATTTTATTAGATGCAATGGACCCAATCCTGCAATTACTATGGCCATGAAAAAGATAAAAAGGGGTTTAAGAAACATTCCTGCAATAACAGAGGTCCTCGGAGGAGCAGGTAGCTATTCCATTTCACCACTTTCAGTTTCTTCCAGCTCATGTAGCTGGGGAAGGTATAACTATGCTATGTTGCACTACAGCCATCCTAGAGAGTAGAAGAGCTATTAGGATATATTTAAAATGCTGTTATACTTGGAGGTTGATGAAGCTGATCTGAACTGTACTGACAATCAGATTCTGAAAATTTAGAAGTTCAGTGGTATGTGGGCAAAAAAATGGTTTGTGGTTATGTACTTAAAAATTGTATGTATGTAAGGATAATAATTTCAAATTGACAGTCAGACTTAATTCTGAAATTTCTGAAACTTAAAATATTTCAGAACCATAACGCTAATTTACCATTCTTATCTTTTTGGTAAATTCTCAACATAGCAAGAAATGTTCTAGTCACGTATACAATGGCACTTAAAAAACTGCAGCACTGAACAATATTCTGATCTGCTTTGCAGTATACAGTCTACTGGGAGACAGCAGTAAGTGCTCATTAGCAAGTTTTTAGTTATTTGTAATAGGATGTTAAAGATGAGGAAAAAAAACAAAACAAACCACAAAATAACTATCAGCTATGAGATTAGAAGAGTCCTGTTCATGCAAAATAATTAAGGTACTGTCCTATTCTTTGCTTCCATAAAGTTTATTCTGTTATGCTTGCCATATAGGCACTCCCCAGGCAGCCTGGCACCTTCCTGAAATAGTGACAGAAACACCTGAATGGGACCCTTAACATAAAACTGGAGCACATAACATGAACTGAGGCACAGTGGGCACAAACACACGTAGACCTGTGTTCAGTGAAAATGCTATCTGGAAAATGCTTTGAGAGTCACAGGGGAGTCAATCTAGTCCAAAAATTTGGCCACCCATTGTGCCCGATTTCTGGAACTGGAACTACCTTTGTGTCGTTCCTTTTGAAGTCTTTCTTCCACAGTCCAAACAACCAAGGATTAAAGACATCAGGAAAACAAGTAATTTTTCTGCAAGTGATTGATGATTTTCTGACATTTAGGTCTGGATACACAGTACTATCCTTTTCTCTTTAACCAATATTGGTAAGTGAAAACACAATATTCCTTAGAAATTTCATTGTCAGTTTTTTGACATACATATTATTTAAAATGATTGCTGAAAAATTTATACAGGTTAATCTTAATTTCTAGGGTTATATTAAACTGTTGGAAATACTTCAGTAAGTAAGTAGAATTTTCAGATGCTTGCAAGATATCCTGCATCAAATTCCAATTCCACCAGGCACATTGCTGTCTGACATTTCCCACAAAATGAAAAATAAAAAAGTTTCTTACTTATAAGTCTGTTTAGGTTTGGGGTTTTTTTGTGTTTTTGGGGGTGGGTGGGTGAGTTATGTTTCCATGATTTGGAGCAGAGAAGAGAAAGCTGAGCAGAGAAACACATACATCCTTCAGAGTCCCATATGGGCTTCATTCTTACCATAGATGATAAATCTGGAAGATTTGTAAATATTGTGAAAATAAATTCTTTCTCTCTCTCTCTCTATGAGATAGCTGAATATTTAATATATTGAAAGTGGGTGCACTTTCCCACGAGGAAAGGAACATTAGGCTTTGAGTACATTTACAGCCAAAGAATTCAAAAGCCATGACAGAGTAAGAACAGTTATCATGTTAATGATAGTGGAGTAGAAAGTTTATCATGTGTCCATGAGTGGTGGAATTTTAGGACTGACAAACACCGTGTTATCTGCATGAGACTAGCCTCTAAGCCAAATAAATTCCATTGTATGACTTTATTAATATTACTGAAGTTATATCAACAGTGAATGTGATCCTCTTTCTTTAGGTGCCTCAAGGTCAAGAGAAGAATCCTTACCATGCATCAGACACAAACATACCATTCTTTCCTTCCTTGTGAAATCTGCAGGTCACTTTTCCTCTGTATTTTAATTCCTTTGCAGTGTTTGGATATAGATTCTTTTATCTGAAATCCAGCTTTCCCAGGAACTATATTAAATTTTTCCAAGCTAAGTCATATGGAACAGTGGAAGTTCAGGCTGAAATGTAGTGGAACAACCAAAGGAAAATCCAATAGTCATAATTTCATAATTACCAGGGAAAGGGCACAGGCTTTTCCTAACGTTGTAGGGTGTCAGTACTTGTTCAGCTTATCTGGGTTTGAACTCTTTTTAGCTTTCAGCTGTGACAACTGTATAGTGGTAAGATGACTATTGCCTTCAGTTGTTTTAGATTTAAGCAGTTATGTGGTGTAACAGCTCATTAATTACTGGATAGGGAAAAGCAAGTAGTTAGTGTAGAGTGCGTTGTCTATGAATCTGGAATGAAAATACAATGTAAGAAAGCAAAGATGCTGGATGATAGCAGGGACCCCAAACTGTAAGCACAGTGGTCACTAAAGGAGTCCAGCCTTGTAAGCCAATGACCCTACACAGAACCAAGTGTGAGGGAGAAGAAACACCTGTGATATTTCTCCCAGCAAAGGCTTCATGATGTTGATAGCTTGCCATAATTCCCATCCTAACCCTTCTTCCTGAAGCTGTTAACTTTGAGATTGAGAGACATTTAAAGGGTGAATTTGTTCTGGAGAAAAAGATTAGATACTAGAAAGTTTGTGCATAGAAATCTTCAGGGTATTATTAATTGTAAGAATATCATTGTTATTGTGCTAATAATAGCTGGTAGGCAATTTGGTTAGACCATTCAGACCTTATTAGACTAGCAATAAATTCCTGGATAATTTGTGTTCCTTTTTCCCAACACAAGTTAAGTAAAAACTTCTAAACTCTCATATGCAGTAACTATCATAAGAGAAGTGTTGTGAATCATATCAGAGGGTACAGAGGAATGCAGACATAATTCAGTGCACCAGAGGTCTTTATTTTGTATAGCAATGATAGTAAGAATGACCATTTATCTATTCTTCCCCTCTCTATTTCCATCTGGTCTTCCTAATCCTTTCTCAATTACTGCAGTGCTTTTCTGTTTAAGGGTTATTCACCCATTTCCCTGGTTTCAGTTAGGTTTTATTTAAACAAAATTTTAGCAGCTGTTCTCAAGTTTATTTTATGTAATGTCAGAAGCACCCACAGAGCTGAGGAGTATTGTTTTGTACTTTCTGTGTTGAAATCACATGCTTTTTCACCTGTGCAACTATCTTTAACAATTTTGGCTTGACAGAAAGCAAAGAAACTTAAAAAGCAATAGAGACAGGCACACATTTTTATATTTACACTCTCCTTGAGTCAAAGGGAGATTGGAGGAGTCAGAGATATATGAACTCTGGTTGTACCTCCACAAGGGATCCATATCAAATTTGGAACTCCTTAAGTTCCACTCCCAATGGCCTTACTAAGACAGCAAGACAAGCAACGATATCAAGGTGACATGAGAATGAAGAAGGATTTTTTTAACAATAAAGGCTTTTATTTTAAGAAACAATGCTGACAGCAAAAATGTCTGCCAGAGTTTGCCAGTGGTTATGGTTATTGCTGTTGCCTATTATAGCTACAAGTTGGCTGCCTCTTTCCCAGATCTCACACAGTGAAAATAACATCACTTATTTTTATGCAGCGTGCACCACAACTACAAAGGGAATATGGACATAAACACGTGGGTTTTAAAACTCTTTGTGGCTACAATGCTCACAGAAAAACTAGATGATGGTTATTTGTGTAATTTGCAAGTATTTCTGTTATCAGGTTGATCAGTATTCATGTAATACTTTCTTGTGCTCCAGCAATCTGTATTTTATCCATCTGTTGTCAGTCATTTTTGGCTGAAAGCTTTTAGAGGAGGGATTGTCTTTTGATCATTTATTTTCATCAGATCTTGCACAATGAAGATGCTATTATAAATCCAAGTAAATGATAACGCGTCTACCACCACTGAAATACCTGTTACCCATCCAAACAGACTGTAAACAAGTCTCAATGTACTTCAACTACATACTGATCTGCAATTTGTCACCCTGAGATATTCTTAGAGTTTTTCCACTTACTGAAACAATACCGGGTCTATCTTGGTTTACTTCCCTTCTATCTGGTATTATATGTGAGAAGAAACACGTACTGATGTTGCTTCTTATGTATCCTGGATTAAACAGGCTCCCATACAGGACTACTATGTTCTGCTATGCCCACAAATGATAGTTATGTCAGCTTTCCTCTTCCTTCATTTCATGGACTGCTCCCCATGGTAAGCAACCACTGTGGCACTGGTGGCTGGTATCACCTAGGCTGAGGCTAGTCGTCTTTTGTCCTCCTTTTGCAGAAGCTGATGTTGACAACATCCATGGAAGATTCCACTTAATCCAAAATGACTCCTCATGTGAACACAGGGCTGAAATAATCACCTAACCTGAGTTTCCCTTAGCTTTACTTTGCATAGTGTATTTTTGCTCTTCCACAGAGATGTCACTCACTCAAATAGTTTTCTCTTTAGCTGTCAAAATTCAAATGTGTTATATGTTTTAAAGAAATTAACCAGAGCACTCTATAATTTCCCCAGCTTTTTCTCAAGGATAAAAAAGTTCCCAAAGTGTTCTTTTTTTTGTTATTGTTGTTCAGAATTACATTTTGTTTCTCTTCCCAATAATTTCCTAACCCAAGTGTCATCAAAAATCAGTCAAGATTTGACCAGTAGAGTTTACATGATGACATATAAATATAAAACAAATGATCATTATAAATGATGACTTTTACCGAAGTATTTAAAAGGTGGTGAACTGCGAAAGTGGAAAGCTAATGCCTATATTAAACTTTTACATATCTGGTTTTCTGGTTTTCCTTTTTTTTTTTTTTTTTTTTTTTTAATTGGAATACAGATAAATTGCTATCTAGCACCATGAAATCTTTTATGTCATATACATAACAACAAAATATTCTTCTCTAAGTATTCTTCTAAGTTTTCTTTTTTTTTCTTTTACAGATGTAAGTGGGTGATGGAAGCACCTCCATTTTTTAAAAAAAGTACTTAATTTTTAATTTAAAGAATTCTTGTAAGGGAAGTAGCTGTTCCCTCCAAACACATCTTGCCAAGCTCTATGCACACAATCATTGTCAGTCAGAATTCTCGTATTTTCAGTATCCATGCTTTAATTGTGGACAAGACCCTGTTACCAATGATAGTTTATTTTGCAATAGCTGTGTTACCCCACATCTATTACTGTATTATAGTGTCAAATAAGTACATCATGTCACAAACCCATTTTGAAATTGCAGACAAATTGCTGTCTTTTGGACAGCATCACAAGCTCTGTGGCCCACAGAGACTGCATTTATGAAAGCAGCAGAATATATGGCTGCATTAGTCTGCTCTGTTTGCTGCTTTTTTTTTTTTTTTTTCATCCTGTGAGCACTGATGACATTGCGGCTAAAGTCAAGCAAGCTGTGAATGCCAGTATTGAAGTTTAACCAGCGCTTTGATGCTCTGCCTATTACACGTGGCATATAAACCAAACATACAATATTAGCTCTTTCAAGCTTTTCAACGGATTGTAGAAAGCCAAAAAATGATCGCTGAACAGATTCCAAATATACACAATAAAAGTAAATTAAAATAGAGCTGGGATAAGAATGAACAACAATTTATTCCATTGAGAAAAATGATGTTGAAATAATATTAATACCTCTTAGAAGAAAAAATAAGTACAGTTAGAATAAAGTTTGATATGCCTGTTTGAACTGCTAGAAGGTTAGAAATTATAAAAAAAAAAAAAAAAAAAAAAAAGCAGAATAGCAAATTGCCTTCTGATTCTTCATATGCTTGGTGAATAAAGAATATTAGGCACCCTGTGAGAAGTTTCTGAAAGTCTCCATACTGGAGAAGACTTCCTTCTCAATAAGAGGTTCATAGCATCTTGCAGTTGTCCTTTTTTTTTTAAAGATTCAGGTCTGTTAACATTTCATTTTATATAACTACACTACTACCACAGTTGCAGTATAGAAATACTCTAACTAAGTTTTCTCTGGGTAGTTTGGACACAATATGCAAGCTGGAATCTCAACAAAGAGGACTGCATGACCTTGACACAATATTTGCAATTTGGAGTCAAGAGTCTTTCACTCTCCTAGGCAGTACCAAGTGCTGAGATGAGTAATGCAAAACCTGCAGTAATACAAAAAAAGATTTCCATATTTAGCTTTTCGTCTTGTGAGGGCATTAATAACTTTTTTTTGGTCTCCTCTAACCTGCCTTCTATGTTCCTGAAACTTTCAGAAATCCAGCATCTTTGACACTATTAATCTGCTGTGAAATTTGGTTAAAATTAGCAATTTGATTTTAAAACGATGAAATGCAATGAACAGAATGGCAAACACATGAGAAGGTAAAGAGCACACCTCTTAGGCTACAGCTCCTCAGAATCTGAGGAAGGCAGCTACTTAAAACCAGCAAACAAAGGAATGTGTTGTGATAACAAATCCTTCAACCAAAGCACTTGATCTGCTCAACTGAACACATTCATTAATGTCAGACTAAAGAGCATTAGCAGGAACAGGACATGTAACTTAACCTACTCCCATGTGATCTGTGTTTTTTAGGAATTTGTCTTTCTGGTGTATCAGCAATGGTGCATGCTTGCATTTGCATTGTAGAAAAAAATAGGGTTTTGTTAGGAATTCCAGATTTCTGAATGGCAAAAAGGAGTCTCCTCTAAAGTCTCCTCTTTAATGAGTCTCCTTAAAAAGGAGTCTCAGATGCACTGCTTTTGAAATACTTAGCTATTTAGACTTACAAACTTTAATATCCAGAAAGGACTTTGAAGATGAATGCTGCTTGGGCAATGAAGCTGTCTATGTATGTTATAGAACTGAGACAAAAATAGCAATTCCATTTCACAGAGGACTTCAGCATTCCAGAGATTGAGCTTCACATCAAATCTGAACAAAACCTCTCCAAGATTCCAGAAAGGAACATCTATGCAGATTTATTTAAAATTTACTTTAGGAAAAACAAACAAAAAAACCCAAATATGCAGACACAGACACACACACACATTTTGATTGTAATTTCATAATGGAGAACAATAGCGGGTGGGGAAGGTTCACAAAAAACTTCCATGACAAACTTCTTGACTCTCATTCCGAATAGGTTACAAAAGAATACTTATCTATGATTTTTGGCAAATTTGGCATACTTCTAGAGAACTTCTTACCTTTGATTAAATATTCCATCAACATACTGACAAGCATTTCTAATGATGTGGACCTTTCCTGAAAACCTACAAGAGAACTTACCCTTTTGAAAAAAAAAAAAAAAAAAAAAAAAAAAGAAAGAAAAAAACAAAATTAAACTTTTTAAAAGAATTTTATTCCTAGGTTTAGGACATTTGCCAAATAAATGCAGATCCTAGAATTTTACCCATCCTGTCACTGGGGACAGTTCAAGATACATGATAACACCAACCTCAGATTATTCTTATATTCACCTCAGTAGGAGAGGACTGAAGTAAATGATACATTTCTGGTAAACAATCATGACCTAAAAGAAATAGAGCTAAGCTCACTTCCTCTCTTAAACTTGCCAACTTGACTAAAGCTGAAAAGGTAAGAAGATTGAATGGATTTGCTTGTTAAGGCAGCGTGTCTTGGAGTGCATGTTGGAAATAAGGCATGATTAATAAGATGACTTTTTTGTTGCAATGTCTCAAAACAAAATTGTATTTTAGAATGGAAATAAAAGTTTGTCTGCAAAGAAGCCTATCATCCATATCATCATTTTACATGCTGGTATGGTCTCTGTAGGCTTGGAGTGAAATCCTTGGAGTGTCATCATAACACTTTGGAACCAGTAATGGAACCATCACACTGTCTCTACGGATTTGCTGTGAAAGTATTTTGTTATTGCAGCTTCATATCATAATGGCTTCATAATGGAATCCCTTTAGAGTGATACTGAAATCATCTTGCCATTATTAGCTCACATTGTAAATCATGCCATAATAGGGTCTCCATTAAAGACTTGCATTAAAATCTTACTGAAATTGTTACTATGTTATTGTTCCACCAAACTGACTGGGGATCTGGCTTGGAAAACTACTGGCAGTGTTACCTAGTTACTTTTCAAAATGACCTTTAGCATTTTTAATACAACATATTTTGTTTACTCTTTTTACTGTTTCTGTTATCACTATAATTTGTATTGTTCTCTAGTGTATTTTAGTGTACTTTAAATGCTTTGTCTTTTGTTAAAATAATAACGGCTGTTTTTTAAAAAAATTATGTGTACTTCTAAAGTCTTCTGACTGGAAGATGTTTCTTTTAAGAAGCATCGATAACAGTATTTAAGTAGAAAGGAGGTTTTAAGAGTACTGTCAGAAAAGCAAAGCTCTGTATAATTCTTTCTTCTCATTTATGTGACTGAAAAATGTGACAGTTCAAACTCAGTTTTGCTGAAAGAAAAGAAAAACCCAAAACAATTCAATAAAGACAATCTCCTGAATCCCAAAAATACTGAGTTGTTTGTTTTTATATTATGATAGTTGCAATCCTACTGTTATGTTCAAGAGACACCAAATCTCTCTGAACTCTGGAATATTTGAAATGCTCTCTGAAAAGAATGTTGCAGCCTTGGTTCATTTAATGGCGTAACCAGCTGAGTAGTAGAGGAAAGCAAGAAAGAACCTTCATTATTCATATAGCTAGCTAAGTGCAGCTATGGAGAGAGCAAGCCTCAGTTACACTGCCTACACTACCGCTACCTAAACACATAGATCTATGAAAGGTTGAAACGAGACTTTTACCCACAGGCTTTACATACAATGTATGGACAGATATACTAGCATTTTCAGGCCTAGGAACAAAGGGTGCAAGATCGAGATCAGTTTTATTTGTAGTCCATGTTCAAACACCTCCAAAACTGTGCTGCTGCCGGGCTGGATGGACTGGGGTCAGGGCATTCGCCAGCTGTGTCATAGGGCTTCATTTGTGACAAACCTGGTACAGCTCCATCGGTACTGAAAAACAGGCATTCTGGTTTTCAGCATCAAAGCAGCCTAACAGCAGTACCCTACTGGTGTATTTTTCAAGATGTGCATTCACAGTTATTATTAATCAGAAATGAGAAATATCCCAGAGGATCCAGCATTAGACCTGCTTGTGAGGATTAGTTGTGGCAAATTACTCAAGGGATAAATAATGCATTTAAATTACTTGAGGTCTGAGTGGTATTAGGGAAATCTTAGTTCTGTGTATTACTGTTTGGAAATATATAGAATAACACTCTGACTACTAGAGGTAAAAGGAGAAAGACACTGGTAAAAATCAGAAATGCTAGTAAGAAAGGCAATAGGCACTGTATTATTCAAGTTGCAGTAATGCGCTATTGTAGGTGGAAGTTAATTAATGCTAAATTACAACAGGATTCCTAAGGGATTACATATTGCAACACTATGAATACCGAGAAAATTCATCATGATTAATGATATTACTGTAAATGCCAGAGAAAGGAAGAGATATTTGTTGCCTGTTACATAGCTTTTCAATATTTCTTTCATTCTATTAGGGGCTTTATTTACAAAAACATACACAGGCATCACACATAAAAGTATGTGTACAGATATATATATACACGCACATATGTATATGCGTCTGCAGAAATATATACATGTATGTGTAAGAATGAGGGTCTTATTTTTATTTATATTTAGTTTTCACATTTTTCTAAATGACAACTCTATCTCCAAAAGGAACACATCTTGTTATACACACACTTCCTCATCCTATCAACCAGTCCAAAAGTGATCCTAGCAAAAGCAAGTGTTACTAACACTTTTAGTTCTGTGTTAGAAAAGGGCCTGCTGCTAGTGTGAAATGACTGATCTTGAATATGACAGGGTGAGAGAGCTTCTGAAAAATTTTGTCACACAGCCAGACTTGGAGATTTGGGTAGATGAGGAAGAAAAATCTTGCAGCTTGGAAAGAAATGCCTGGAATCTGCACCTCAACAACCTGGAGGTTTCAAGGAAGAAAACTAGATTCGTATTTGGATCTGTACAGCTTTAAGATCTTTGCGAACCCCGACTGTCTAGAAACATGAGTTTTAGCTCTGCTTTTAATGATGTCTTGAGAGCTGTTATTAAAAAAAAAACTGGCATCCTGTTAACTTTACTGAGTGAGTGAAACTAGAGCTACTTTCTGAAATTTTATTTTCTAGACAGTATTTTCCAATTGTCTTAAAAAAATAATCAGAACATTCACAATTTAATTTCCTAACAATCATCTATTTTTATTTTTTTCTCCCTTTTCTCCACTTCATTGAAGTACCGTGTAGTGTAGCCTAGGCTTTGTGGAACCCCCTCAGCCAGTTCACATTTCTTGTCCTTCTTTTTTTTTTTTTTAATGCTTCATGATAACAAGACTGGTCTCAAGCAAATTGCTTTAAAAAATTATGATTAAAATTATTTCAACAGTGAAAAATGCGTTGCAAGAATTTATCAGATTTGTGACATTAAATGAATTATTTCACCTGAACCTTAAACAGAATTCAACTACAAATTATATAATTTTGACATGCTTGTCATGCAGAATACTAATTCTGGTTTTGTTTTCTGTATTTATTTTTCATTTGTATACTTTACAGAGCAGCTGGCTGAAAAGATGCTTTTCAAGAAAAAGACCCAGTTATGTGATGCTTGGGCACAATGCAAGGAGTCAAAATAATGAGGGTACAAGCTGAGGCTCTCCTGAGGTACTTAACTCATCAGCTAATAAAGAGGTAAAGGAGATTAAAAAGCTCACTTGTTACTTTTGTAGGCTAATTAACATTTAGAAAAATTTTATTCCCAAAGGCAGGTACAGCAATGATTAATTATCATATTTTGATTAAGTCAATGATATGATCTATTTTCTCATTATATGTAATAATATTCAGCAAGGCTTCACAGTTAGCCCCAAGCTAAGGCCAGAGACCAGTTACCTCAACATGAGTAATACTTGTAACCTGTATTTAGTCTAGCACATCCAGATTACCATCCTGCAGTTTTGGTTTAAGATTTTTTTTTTCCCAAAAAAAAGAATAGTTGATTGGGGTTTTATTTACATTTTGATTGGAAGTCATCTAAGCATTCTTTGCAGTGTACATGGGTTTTTCATTGAGCACTGACAAGATTATCACAATACTATACTATGATTTTTTGTTTTATTTTAATGAAATGAGACATGGCTCTGCAATTTTTGCAGTGTCTGTGATCATTTGGACACTCTATCTTAGCTATCAGAGTTGAAAAGTGCAATGTTACAGAAGATCCTTGCCCTTTCAATTCTTCTTGCTTTAGAGCCCCAGGCTGGTCACAACTGCCATTATCTCATCAACCATGAGATTATTTTCAATATTTTAGCTGGTAGGACTAGCATTGGATTTTCTCAGCCTGTAGAAAAATTTTAATTCAGCAGAACACAGTGGCAGCTGCTACTACTGCCTCCAGCTATGACTGCTTTAGTCCTAAGAAAGTATTTTTTGCATGTTAAATATGCAACAGAAGTGCCAAGTTATCTTCAGCCTTTAACAAGGTTTCAGTTTTTTCCATGTTTATTGTAGTGCAATATAACTCTCTGTACAAAGCAATTTAAGCAAAGCAGAGCTATGAATGGTATCTAGCCAAAATCATGAACTTCCATCATGCAAATGAGAATACCTAATTAAGAGCCAGTGGTCAAAATTTCCATAATGATGCAGCCAGATGAAATGTGCTCCAGGTTCCCGCAGGAATCTGGATAGTTTGCCTTGCATTAATGTCTGTTACAGAAAAGCACCTTGCATGAAGATATTTCTTTATAATACTGTTGCTGGAAAGATTTCTTTCTGTTTTCTTGGATTTGACTAAATAAAATCTTTAAAAGTTACTTGCCTTCTGTCCCTGAGATCTACACCAATCTTGAAATTAATGAAATGTCTATTTCATAATACAACAGGAATGACTAAATGGATTCATCAAAGCTGTTTATGCATTATGTAACATCTTTAAATTGTGTAATTTGGTAACAGGAACAGAGTATTTTTATGCCTTTTTAAATTATAGATTATTCCTCAGAGTGAATTATTTTGGTTATTATATTCCACAAACGTTATCAAAACAAACTGTAAGAGAGGTGACTTTAAATTGATATGTTAAAATTGAAAGATTCATGTCAGTGTGATAACATAATGATTTAGTAAACAGAACAAATGACTATGAGCATATCCAATATGAAATCTTTTCCAGATCTACCACCCTGCATTAATTGTAATGAGCTGAATCATTGAAGCTGTGATGTAGACCATTAAGTGATTTCATGAAGCTCCTCCAGGTCAGTGTAGCAGTGAGCATTTTATATTATCCTACACTTAAAAGCATGTGCCTGTAATCACACATATAAAAATTATTTTGAATATCTGTTAAAGTTCTGTGTTGCAGTGGTTCATTCATATAAACACAAATTTTATACACTACCACCCACCTACTAATTTAACCAGTACACACAAAACTGTAGAATCATAAAATGGTTTGAGTTGGAAGGGACCTTTAAACATCTCTGCCACAGGCTTTCACTAGACCAGGTTGCACAAAGCCCCGTCCAGCCTGGCCTTGAATGCTTCGTCATGGGGAATCCACAGCTTCTCTGGGCAACCTGTTCCAGTGTCTCACCACCCTCATCATAAAAAATTTCTCCCTTACATCCAATCTAAATCTGCCCTCTTTCAGTTTAAAACCATTGTCCCTTGTCCTCTCACTACAGGCCTTGGTAAAAAGCTTCTCTGCATCTTTCTTATAAACCCCCTTTATATATTGAAAGGCTGCAATAAGGTCTCCCCAGAGCCTTATCTTTAGGTTGAACAACCCCAGCTCTCTCACTCTTCCTTTATAGGAGAGGTGTTCCAGCCCTATGACCATTTTTGTGGCCCTCCTCTGGACCTGCAGTAACAGGCCCATGTCTTTCCTGTATTGGAAACCCCAGAGCTGGATGCAGCACTCCAGGTGGGATCTCACAGGAGCAGAGTAGAGGGGCAGAATCACCTCCCTTGACCTGCTGGCCACGCTCCTTTTTATGCAGCCCAGGATATGGTTGGCTTTCTGGGCTGGGAGTGCTCGTTGGCAGCTCACATCCAATTTTTTGTCCGCCAGTATACCCAAGCCCTTCTCTGCAGGGACACACTCAATCAGTTTATCACCCAGTACTGGTGAGCATCCTGAACCAGGTACAGAACCTGGTACTTGGTCTTGTTAAACTTCATTAATTTTGTATAACAAACATCTAAGGGTTTGGGTTTTTTTTTCAGCATATCTATGTGGGTGTTTACACAGAGGACCATTGAATTCCATTCATGTGCTGTACCTCAGTCTGCTAAGGTAAATTTTGGAAATACAGGAAACAAATTAATGTGATTTGCAAAGATTTCTCCTTCATAGCATAGAATGCAGATTGTTTCTAAAGCCTAAAAAGCTTCTATTTATTTTCCCTATGGCCAGCATCCAGGGCAACCACATGGATAACACCATGATTCAGTAAGTTTGTATCTGAAAATAATGTATCCTGTATTCTATTTGTTAATTAAGTGAAGGATTGGTAAGAAGCAGCAATCACATTACTTGGAATCTTTAATTACAGAAGAGAGTAGAACTTTTATTTCCCTCTCTAAAATGTATATCAATTTATCATTATAAATTAACATTATTGCTGTTTATGTTGTTTATAGACCCAGTCACAGACCATAGCTTCTCTAAGCCAGGGAACATAAAGCAGACCAGAAAAAACTGCCATGAAGGACTTCTAATCAGTAAGTATTTGTGGAGTTCATACAATTAAGAGAATAAAGTAGCCCTTGTTGATTCCCATTTACTCTCAGCCAGGTTGCTTCAGGTACTCAAGAGGGCTGTGCTTTGCAGGAGAATGTGAAACATGAACAAGACACAACGTGAAGCAGAGCAAAACATGAGATGCTCAGAAGACAATGATAAGCAGTGATGACCTCTGCCAATATTGCAA
Organism: Microhierax caerulescens; assembly: GCA_035590215.1. Classification (NCBI taxonomy): domain Eukaryota; kingdom Metazoa; phylum Chordata; class Aves; order Falconiformes; family Falconidae; genus Microhierax; species Microhierax caerulescens. The sequence goes on from JAVJGJ010000037.1 coordinate 52,514,449, forward strand.
TATATGCTGAATTTATGGGGGAGTGGCTCTGCCAAAGCATCCTGCAGGAGAATTGAAGGAGAACAGTGAAGTAGCTTTGCTGATGTTTATGATGGTGATATTCAGGGAAAATGTGTATAGATGTGTATTTGATAACCCTGCTGGACTGAAGCTGGTAGAATGGACTAAACACTGGTCTCCCAAAATTTATATGAGATGAGTAAGTTCTAGGTCATAAAAGACTTGAAAATGAAGACAAGAAGTTACATTTAATACTGAAAATATTTACTTAGATTAACTGACACTAAGAGTTTCTAAAGAGGAAAAAATAATTTGGCTGTTCAGCACACTCAGCATGGAAAATTCAGACATCAGAACAGTTAAAAAGGTGCTCACAGTAGAATGCTAGAGGAACTATTTAAAATGTTCTAGATTTTTTTTCTCTAGATTTTCTCTTTTATGATTTCTCCTAATTATGTGATTATCTACAAGGAAAAGAAAACCTAATGATGAATACAGAAGGGTTGTTCTATACAGCAAGAAAGCAGAATATTAACTCTGGGGAAAAAAATATAAGAAAGCAAAACCTACAGTAGTAAAGCAGGTACACTTCTACCTACATGGATAATAAAAATGCAATTTTTTTTTACTTTTGGTAAAAGTCTCTTGATGTAAAACATAATTGTGGATGGTATTCCAATGACTGACTTGTAAAGTTTCTGTCCATATAAACTGCATTTGAAATGGATGTTTTTAGCATTCAAAGACATGGGGAAGAAATATATTTCTATGTGTTTATGCTGAAACTGCAGATCTTCAACTATATATATATTTCTTAATTTTACCACAGTGCTTGCCAAGATTTTCTCTGTCATTGGCTGCATCACTAAGATAGTGTTTACTAATAGCTCTATAAAGGAACAGTATTTCCATAGCAACAAATGAACAATACTAGAGATATTAATCGTTTTTACATTATCTGTGTACAGCTTGCTGTAAAGCAACATTTTGTAGTTTGATAATTGCCAGACTGGAGTGATTGTACATTATGAGATGATTAGCATAAATACTTAAGAAGATGAAGAATGTCAGTTGAAAAGGAGAAAAAACTGAAGAAAAAGTGGTACTACATTACAAATATTTCCATAAGAACCAGCAGGAAGAACTAACTTCAACATTAGTCATAGTCACTTCCTCTGGTATTAACTATCTGCTACAGATTCAGCCATGGAAGATCTTTCCTAATGTTAGCAACGTGGAGAGAGCCATCTCATTCAGTCACCCAGTTTCTCACTAAAAATACTTCTTTCAGTGGAAAAAAAGTAAGTAGATGTCGATCTTGGTGAACTCTCTTTGCTATTAGGGCACTTGAAAACATGGGGTCATAAATCATGTAAGTGTAATCCAGGGCTTTAATATGTGACATTCCACAACAATTGTAAGCAATCTTAATTTTTTTGTAATGAATCCATAATGCTGGAACTAGCAGTGTTCTTAATCCAGGAAGAGACATAGGTCTAAGGATATTATTTTGGGTTTGTGTTTCTCAAGACATTTGATGAGGAGCATTGCACTATGTTTGATATCATGACCTTAACACTTACTAAATACAGTGGGGTTTACCTTAGTGTGATACTAGTAGAAAAATCTAGGTGGAGTTCAAATACCTTGTATTATTATTATTATTTATACATGTCTGGAAACTAACTATAACGAGCTACTGTAGAGATTAAATACAAACTACTACAAGTCTGAAAAGAACCATGCAGTCACAGATAATGTAATGCTGCAAAGAGAAGATAATTTTAAATGATCATGCCATGATTGTTTTAATGTGCGATATGTCAATAAGCCAGGAACTTGTTAGCTGTGCTATCTGAAATTTGTGGAACAATGAAGAAAGGGAAGGGAAGAGAA
>JAVJGJ010000037.1:52520023-52532683 GCA_035590215.1 Microhierax caerulescens
ATACTCCTTATTTCTTCCTCATTCACCTTCTTACTACACATCTGAATCGACTCCTCACCAAATAAAGCCATAGGCTGTTGTCCTAATTAGAATCTCCCATCTCCCTACACAAAGACATCAAACCCTCACTCACATATCTATCTGCTAATCCAAAAATGTTATCCTCAGCACTCAAATCTTAAGACCTTTTCCCAAAAGACCTCAACAACTAGCTTGTGATCTGGAGGACAGTTAACACATACACTTGCAGCGTATGTATATTCAGAACAATAAAATTGCAGCTGTTGTAAACCAGTTCTGCATTGCAGAATGATAATCCCAGTACAGCAAAATCATGAGTTTTCCATCAAAAGAGGTAGCTTACATAAAACTCTTATTTAAAAAATGCACTGGAAGACAGCTTTTAAATTCAAAGATACATTCTTATTCAAAACATTCATATGAACTAGTTCTGGCTCAGAAATATGCATCATGTCAGAGTCTGTTAGTTTTGGGTTTTGTTATTGTGCTTTTTTTTTCAAATACAAACTCCTAAAAATAGAAATTTTGAGAAGTTAAAACTATTGAAATGCTTAATCTCAAAAAGCTTCAAAAACCTTTTCCTTTCATGTTGTTTTCTTTTTACATATTGAGAATTTTTTATTTTTTTTTTTTTTTAATTATTTGGAACTTAAAAGCTTTCTGAACCACCCATAGTTGCCATTACATTTTTCTAAGAACTTCCTTTCTACCTATGCAAGAAACTTCAGAAGGGTTTCATTCTTTCTTTCTCTGCCTTTTTAGAAAAAACATTTCAATAAATTTCAACAGGCAACAAAACTACAGACACATCTGAAGCCTGTATTCCATATGCATTTCCATGGCTTTCCAAACAAAGGTTTATTTTACTTTACTGTGTGATAAGGTTATAGATCTGTGCTGTAGACTCTCAAAATCTTTGAAAAGTAGGCACACTACTACTAAAGTTAATTGACAAGAAGAGCTTTTACAGCCTTGATAACAGCTGTGATACAACTATCATAACTTCTATAGTTGAATCATCTAGCAAGTGTTTACTGTCTGTGGACAGAAATACATCTTATTACAAACCTGCAGGAATTTCATTCTCTCTACAAATATTGTACTAAATGTTATGCCATATTGTTCTCCTGGCCAATATCAAGACAAATTTTAAAAGGCTTATCTGTAGTTCGTTTCTTTTCCCCTCAGTGTGTCTTTTGTACCTACAAGTCCCTGTTTCCATGCTTGTCCATGGAAAAATTATCTATACACCCATCTACAGCCTTCACAGATACATTTTCAAATTACAGTATATCAACATTGTGTAGTTCCTCATTTCCACACCAGTATAAATATTCACGCTGTTATAAACATTCACGGCAGAGTAAGTGCCATTGATGACTCGGTCTATCTGGAATTTTACTTGTCCATCTCTGTGAAAGCACATATAAGTTCGATAATTACTCATTGCTTCATTAGCACACAGAATAATTCTACATTCCCATCTATTTAAGAACTTTCCTGTTGAGCTGACAATGATTCAATAAGTGTTTTTTCCCATCCTGAATCTAAATATTTTTATTGTTACTCTTTAGAGAAATTGCTCTTGGGTTTTGTTGTTGTTTTTGTTGTTGTTTCTGTTTTACAGTGACACTGAATTTAAAACAAAAATAGATTTCATTATTTATTCATAGGATTTGATTCACCCTGATTGTTACATTACTTTTGATGTTGACAGTTGTTGGTGAATAGTGTGGAAAGCTACAGGGCATTTATTTGACCATGGAATGCCATAAATAATAAACTGATGTTGCCTTGTCTTTGGCTGGGGCTTTGTCATCTTCAAAACAAAAAATTAAAGTATAAAGAATGAAATGACTCTTTGAGTTTTATACTGTCCATGTGAACTTCATGTCTTGCTATGCCATCCATACTGTACAAATATTAAATCTTACTAGGAGAGTTTAGATAATCCCTGTCAAGATGCAAAAATATTAAGAAACTTGATATGAACACTTGCCATGTCATTAAACAACCAACCAACTCGTCTCTTTTTTTTTTTTTTTTTTTTTTTAATTATTATTATTATAAATGGTGCATGCTCAGGAAACTTGGATAAAGAATTAAAAAAAAAAGCAATAAAAAGAAAAACCTTAAAATCAGGAAAATAACAATGTGTAAACTAAACTTCACTGTTTAAGCAAAAGGAAAGGTTGGTTTCTGACAAAAATCATTATGAATAAAATGTGACTTTTAACTGCATTTTTATGATTCAAATGGGTAGGGAAACAATGCGTGTAAGCTTCAGAGTATAACTCTTGGACTCTAGTCAAAGAAGTTATTCAGCAATACAACCACACAGTAATACAGTTAAATAGAAGAGCTGCATCAATGATTGGTGGTTTTAAGGATGAATGAAACTACAGGAAATGTAAAATTGTGTCTCAAAGCCACTGCCTAGATTTGAACTATCCAGTTTATAACTGTCACAGGCAAAACCTACTCAAGTAATTTAAACAAAAGCAGTTTTTTGAATTATTAATATCATGTATTTAGCAAGTAATCAGTAAACTGTACATTCAGGATCAATTCAGCAGATAAACGACAATGTTAAACAGTTACAAACCATTAATAAGCACTTATGAATTTCTAAATGTCCTTCTTCAGCTAATCCCATGTGGTACTGGTCACACATACATACAACTGTGGTCATATGCACATTTACACACACCCTCTGATGGCCAGCCTGCACCACAAGCACCCTCCTTGTCTGGCAGGGTGGGTTCCCCAACTTGAAGACCCACAAGGGGGCCATAACCAGGACCCCAGCACTGCCCCCCTCCAGCTGGGTGGATGTCCCATCCTGGTAGCCACACTGGTGTCACAGGGCAATGGACAGCAATGCAAAACCACATCCAGTTGGAGCTTCTCTAGCTGCCATGGTCGGTCATTTTTAGCACGGTCAGTTTTGTCCAGACACCCTCCCTCTCACGTGTTTTTATTTGACCCACATACAGTGTTCATGCTTGCATTCATTAACAGTACAGTTTTCCCTAGGGTTAGGCCATAAAAGCACCCCTGCAATGTCTTTCATGTTTTAGAGGGCTTGTATTCTGAAAATGGTATCCTTTTGTGTTGCAATACAAACTAAGTGCCCAAAATGAGAGCCACTGTAAGAGTGATCATCACTATTATGAAATTACATTGGTAACAAATCATGAAACAGAGTTCTTTCATGTTTTACCAGTTAAATGTTCTAGTAAAGCTGGTAGGAAATGCTGTAATTCCCAGACTCTTCATTTTGATGATGCATTCAGGCACATCTGATGCACAAATAACTCCTGAAGGAAAAATTCCCAATACTGATATCATTCTATGTGGAGGCATGTTTGTGCTAGTTCTGCATGGCAGCCTCATTAGTGGAGGGCACATATCAAAATAGTTCATGCTGTGGTTTGACCCTGTCTTGTCACAGTGGGACTCTGGCTTCAGATGAAGTTGCATAATTCATGCCCAGTTTCCGAAGTTAATGGTGGATTTAACATGCTTGGTAGCCTTCATCTCGCTGAAAGGTAAGTTTACAAATGTGGACACCTGCAGGTAGGCTCCACCTACAGCTGCTCAAAAATGTTTCAGCAGAACACTGCTCAACTTCAAAAATGTGACTTTGTTGAAATCAAGTTGTTCTACAGGAACATTTCAATTTTGAAGAATTTTTCCACAGGAAAGTGTCAAAATGAATCATTTCATTTTTCCAGTTTCATTCTGATAATGCCAAAACATTTTATTTCAAAAGTATCACCCTGTTTCATTTCATTTGACATTTAGATTACATGGTAATGTTAATTTTAAAACATGTTTATACACCAATGTATCTATACACACATTAGATATTTTTAAATATGACTGTCTGAATTGCTGACATTATAGCATTTCTATGTTTTCAAAACAAAGAACTGGGATGTTGTCAACTGGAATTATGTTCTGGAGACAAAGAGATTAAAAATAAAAGGAAAAAAACATTCTTAGCACCAATTTAGAGAGGTAAAATTTCCTAACAACTGTAAATTCATGTTTCTGGCCAGTGGCACCAGAAAACCCCATTTTTTAATGCAGTGGATGCTGGCAAACCCTTGCAGTGAGCTAAACAGCAAGGCCATTATGTCTACCAAACATAGGACAAGATATAACACTTTGGATCAGTATGTCTTAGTTTAAAATGATCTGCCCACAGTTACCAGTCACTTTTAAGTCACAGGAAAAAAGCTCAATGTTTCATCAAACCTCAGAGCTTTGTAGATCCAGAGAAGGGGTGAATTCATGGACATAAGTTTGTTTACCTTTCTCATTATCTTAGCTAATTAGGTTCAGATGTTAATATACATTAAATCAGCCTTTTTCTTTTGAATGCCTGTGAAGAACACTCAAGAGACAGGATTACAGTATGAAAGCCTTATGCACGAAATGTCTGCGGTCATGATGATAGCTATTCAAGCTCAGACATATCAGCCATCCGGGGAATTTCACAGCTGCCTGACAGGGATCAGGCAAGACCATATATTAGGTAATAAAATCTCCAAGGCATACTCAGCCTTTGGCTCCTTTCCATCTGCCAACAAGAGTGAAAATGAGTACTGGTTCCACTGTGATATACATCTGCCCAATGGTTTTATAAACAACAGGCCAGTGAACAGCCACTACCTTTGGAGGATTTCATCCACTATCCGCTCAGAGCTCGTTTGGCCCCTGATACACAGCGCAGCAATCAAAATCATAATTAGGCTTTTTCTACAGTAAAGATTTTATAGTAAATTAAGCAGTTTGGAAACATACTGACTAATTGTTTAAGGTAGTTGCTAGAGTATTCTGATGCCTTAGACAAGACGAGACGTTTACACTCAAACCCAATGAAAGTGCTGAGGAAAGAAAACACTACCACACTAGGTGTTACTTTCTTCACAGAAAAGGAGTGACTTGCACACAGACATAAGCTGCCACCAATCCCTACATCCTCCTGATAAAGTAAAGCCTAGCTAATATTTTCAGAGGCAACAACAAAACACCACCCCTAAATTTCCATGGTTCCTAAACTGTTGACGAACTCTTCAGCTACTGTGGCAACATTCAGTCACTTAGATTTCTTCAGCACTGCATTCTATTGGGGGATACAAATCACATACATTCATCTTAAAGTTTGCTCAACCAGCTTGGCTTACGTAATAACTAAAACACCTCTCCAGGTAGCCACAAGGCCAACTCATGGAGCAGGTTAACTTCAGTAGCAATTCATGTTTAATTTCCTTCACTACCACTCCTATCATTGTTATGAAATCTATTAAATTAACAGATCCCTGTGACAGTGTTTCATTTCTCATTATAACGAAAAGGCAAGCAGCTAACTGCAGAATTTTCATCAGCTAATGCCTTGTAGTAAATCCATTAGAAAGCCATTGGTATCTAATAGTCTAATCGCTGCAAAGGCCTAGGAGTGACATGGCTGTAATGGGATTGAAGTAGATTGTAGTGCACTGCCTATATTCTCTGATCCAGTTTGGAGATAGCAACGACCTTGCAGGTCATTTCAGTTAATTTAACCAGACTTGGAAGAAAAGAAGGAAAACTGCTTTGATTAAATAGGTAAAGAAAGCAGATGCTGGTTTGTTTACACCTGAAATAGATAAAGTGGACATTATGGCTGGAAAAATACACCATTAACTTGAAAGTAATCTAACGTATCAGTGAAGAGCTGTTGGCAGGACTGAAGTTGATTGCATGTGAGGAATGGCTGCATGTGGTGTAATGAAGCAGGCAAAGTTCTTAAGCGTGCATAATGCACTGAGTTATCAAGTATGCATCTCTTTAGTCCAGAGTAATTTTGCCTCACGGCAGTAGCTCCAAGGCCAGAAGCAGCCTTCTGTCTGATGAATGCCATCCTCTAAAGCTATGCAAACTAGCCAGTTTAAGGGAACAGACTTGCAAACATTGATTCAGTGACTGTGTGAACTATTGGGCCTCTGCAGTGGATGCCATGGAAAAATGGGAGTCGTTGCTTTGCTGAAATCATTTCATGCACCTTGAAACACTGCTTTGAATTCTGTTGTGCCAAACATGGGAGGACGCTCTCCCCTAGCCTTCATCTTAACAAGGTAAATGATTTCTACAGACCTGCTGAAGATTCCCAGGAAAACGATTTATCCCTTTCCATCAGAAATCCCTTTTGGAATTTCTTTTTAGCCACTGACAAAAAATAATTACATCATGGTCACCAAAATGGGGAGGGTATGTATGAGCAAGTGTTTAGCTGACAAATTGCCACAAATGTGCACATATTTAATCATTGCAGCTACAGACTCTTTCAGCTTCCTAGTGTGGACATATCCAAAGTGGTCTGTGAATGGGGCATCATTATCCTCAGAACTGGGAACAGGCCCAATCTTAAAACAAAGCACTGTGGTATCACATGGTGATTATTTAAAATATCTCAGTTTGTCTAAGTGAGGCTGCAGTGTTTAGGATAATTACTGAAATGTGTTATAGTATTTTCAGAAGAGGAACAGACTAGAAATCTGACTTGCAGTCTGAGCAACATCATTTAGACATTGCCTTTTATTCCTTTTGCATGAAAATGGAAGCTGTGTCTTGATTAGTGCTAGTCTAAGACCCTGATAAATAATATTTGTAAAACTATTATTTATCAGAATAGGGAAAAAGAATTAAACAGTCTCCTTCACCTATGTAGGCCATGTTCAGATCTTTTAGGCAAATGTTACCATTGTTGCCACACATGTACTAATGTCTAAACTGAATGTTTCATTGAGTATATTTTTTTCCTTTTTCATGCTGTACTCATCTTGGAAAATCACAAAATAGTTCAGTCGGGTCCTCCCAGTTTTATGGAACACATCTCAAAATTTAGAAAGGTTTTTAAAAGTTGAAAAAATCAATGTTTTCTAAATTTTTGACAGTCCATTTTATTGGATCCATGAGACGGTGCCTTTAACTATAAGTTAAAGATGCAGTGCAAGACTTGTGGTTCCCCACTAAAGGGCATGAGTAGAAAGTACCTTGTTAAGAAAATCAGATGCTGAATGTATTTTCTCAGCAATGCTAGTCTATGATGAAAGGAGTAGAGTTACAGAGTCATCTAGAAACCAGGAATTGCAGGTAGACAGTGGAACAGAGAGTGAGACTTACATAGAATATTGGCATTGACAGGCAGTCTCAAACTGGGCATGTCATTCCTGCAGCTACTGGGACCTTGTGAGAGTGTGTCTTCAGCAGTAACTCCCTCTTCTAAAGGCTGTGGGACATGTTGGACCTATTCTGATTCCACACTGGTGAAAGTGACTTCAAGGATTTACTCCTCATGCAAGCCATAGTCAAAACAAAGTTAGATCTAAATGAAAGAAAAAGACTTGGCCAGGTTGCACCTGCTGGAAATCTGCTTCTGTAGTTTGAAATTACTTCTTTGTTTACTTCAGCAACTTGATAATCTAAAACAGGCACTCTGGAAAGAAACATGAAAGATTTAACTGTATGTACATTTATGTGTTCATATCAAGTCTTCAAAAGCTTGAAACTGGAGATCTGTGTGCAAAAATCAGTGCACACCTTCAGAGTAATTGGTTATAATAGATCTAAAGAGTCCAGGTGTCACATGGTGTAAGTTGTGTCTAGGGGTTATATTCTTGACTGTGCTTACGCTCTACGTAAGAACTGAAGTGCTGTCTAATGATTTTAGTATGACATCTCTCTTCATAAATGTCCTCATTATTTCTTTTTTTGCATTTAAATATACAGAAGCAATGTCCTTAAGTGTACTTTTCTAGTAATAAAGATGATTCCCGTGCCATGAAGGAAGAGACTGTTTTCCACAGTTTGTATTATTTTATTTAATAAACAATAATAGGAAAAGGATTTGCTGGAGGTTCAGTCATTTTTAGGTTGTAGCATATATTAAGTTGATAAACAATAGTGATAAAGCCATCTCTGTAACTTTTCTACCCTTCAGAATAAAAAAAATTGAAACACCTTTAAACTTTCCTCCCTATAATAACAATTTGACAGTCTGGCAGTGCCTCTGCATTGTTAGATATAGCTTTGTACACTGGCAAAGTTGTACCTCAAGGTTAATCAAGGCAGACATCAAAATATGAGTTCTTTGTACCTCAGAGGTACCAATACTCTAAGAGCAGTCCTCCAGCCCGACAGCTCACTAGTAAAGGCCTCCTCACCAAGCAGAGACTAGTGCTACCCAATGAAGAAAAGGATAAAACAGGGCAGCTGGACCCGGCTTTTCTCCCATTGGCAAGAGAACTTAGAAAAAACATTAGCTTTTTGTGTCACATAATAATTTAAAAAATCCTATTGGCAAGCAAATAATTGGACTGGATTTCACCCTCGGGAAAGAGATCTGAGGAGATGCTATTTCAGAAAGCTGGAGTAAGCAGGGAAAAATCCCAGCTGGTAGTACACCTGAAAGTAAATATATACACTTATTCAAAAGAAAGGGGAGTAGAGAAGAGCAGAGCAGAGCAGAACAGAGGAGAGGAGTCAAGGATATTTTTTCCATGTAAGCTGACTCTGAAATATTATGACTGCAGGACAAATGCACTGAAAATTTTATCATTGTGAAGAACGATTTTTAATCCTTTCCTAGCCTTTTAATACAATGAAGTAGTTCCTTGGCAAGAATTACACGATGAAAAATAAATATCTTTTATGCAATTATTGTTATTTACAACAGATGTGTAATTAGTTATGAATATAGCAGGAATCTTAAAAAAAAAGTGTTCCCTCTACTATGAAATGTAAAGATTTTCATCCTGAAACATGAAGTTCTTCTCAGTCCCAGTACAGCAACTTCTGATTGCCTGCACAAAACTCTGCTTTCACAGTTTCCATGTGCTCCTTCTTATTTGCAGCTTTGAAAAACTGCACTGGGCACAGACACTCCACCCAGGCCTCTCAGATTTCAGAGTGGATTCACAAATTCCCTGTTGTTGACTGGTGACATGCACCTGCATTTTGCACCTACATTTAACATCAGCAGTGACTTATGACCACATCCACCAATGTGTTGCAACCTCCACAAAAGCACTTCTTTCCTTCTGCACACTTTTTCCAAAATCCTGAGTGAAAAGACATGCTTTGCAGTATGCTGGGGAGGGCAATAGCTTCAGCTACAATTACCCTAGACTGGTGATAAAAATTAAGAGACTCCGATGCCTTACTGAGAGTGTTGATTGTTAGCATTGCCATTAATGCATGGAGTTATAGGGGAGCTTTCCCCCTATACAGAAGGGGAGACCATATTCTTCTGCACAGTCATATAAGTGACAAAGGGCCCTCAGACTCCTTGTACTCTCTTTACTATTTCACTATGCTATTCATCCAGCAGTTCACAGCTGGCCTCTGCCTAATATCAGTTAGGAACTAACCAAAGAAGGCAAGACGAAATCCCTGTACCATATCCTGAAGTTTTAAATGTTAGGCACCGTTGTGTGACAAAGGGAAACAACATGGAGCCAGTGTGTAAGTATAACAGAAGTGTGCTTTCCAGCTGGTGGACTACTATATTTTTCACTGGCTGGACTTTTAAAAGGTCATTCAGGCAGAACGCCAGGTAGAATAAAGTGTGAAAACAAGGAAGTTTCAGAAAGCAACCATGAGAATAGATGTTGCAAGGGCAAAGATTAAGTGTGTGTTATTTAGCCAGAATAGTACAATTGGCCTTTGAGAGGTTCTTCCCTGTCAGGTTTATGTTGGAGCTTTTAGTGATGATGGCTGTTCAGTATGACGACAGATAAATTACAAAATCTTGGGGGAATAGCTTTTAAAGAAGAGGAGGAGATGCTTTTGTTTCCCTTGGACACTGTGGTAAAAAAATGTTACACAAACATTTCTCTCCCTGCCATTACCTACTGTTTTTTGTTTGTTTGTTTGTTTGCTTGGTTTTGGGGGGAGAGTTACCTTACAGTCTGTTCTTTGATGTATTCCTCTGCCAACCCCCACAAACATCTGTTCAAGCACAACTAAGGGACAACAGAAGGGCAGGAGACTCACATGTTGAAGGGAGAAGGCAGGAGTGATTAAGCTAGTACTGTTAGTAAGGGAAAGGTCCGTGTCCCCATGATGGCTGCTAGTGAATAACTAAATCACTAGGATTTTTTGGAAAAGGCTAAAAAATGAGATATATTTACTCTTTTTTAACTTTACTGTATATTTAAAGCAAGATGAGGAAAACAAGATGCAATAAGATCCAGCTAGGGAACCACACTGGTATCATTGGTAATGGGACTGCTGCATCTTGCTTAGCAAGAAATTTATATTGCACAAAAATCAAGAGAAATTTCTTCAACACACAGTCTTCAAGGAGCCAGTATTGGTCCAAAAAGCAATCAGATGGCGGTTAGTCACTGCCCAGTGCCTGGAGTCAAGCTAACCTAAATATGTCAAACCTCAAAACTCTCATTTAACATCTTTCTCAGAAGTGACATTCATCTGAAATGCAGAAACAAAAGATTAACATACAATAAAAGTCGTCCACATATGCGAGACTTAAATTATATATAAGCCTAGAAGAAGGGCTATAAAGTAGGAGGTAGATTCAAATAGATACAATTTTTTCTTTCTTATTTTGTGATGAATAGCTAGACAGCAATTAAAATACTCTACAGAACAGAATTAAGACTCTGCTTGTGCTCACACTTCATATTAAGCAGCTGTAAAAATAGAGTTTATAACTGGCTAAGGATAATCAATAATTCAGTAAATGGCTTATCAAATAACAAATTTTATAGATTGTTTATAATTGCTATAACTTCTTTGATATTCTTAAAAACCTCTGAAATGTGTTATTCATGTCTAGAAGATGGCATTAGTTGATTAACTCTGGAACTTTAACAGAATCTGTTGATCATCCTTGCTAAACCTACATAGCAATATTTTAAAGTGAGTTTAGAATTAGCAAAGTATTGTTATTATCAAGTAAACTACAATTAAACATCTCTAAGACAAGCTTGTCAATGGTCTTTGTTATTAAATGAGGAGAGAAATTGTAGATACATTCTTAAAAGCCTAATCTTACAGCAATTTTTCCCCATCAGAAGACTCAGAAGCAAAACAATTCCTCCCACTCACCCCCCTCCTACTTGCTTCTCAAAAAAAAAAACCCAACACAAAACCAAAACCAAACCCTATAAAAAACAAGCCTTTTTATATCTCATGAAAGAGGAAAAGATCCAAAAAACAGTTAATAGCTGAGAAGATAGTTGGAAATGATTCAAGTTAGGTTCTTTAAGTAAACAATTATTATTTTCTAAATGAATAGATTTATTTGCATCTGGGGAGTGGAGGGAAAAAAAAAAAAAGACACAAAACACCATAAATTACTATTCCTAATGCCAACAGACTTTCACAGTAAGAGTCTTCGGTCTTGAGAGTTTTTCTCTCCTTTCAGATTTTTTTTTTTTTTCATGTTTCCTGAAACCATTTCTCCCTCCTTGCCTCATTTTAACAGAACAAGTTAATATGCCACGCTGAAACAGTGCAGTTTCTATTTCTTGAGTGTTCTTTCAAATAAAAAACAGTAAGGACAGATTAGTCCAAAGAAAATTTTCACTAGGTTATACATTCAGAGGTTTGGAGGAACATAAAATTAATAGAAAAGTTGAGAAAGAAAAATGAGAAGGCAATAATTTTTTTTAAATAAAAAGAAATACAGAATTTTTATAATAGTCTTTTGACTGCAAAAAGGCAGTACATTCATCTTAACAAGAGCAAGAAATAATGGCTATGGGAAACAGGGAGGTAACCATGTGAAACTCCTTCACAAGTGTACATGCCAGTGAAACCAGGGATGTTACTGAAATGAGAATATTGAATCTGCATCTGCAGTGATTGTGACATTGTTATGTCCTCTATAGTACTGAGGAACCCTTATTCTGACTTTGGAGGGAAAGGAAGACAGGGGCTACATTTTCACAAACACAGGAATGACCATTTCCCACACCCTGTTACAGCTCCGCTTATTTCTGTTTCACTTCCACAGTTACATTTCAAATAACCTGAATGCACATTTTCTTCACTCAACCTCTGGATTCAGATTAGAAAATAAATGTAAAAGTATGAATATGTTTTTTTTTTTTCTGGAAAATTATTGTTCTACAGTTATGAATATATTAGAGAATTCCTTGTCTCTGTAACCCTGGAATTATTTTAGGATCAGTTGCAAACAATAGGGGCCTATGAACAGATATTCCAAATGTCACATCACATTTTAATCCTGGCTGTAGGGACCACTTGGTTAGTTTTCTGCCCCATGTTTTTGGCAAGTAGTAATCAACAATTGCTGCTGGAAAAGCAGGCTGAGCTTTTCCCCTCTAACAAAGCCCTTCCAGTTCCCTCTGGCAAACAAATATTGTCAGCAAAGGAAGAGGAGCAGCAAACTGCTAAACGTTGGAGTAATTTTGTTTCATTTCTGCATCCTGAAAACAAAACAGTAAGACCTCTTTCCTGCTCTTCTTTGTATTCTCCAGTTCCTTCTCTTGTTCCTGTGCCAGGGAGAGTGGAGAAGAAACACCTGCAGGTTTTGCCTCAGAAGGCCTGGTGGAATGATCTGTGGAAGCTTTGAGGAAGCAGATTTGAAGATGATTGGAA
>JAVJGJ010000037.1:52537047-52560371 GCA_035590215.1 Microhierax caerulescens
TAAGTATAAAGCATTAAACTGATACACTGACAGCTTCTCTGCCCACTACTGTGCACTTGTAAAACAACGTTCAACTAAAAGTTTAAAATTTCTTGAAAATCCTAAAAAAAAAAAAAGTAATTGAACAAAGATCATGCAATCACATCCATTCAGCAGTACAGAGGAAGAAAGTTGTTGGGACCTATCTTTTCTTGTGTTTTTTTAACATACCACCAACAACTTCTGTTTTTCTCCCATAAAATCTGTTCTCATTAATAAAACGGAAACCAATGTTCTTCAGTAAACTTGAATACTGCCTTTTAAATATTGCAAATCATTGACCTATAGACAGGTAAGCTCATTCTGTTAATCTGTAGCGTTTTATGAACCTTTATATACAAATCATCTGAATAGACAAGCTAAGTATTCTGCTGTACATTGTTTCTGCAACATAAATTTTTGCCTTTTGAGGGAAAGAATTTTTATGTATTTGCTTGAACTAATTCATTACTTAAACTAGGTTAATATAGTAAAGGCTTCTTCTTACTATATAGTTTGTGAGAACATATTGCCATACACAGCATGAGCCCTGAGAGAAATGTATTTATAGAATAAAAGCCTTCTCTACCCCATTTGCTATACAGTATACATCCACACATGTACAAAAACCTTGAAATGCAGACATGTGTGAATGCTGTATATTTTAAAAGGTTTTTCCATTGCAGTAGTTCTAACTGCCTGTGAACTTAACCTTTATGGTTCTAATATTATTCCCATGCTACAATCTGGGCAGTTCTAAAAACATGCAGAGGTTTGCTGCTAGATTTTTTTATTCTTTATTTAATTTCTGATAATCAACAAAAAATAGCATTATAAATAAATAGCATCTTCCACCTTTAACTGGGAAAATCAGAAATCCAGAGTAATGTGTATATCCCAGTCTACCAACTGAAATCAACAGCCATGCTCTAGTTTCCAGAGGAAAAAATTCTTTAGCTGTTGCTAAGTTACGCTGAATACCCATTGAATTACACATGAAACCTATGTTAATTCCAAATACAGTCATTATGAGTGACAGTATTACAAAGAATACTGAATAGATTCAAAATAATAGAAAACCAAATTAAAGAACTGTCATCACCTTTTGCTACATTTTCCTCAGCCTTTCTGGACTTTTTTTAAAGATAGCTTAGCTGTTAGTCAAAAAAAAAAAAAAAAAAAAAAAAAGTAGTCTTATTGGTTCTTTTACAGTACAAACCAGTTCTCTGCCTCTGTAGTACAGGAAGCAAGTCAAATTTCAAAGTACAAATCAGAGAATGAAAACAAGCAAGAACAGCTGGACTATGCTGATATACACACTAAATTCAACCACAAAATAGCTATATTTTTCTATGCTTTTAAAAAATGTCCTAACTTGTCACTGTTTCTTCTGCCGTTGCTGGAATTACACCTTGGCCGGAGCTCAAGGAAGTTTTAAAGTAGGACACTTACCAAGCAGGTGATGGTAATCACTCTTCGCTGCCATAGTCCTGACACTCCTGTCCGTGGCTGTTTGATTTGGAGCAGCACTGACACTTCTGCAGCAGACCAGAGCTGCACTCACTGCCAGTACTCTCCTCGGTAGGAGAAATACTGTATTCTTAAGAATGCAAGGAAAAGAAATCAAAGCTACAGTCACAATGAAGCTGTATGACTTTGTGAGTGGGATTACATGCCATAGTTGTTCCAGCAGTAGGGGCTGAACTTGATGACCAAGGAGATCACATCCAGGCCTTTGCCTTATATTTTGGTGGCCTGCATAGTTATACCTACTTCCCGCAAGGCCAAGGAAATTACATAAGACATTTATAAATTCCCAAATGTATATTCTTAGAAACTTAGCTTAGGATGCTCCCACTGGGAGCCAGAAATAGGACTTCCTCTGCTCCTCATACAGGAATGATGGGAGGTTGCTATCCAGCTTCATGCTTTGGAGATGACATTACTAATGCTCTAGTTAATAACTGCATCAGTGAATATCATTTCCTTTCTTCATCTTCAGCTAAAATTGTTGTTGTAAATTGTTGTAGCTGAAATGAATGTTGCTATTTGCCCTCATAGGTGAAACACCAGCATCTGTGACAATTCTGCTTGTGCTGCTAGCAGCAAAGCTGTAGCCTTTATGGGATCTGTCTTCTCTTTGCACAATATTTCAGACCACATTTTTTATTTCCATAGACTACACATAGCTGCATGAGCAAGAGTGCTGACCAGGGCATAAGAAGTGTTAGAAAAAATCATCTAACAGCTTCCATAAGATCTGCTGTGCTCTACTAGTGCAATTACAGCACAAGGTTGCCCACTGATCACTCATGCTTTGGAACCAAATAGGCTATTTCAGTGGGAAGGGGGCTACAATGAACATGAGGCTAACTACTTGACCACTTGCAGGGATGAACAAAAGTTAAAGGATGTTATTACAGGTATGGTCCAAATGTCTCTCCAACACTGACAGGCTTAAGCCATCAACCACCTCTCTAGGAACCCTGTTCTACTGTTTGACTACCCTCTTGGTAAAGAAATGGTTCCTAGCATCCAGTCTAAATCTCTCCTGGTGCACCTTTGAATGATTCTCACACATCCTATCACTGGATATCAGGAAGGAGAGATCAGAACCTCCCTCTCTTCTTTCCCACCTCAGGAAGCTGTAAAAAGCAATGAGGTCACCCCTCAGCCTCCATTTCTGACAGCCCCAACTCCTTAGCTGCTCCTCACAGAGCAAGCCTTCCAGTCTTTTGTTAAAACTGTTACAGCAGCCTTTCTACTGAAAAGTGTGAATCTGATATTTCTTTCTTATTCTATCAAACACCAAGATACATTGCATTACATCATGATTTACAGCTCTTGGTTCTTAAAAGACTTGCAAAAGAAAATCACTGATTAGATCCCTCTCACTCACAGTGATGAAGGTAAATCTGTGATTGTGCTTAAGGAGTTTAGCAAACAGAGCTCATGGCTTTACTACTCGAGTATAATATTCAACTAGGCCATTGACAGCACAGTTGATAGCACAGACTGCAGATGGCAGATGTGCAAATCCAGTCACTCCCAAATTTCTCAAAATGTACGCCAAAGTATGGTGTAGTCCATGATCTTCCACAGACATGCAAATACCATGTCTGTGGAAATTGTCATAATTTGACTCACTGCATCACTGACAAACTTACTGTTTTGTTCAGGTATTTAAAAGAATGAGTATAATAAGCTATCAGCAAATAGCAGTTTCCTCCATGCTCAAGTAGGGCAGCTGCCAGGTCTTGTCAGAACTTTCTGAACTGCACCACTAACTGCCACAGACTCTTCACAATCCTGCCTCAACTAGTTTGCACAAGATTTGCACTTGCATGTCCATATTAAGATAATAAAATACATATTTTGACCACTTTCAGCTTTGTTGCATAATTCACATAAACTTTTCACACTGATTCCACTGAAAATGTTGTTAAAAGTCAGGCACAGCCATGCTCTTTAAGCAAGTCTGCTTTTTTTTTTTATACCAAAAGTCTCTGAGATTATGTCTTGGGACAAAGTATCCTGACCTTATTTTTGCTTTTGAAAAGCATAACTGTTGCTTTGTCACTCCTTTTTCTCTTATGTTCCTGACTTACTGACAGGCATTGGTAAACAGTATACTATTTTATTAATATTTGCTCCACCTCTTTTGTATCACCTCCTTCTGCCAAAATGTGCAAGTGAAGATTTGCAATCAAGGTTTATCTTTCACTCCTGTCATTCAGTTTGGAGTTACACTTCTGAGGTTTTAAGATAGAACTCTGAGGTCTATGTGTTCCAAAAACTAAGTTTTTTTTTATGAAAACTGTAACTTTTTCTGCTTGCAGTTGAGCTATACAAACACTTACTACTAGTAGTTCATGAGGTTTACTTGTAGTAGCAAAATATATCTTCCTGTGCTGCTGCATTGCCATTTCTTGAACTCTTCCTGCAGATATGCTTGTCTAATAGATGCATAAGAAGTGTTTGTCAGTACTTTGATTATTATTATATTCTGTTTTCACAGAATTACATATTGGTGGGTGCAGATCACTAGATTGAAACAACTTATTTCTTGCTTTCCCTTCACTCTTTCAGCACTTGTCTATTTCTCAGAGATGCTCTTTGAACTTCATTAGTCTCAGTGTGGATTTTAACTGGTCATCATCTCAAGTACATCTTCTAGCTCTCTTGGGTGGTGTGAGGTCTTTAAATGCTTTATTGTTTTGACTATTTTGGATCAGATCTAATGCTTTCTTTTTCTAAGGAAAGATCAAAGTAATTTGTATGCACTACTCTGATTTGCATTTTGTTGTGATTCAGTTTGAGGTGACATTTCCTGCATTTGTAAACACTGTGATTAAGTTTTTGTTGTGCACTTTTATTGTGCTTCTATGTATTAAAATGTCATAAAAGTTACTTTGACTTCCATCAGACCTTCTAGCATGTCATTCTTCTGGAATATCTCTTGTGCAGTTGAGTACTGTATGCTGAATAGTCTTTTGAAGTGCCATATTTAGAGTGGTGAAAGTGGTTACTTTGCTACTTTCTTCTTCCTGATTTATCTTTACACTCTGGATCTGATTAACTTGTTCATTTGGAAGTGATGTGGCAATGGAACAAAGGAGGGCTGTCAAGTTTTGTTATTATTATTTTGTTTCAAAGGTCTACCCTATCTAGTACTTGCTTATCTTCTGCAGTCATCAAACTTACCTGCCTAGATGGCTTTCCCATTTTCCTGCTAATAAATACCCAAATACATTTAATGCCAGAATTCCTTGTCCTCTTTGACCCTAGCTATTTGTGGCAATTAATCTATTGCAAGCAACACTGGCATCAGAGGTGTAGAAAGTTTGGTTTTTCATTGTTCTGGTAGATATCCCATGCAACTTAATGCCTTGTCAAATTATTACTTTTTAAATTTTCATTTACTTATGTTTATGGATACCCTGTGTAGATTCCATGAACAGATCCATTCTTATCTACTGATTTCATTTCAGGTTTGGTTTATCTAGTTATTGACATTTTCCTTGAACATATTATTAACGTTCTACGTGAACTGAATATTCAATGAATGTGCCAAATTATATGAATACAAATGCTGACCGTGGTGTGCTGTGACCTATGTTTTTTCTTAATTTGGTTTCAGGGATGTGACTACTTTGATCTTTTGAAAATTCGGAGGTTTTCCTTTAGATGGTAACACATTTTAATGTTACCATCTAAATGTTTTACCATTTAATGTTAAAATGTTACCATTTTAAGATGGTAACACATAACTTGATCATTCCGTTTTTGTTAATCTCCTTTGCAGCCAAGGACGTAATGTGACTGCTGCCGAGTTCCTCATCTGCAATGTATCCCACAGTTACATCCCACTGCACGCCTTGTACTGTTCTGCTGATACGTGCAACACATTCGTGCCAGGAGATTTGTGCAGTGATGTATCATGACCATCTTCCCTAGTTTTGTACTTGGCCAGTAGGATGAAACTGATACTCTTTACAAGCCTGTCATGTCACTACCTTTGCTGTACTTTTTCTTGGAATAATATGCCTAGTGTATTATCCTGACTCTTTCGCTCCTTTCTATCTCCTGTGCTTGTTTGTTCATATCACTACATGCATGTCATTACCGACATCAGGAAGAAATCTCATCTGTTCTTCAGATGTCTTATGTTCACTTCTGTACTCGATACACATTTTGTCCACAGTATTTTCTCTTTAACACTTTTTGAGTCTGATCTCATTAAGTTTGATCTCCTTTATTATTTTATACTAATTATGAAATCTGTGTAGTAAGACATCCCCTTATTAAGTGTCACAAAAAGCCTTGGTTCCCTGCACAAAAAACTTGATGTTTTGTTACCAAATTAATTTACATACATAATGATGTGGGCTGAGAGTATTAAGATATGCATTTTACTTACCTAAATTGTCCAGACAAATATTCCCATCACCAAGAAAAATAAACTAGACATACTAGATTTTTTTTACTAAGTCAAATCCAAAGAAATTGGGCCTTTTCTGTCCAGCTCTGGAAGCCTTTATCCAGTAGAGGTTATAACAGATTATGACAAATTGCTGGTTTTGAAGTCCCACAGAAAATAGCTCACACATCATAGTACATCATAGCTAGGGGACTTCCATTTCACCATTACATTCAGAACAATAGATATAAGGTTTCAGGCAGATACAATAACACATGACTGTTCAACATACTTCATATTTAATACAGGATTACAAAATTAAAACAATGGTTTTATGTTATCAGTCGTGCTGTGCAATATTGTTTCTTTCAACAGATGAGATCCTTGAAGGGAAGTTTGCTTCCTTACACAGGCCAAATAATTACCTGTTCTCTTGAATGCCATGTAAGATCACGATCTTTGTTTATTCATTATTGCTCATGTTTTACCATTGTGATTAATTTTTAATCCACCATTGTCTGAACAAGACTAAATAACGATACTTTTTCTACTTCATAAGTGATAGAAATGTCTCAGTGCTTCAGGCTACTGTGCTTATTGAGTCCCTTTACTTTCTACCTTGTAAGAAATACCTTTCTTATTCTCACAGCTGGGCATTTGAGGAACTACTGTATCAATAAATAAATAGCCACATTTTCTTCCCCCACCCCCAACCAGTCCTCCTGGGCTTGAAGAGTTGCATATAACCTCCCTGTAATAACTGAATTTCAAAACATTGCTATTATAAACCCTGTTTGCTTTCTCTCCTTAGGACACTGACACATGCAATTTCCTTTTCTTGATTGTAGTCATTGTGTTGGGGTGAGAGCCAAAGCACAAGCGAGAGACTGCCCAATAAAATATCATCCTTCCTCTATCATTCTCACTGTCAAGAATATCTGGGATGAGTGCCTTGGCTTTGTCTTGGAAAATAAATAACAACTTGTTTCTTTTTTTAAGGGCATATTTTCAATTACTTTTCCCAGGTGTTATTAGAGAGCGATTTCCAGCTCTTCTCAGCAAGGCAGAGCCAGAAGAAAGAGAAACCTCCTAGAATTATGAAACTGTAAGTTATCGAGCAAACAAACACAAGGCATTGCAACTTTATTGCATGAGAGTCAGCCAGAGAATGAAGCTCTGAGAGAGATGATTTGTGGAAATGCCAAGTAGTAACACTCTACATTCATGACCTTATCCAAATTTTAGCCCTGGCAGCCACTTTTGTGAATGACTCAAACCGCAGCTCAGATTCATCAAGTTTTAAATCACTGTATCAGTGGGAACAAATCAGCATTCCTTCTTCTATCACTAGACCTTGCAGGGTCCTTGCTTAATTATCCTGACTGTTGCACAGGATTAAAGCTATTCTTATGTCAAGATCAAGATTTAATAACTGTAATTTGACCATTTTTTTTTAATACCATCAAATAAGATGCCTTTTTTTCCAAGTCCAATTGACTGTCTTACTATCCTACTGTATCATGTCCAATTACTCATGCAGCAGACAGCTTTACATGACTCTAGCTGGGATTAAAACATATTAAACAATGTCTAACCATTTCTGCTATTACTTCCCAATTTGCCAGGTGCAACACAAGAACGCAGACATAGTGATACAATGTAAGAAGTTGTAGCCCAAAGATGTTTCCACAGCCTTGTTCAATGCTTTCTCAGATACTTGTTTTAAATATCTACTAAATTTTATAAATATATAAAATATATAAAAAAATTATAAATATCTACATTTTAAGCCCTACTGGTGGCTGTCATAAAGGAGCTGAGGATGACAGATGTCTATTTTCTGAAGAGCATTTACATTCTTTTTAGGGTTTGTGCCTCTAGCATCAGTTTAGTGCATGAAGAACAATAATCTGAAAAGCAAAGATGGGCAAGAAGAGGAACACAACAAAAATGAGAGAATTAAAATGTGGAAGAACCTACAATGGAAAAAAAGGGAAGACAAGAATGTAATTGAAAGAAAATAATTCAATGAAGTATCAGAAATTAAAATAAAATAAGGGAAAATTCGAGGACTGTGAAGAGCATTAATTGAGGAAAACATAAATAAATTTAGCTTTTCCTGAGTGAGTTTCCCAGTGTGGTGAGGTGTGTTCACCGGATTCTGAAGGAGTTGCAGACACTTAGGGATATCTCAGGATACTATCACAGCCAAAAGCTCTTCTTTTTTTAGACTTCAGGTGTCATGTCCCCATTGGAAGTGACAAATTGTTTTTGGTAATAATAATAATTTTCTAATACTAGTCATTTTTTTTCTCTTGCTTCTGCATTGCAGAAGTTCTTCACGTGTGTCCACATGCAATGCCCTTTACTGAGGATGCTCATTAGTTTTCAATAAAATTAATGAAAAACCCATGTCTTGAAAGAAAAATATGGAAGTACTATAAAAGATACAGACATGTGTTTTCATGTCTTCATGTACATGTATCTATATGCACGGATGGCAAAGGTAACTGTTTTCCTCATTCCTTCTTTCATTAGCTGCCGGTTTTATGCCACTTCTTTTCCTTGTCTTCTTCCAAGCTGTGATCATTCTGCCTCTTGAAAATACCTCTTTCAGGTACCTTTGCCTATTTGGATAATACTGCAAACACTTCTGAGTGATTTGGTTTTGCACCAAACTGTTACAGTCTCAAAGTCATGATGCAGTATCAATATGGGCTCACTCCAGCTTGTCTTCTCACAGCCTGTAATTTTATATTCCAGAACTTTTGAGTTCTACAGCCTTGTACTTACTTAACTTATTATTTTTTTATCTCGTAATTAGGTTCCATTCATCAGGAATGACCTTCTTTGGAGATGCAAGTTGTGAGGACTTTATGAGTCAGTAGGATTGGAAAAGAGACTGGATGGAGAAAGAAGATTTTTTTTTCTATGTTGTGAAGAGTTCTTCGTGTATGTGAACACTACTGTCCAAGAAGGGTAAAAAAAAAAAAAAGAAATAAAATTGACAAAAACCCAAACCCAAATGAAAAAAAAATATATATTTTTAGGAAAATAAAAAAAAAAAAAAAAAAAAAAGGAATGAGACACAAGCATGGAGACACAGTATAGTTGTGACCAGCTAATGAGGTGGCTGGTCTGCACAAGAATGGGCTGAAACTACATTTACATTTCCCTGAGGATATGAGAATACACATTTATTAGGGAGGGTAAGCTGCCTGTTCTGTCTGCAATGAACAATTTATGCACCTGCAACTAATAGAGAAGTATGAAAAAATCCATACAATTGTATGGGCAATGTAAAATTCTATCATTTCAGTGGAACAACTTTTACACTTTCAATGTGGTAAACAATGGATTTTCTTGGCCCGTTAAGAAAAGGACACATCTTACGTCAGAGTCTGATTCTTAATCAGAATCTTAGAGAAAAACCTTTCAGCAGAAGGTACTAAAAAAAAAAATTAAAAAATCCAAAATGCATATGGTATTTCTTTTCCAAGAAATGAGTATCTCAGTGAGCAATGTCACTGAAGCTGAATTTTGATTGGCATTAGGCACAACACTGCAGACATAAGACTACGTATTGAATGCAGATTTTGTTTGGGTTGCATTCAAGTAAACTGATAACATGCTGCTATTTTGTGATTTATCAAAAGTTATACACAAAATCATTTACTCCATTAATTCAATATTTATCACAATAAGGTAATTATGAACTTATTAGGCATAATTTATTAGTGGAAACAGATTTACACAGAATTTTATTTTCTTTGCTGGAGATCCTACTCAGATATTTATTTTTATTATTATTCATGTTCTTCTCTGGAAGTAAATTGTGCTCTACATTGTAATTTAATACTACATCTGTGATAATCACATTGAGAGGATCTACACTTCAGACTGAAATAGATTATAAGAGGAAAAACATTTAAACACTTCCTGTAGAAATTAATCTTTGTAAACAACTCATCAATTTTTTAAGACAAGTATTGACCTTAAAATTGAGTTATCATCACCATTTACCTAGTGCTTTTCATTCTTAAACTGCTTTAAGCAGCTAAAAAAAGTTATATATGAATGATAAGTTATCTGTGGCAGAATATGTTTAAGTTGCTCAGGAAAAAAAATAAATCAGAATTGACATTTACCAGTAAAACTTCATAAAATGGACTTTTTCAGATAAGAATACCTAATTCTAAATCAGATCCTCCATAACCAAATAATATTAGTATAATTATTCACTTCATCATGAAAGGAAATATTCTTGTCTAAGGTAATCTTATTGAGAAAATCAGTTTAACTTCTACACAGGATACAATGAAGCTTTTGACTGCATCTTGGCAATTTTAAGAGAAGGAAGAGAAAAAGTGTAATTTTTAGTGAAGGGAACAACAACAACAAAGCAATTTCCTAGAAAGGTGGGTTTCGGAAACAGTTATGCTTCATTGTTCATCAATATAATTTGGTGAGCTGGTGATTTCTGAGAGTAACACAAAGACGATTTGATAGCATAAATGCCATCTTGATGTTTTCCTGACTATATACATCTGCTTCCTAACCACCTGTGAGGGAGAAGCTGTGTGAATTAGTGAGCAACATGGAGTCACCTAATACTGCCCAGGAAGCCTGAGGCAGGTGTGGGGTGTGTTTATTCAGCTAATTGTGTTACTTATGAAGCACTTATTCCACAGGTTTTCTTTAGGAAACAAGAACCTTTTTACCCCATGTTGAGTCTCCTGTGCATTTTCAGTGTTTAGCTGTAAAACCCTGAGATAAAGACCAATGCAAACAGATACCTTGACAATAACAGAGTATTTGAGGACCCAGAAGAAATCGTTTGCTCACACTTTGCAGAGGCTGGTGATGTTCCTCTCCTGAAATCAATCTGTGTTCTGTAAATAAATTGTTAATAAACACACCTGCTTATTGGCATCAGCCAAAGAAACAGATAAAATCCCCAGCCAATTACTCTTCTGTTGTAGGAATCAGGTTTGCAATCAGATACAGACTGTCTGTCCTTTGGGGGTTCTCTGTGGGAATGCTTTCTGAACTGCATACATATCACCCTATCAGAAGAAAAAGGGAAAAAAATAAAAGCAACTCAGCAAGCCGCAAGGATCTAGCTCACAGAGTGTCAAAGACAAAGGCTCAAGGTGCCAAACTTTCATGCTCACTTTCCTGAGAGATGAAGAATTTGCTGCTCCTAAACCAGTTTTTTTGAAAAAGGACAGATTATGAAAGTGGAACTAGAGAGAAAACAAGTCTCTGATAGCTCTCCCCAATTGAAACAAAGTGTTTGATTTCACCATTTATATTGACAGAAGTTTACATGACACTTTTTGGTGGGATTTTCTGCTGAACCATGTCTATGAATGCTAGCAGATCAACAGGAGAAAGCTTTCATTTTCTTCAGTGGCTTTGCTTATGAAGAGACGAATGTATGGTGAAATCATGATGCAAAACATGGAGTCTAGCTTACTGGATCTCTTTATAGATAGTTTTGTAAGAAAGCCAAAAATTCTACCTAAAGAAGTTTTCCCAGGTCTCCAAGTTCCCATGGAAATCATGTAAGAAATACATTTTATTTTGCTACCATACTGAAAGAATGCTTCACTATGAATCATTTATTAAATGAGTTTAGCCTCTTTTTCTGTCTGCAGAATGTCTGCAAATGTATCACAACTTTCTTGCATATATTTGTTATTCTCAATTACTTGGCAGGTCTTTTGTGTGTGTGAATTTGTTTACTCTGTAGGTTGCAAGGTAGAATCTGAAATTATAACTTACCTACCAGTTTGCGACTGTTTATCTAAATCAGGCAGCTTTCTTTTGTTTCCCTGGTTGCCGGAGTGCTCAGTCTATGTAGAACAAGTTTCTTTGTATGGATGCTGCTCCATCTGAAGTTAAGGATGTAGCTTTGTGCATGCTTAATCTGTCCTCCAAAACAGAAGCAGAAATCTGCTGTGAAAGCATGTGGTCAAAAGTTTAATGTGTTTGGGGTTTTGGCTTCTTTCTTTAATGAAATTTTTCTAAAAGCCAATTACATCTTAATTTATACAGGTAAGAGGATCAGAAACCCACTTACATAAAAATCTCTATGCTATTATTTTTTCATTATAAGCTTAGAGTCTGGGTTGCAAAACTCTGTAAGATTACTAATGCAATTAATCTGATAGTCAGTTAATTCTAGGTGTTGGATGTACATGCTTGACAGAAAAAAACTAGTGTAGGGGATATCCACCCAGATGTGAAGCTTCTTCTGAACATAGTTCAAGAAAATGCTAAGGGAAGTTGATTGATACCATCTCCTAGGTCAAAAGGAACAGATTGAATCCCCAGTATCTGCTGAGCCTCTTTTCTTTCTCGCATCACTATTTAGTTTTTAGTTACAAAAATAAAAATGTTTCATTAATCTAAGGCAAACCCCAGTATTCATAGTAAATTGGAATTCTGGATTCATAATTTGAAAAAGAGTATTTTATAGATAATAATCCTGCATCATTTTGCTGGGTATGTCTGGAGCACTTGGCACAAATGTGATCCCAAATTGCTCCTTGCTATTTCTATGGAACTGTTCATGGAGACTGTTCAGAGCCTAACCCAAAAGCCAATGAAACTAAAAGTTTAAGGATATAATCACATTCTGGTTTTATCATTTTCAGACTGATATACCACTATGGATTTTAGCAGACGAAAATAAAATTAAAACCTCACTTATTTTGTCTGCAAGTTTTAACTTGACGCACATTGTATGAAAGGATGTTTGCATTTACCCCAGAGGAGTAAAAAAACCTTGTGGTAAGAGGAAGGGAAGAAAATGCTCCTTGATCACTGTGAGATATATGTCCATTGTCCTCAGAGAAACTAAGCCAAAATGGCCATTACAAGTCAAGCATTCGTATATTAAAACCAGCAAAAAGTTCATTTTAAAAGCTAACCTGAAACAAAGGGGAAACACTGCTGTTGAAATACTGACTGTATTAGCTATGGACATGAAAGAAATTGGAGCAATGAGGTTTTTTTCTAGCCAGGGATTTAAAATTTAAGTGCACAATTAGATTCTGGTGGTTTCCAGATCTCATTTGCGCCTTCACTTCAGGTGAAGGAGGTGCTGGCAGGAAAATAGGCCTAGGAGTATTATCCACAATGATAGCAAGCATAGGTTGCCCCAAGGAGAAAGAAAGGGAAATTAGAAATATAGCGTACTTTTGAGCTGGTATATGCTGCTGACTGAGAATTAGGCACTGACAGGCAGCAACTCCAGGTGAGCTGTCAGTGGCTCCACTACGATTTTCTAGCAGGTGTCGTTGTAAGATAGTGACATCAAATAAACTGGAGACAGGTTGAAGGAAAAACTGCCAAAAGGTGCATAATGCAGGGGATGCATTTGTGTGTGCATGTGTGTCCGTGTGTATGTAATATCTTTGTTGTCTGTGCTATCTGATTTAATATCTAACCTTTCTTTCTAGGTAACTTCTTCTGATCAGGAAAAAACTTGAGTCACATCTCCAAGATCTGTAGGTTTTTTTAATCCATGCTGGAAGGTACAGAATTAAAACAAAATAATTGCCTGTTTACAGACACCTTGTAGGGTAGGTAGAAACCTCCTAATGACACAGAGTGGACTGGGGGAATACAGTGAGCATTTGGGTGCGTGAATGCCAACTTGTGCAAATATGCCAGCATGTTCTTCCAACCCAGCCTCCACGTATCACCATTGGTGAGTCTAAACTAAAGGCAAACCAGCATGGTACCATTTCAGCAGCAGCCATGCCTACTGTATATGGCTTCAAGGGACAGGTCTGTTCTATTTTTAGGCTCTACTCCCCATTTTCCAATCTTCTGTCATTGCATTATATTTTTATTGTGCAGGTTTTATACTTCCTATTCCTCCATTACCTTGCTCTTTAGCCACTGTTTCAATTTGTGTTCTGCCTGACTGTATCCACAGTATCAGGCGCCTCCTTGTCAGACAGTCAGTAGAGACTCTGGTTTTATTGCCCATAACAAATGAAAGTTATCTTCCCTCTTTAAAGCCTATCTGTGACTTGGAGAGTCTACAAGTTCAACAATACACTGTTGATGGAAGGCTATAATACCAATGAGCAGATGAAACAATTAGACTGTAACCATTTGTTTAAAGGATTTAGGGTCTCTTTACAGCCTCTGTGAGCCATTATTAGTATTTTATTACTTTGCCTTGTGATGAAAGGACACATAAGATAAAAGACAGGTTTTTTTTTTTTTGATGGAGGATCTAATAGGAAAATCCACACAAACTTATGAATACCTGTGCTATACCTGTGAAGCAGCTTGAAAAATATTCTCTAAGGAACACAGTCCTTTCTTGTCCCTTTTGTTTTCTCAGTAGGAAACAATTTTCTAATCCAGATATCTGTGTTACAATTGTTCCCTTAGAAATTGTACTCATAGGCCTCCTTTCAGCTTTGCTGAGAAGTCACATGCATATATGATTAATTAGAAGTCATGTTATTATATTCATTTTGTGTCAATTAAAAGAAAAAAAAAAAAATATGTTCTCAATCCTGGGAAAGAGGGCAGAGTTCAAGAGAGAAGGAAGGATTGGGTGAGAGGACTAAATACCAAGACCAATAAGAAATAGACTTTTCAAAGGCCATAAAATCAAACACACAGTTTTTTATCGCAAGCAGCTAAATCTTGACCATCGCTCCCAGCATCCCAGAGCTGGCAGGCCCTAGTCAAAGGTGTCAGATATGAAGGTCAGGCACAAAGATGTTTTGACTCAGCACTGCACTCTATTTCCACTGGCACGTTTCAGTATCTATGGACAGCAAATGGTTCAGATAGCCAGCTGTTTATTGACACATTACAGAGAATTCACTTTCATTTTATGCCTCCTATAAGGATATTTCCAAATAAAGCAGCAACATTCCACAGGATGCATGGGGTTCTTTGGCTCAGAGACTGCTCCAAGAAAATTGTGCATTTGAGGACTTTGAGATGCTGAGAGACTTAAAGAAGAAAGCTTCACAAGCTACAGTACCATTTAATGTTATTTTTCCCTTTAATTTATCAGCATCACAAACTCTAGAGTTCAAAGCTTGTTCAAGCCTTTCAGCTTGAAATGTTAAGAGCTTTACAAAGCAAACATGTTTTCATCCTCAAAGAGTGACTTTTGAAAAAAAGTATCTTAAAGGCTAATAGTACATTTAGATTTTTGCTTATATTTCCAGACCAAATAGCATAGCATTTTTTTTTTTTTTTTTTTTTTTTTTTTTTGTAGCACAGTGACAGAATGCCAGTGCTTTAATTTATTTATTTTTGGCTAAGAAGAAAAATTAAGATAACTATTTTGCAGTAAAATATGCAATCATAATGACTGAAAAATGACTGAAAATGAGACACTGATAAATAAAAGAAATCTATATTTGCCTATTATCTTACAATGAAAATTGTTATTTGCTGCTACTAGTGTTATATGTCAGTAATTAACATAATGTCAATTAGGAGACGGACAGTTAGAATACTGCAAATAGTATGATGGGCACAAAAATACTTGTTTTAGAGTATAGCAGAAAAACTTGCCTGATTTGCATTAGGCACTTCTTTGTTCATAGGTGGATGGCACCATCAGAAGGAAGAAAATGGATAACAAGTCAGCTTATACTACTCATTACTAAGAGTTAAAAAATCACCAAGAAAGGAAAGTAAAACTATATCGAAATTAAAAGGGAAAAGTAGCCTATTAACATCATGAGTAGTTTCAAAATATCCTTGAAGTTCAGAATAGTTTGATCAAAATCCTGTTTCCAGGATTAATAAAACATTAATTAAAAATTAATTAATTAAAATAAATAATAAAGAAAAAGGACAAATTACATTCTGGAAGTCATGTTCCATTTGAAAGAGCTATTCTCATCTGCTAAAAGGAGAAACTCACTGGAAAAAGTCAGTTATCTAAACTGATGAAATACCTGAGCTAAATTGAAAGGGTGATCTTAATAGACCACCACCACTGTTCATCCTGTACCAGGTAGATGAGAGCTGAGACATAACTCCAATGTATTTGAAACATCTTCTCAGGCAGACATCCTTGCGGATACCTTCATCTCTTTTAGAAATGACCTTGCTCAGCAAACTGCATAACCAAATTTTGTCCTCGATTGGCACTCAGGGTGAGCTCTAGTGATTCTACTGATTTCAGCATAAGCACAAGAGATGATAATTTTTCAGTTGTGCCAAAGGACAGCAGCAAGATGCTACTTAGCAGATCCACTCATAATACATAACATCAACCATAAAGTGAGTCTCTAAATAGATTGTCATAGTTGCGCATCAGCTGATGACCCTTTTCTGATGCTTTAGGAATGAGAATGAAGCAGTGTAAAAGCAAACAATTGAGGACGGACTTAAGAGATTTATTGTATAGTATAGGTATAGTATTTAGGTATAGTAAACTTACAGAGTGCTTGGAAAAGGTGAGCAGTAGAGTCCTTATTTTGAGTGTTTTCATTAAAAAAAGAAAATGAAAAAGAATGCAAAATTAACGTTGCTAGCAATAGTATCTTAGAACAGTCAATATTCTAATCCATGGACTGAAATGGCGAGGTGAACTTGGATTGTGTTTTGCTATTGTATTTGTTTTCAAAAGGAACAGAACCAGTGTTTGATGACAGGTGAACATTATTTAGATGATTTACTGAAATAAAGAGTGCACAGAAAGAGACTAGAGAAACCTGTCCCTGTGGAGATCAGGGATGTCTGATAAGAAAGACAGGAGGTGGAATAATTTTTAAACCCATCCACAGTGAGATTTATATTATGCAGGGAAACAGGAGCGATGCCATATAGACCATTTATTTCTCTGCCTCATGGCAGGGTCAGCTATAGTGATGTTATTCCAGAGACATATTTGGCTAAACTGTGTAATGGGTTCTGCATTCCTCTTAGACTTTTTATCTCAGTAATTTGTTATTTTTGTCCTTTTTTCCCCCTCTCCTCCTTAGTCTGCAATTTGAATTTTTCTTATTGTGCTGTAAGATTGCATCTTATTATCCTACACATAGTAGACCTGGAGACTAATTTATCCCCTTTGTCTTTACATATCTGAGTACCTTTTCCGCATAACCTTCCCAAGTAAGTAATCCCATTTCTTTCACCCTTTCCTTAAAATTTTCTAGACTTCTAATCGTTATTTTCTTCCTGAAATGCAGTGTGCTAAAAAGCTCATACTGGTCTACCACAAGCCACTAAAACCAGGCAAAAATTATTTCACAAATTTTACAAATTGCATTCATGCTTATCCACTCAAGGCTGACATGTCCACCACTGCATGCAACTGCCAATTCCCATCCAGTCTATGTTCTGCTGTAACGCACAAGCCCTCCTCTGAAGACCTGCTGCACAGACTACCATTCACCACTCTCCACACCTGCAGCTCATTATTTTTCCTCCTTATTCTTCCTGAATAACAATCTTTTTGGTTAATTTTTGCATATTCTTAGGGTCATATATAAATGTATTTTTTTTCCTCTGGATTGCTTGGTGACCTACTCACCTTGGTATCAATAATAAACCTTGCAAGTACCATGTCAATCACAAATTTTAATGAAAATAGTGACAAGTTCCACTACCTTCAGAGCATGACTGGGACATTACATATTGTTGATCATACCATAACTAATAGCTAAATGACTTTGAATTACATGACTAAAGAGAACATATAGCATCCATATTCTTTTAGTATAACTTTACTACTGTTTCTGTATCTACGTTATTGAAGTTCTATATACATCACATTTCCTTGTTTATAATAATGTCAGAAAAACAGTGTGCAACCTCTGGAAAGTAAAAAAAAATCACATCCATTGTTCCTTCACTCAAAAAGATCTCTTAACTTGTGATAAAAAAGAAATTAGGGCGTTTTGAAGGGTTTTGTTCTTTATAAATGTATGTTGTCTTTTACTTCTCTCCTTATTATATTCTAGCTCTTTATAAATTCATTACCCAGTCAAGAATTTTAAGGGATGGGATTGTTTTGCTTTGTTTTTTTTTCCTTTGCCTTGTTTCTGCAAAAAAATCAGGTCAGGCAGACAGTTCTGCAAATCCATGGTTCCTTCAGCTCTTTTATAAAGAACAGCATGGGCCAGATTCTGACATCTTATGTTGTACTCCAGTTCCTATTTACTATTGGTCCTCCATACTGACTGTGTATACTTCAAGATCTAGACCTTTAAAAAGAAACAGGAGACACAAACATTTGTATATTTACTCATAGAATGATGTGTATGGTTATGACCTTGTGTTTTCTTTTCACAGCCTTCTGGAATATCCCAGTATAAAAGGAATAAAGTCCAATGATTTTGAACTGTTATTCCTTAGGTATATGGGTTAATGTTAATGATATTTTAACATTTATCATTCTTCCCAGGGATGAGCCACCAAAATCAAATAGTTTTGCTATTGACTAAAAACCAGGACAGATTTCAGCTTTAAAAACAGAAGACTAAATTTTCATTATTGGCTTTTAGATTTGTTAAATGCAATTTTGTACTCTCAGACATATAGGCTTAGCACTTTGTGACTTTTGAGAACCCTTTTGATATATATTGATTTTGATATACTTGGGATTTGTAAGGAAAATGGCTGCAAGAATCATAGAATGGTTTGAGTTGGAAGGGACTTAAAGATCATCTAGTTCCAACCCCCCTGCCATGGGCAGGGACACCTTCCACCAAACCAGGTTGCTCAAAGCACCATCCAGCCTGGCCTTGAACAGTTCGAGGGATGGGACATCCACAACTCCTCTAAGCAACCGGTTCTAGTGCTTCACTACCATCATGGTAAAGAATTTCTTCCTATAGTATCTAATCTAAATCACCTTTTAGTTTAAAACCATTATCCCTTGTCTTATTACTACAGGTCCTACTCAAAAGTCTGTCCCCATCTTACAAGCCCCCTTTAGGCACTGTAAAGTTGATGTAAGGTCTTCCTGGAACCTTCTCTTCTCCAGGCTGGACAACCTCAACTCTCTCACCCTGTCTTCATAGGAGAATATGAAGATCATAGGAGCTCTCTGATCATCTTTGTGGCTCTCCTCTGGACCAACAAGTCTATGTATTTTTTATGCTGGGAGCTCCAGAGCTGGATGCAGCACTCCAGGTGGGGTCTCATGAGATTGGAGTGGAGGGAAAGAATCACCTCTTTCAACCCGCTGGTCACACTTCTTTTGATGCAGCCCAGGATAAGGTTGGCTTTCTGGGCTGTGAGTGCACATCGTTGGCAGAGAGTAAAGGAACTTCCGTATTTTCTAAAATACACATAAGCATGGACTTAGCATGAAAATAGGCTTTTGGCCTGAAAGCTAATATATGAAAGTACATGTCTTTTCTGCACTCCAGATATGTCTTTATAGAAAAATAATGGAAATCTCATACCACATAGAATTTAGAGTCAACTTTTTCTTTTTTATTTTGATTTAGAATAGAAATAAAATACTTTGGGAAAAGTACTTCTACACCTTTCCTCCCTATAAGTTCTTTTTTAATCAAATCAGTTTTAATTTATTTTCATGTGTAGTATGAATAAACACAGATGTGGGTTGTTTTTTCTGAAAAAGGGAAATTTTATGTTCTTGGAATGTATTTCCTTCTGTTTCTTTAAATCTTATTTATTTGGTTATATTGACCTTGTTCTTTGAATGATTTTGAGGCATTTAAACTTCATTTTTTCCTAAGGGAAACCAGCCTTTTCATAAAATTCCTAATCATACTTTCTGAATAGCCTAAGTAACACTTTTGCAGCACTGAAAAGACAAGAGTATTCTGAAAAATAAAAATGGACTAAAGATCAAATCAAAGAATCTGCACTAGAATTTTGACTTAGTGACTAAATTGCCAGAATTAAAATCAACCTGCTTTTACACGATGATGTATGAAGTCAAAACACAACTTCCAAACTCTTGTCTGGGAATTATATCACTACTATCCACAATATTTAGAGTAAATTTGATAAAGAAACAATTTTAAAATAATTGTGAAGACGACAATCATCCTTCTACATTCACAGAGCATGCTAGCAGTGAAGGGAAAGTTAATTTACATTAAAACCAGAGGAACTTCTACTTAGTATAAGCAAGAAATTAAAATTAAAGATCAGCTAAATCAGATTATGATCTTATTAGATACTTATTGTTTGGAGCTTTTAGGTAATAAGAAAGGATAAGTGAAGAATTCATTTGAGGAAAAAACTTTCCTCAAAAGTAACAAAACAAAACAGTAACTTAAAGAAAAATGGATTGTATCATCTGTAGCCACTAAACAATCACAGCAAATTCACTCCTGAAAGTCAAAAGGGGGGGGGGGGGGGAGAATTAAAAGGAAAACACTTCTAAGTTAAAGTCTAGAGTAAATTAGACTAGGTGCACAAAGTAAGGTAGAATTTATCTTAACTGACACTGTATTTATATGTTTGGCATTTGAAAAACAAATGGAGCTGTATTCATTAAGTGGGATTAACTACCTGTCACAATTTTTGACAGCTTGATACTGTTCTGAGAGTCAGGGGGATTAGAAGTGCCTATGACACCAAACTCCAAAATGTATCCTTTTATGTTACGTTTCCACATTGTCATCAGATTAGATCTCTTGAATAGGAAAGGATTTTGAACAAAAGACCTGTTTCTTTCTACCTTTAATAAGCTATTGCAAAAAGGCCTTTTAGTTTTGCAGTAATAAAAAGCAATCACCTCACTGCACACACACCTGCTTTAGCTACTCTATCTACACTATTAAACTGGCAAACTTTGACAATGGTTTAAGAAGAACTGTATATTAAAAGCCATTGTTTACTTTTCTCATCCCTTTTATTTTATCAGTATATTGGAATTTCAGAAAATAATATACTACAGCCACAGCTTGAGATAGATCTTTCTGATATATACCTAAATTGGATTCAAAATTCACGACTGGAGCAGGTCAAGTGATCTCTCTGGAGGATGTTGATGCCATCGAGGCTACTTCTCATTATTTCCTATGGGGTTGTCTTCAAGTGAGTTCATATTAAATCTTAACTTTAGTGCCCACATTTTAGCTTTTTACCAGTTAAAAAAAAAGGCAGGAAAGAAAGAATCATTCTTAACCAGAGTCACTTTGTCTGTTTTTCCCATAAGACACAAGCAATTTTTTCTGAATTTTTTCTCTTTTGGCTGGAAATACAGCTTTGTGCTTGATAAGAAAATATTCCTTGACTGTAAGAAAATGCAATTTGTGTTGAAAGGTGAAGGATAAATTCCACTAGCTGTAACAGTCTGGAACTTCCCAAATCTCAGTCTGGAGAGAGAGTCCAGAGAAAGCAGTTCAGTATAGTCATTTCATTCCAGAGATGAAATACTATCCACTGCATAAGAAATTGAATCTGTGATCTTAAAACTACCTCACTTTTAATGTTTTGGTCCGTTTCATTAGGCTGAAAAAAAAAACCCAAACCAACAAAAAAGGCACAATCATTCTCCCTCAAAATATTTGATGTGGCTGTTCAGGTGGGGACAGAGGTGGTGATCTGTCGCCACAATGCAACATTTAGCTGAAATCATCCTGGTGGGTTTTTTTTTTTAGTCAGTAATGCTCTTGAGAACACATTTCATGAGGAGATTTTAAGTATTGCTTTGGCTAGACTAAGGTAATGAAACAAAAGACTTCTTGATAGAATAGCCTTGGATTATCTTCATATGCTGCAGGAAACTAAAAGCCAAGTTACACAGAATTTAGTGTATTGTGTCAGGGGGGTTATGTAAATATTTGCTTAATCACTATGTACCATGCAGTTTTTGTAAATATTTGTTTGGATTTCAATATGATTTGGCGTGTACCCTCTCTGTTGTAACAACTCCTTTTGAGAAGATATTTGTGTGAACTTCGCAAACCAAAAGCCTGTTGTTCAGCTCAACTTCACACTTTTTTTCTTGGCCAGCCCCATGAATAAGAAATATGGTGTTGCCTGGAACCAGGCTTCTCTTGCATTTCTTCAAGTATTTCTGAAAAAAAGGCTGTGCTGAAAATATTGCTGACACAAAGGTAGGTAGACTTTTAAAAATAAACATGAGAAAAAATGTGAGATCTCAGACAATTTGTTTAACATGACATTAAGCCTAACCATCATCATGCAGACTAGAATTACAGATACTTTTACTTAAATTCCTTAGATTATAAATAGTAGCAGTCTGTGACTCTCTTTTGTCTGGTGTTCATATATCACGTAGCACAGTACAGATAGTGCTTTGTCCATAAACCTTTAAATACTCAAGCGAGTATTACATAGCAGTGTGAATATTCAAAACACTACTGATTCAATTTGGTTTTGCAAAATAAATTGAAACCATATAATCCAGTTTCTTGGGACCCTATTTTCTGGCAGTTCCATGTATTTTAGGTATTAACAAAGGCAGCTGTTTGAGATAACTGGGGAGATTCAGGGCACCAACAAGACTGAACTGATTTGAGGTAGCCAAGGTACATCAATTATAGCTCAGAGAAGTCTGACTGTTTTTTTCATGATTTGTAAGGAACTACTGAATGGAGGGGGAAAAAAGTGTTTACCATAGGTAGAGTCAATCAGCTGAATGGGAAAATATTTATAAGTTATTTATATGTTCACAATAATAGAATCTGTACAATTTAATTTTTTTCATTTGGCATGTTATCTGGGTGCAGGTGATGAATTTTACAAATATATTTTTCTATTTACAGTTCTTCAGTAAATAGCTTGTGTCAATAAATTTTAACTCATCATTTGTTCATGAGCTGATCATTGAGAATATTCATTATTTACACTATATAATTTGTTCTCTAAATTTCATGGCATTATTTATGTTCCCTGAATAGATTATTTATAAATGGGCTTATAAATAAAATTAATTTAATTTTCCTTTATCAGATTCTGTGAACTTTCCTAGTTGTCCAAATCTATCATCCAAATAATAAGGACAACCTGCAAATTGCACTGCTGATCCCCACAATTCCAATAAAATTGATGGTGCCTTTGTTGTTGATTTTTTATTTAGAAATGTTGAAAATATATATTTATGTGCTGGAATATAGGTAAATTACTGGACAGGAGAAATTACAAACAAAAGAGTCTGAGGTGTTACAACTTCTGTTTTTATAGAAACAATAATGTGGTTCATGTACTAAGGTACGTGAAAACTTTATAGGGGAGAAATATAGGGTAATTTGAATTAAAGTTAAGATTGTCAAGACCGTTATTGTGTTCACAAAAGCAAACCTATTTCTCTGCTTGGTTTACTTTGAGAAAGAAGACACTTCTTTTTTAAAGTGTGAAGCATTTTACAAAGAGAAGAGAAGGGGGCAAAAATTGGGGGGGTGGGGGGGCGTTAAAAAAATCACAT
>JAVJGJ010000037.1:52560471-52581716 GCA_035590215.1 Microhierax caerulescens
CCCCCCCCCCCCCCCCCCCCCCCCCCCCCCCCCCCCCCCCCCCCCCCCCCCCCCCCCCCCCCCCCCCCCCGGTAAAAAAATCACATAGCAACAAAACTTCCAAATTACAGATTGCTTTTCACTGCTGCTGAAGCTGTGAGCAGTTACAAGCAGTGCACAGAGCAGCAGGGTGCGATCCAAAAGCCACTGGTCCTGGGGATAGCAATGTCCCTGAAACAATGAGAGGAGGTGGCACAGCTGTAGCATTTCTCTCAGACTTGCGTTTTACAGAGGTATTTAGAGCAGCAGTGGCATCTGGGCCCTCCAGCTCAACTGCACAACACAGTAGGGGTTGGATAAAAAAAAAGAAATGGGAAGCAATGTACTTGGTTGGAGTCCCACATCTGTCTGGCACTTAAGTACCGCTGAAA
This sequence comes from Microhierax caerulescens, assembly GCA_035590215.1. Classification (NCBI taxonomy): domain Eukaryota; kingdom Metazoa; phylum Chordata; class Aves; order Falconiformes; family Falconidae; genus Microhierax; species Microhierax caerulescens. Next base: position 52,560,882 of record JAVJGJ010000037.1, read on the forward strand.
GTGCCAAAAGCCCTTTTTTGGGGGGGATTTCCTTAAATAATAAAACCAACAAAAACTCTCAGTACGAACAAAGAAATAGTTTTCATTTAATTCTTTTTGTAACAAAAGGAGACGATGAAGCAACGGGGAAGGAAACGCAATCGATTTGTTGCAGGGATATGCATTATTGAAATCACCTTGGCTGCAAGGGAGTGCAGCAGCATGAGCAGGCTGCTCTCCAATAGGAAGGGAGCTGGGAGCCAGCAAGGTCAGGAGGGCAGTGCCCTGAATGACAAGGGATGCAGCCCCACAGTGGGACAAGAGGAGCTGGGCAGGTTTGTAACCTACAAAATGTGGCAGACTCAGGACTGGAGCTTAAACATGGTGCTTGAGCCAAAGAACAGAGCATGCATGGGCAGAAGTCCCAGGTGAGTTCCTCACAGCTTTTTTCCACAGCTTAGCTCTTTTCACAGAGGTCTGTTACAAGGTTACACAGGTCTATGCTCTGTATCTTAGCTCACCATCTTAGCTCACCATGGACAGTGATGGCTACAGGGTTTACAGGCAGATCAGGGTATTTAGAGTCTGTAGGTGAACTCAGGACACTGGCAAGCACAACCATGCAGGCTTTTCCTTAGATCACATCGTGTATTTTGTTGTTTGTTTTTGAAATCAGGCTCTGTACTGAGTGCTAAAGCATCTGGTAAAATGTGTCAATATTTGATTGCCTCGGTGAAGTCCCTGCAAGTCCTTTCAAGGGACATTCTTTTACTACAGTTTAGGGGCCAAAGAGTAAATCCCATTTGCTTTCTGCCCACCTGGTCTAGACCTCAGCAAAGTAAGTTAACTCCATAGAAATACGGTGAAATGGAGAGGTGTCCTTGCTCAGAGAGAGCAGCCAGGAGGGAAGAAAAAAATTAAGAGGCAAAGCACTCCTATAAATTATGATGATGAAGAATACTTTTCATGAATATGAGAAGACACTGGGATGAGAGATGAGGAAAGCATTGCCCTCCTCAGGCTGTCTATATTCCCCAAGCTGCTGGAGTGAACAGATCATTTCCAAACACCTCTGTTAGCCACTAAATATTCTGAATTAATAAGAAAAACTTTCGTCTTTAAGGAATATTTAATGCTCCATAGGAATGTTGATTAAAATCATGTTTGGTGATCAGGAAGCTGATGATAAGAATCAATCAAAACAATTACAATTTTTTATTTTATTTTTTTTTTTAAAAGGGGTAAACCAAACCCCAGTACTGAGTAAAGAGATTACAGGATATTTGCATATTTTTCTAGTTATTATCAATCCAACACAGGAGAAATTGTAATAGAGGTCAGCGTGATAGAATAACAATGCAAAGGTTACTATTTAAGTAAAAAACAGAATGCTTTAAAAATTATCCAAAGCAACAAAACATAGGCAAATTAAAATCATGATTAGAGGAGAAAGCAAACACAAAAAGTCAAACTGAAACAAATATTTCAGCCTAATGTGTCCAGCGGAAGGTCACTGTAATTGGTTTTGAAAGTTTCTACGAATTTTGCTTTCAGGGTACAATTTTTCATCTGATACCGTAACCCAGTGGTATGCCACAGCCCACTGCTGAATTGCAGAGGGGCAGATTCAGTTTACCTCTTGGGATGCAAGAATTATGGACTGCAGCCTTTACTCATTCAAAAGCAGAGTACCTAAAAGCCTGGTGACCCAGAAGGCAGTGGTTCCTACAGATAAGCTGGATTCAAACAACACTGCTTTGGATTGATCTTGGGAAAGGGGGTGCAGAGGTGTTTCCCCTAAGTGTTTAAACATTTTTCTTCTTTCTTTCCCAATACTCAAGTCAGTAATCAATTGAATTATGTTAAATTCCCAAGTTCAGCCTGTCTTATCTGCAACCATAGTTGGTGAGTGACTTCTCTGCCTTTATTTTGACCCACAAGTTTTCTTGCTCTTGTTCTTCCTATTTTCTTCCCCATCCCACTGCGGGGAGGGAGCAAGTGGCTGTGTGGGTGCTTGGCTGGTGGCCAGGGCCGACCCACAACAAACACATGTTTTTTTAACATGTGAGCCACCTAAATCACCGTATGGGAATGGTCCAGCATTCCAGGCAGAGCTCTGCAGCTTTTGCACATTCATATTTTCTTCCCATGAAAACCAAAGTAAGGAAGGGGTTACAAGGAAGATGATGTTCACATGCCTTTTTTCTGGGTATAGAGGCAAATGTGAGCAAGGCATATGCATGCAGGAATTCCTAAGTTTTGAAATTTAGCTGTAGCTGTGGGCACCTGTGAAGTGAATGGTGAAAAGTCCTGTGTTTGAAAATTTTAATCTTCCACAGGAGCTGATTATTTCTCTCCACGGAGTATATAAGATACCTGGGATCACTATGCTGCTACTTTGCACACCTCAGGTGCCTAATCTTAGGAACATGTAAATTGTGAAGAAGAGCTGTCCTACAGGGAAACTACAGGGATGTGATCTATCTAGTAATCCAACCCCATGAGTGTTCCATGGAATTGTTAGGATCCACTTGGGATCCTTAGTCCAGAAATTCAGAACTGAAGTCAGGTAGTAGCATGAGCTTTCCTTCGGTGAGCACAGTAAGATTAATTTCTACCCCTGAAAACATGACTGGTCCTTTTCTACTTGATAGCCTAGTTATTGCAATATTCTGCTACAGCATGAGCTAAATCAATTCAGTTCCTTCTCTTTCTGTCTTGCAACATGCCCATTTTACTGGGTTAAAACACTGGTCATGTCCTGGAAACTAGGACCACAACGGACACCCCACTCACAAGCTGAGGGTAAGACTACTGTTGGCTTTCTCTGGTGGCATTACAGGCAGTGACAATAAGATGAACAGAAACTTCTTTTTCCCTTCTAAAACCTCTTAAATGTGTCTTTTCCATATGTCGGACCTCTCTCAATGAGCACCTAGCTCTGTCCTTATAACTCACTAGATAAAAAAGAGATGCTCTTTGGGTTTCTGTGCACACCCACAGTAATGAATCCCACCAGTGCTCCTTGCAGCTGCAGTGTGGCACTGCATTGGGATGATGAGACCTTCACTTTGCTCTGCCCTGGAAGGAAGCCCAGGCATGCAGGCAGGGGATGTTTTTGTAAGGGATCTCTGGTACAGAAAGTTGCAGCTTGGAGGCTGTGGGCATGCTGTGGAATGCATTTACATTGTCATACAGGCACTTTAGGTTTAAGCGCGAGCTACACCTGCATTGCATAACTTACCCAAACTTATAATTTGAAGGCTATAGAATCTGAGAGCTTAGAATTCAAATTTGACTTCAGGTCTACTTTTTAGCCTGTAAAAAAAAAAAATAAAAAAAAAAAATTAAAGTGCCTTTGTGTTTTCTGGTGGATTTTGTTTGGGTTTTGGTGTTGGTTTTGTTTTGTTTTGTTTTGTTTTTTCCTTTTTTAATCTGATCTTCTTTGGTTTACCACAGATGATGAACCCAGCACTAAGGTTCAGTTTAGCAGGAGTATGGGGCTAAAGCCAGAGAAGTTGAAACTAATGGGTTGATAAGTATTTCAGGCTAAAGAGCTACAGAATATCTGTGTAGATACAAGATGCTATGAGCTGAGAAGTCAAAGTAAATAATTTGATTCCAAGACCAAGGTGAAAGCTAATTATGTTGTTCAGTAAAAACGATTAGATAAGGTTTTCTACTACATTGTTTTGAGGTTTAGGTTAAGAGGGTTTCCTCAGCCTAGGGCACCTGTTAAAAGCAACTAAAATGAAATTAGATTTTCAGAATATTTTAATAATTTCTTTTTTTCTAAATTAAGACAAATGGGAAACTCTGGAGATTGCCTAAATGACGTCTTGAATTATGAGGGGAATAATAGCAAAGATAGGACAAAATATTTATAGTGTGAAAAATGATTCGGACATTAGAGTCCATAATTTAAATGCAGAGAGATATAGCGCACAAAGAGTTCAAGCAGAGAATTTCACTTAGTGCAGTTGCCAAGGAAAGCCATCAAAGCAAATAGCTCAAATGAGTTTAAGAGAGAACTCTGCATGTCTAAGCAGGAAGGGAATCAAAGGATATAGTTACTAAGCAAGAAAATGGGTGGGAGATAAACTTAAAGAGAACGGTTTATTGGGTCAGGTGTCATTTTCTTTCTCTGGCAGTGCCTTGTGTCCTTGTTTCCTAATCTTTCATAAAAGGAGGACTGAAAATAGTCATAAGGAAAAGCCCTACAAAGACTATAATTAAAATGCTGCAAATGTTTTAATCTGACTGACTTGTTTTTTGATTTGGGGGTTTTACATTAATTAGAGAGACTATAAAGGCTGCAACAACCATTTCATCAAAGACAAAGGCTTAAAGAACAGCCCAAGACTGAGACATTCCTTCTTAATGAAAACAACTTCAACATGTGAACTAAGAAAATTTTGAAACCATGGGACTGAAGAAGGAAAACTACACAGAAGTTAAAGGTGAAACATAAAAACTATACTTTGGAGAAATTAGCCTATATCACATACATCAGACAGTAAATTCTCTGTTAGAATTCAGCCTACTAAAGAAATACTAAGCATAAGTTGCAATATTAGATATTGTACATCAGTACATAATTTTTAATTTGCATCCTAATTTGCATGTTATGATTACCTTTCCAACTGTCTTTTGGGAGATAAAAGCAGAGCTATTAACAAAACTTCAATGTATCACAGTTTCTAGACTAAATAAATTTGTTCTATGATATTGCCTAGCAATCATTCCCAAAAATGGCAAAAAGCATAAATATGCTTCATTAGACAAAAAGAACTGGAAACATTTGAGGTTTAAAACATTAGTGCTTAAAGGATATTTTGCACCAAAAAACATTTTAATAATTTGCTTTCAAAAAAAAACAAAACTGCAGTTTTATTTAATAGATTGATTACATACTTCTGTGCAATGTTTGGGCTGCTATTAGCTACACTTTTCAGTGTTTACCCACAAAGTGCATTGAAAACAATTTAGTAAACTTTGGGATGCCTTCACAAAGGATAAACTGTGGCCATCAGTACTAAAATCAATGTTTCCCATATAATCAGGTGGAAGTGGGGTATTCTGAAGTGCTGAAGGTTATAAGAGAGGTCACTCCTTAGGCTGAAGCTAACTGGGAGCCAGGATTTATCTTTTAGCTCATCAGATTATTTACAATCTTTTATACCATCTACTTTAGCCATACAGACCAGAGGTACAAGATTGGAAATAACTGTATATTTGAGATTGATTTCTGAACTGTAAATGGCTTTTTCTGTCTCCTGTGTTGAGTTCTAGCAGTTACAGGAGTAAGACCACTGGATCGTGTGTCTTCCTTGTTGAACAGCTTTTGTGGGTGTGTGTGCACATGCAAAGTACTGTTCTTTCCTGCTTTCACAGTACTGAATTTCAGAATATTGTTCTTAACTATCTCTAACTTAGAAAAGAGAGATAATCTGAACCTCAGATTCATTACGCAGCCAATAACTTAGGATCAGATGGCACATTCAGACTGAGACTGACAGGTCCAGGATTTCTTTTTTCTTTTCTTTTCTTTCTTTTTTTTTTTTTTTTTTTAAGGAATAGAGTAGCTTGTGTAGAAGAATCTAGTGTAGAAATTTTGCATGTCAGAGGAGCAAAACTCCAGTTGGTTAATAACCAGGATATTTGTGGGTTGTTGTTTTCTTTTCTTTTCTTTTGTTGGGTTTTTTCTTTTTTCCTGGGAAAGAGAAAAGCTTTCATTTATGGGATCTGTATAAAAAAGTTCAAAAAAAGCCATGCAGGAGGCTGAGGTGCTGATGTTAACTGTTCTACAGTGAGAGAACTTAAAAAGTACGTTGCTCTTTATTAAGTCTAGCTAATTTTATTGTTCAGGCTTACTAGAGATGTTCAGAGAAAGGAAATTTTGGTTTATGGGGATTTTTTGCATTTTGCTTTTCCTCAGGACCACAAAATTTATCAAGAAAAACAGAGCACCAGGGAAAGCCCTAAATATTGATATTGGGCCACTGGTCTGTTAAAAAACTGCACAGGTGAACTGGAAGAAAATAAAGCACGTCTGACTGATAACTGACATTTATTAGCTTTCGGTGATATCTTTGTCAAAATTAGTGTCTGCAGACTGGATTGATTTTTATGGCATGGTATTCTCTAACAGGAAAAATACTTTGAGTAAATATAACCAACTTTAGGATAGACATACTGTGGTGAATCTTGCTCTGGGGATTTAAGACAGTAACTTAAGACCCATTCAGAAGAGAAGAAAAGCACACTTGAAACACTCCAGCGACGGTCCAGTATAATCACTTCAGCTGCCAGCAATGGTAGCTTGAGCTGGTGTGCCAGAGTGAAGCAGATGAAACACGTTCATAGACACCCTTTTGCCAGCTCTGCTATGAGGGTTTAACCTCCGGCAAAGGCATGAGGCAGGCAGCAGACCAGTGGTGGTGTCTTAAGTAGCTACAGTGACCTGCTTTACTGAGCATGAGTCAGAGCCTTTAGCTCATAGCCAGCTGTGCCTTTCTCCTGTTGGAAATATGCAATTCTGTGTGCAACAGCTGATGAGTGGAGAGCAGGAAATATATTTTTTAATTCATTTCTTGGTGGGAGAGTAGAATGAGACCACAGTATTTTGCTTATTTTCATTTTGGATTTGAGGTAGGTTTGAAATTATACCTCTACACATACTCTCAGTGAGTGATGTACTAATTCCCTGTGCTGTCCTCCAGTTCACATGATCTGATCTTTAGTAAAAATAATTTGTATCAAGAGAACCCTTGAATTTCATATGCTTGCATTAAAAAGTGCAGTGTGTTACTTGCTCTTATATCTCAACCAGAGAGAAATACTGGGTAAAATCTAATAAGGCGCTTTACCACAAAGTAAAAGTAAATATATATTTTTGTCAGTGAACAGATTACTCTTCACAGATTTTTTTCTTTCAAAATAAGCTCTTTAGTTTAAATCCAAAATGCAAATCTACATTAACATATTAAAAATTAGTTTGCATTATATATAGAAGGCTCAATTTTCTTTCACATCTTTATTGGTTTGCCTGTAAGTTTAAAATACAGGCTTTTCTCTTTTTATCTGTGTTGTCTCATAATTCCCTTCTCCAGTGTCTGCCTCAAAGATATAATACAAATAAACATTTTCACTCCAGTTTTTAAGGGCAATGCTTAAAGATATGCAAGCAGATCTGTTTTTCTAACTGTCATTATGAAGTTTTATGATGTTACACCTTCAGCACAAAGAGGCTAGTTGAAGTCATATTGAGTTTCTAATACTGATGCCAAAAAATGACAGTATTATTAAAGAAAAATACTTTGTCAGTTTACACTGTAAATGTATATGATATCTCTAGAGAAAAGGTCAGTTTTCATTTCATTGTTCTTCCAAACTCATATTATTTGCTACCATTGATAACACTCTAAAGGTATTTTGAATCCCTGTGGCTGTGATTTTCTTTGACAATGCATTCAAAGCTCAGACAGGCTGATTCAATTAAACAGAGATCTGAAGATGACAGTATAGGAAGAAGTTGAATAGACTTTTTATATAATTAATTGTACATCTGAAGCACACAATGAACCAGCCTGCAATATAAGAAAATTCTTAGTTCTTTAGTATGGTTGTTTTGCTGAGAAGAAAATTCTGCACAGTTCTGTGAGATTTTGTACATCCAAGAATATGTATCAACAAGACAGGTATTCTCTTCAGGTTTGGTCTTCTAGCGTTGTTTTATATCCAACAATAAACAACCTTGTCACTTGTTCTATGAAGATCAGTTGTAGGAATTTTAAATCATCCATAGCCATAAGGTCTATAAGGTTATACCACAAACTACCTCTCCTGGTTTTGCGGTACTGTTACAGAGCAGATGGAAAAACAAAGAGGACAGAAGAAAACAAAACAAAGGAGATCAAAGAACAAAGTGACAATATGTCTTTCCAAATATATTGAAAACATGCTGTCTTTCTTCTCCCCACTGTTATTCAAGATGTTGAATACTACTCATCCCACTTGAGGATCTGTGGGAGAAATAGCTTTCTAGTCAATATGATGGGAAATACTTCTGAAAAATGTAAGAACATGATAGAGCACCTGAAGGCTACAGGCTGTCCAATATCCATCAGTGCTGTCTTCATCAGCAAGTAGTGTGGCACATCTGTAGATTGAAACAGTGGCACTGAGGACCCAAGACCTGCAAGTTTGGAAGAGTTACTTGAGACACCTTTTTTATTTTGAAGTAGTCATGCAGTGATGATTTCATCTGAAGCTTCCTGGATGATGAGAAACAGTTGACAATTGTTTTTATATTCCTTCTCATAGTTGTATAGAGTCCTATCATGTTCCCCCTTTGCTGTCTGTCTTTCAGATGAAAAGATCCTAGTCCGATCAGCAGTCTCATCTTGTACGGTAGCCAATCTGTAACACTGATTTACCTTTGGCATCCTTCTCTATACCCTTTTTTTGCTCTGTATCCTTCTTGAATTAGGGAGATCAGACCTGCCTTAAACACTGAAGATGTGTGAAGATTTATGTTCTGTAGTTTGTCCTCTGCTAGTTCTGCAGGAATCCCTAACATTTGATATGCTTCTTCAACTACATTTACTTATTCTGCCAATGCTTTTTACTGATTATCAACTGTTTCAGATCCCCTTACTGTATACGTAAGCTTAGAATTGTTTTTTTTTACATAGTCAGGTTTTTATATTTATAAAAATTTAACTTCATCAGCCATTTTATCACACACATGTTCTGTTTAGTGTAACAAAATGCTTGGTAATAATTTTGTCTTCAGTGTCCTGAAGAATTAGCACCAATAATGTCAGCCCTTGTTTATGCCACCTTGATCTCAAAAGTCACAAGCTGACTTGAACCTTACTCAAAGCAGATACTGCATAAATATCAAATGAAGTTTCAGTGAATGCTGTGTAAATTATTTCCACTGATATTTTATACTTTGTTAAAAAAAACCAATTTGTTAATACTAGATGTACCATCTTTTTAGACATCCTCTAGTTAGGGTGCGATGGGACAGTGAAAACACCATCTTAATATAATTTCTCTAGAACAGCTTTTTCTTTATAAGTTATAATCACATTATCTAACTTCAAGATAAACACTTCCAATGTTCTTGGCCTTTTGTTCAGAGATTATTTTTTTTTTTCACAAAAGATTTTTAGCACAGAAAGAATATGACAAGATCAGCCACTTTTATTGCATTTTGTAATGTTATGGCTTCCAGACCAACTGTTTCTGAGTGAGAAAGTAGAAGGGCAGATTCACAGCAGTAGCTGCACAAATCAGAGAGCTTCAGTTCTGACAGTTCTAGGGGCTGAAGTTAATGCACATTGAACTACATCATTAAATGCTGTAAATGGGCATGTCTCCATTGAAAGCAAAAGAAAGATGTGTCTGACACCATAAGACTGTCTGACTTATATTGATGAAATGTCAGATGTCACAGGACTCAGTTAGAAAATAGTTTGTCTTGAATATTCTTGAGACAATATGGTAATTTTAATTAAAAATGTAAAATATTTTTAGAATAGTTTTGGGAAATGCCAGTTTCCAGGTGGTTGTAAGGTGGTTGTCAACTCTGAATCATAAATTAGTACGAAATGGAGACAAACTATCATAGATACATTTTTCTTTTATATGGACACTAGTTATATGGAACATCAAAGTGTGTGGATTGTGCTTTGCTCCTGAGAAAGGATGTAACGCTAATAATCCTGAGAGTCATGACAGCTCAGTTCTCAGGGCTTTCAGAACACTCTTGACGAATCCCTACAAGTATCAATCACTCTACACCACTGGAAGTTAAGTGTGCAGTAACAAAAGAGATTGCTGTTCAGACTCCATGAAAGGATTCGGTATTTTTGTTTAAATTGCTCTGACTGTGAGAGTGGAAAGAGGTTACATTAATTTATCAGCCAATTAATCTGCCAACAAAAAAGAATTTGGGTGAATCTCACTCCTAATTTAGGGAGATTTTTTATTTGGTTATATCTTGTTTAATAAACATGACCCTGAAGCAATGCCCTTTGGTGCCATTGGTTTAACATCTTGTAGAGCCTGCAGGAGGACAGCATAAAGAATAAGCAGATGTTGCTGCCAATAATACATTATACACATAGAAGAAAGTATCTGTAGTCACATGTATGGACCCTCCTTTACAAGTGGGGGTCTCTCCTGTTGGTAGGTAGGTGAGTGAGTTCACATTGCTAAAAGGGTAAGGAGGAGCTGTGACTGCTGACAACGAGCAACTAAGGAAAATTGCATTTGTTTGTCTGTTTCCAGTGGCTCCCGTGAGGGAATTTTATCTATTTATTTCTGTTATTTCTAACTGCTTGTCTGCATTACTCTGATGCTGATGTACCTGTGTTCTCTTTATGCTCATGATGTACTAATTTACATTGTAGTTGACATATGTTTATTTCCGTTGGGTGTGTGATATTCTCTCCTGTTTTGCTGTTAATTTGCATTGTTATTTCCCGAGATTTCTTTCTACCTGTACTACATTGTCCTGGTAGATTTATCCTGACAATACAATTTTCTTTGGCCTTTAAATAAATAAATTCCAATATTTTTTTTATACTGTTGTGCTTTATTATGTGTCTCTGTTTCAAGTAACACATCTTGGTGGAATGTAGGGAAAAATCCTTTTGACCTTTTGTATACATCTTTTAATTTCTTGTAGAAAGTGACTGTCTCCCTTCTGATGTCATTTGACTGAGTTATTTAGCTCTTTTAATATTTCCTTGTGAGTCAGCCTTCCGATTGCCTTAACCATTTTTATTGCTTATATCTCAATTCCTTCCCAGAGCTGGATGCAGTTTTAGTCGCAATGGAGAGAAATTTTTATCTTCCCACTTTGTTTATTATGCAGTTTGATTGCTTTAGTCATCTTTTTTACCCCCACTGTGTTACATTGCACCTTCATACCCAGTCTTCCCTAAATTTGGGGGTAAGCCCTTCCAAATACTTCCTTCTCCATAAGAACTCTATATTCTGGGTTGGGGTTTTTTTCACCTGTAATGTATGAAGTAATCTTTTTCATACTGAATTTCCTGCTTCTGACCCCTTTTGATTTATCTTTTTGGCCTCCTTGTCGCTTGCGTCACATTAAATAGGACCTGAACATTTTAATTAATGTGCTGTTTACTGCTTCATCCAATTCAGTAATAAAAAATTATGGTTAAGATATTAAGACTATTCTTGACAAAGGGCAAATGATTTCAATACTAATATGAAAGACTGAAGCTCAGGAAAATGACTACACAGCAGTAATACATTTTAGCTGAGAGAAGTACAATAAGTGGTTTGACGAGAGAACATAGGCCTTTGTTTCTTTGTATATAGTATGACAGAAACAAACAAAAAATGCAGGACCTATTGGTAATATAAATCAGAGTTAGAGCAATGTCATACACTATCACCTCTTTTATCTCACAGAAATGTGACCTGAAACACTGAAAATAATGAACAGTACAAATGTGAAATATTTATAGTGGTTTCATGGAAGCTTTGCCATAGTGTCAGCATGGTGGTACAAAGCCTCAGGCAGCATCACTTGGCAGCTTGGAGAAACCTGGATGTCCATGGAACGTTACTACTTACAGGTTTCTTAGTAGCTAAATCTCAGTACACCATAGCAATATCAGAACTTACTTACCTTTTATCTTTTATCGCTATTATGAATGTCTTCTCTGTCAACATCAACCTAAAATATCAGTGTCACAATAAACCATTCTATTTGCCAGACTCTATCATATGGACACCAGTAAAGTCATCACTTCTGCCTTCCTTTCTGCATTTCTAAACACTTTTTTTACATCCACTAATATAAAATCCAACTTCCTCTGTCCCCTGCCACACCTTTTTTTTTTTTTTTTTCTTTTCTGCTAGCGATATTGAATTAGTAAAAAAGACAAGCTTTTCGGTTTTGCTTGGTTTTGCTAGCATTGAACTAAGAACTTGATAAAGGGGAAGGAAAAAGGAAAATATACGGCATTGTCCCATATTCTTCTTGCTTTTAGAATTCTTATTAAAAACTCACTTACCTTTTTACCCCATTTGTTATACCCCTGCTGACTAATGAAATATAAATGTTGCCCTCGTGGATATTAAACCAATAGCAAAGTGTCTTGATTGAACTTAGGTCAAGCCATGCTTGGGAAAACCGGAGACTGCTCCAGCTTCCCCTCAGTTATCCTGCTTTCACCATGTACAAATATATGTATCATATTAATCCATATATATACAGATGGATTTATATATACTAAATAACATATAATATTAGAGGTATACATATATACATACACACACACACATATCATGTGTGGACTAACACCTTCCCAATCTTGAGGACTATCTTTTTCTCATTGTGGGCCTTTGGGCAGGATACTCACTCAATTCATGTAAATCACTTTGGCTTCATCTCTGATCTGATGCCTCCAGAAAAGAGGCACAGTGGCTGCACTGCAATGGCCAACAGGTAATGCTTGACACTGATGTATTCCCTGGCTGCTCTACATGAAAAGGATTAACCTCCATGAACAACATCAGAGCTACTGGCATCTGCTGGGTTTAAGGCAGGTTAGACAGGCAAAACACCTTTAAACTAAATACACATACCAATGGCTTCTGTGTGATTTCTGATTTCTTTGAAGTTCAGAGCAGTCTCAAAGTTCAGAGCAGTCTCAAAGTTCATGAAACCAGTCACACCAATTTTAAATGAGTTTTTTTTCTTGGGGCAGAAGAAAAGAAACAAACAAACAGAAAAGAAACACCATAGTACAGTTCCCTACTCCTATACTATAACACTGAAACAAACACATTTTATAAAATGAAAGCCATTCTAAAGAATTCCCTTGAGGACATAACAGCCACACAAGGCAGCTATTACTTGTACTCACAATTGCATCAATCTTTGATCTTTATTGTTACGGTATTATTTCTATTCTGGTGCTATAAAAATGTTCCTTGTGGATTTTCCTTAAATAATAAATGTGCCAACTCTAAAACCGCTTGGAAAAAAAAGACAGTTGCAGATAAGTGCTGCAAATAAAAGCGAAGGAACCCCTTTATTTAATTTCATCCAGAAATGACTGTGAGATTGCTATCTTGAGAGAGAACCAAAAATTAAGTTTTCACAATTTTCTTTTTCCATGACAATCTGTACCATGCAGAATAGATTTTATGCCATTTCCTGTTCTTACTACAGCTTTCAACCTGAGAATTGGGACTGTGATAGAATTTTAATTTCCAGATGTATCATATAAAATATCTGTGGCCTGTACTTTCTGACATTTCCATTAAGATGTAGTTTATGTTTTGATATGTTGATAATTAATTTACCTAAAGCTTATTGGGCACTATAAATGAAGGTAAAATTAGAAGGCAGAAGGACAGAAAGGTTTTCCTATTTAGCTTATTTAAAAATTAGGGTAAAAGCATTCAGAAAGTTAACAAAAAGATGGTGAACAATAACACAGGAGAGGAGGAAATTGTTGCAGTCTATCCTGCTTACAGCTTACTGCCAAGCAGATGCAGGAATGTTTAAAACAATCCTCTTTATAAGATACTACATTCAGCTGAAGACCTAATTTCATATTCATTTTAGGAAATAGAAAACCAAAGATCACATGTATGCAAAACCCATATTTTCATAACTTTCTTCTTCTACATACTTCTCATATTGCTCCTATAGATTGCTTTGTATTTACAAATGTTCTAAAAGTCACAAATTATTTTTGTGTATTTCTAAATCTACATGAACTTAATTAATGATTCTGGGAGGACTGTATATTAATGCACCTTTTCGCTCTCCATTATTCCCTGGATTATGTAATGCACACACAAAAAAAAAATAAAAGGTTAGAAAGAGGAAAAAGTAATGGTTTTGTGAATTTGGTCTTATGAACTTGGCCTTGAAATGTCCATGTAAAATGTAGCATGAAAAAGAGTATGATTGTAAAGGCACCAGTATACACCTGATTGTAACTTTCCCCCAGCACCAAGTAAGTTTAGAATGAAAATGAAAATTATGAGTTCAAATCCTCATTCAGCTACTGGATACATGGGTGGCATGCAATGCCACAGGAGGTTTAATGCAAGCCTTGTTTGCAGTCACTTAGGGAGATGCTTATCACATGGGAATTCTTAGCAGTATGTGATCTCAAACAAAATACTTTCAGCTGCATAAGCAGCAATTTCTGGTGCGAACCAAGAGCAAGGCTTTGTATTCCTTTTCCTGCTTTCCACTTCCACTGGAAATACCAAAACAAAAAGATGAGAAAAAATTATACAAATTTCATACTCTCATTACTTTTCCAGAGTCACATGATTCAGTGATGTCATTTGACTCGATTGGGAGGAACATCAAATATCTGAAAATTGAGTTGTGGTCCCATTCAGCAATGGATAGGTTTAGGACAATATAGGTAACAATATTGGGACAAACAAATGGGAGGAAAAATAATCTTCTACTGTGAAATATTCTGTTCTCAGGCTTCTTTTCATGCTGTTCAAAAGGACATAATTGCCTTGAAAGATCCCTGATATCTCGTTTAATATTAGTTTCTTTTCCATTAATAAAAGGGAACCAGTCTCTGAAGTCTTCAGTATGCCTGTTTTATCAATATATATTGGTTCCGGTAGGAGGTTCTTCATTTATGAGTGAAGTGTAATCTCTGACAACATGCAGAGAAATAATTTGGGCCTATCTGAGCCTCCAAATGATCCAACTCCATAAAATGAGTGTGAACAGTGTGAGATTCTAACTGCTGTAATAAAGAAGGGAAGTAATATCTGTGAAGTCCAAAGGGCTGCCAAACAGTAGACAGGCAAAGCTGCAATGTTTGGCCTACATTATTTTAAACATTTGTTGGGCACATCTTTTTTTTTTTCTTCCCAAATAGATCTCTCTTCTTGAACTGGAGCTTGTTATTAGTTTTGGCTCATAACAGCCTCTCCGTTAGCAGTTCACTGTGATCTGTGTACCTCAGACTCATTATCTAGTCATTAAAGTAAATAAACTTTAATTCCTCACAAATTCAGTGTGCAAAACTGCAGGATGGGGCTGTAACATTAGGCACAACGGTACAGAATTATTGCTGTAATATTTCAGTAATGTGCTACAGAGCTGTCACAGTCAGGACAAACCACCTAACTGAGATGAAAACAAATAAAAACCAAAAACAAACAAACAGCAGATCCAAAAAGTTCAACTGTAAATGCTAGATAGACTTCCCCTCCTCCCCTTTTAAAGGTGTAAAACTGGAAAAAGTTGAAGTGGCAGATTGAAAGAAAATGTAAAGTTCCTTAATTTTTGCATTGTGTTTGAAATGTTCATTGACTAAAAGTATATAGTAAAAATATTTAAATATAAATTACTATATTTTGTGTCTATTAAGAGTGATTGCATATTACATATGTTGGATAATTTTTTTCAATTGCTGTATTTTTGGTTTTAGAGCAGACAAGCAGAGGACCCAGTTTTGTACTTGTGCTTATTGGTGCAATCTGGAACTGAGCCTGAGAACCTGCATAAGAATTGCAAATACCGTGTATAATAGTTACATCTGCAAAAATGGAAGTTTCATTACAGCCAGGAGGAAAATCCATCCAGTTAAAAAATAAAAAAAAAAAAGGCGTGTGCTTATAAATATATATATATAAATGTCCCAATTTACCATGTCCTTCCATGACCCTTTAGACAGTCAGTGTTTAAATATATCTAAAAGAGCATAAAAACACTTGGGGAAATTGATGTAACTGTTACCTAAAAATGGATAATAATTATATCTCACTTCAAAACTTTCATCTAGAGTTTTTAGAGTCCTCTTTTACCAGTCTTTTTGCACTACTCTGACTCGTGATCTATCTATTCTGTGGGGTTTTTTACCTCAGAAATTCTGCACTTGAAATGCCATATAACATAACGTTTCAGTGTCCGTTTTAGAACTGGACGCATCACCTTTCAAAGGAAGCCTCCTTATAGGCTACACTTAGGAGGTCTGCTTTTCATTTTCCAAAACCTGCCACGGAAACAGCAATGGATAGTTATGATAGACAGACACGGAAGATAAAGCCTCAGACACTATGTGAAATGCTAGGTGGGGAGATGTTATCTCCTTTAAGAGATACCTGAGTAGTCCTTATCTTTTACACCTCAGCAACACTTCTGTGTATCTTGTCATGCTAATAAAGTATCATTGAATGCAATCGACATCATATACAAAGCTGCAAAAGGACAGTGCGAATAAAAACTTCAGTTACTTAACTTCATAGCTAGCAGCTTGAAAACAGTATTTTAAAGCAGTAGGAAACCACACACTTTCCAGAAAAAAAAGACAGGTGATATTCAGATTCAGAACAATTTACTGGTAGTCAGAATGCAATTCCTCTTTGTATGAGGATGAGCTCATAGTCATATCCTCTTGCTCCTTGTAGTATATCTCTGGTAGAACACTGCAAAGAAACTGGGAGAAATTAACATCCCATCGTATACATTGTGTTCTTGCCTGTATACGTAAGTATATACGCATGCAAGAACTAGAGTGATGTATAACAATGCACAAAAAGGAGAATATGATTTTCAAAAAGGTTATAATCCCAACATTTTTTAAGCTTATTATGTAGGAATTTCTGCATGAGGGGATCAATTCTCAAGAAGACTCAAAAGCTTACCTAAAAGTGCAAAAATAAGTTTTTTCTTAAGAAAGTGGTATGTTGTGAGATACTAATGTTTTCTATTCTAACTTATTCTATGTTTTGAAACTAGTTTAGAAAGATTTCTCTTTATTCTCACTTTAATTCCCAATATGATTTCATGAGCCTCAAGAGGCTTGAAAAAGCGTGATCTGCTTTGACAAAATCAGCAAACTTCTTCTTCAGGCTGGGGGGATATTTTTTTACTTCCATTTTAATACATTTGCAAGATATGAATACAATAGCTTATTAACAAAGCAAAAGCCAATAATATTTTTCTATTCAAGAAGTATAAAAGAAAAAATATCCTGAAAAAAGTAACTGTTCCTGGTTGCTGCAAAGCAGCATTATGTTGCTGCAAAGATCTGTTGCAAAGCACACTTTGCTTTGTTACCAGTATGGAATCTGTCCTTAAACTTAAATTTTTCATGCAGCCAAAAGGAAGCTGCCTAGAAAAAGCAGAATACATGCCTGCATTAACCCTCAGGAATGGCATTGAATGTTGCACCTTCTCTTTTTTCTTTCTCTGAAAGGGAAAAGTTGTGATGGTTTATTGTGTTATCTAAATGAGGTGCCTAACAGCCCTACAGTGAGTGGAGTGGGGGGCAGGGTGGAAGAAGCCCCTGCAGAAGGAAGCAGCTTCAATTTACAGTTTGAACACATCCATTGTGTGTCTGAACTTGATGACCGACCTTACCTTACTGTGCTTGTCAAAGAACCAGAATCAGACACAAGAGCTGAGACTGGTTTAAATCTTCATTTACTTTGATCCAGGTTTCAGTCTGTAGCCTGCAATGATTTAATGGCTAATATTTCATCCATGCGTTCATTGACAAGTACACATGACTTCCTAAATCCTCCTCTAAAAGTTCTTATCCAACTACTGTATTTCACAATAGATTAAAGAGGGAATCCTACAGAGTCTAGCCATTCTTTTGGTGTTACCTGTACAGCATACAGCACAGCAACAGACATTAGACCCAGACTAGAGCCTTCAAGCCCTTCATTATCAAATGATCTAATTTGTTAACAACTTAGGTTTATCAGCTTGAAATTCAGTGTCAGTTGGCTTGATTTCTGATAAGCATCTGATTGTTTACATGTGTTTTATTTTGAAAACATAATTAGAATTTTATCATTGTGAAGTAATTTATCAACACATTGCCTTACAAATTCAAAATCCAGTTCCCAGTAGGTTAAGAAAAAATGCAACACTTAATCAATTTACCATTTTTAAGAGAATATAAAATATTAGAAAATCTTCCATGTGACCAAATCAGAAACATTTCCAGCATATGAAAGGGATTAAAAAAAAAAGGAATGAAGTATAATAGCACTATTTTTATATGATTAAATAATAGGATTATACTGATTTCCAAATCTGCTTATTGTATTCTTTTCTAGTATACTACTGCATGTTAAGATTACATAGTTCATGCTTCTATTAAATTACATACAAATATGTTAAACAGGAATAGAAGCTTTACTAAATGTTTAATAGGTATAAATATTCCAGTAGATTAATAAATTACATATATATATTACTCACCACCATGACATGGAAAAGTTTAGAATAGTTCCCATAAACTTGCTTGGAGCATGCATATGCACATGGTTATAATACCTATAATGATGTAGCAAGGGAAATTTTTAATGCTCACTGCTTGAAATTATTGCAAGCACAATACAACCAATGCATTTCACAATGTACATATACATATGTAATATTATAAAAGTACTCTTTTTCTATTTATACCCAAAAGCACTCTGATGAATGGCAATAATTTAATTCTTTTCCTGCCAGATTTCATATTATCGTTATGCATAACTGCTCTTCCACCTGTATAGCCCTAATCTGCTCACATTCTTTTTCCCCATTATACAGGAAGTATTATATCTCATATAGTCAGGAAGTGTTATATCGATTTCTGAAAGAACTGAGAAATACAGAGACTAAATTGTCAACAAAATATATAAATTATATTCATTATATATTACCTTCATATAAGATAGAAAATATGGGGTTTTTTTGTCTCACTATGTGAATGCTGTCCTTGTTAAAAAAGAAATGAGCCAAACAAAAGAAACAAAAAAAGAAACAAAAGAAACAGGCTGTACTAAGCAGCCTGAGAATTCTTAACTCTGAACATTTCTCTTGAATGTAGTTTCATAACAGTCTAAACCCACATAAACGGGCACTACTGCTGTCAGCCTTAGACCCCTGTTTTATACTCTTTGCCAGCATTAATCATCATCTGATCTTCCTGTGATTCAGCGTAGGCAATCAAACCAACAGAAAACCATCCATTGTTTTTTCTTGTAAAGTCAGAACAAATGAATCTTCAGACCTGGAGTCAATTTTGGCTTTCTATGTGCAACCTGAATGCAAAATTATCATGACAAAAATAATATCCTCTACTGAACACTCTCCTTTATGACTTTTTGGCTTTTAGTTGTGTGTGATCTGGTCTTCTCAACCACAAATTGCTGTGTCTGGAACTGCATAAAACAGTCTGGAAACACTTCCTGGTGTAAAATGAAGGTAGCTGTTCAGCAGCTGAGGTTACTATACAATTATAACCCCATGATTCTGTGTATTATATTTGATGTAGGATTTATTTGTTCAGACATGGGTAACTAGTGCCACCAGGGACTTCCTTGTCAGATATTCCTTAAGACACACATGCATGTTTTGCAGTTATGACACAGATCTGTGAGAGCTGTCCCATCCCTCTGAACTACCATGCGGGATGTCATATAAACTCCAAAATGTTTGTAGACATCAAAGTTAGCAACTAAATCCTACCATGCAGGTCTTATTGAATAGAGTGCACTTGGCACTGTTGATGACTTATGACCCACTCTTCCTCCAAAACCACAGCAAATGCAAAGCATACAATGATGTAAATATCAGCTATTGAGGAAATACTCTGAAACCAGGAAATTCAGTATTGACAGGTAACAGAAGCTGAAAAGAATTATCAGTGTAACAATCCACATACAAAAGAGAAATTCTAGCAATGATCTAAGACTGGATACTCTCATAGCCTCTTCCAGGAATTAAAGTGCAGCCAGAATAGGGCTAGATTTTTTGGAAAAGCCAGATTTAGCTGCATTTCAGAAAGAAGAAAATGAAAAAAATGCTATGCAGTTTGGTACAATGTTTTGGAAGCCCACTAAACCAAAGGAAGCAATCACCAAAGGCCAATGTGCACAGGTAAGCAAGCCTATTTGGCTCTGAATATTTAGTCACATCATGTGGAGTAAAAATACAAACTACTACTGAAAGAAATGAGATGTCTGAAGGCAAAAAACACAAGACAGCAAAATAAAAGGAATGAGACATTTTCAGAAAAAGTATAAGCTGTTGCTTGGTTTTACAAAGAACAGTCAGAAGAAACAACAGCATAAAATGAAATGATGATGAACAGCAAGAGAAAGAACTGCATTTCACAGGTGTCAGCCCAAGGTGGGAGCTAAAGATCAATCTTCTGAATGATTTGGATGTTAATTAGGCTATACGGATGGCAGTAAAGGCCACATATTCATGGTAAACTGAATTCTAGAAAGCTCTGGACCTACCAAGGGATGTGTCAGTAAGTATTCATACCCATTATTCCACATTAGCAGAACTTGCTAAAAGCAATGCATTGACTTTGAACTGAGTGACATAGGTTGCAGATGAATGTTAAGGAAAGAGCTGAGAAAAGCTGGTCTTTGTGCACTTAGCTGGATGGTAAAAACAGTTCTTGCTTCTTGGAAAATAATTCTCTTTAAAAGAAAACTGAGTTTTAAACGTGTTTGTCAAGACTGAAGTGCTAAAATAACTATCTAGTAGTGTTTGGCTGAGGAAGCTTTACAAGACTGGAAGTCTTACAGAGATAACTACATTACTGTACATTATAGTATCTGAAACAGGACCAGATACTGATGCTTAAACAAAGTTAATGCTGACTGTAGTACTCTTGTGATATTACACAGCATCAGCAACATCCAGCAATTATGGAATTCACCACTGTCAGAATTAAGCTCTCTTTCCTACCCCTCACCTCCCAAAATTGAACAAAACATAATTCAATGGTCATTTGTCCCTTCACTAAAAAAAAAAAAAAAAAAAAAAAAAGGGAAAAAAAAGCAAAT
>JAVJGJ010000037.1:52581816-52616703 GCA_035590215.1 Microhierax caerulescens
AATTCAATGGTCTTTTTTCCCTTAACTAAAAAAAAAAAAAAAAAAAAGAAAAAGGGAAAAAAAAGCAAATGCCCATTTTCACACCCTTAGTACCATAATATTTCTTGGAAGATTTAGTAGATGTAGCTAATTTCTGACACTGGAGATGCACACCACTTACTGTAACTCATTTGTTATTTTTCCACATCCAGTCAGCTGCCCTAATTTCCTTCCTTCCTACTTAAACTGGCATCTCTAAATCCTTTAGTATACCCTTTGAGCCAAGATCTCTTTGGAAAGACTAAAGTCCAGTATTGTAGTGAGAGCAAAGCCTGTTATATTTTCCACTTAAAAGCTTCCCTTCCTGTCCCAAGGATCCCGGGTGATCCATACAAAAGTACATTATCTCTTGTCATTGTTCTATCTCTTAGTGTTTGCTTTTTAAAAGTCTTTGGTTTAACTCCATGCATTCAGGCTTGATAAGATCATACAGAAAAGTGGAGGCCCAAATAGTATTTATGAAAATAACAATAGCGATGCAGACGGCAGGAGATTCTTAAACTGAGGATGAAAACTTTTTCCTCAAAAATAGACTACAAAGAAACAAAAAGAAAACAACAATATTAGATTAAACACAAGAAAATGGAGTGAGTAAGGGTAAGAAATGGGGTGACTCCCTGGTGAGGGACTGTGGGTGCGGTGGGAAGGAATAGCTATGGGGCCTGGAGCATGCCGAATTTGACAGGTAACTGAAGCCAAAATGCATGCCCTAACGTACTGCTGCCATCCAACATGCTCTGCTATGCTCCAGATTAATCCCCTGGGACTGTTTTCTGAGCAAAAATTAGTATTATGTTGAATTCTGACCTTTTCTTAGAAATTTTATAGATTGACACTACATTTTAATCCCTAGCCATGTTTCCTGGTCTTTTGATAATACATTTCAGTCTGTGTATGCCTAAACAACTTTCTGAAATCATTGGGTATCTAGAACCCATCCAATTTTTCACTTTATGAGTGAGTCTTTCCTGGGTTATGTTGCTATGAAACAAGGGTCATGCCTCTGAAAGCTCTGGAGTCACCTTTATATAAAGCAGCATAAGCTCAGGGTACTGGAGAAGCAAATACTTTCTCTGATGGCTGGCAAACTGTGACCATAACAAAAACAAAAAGCATGCAGAACCACATTATTTTGATCTTCCCAGGTAGCCTGCAGAGTTAAAAGAAATGTAACTGAAAAACAAGACTTTTTTTTTAAATAGCTTATACATTCCTTCCCTGAAGTTTTCAGCAAACCTGTCTCACAGCAGAAATTAGACGGTTTTAGATCATGATATTAAAAGCTGTTTAAAAAAAAATTATTTTGCCCTAATTTTACTGAGTAATTATGTGAATAATAGGGCATCTTATTAGACTGGTTCTCTGACATGGCTCTATGAAAGATTATTTTCTTTCTTTTAGAAAGTCTTAAATATGAACAATAAGGCATACTTTTTCTTTTTTTTTTTTTTTTTTTTTCCATTTCCTTCAGCAGAGGCTATGAGCCAGGTATTGCAAGCCTTGTCTTGGCAATGGAATTAATAATCACTGCACTATAACTCTTCCCGTGTCACTGAAATACGTAATGTGAGGCCACCCTCTCATTCGTTGTGATCTATTGACACTTTATATTTACTCATATGTCTTTTAAGAGTCTTTTTTAATAGACCTGGCAATTAGCATTTGCTACTTCATATCAAAAGCATAGGAAAGTGCAAGTTGGAAGACATAAGGTCAATTTGGCTTCGTTTGCCTGGTCCATGCCAGTGGTTTGGATCATCTGACGGTGCCAGCCAGGGTGTGGGCATACACAAGGGACTGTTTGTTGCAAATAGTAGTGGAGGTAGGTGTTTTATAAGGAGGCACTAAGCCAGATTTAAAATCCTATTGTGGTAGACATCACTGGAATTAGGAGTTTAAGCACTAAATAGAAAATTTCTTTTGCACAGTAGACTTCTTAAGCTATGATTTCCTTGCAGCTGCTTTGATTCCCGGTCACAGCTGAAAGCACTTTGTCAGCACAAATAGGATGAGGAGGCCTGCAGGAATAAGTCCCAGCTACAGCAAGGGCATTGTTTTTCTGGGTTCCTCATGATCAGTGTGAGAAATAGCAGTCTTCAACGTGCTCTGGAGAGGAACTAAACTGGTGGTACTGTTTCCAGAGCTTTTGTTAACAATAGGTGCTGACAGTTCTGTAGGAGAGGTAAGTTTTGACTAGCTCTTCCTAGAAAGCTCAGTAGTAGCAAAGAACAAGCTAGTGTTTGGCAGCTCTGAGGTGCCAGCCACCTGTGTGGCTTCTGTTTTATTGTGTAAACTTCAAATGTGGATATACTCTTGAGAAAAACAGCAATGGGCCTATCAAAAGGATTACAACAAAGCTAAATGGTTTGAAATTTGGATCCCACTGTGGTATTATTACATTAAGCTGTATTTGAAGAGTGCTCAGAGAATGCTAGTTTAAGAGAATCAAAATAAAACAGAAAATAATACTATGATTTTTATAATCAATTTTTATATATGTTAACATTGTGGGGTTTAGTTGCTGCATAGTATTTCACAAAAAAATACTAGGCAGTTATGTATAATTTTTTTTGTCAGGTTTGTGGAAGAAAAATGGAAAAGGTGATGAAATTGCCACTAGCTTACAGGGCTGTGACATTGGAGCAAGGGAGAAACTGCAATGTGTCTGGCTGTCTGAGGTAAGCACATTAGCTGCTGAATGTGTAAATTGCAAAAATAACTTAGAAGCCAAAAGTGAGAACAAATGAGCAAGCAAGTGATCTAATCTCCATTGGAACACATCACCCATGCAGTTTGCTGGGTTCCTTGGAAACAAAGAAGCAGATGAAGCAGGAGGAGCATTTGTGTTATCAGCAATGGAGAAAAATCAATAACAGATACAGTCTGAGTGTCAGACAAACAAAGGACCTTTCCATTCCTCTCTGAAAAACTGACACATTTGAAGCAGGGAAAGCCTAGGGTCTCATTACAGTAAGAGATTCTCTGGGCTCTGTGCACTGCCTGCATTGAATGTTTAGTAACTGTCATATGTAGTTTTAAGGCAGATAAAGCTTAACTATAATTCTTTCCTTTTTAAGGCAACAGCCTCAAAAAAGAGTGTCTATTTTGGAGAGAAAGCTGTAAATGTAAAACCTTGCCATTTGTGGAGCAAATCAGAGATAGAAGACATGCTTGTCTTGTAGACCCTGAGAAACTATGAAATCCAGAAATAGTCTTATTTAGGACACAACCTGTTCTTCCTCACACCAGAGCAGCCGTTCTCTAAGTGCTGCTGCAATAAGAGTTGCAGAGTGTAATTAATTGGATTTCACAGTCTGCTAGAGCTGTGGGCAGCCAGTGCTTTGAGCTGCAGGAAACCCTGCTCACAGACATGGGGCTCCTGAGCTGCTCCAAGGAATCACAGTATGAGACCCACCTGTCAGTAAACCTCCAGTTTCAGTGAAAGAGGAGAGATGGGAGAAAAACAAATAAACTGCTTTTGAAAAGATTTTGAACTGGAAAGATGTCTCTGTGTAAGCCAGCTAGCCCTCTACATGAGCATAGTTCTTTGAAAGAACATGAAACTCTTGGTTTTGTTAGTCCTGCATGAACTGGAGGCACTTGCAACTGACTCCTCCAGTTTTGTTTTAGGCAGTGGGCAACAACCACATACTTGAGCCCTGTACGCAGTTTTTTTCTTCTATGTTTGCTCCCTAAAAACTTAAAAGAAAATAACAGGCAGAGTGATAGGCTTTAAAAGATAACATTTGCCACACAGTTATCTTTCAGTGGTGTCTAAAATCATTATGCTTTTCCATGTAATTGGAACCAGAGCTATCTGTGATAATTGATGAGGAAAATACGGACTGTTGAACTGTTAGTTGGCATATGTGCATTTTTTTTCCTTTTATGTGGAAGACTCACAAGTTTACAGTGTGTTTCCAACTAACGTATTGTCAAGACTAACAGGCTCAGCTTTAAACCTGATTGTCCAGAAAGTATTATAACCAAGAGGAAGAGTTGGCTGGTTGTATAAGAAAGATACTGAAGAAGATGGGAAAGGTACAATCAGGTATGTAATAGTGAAACAGAAACTGGGATTAGTTACTGGGAGGCTCTCCAGGGATTAAAAAAAAAAAAAAAAAGGCAAAACAACAACAAATGAACACAGCAAGTGCTACATTTGCTCTAGAAAGAGTCAAGTGGGTAAAGAAAAAGGCTGAAAAACGGAACTACAGCTAGTGGTAGGACCCAGGACAGACTTACAAAGCCTGAAATAAACCCACTGTGAAGACTCAGATTTGTAAAAGGTGACTGCTAATATTGAAGAGGTCAAACAAACAGAATGACAAAGAAAATTGGTTTATAGTTTTAGAGATCATATGGTGTTAAAATATTAATTTACTGGGCTTCACCAAACTGGAACCTGCCATTTTTTGACCTGACCCTGAAATGGAGTAGTATCTTTAATCTGCTTTAGTCATAGAATTGACAATGACTTTATAAACAAAAATACTATCTTGAAATCTGGGACTGTCCTCACTGTTGTTCTACTATTTGTATTTTCACAGAACTTGGAAACTGTTGCTATCTATGAGGATACAATTGCTTTCAGCATTATGTATCAACAGTGGTAAAAGACGATTGCTGTAGAGTTTAGGGTTTTTTTGGCAGAATTTACAGTTTAATATTGCACACTACACTTGAACTACGAAAAAAATGTCCTTATGCAGTAGCATCTTCCAGAAATATTAAAGCATTAAAACCCACAAGTCCCCTGTACTCAGGGGCAGAAGAGCCATGATTTTTCAACATCTATTTTATTTCAGCTGGGACCAGGCTCGAGCTATTCCAGGTGCACTGTAGTTAGTTCAGACCACTGATGGCTTGTGCCTAGACAGTGAAAACTAAGAGAAAAGGTGATTTTCAACTGCAGAAAATAAGAGTAGAAAATAAAATCTTCTCCATTGTTAACCCAGCTGAAAACAGTGCAGCTTTTGAGAGCTGTATCCCCCCCCCCTCACCCATGACTTGATTTGTGTATCAGAACTTGTCTCACTTTTGTATGTTTGCACAGTTTTGGGGAACAGCTACCTGTGATACAGAAACACAAGCTTGGTGCTTATTTTCTAATTAAACCTCTTTTATCTGGCCCAAAAGTTGCTTTCATCACCTTTTTGGCAGGAAACTTCAATTACCATGTCAATCATAGGCACAAATCCAAGATATAAAGTAAACCGGGTTCAGATTCAAAGTAGCTATGGCTAAGAAATGCTATTGCTTTCTAGCAATGGGATAAAAATTCTAAGCACCACGTAGGAAAAAAGAACATGAAATAGAGCCAATAAAAATATAGTTGTGAGTGTCCTCTTGGATATACCCTTGATCCCTGGGGTAGGTAAACCAGGTTACACCACCTGTTACATAGATTGTGTTGTAGATTTTTTTTTTTTGTGTAAATTAGAAGATTGTTTCCAAAGCTTGGTTGCCAGCTGTATGTCCTTGTAAGTGTGAAAGTGGTATGAAAAGAAGGCATTGTAGTAACAATTAAGAAAATATACCCATATGTGTTGCAAATAATGCTAGATTATGAGGCATTCACAGTGATTGTTATTGAGGACCCAGAAACACAGGCAAACACAAAAGAGAACTTGCATGTTTCCTAACAGAGCTTAGACTCCAAATTCACTGACTTCAGGATGATTTTAGTGGATGTACTTATACATGGTGTAAATAAGTTAAAAGCACCTGAGCTGTAAGGCTGTAGTTGATGACCTTTTATTTTTTTCCTTTTTCACTTTCCCATCAGTTCATGCCAAGTGCTTAGTGTTAGAGGTTACAGCCATATGAGATCATCTTTTGTTTCCTCTGTGTGTTTTTTTGTCCTTCATCGTGAACTAAGCATTTGATGAAGCTCATAATGCCACAAATAATGTAGTGCTGATTCTTGAGAAGATAATTAAAAGAATGGTACAATGACTTTTACACTTCAAGGAATAGATGCACTGATACAGTTATAAATGAAATCACTGCTTAGCAAGCAAATGTAAAATGGTGAAACATTATATGAACAGGTATTTAATTGGTGTGTACTCAGAATATCTGAAAGGCAAACTGAAATGTGTTTTTATTACAGTTATGGGAAATAAAAATAAAATGATCAAAAAATCACAGCAACTTTGACAAACATGTATCATGAAATAGGTGGTAATTTTTATTATTATTTTAGAGAGTGCTATTGAAACTTGGTAGAAGAGCTGTTATAATGGGTCATCTACCATACATTACATCAGATGAAAATTTGTATTTCTTATGGTATTTTGAGTCCCAAGTATGAAACTCATAATTAAGTAACTTGTAGATACATTTAAGATTTAATTACCATACATTTCTGAACCATTTGTCCCTAAATAGGAGAGGGACGAAATAAGTGCACAATGGTTTAATATAATTTACTGTTGTATTTAACTTAAACAATTGAAAGAAGTACACAAAGTAGTGACTATTGATTTTTGTTCACACACATAAATACACATATTTAGGAACTAAATCTGTATATAATATGAAAATATTAATATGCTATGAGCTCTTCCTGAGCCAAGCCATATAGTCTGTCTTCCACAGCATGCAATTTTCATTCATTAACACTAGCAGGGGCTTGAGGAAATAATAGAAGGAACAAGGTGAGAACAGAGTAATCCTCTCCCAGGTACATCATGCTGGCTAATCAGTTGCCTGGTTTAGAACTTCCTAGAATAAATAATAAAGTGTTTCTGTGTTGAATTTCCTAGAGGTTGAGAAAGGAAGTTTCTGACTGCTATAAGCTAAAGTGTGTTCCCCTTCTTCCCTTTTCAGTGCAGCTGTATGTATTGTTTATGTAGAAAAATATCTGGGATCAGAACTCCAGCAGATATACAGCAGATTCCAGTTTATGGAAGACAGATGAAGATCTGGCATTAGGTATCTAAACATTTGGATCAATAAAGTCCTCATATTTAAAAATAAAATGAATAAAAAAAAAAGGCAGAAAAAGCATAATCACGTATTTTGTATAAAACCAAATGGTGACAAAAAGCTGCTTGAAATCATATCTTTCATTGATACCAGCATTTGTATGTATATCCTATACATTCTCTGGTGGTTGTATGTGGTTAAGTATTTGCACTGCTTTCCATAGAAAGGGTGATTGCAGTTCGTGATCAGTCAATTATTACCACAGTGAGGGGGATTTAAAAGAAAAATGTGGATTCTGTTATATAAGAAATCTGTCCTTCCTCAGAAACTGGAAAGTTGCATTCATGAAAGGAAGATGATTCCTTGAGAAATGCAGGAGTTTGGATATCATCTTGTAATCACAAATTACCTTCGAGTAGTGAGAAAAAAAGAAAAAAAATCCAAACTGTATAGGTTCAATTACTTATACTGTTCTGTTAGGTTACAACAAATCCTGCAGAAGAAAGTTTGAAGCTATTCTGCAGAGAGTGAAATATGATCATCCTTGTCTGGTGTATATCAAATTTACAAGCTACTGGAGAGCAAATACAGAGATAAGACTGTCCAAAACTATCATTCCATAGAGATTTTCTGAAAAATAATAGAGAGAATTAGGAGAATGCCACATATCTAAAAAAAGAAATTGAAATTAATATGTTTAAACATCTTCTTGTAAGTGTGAATTTTCAAAACAGGCACCTTTCTTGGTACAATCTGATTTCACTGTCAACACACTTCTAAGTGGCTTAAAATATATTGCCCTTTCCTTAAGGCTGAGAAGTCCCTGAAGGATTATGAAAATCTGAATTCTGTTTCTTCTGACCAAATGTTTGAGGAACAGGAGGTGAGCAAAAGTCAAAATCCTAGATGTGACATTTATCTCTTGACACTTGTTTTGTGAACATCTTTGGGATCTAAATCCAATTCTGAATGTCTTATCTCTCCATTTTAGGATGAGTTGAACCAACACATTTAAATTTGGAATGGAAATGTTCTTGGATGAATAAAAATTCCCTGTCATCTTTACTAGCTGACCAGCATAAGCTGGAGTGTTATTTTTCAGTTAAAAATTCAGCTAAGATCCTATAGAACAGATTCCTCTGTACGCAGAAGGTCGGGAGTTGTACCAGAGACAGGGGAAAATTTTAATTATATTTATAGAAAACAAAAGCAAATAAATAGTTAAATCCTGACCATGAAGTTTTATGCTTCCTGCTAAAAAGAACTTTTTTTTTTTTTTTATACAAAACCAAATATCAATCTAAATTCAGATGCTTCAGAAGCAAATTTTGTGAATCTAAGCCATATCTGAAGTGTAACATAATGTATCTGAAAGTCTGGGAATGTATTATGCATATTCTACACAAAAGAGTTGTAGGAATTGTTTGGGGTTTTTTATGGCTATATGAATATTTAGTATGTTGGAAACGAGTAAGATTTTGCTGTGAACTTCTATAGGACCATGTATTTCAATCACGTATCACAAATCTTACCTTACAGTAGCCTTACTGTGCTACTGTCTGAGTGGCTGTTTTGCTTCTGTCTTGCACTTGCTTTCAGGGCTTTACCAATGTAAGCATCAAGCACAGCCACACAAAATTATTTAAATTATGTATGATTTCCTTCCACAGGTGCTAAATCAATATATTCTCTTTTATTCAATTAAACATGGAAATTAAAACATCCTTTTTAACACATGCTGCATATTGCTGACTTAATATTATATATGATAAAATGCTTCTAGGGAGATTTCTTCCATCCTTTCCCTGAGATCTGCTGATCTAAAGCTCTTGCGGTAGATTGATTCTATGCACATCTGCCTGATCTGTGAATCTGACACCTTTTTAAATTGCTGTTTACATTACATATGGACTGAGCTTTGATAGCCCTGGAGTAATTGCAGGCGTGTTAATCTGACTTTACCCCCAGTGCATCCCTGGGATGTCCATAACCTTAAAAGAAACCCATGTCAAACCTACTTTGGCACAGGGAACTCTCTCAAGATGTGCTGGCCATAGCACAAGCTGCCCAAAGCAAGAGAACCTGCATGACGCCTTCTGCAAGGTCAGTTTTCTTCTTTACTGCTTGTGGTGTGGGTGGACAATGCAGCTACCTGGGTCACCTTTGGATGGTAAATGCAATGGGTTGTGGTGGAGTGGCCTCCAGCTGTAAGCTCTCTGTATGGCATTTCTCTTCCTTGTGTCGTTTGGCAGTGGTCATTTATAGTGTAGCCCCTTGAGTCAAGATTATCTAATGCAACACTCAGAGAAAGTACTCTCGGTGATGGGGGGAGAAACCCATAAGAGGTTTTTGCTTTGTGCTGAGTCTTATTCCCTGCGTCCTCACAATTTTTTTTATGAGATATATTACTAATTTGAGAATAAGTATTCAAGGAGTAAGTGAGGGAAGACTAAAATTAGGTGGTGGGATTGTAAATGGCCGCGGTAACTTTGGCATGACATGAGCAGGAGTCACAAGCTCTTCTGTATGGGTGCAGCCTGTCTATACAGTCATTTGAAGAGTATGTGTTCCCTTTCAGAGCTTCCCCGAGGAAAACAGGGAAGCTTTGGGAAAGATAAGGAAAATCAAATCTTCACCCCATATTCCTTTATTCCAAGAATTGCCAAAGGACTTGCCCTTTTGATCTTCACTACTTCATCTGTCAATTCCTTCGGAGACATTTGCTTGCTAAAATGACTTTTACAACACTTATCCAACATGTGAAAAGAAAGCTTAAATGACAAAATGGAGCTGAGGGTAAAATTTCTGCTCTGTTCCTTCCCTTGTGCTTCTAGATCCTAAAGTTCTTTGATGATATTCAAATCTGTACCAAGCATTGGCCTCTCACCTGTACATCTAAAGAGCATTTCTCAATTCTAACCACAACTTCCACGTTCCAACAAATGCTTATCCCTGTGGAATACCTGAAATGTAGAAGATGCAAGACTACTGCCTCCTTTGATTCTGATATTGCTCTGTTATCAGTTCCAGGTGTTTCTCTTTGAGTGTTTTGTTTCCTTTTCTTTTAGAAGTGAAATGTGAGAAGTATTTGGGAATATTTTTTTTCTGTCTTAGAATGTAAACTCTCACTCAAAACTTTGAAGGAGTTGTTGTCAAGCTGTAGCTAAATTACACTCCACAGTCTGATGATATAATCCTTTCTATATCCACAGCTGACATTTATACAGGCATGAAACTTACCCTGTCTCATGCATCTGAGAACTTTATTTGCCTACAATACCGTGGCTCTAGGAAAAGGATTATTTTTCCTGTGTGTCTTGTGTGGCTTTGATTATATGACACCCTTCTCTTCATTGTGTATTTTATCTACCAAGCATAGGTATTTCTGTTTTACTAGATAGAAAGTATGTAGCTATAGGAACAGAAATATAATATAAATCACAATTACAATAAAATATTACAATATAATAATATGAACTAGTATTCATAATGGACAAGTCATTGATTGTTTAAATGTTTAACCTGCCAATAAACATACAATTAAGCTTATTAAATATCTTTTATTCTTAGACCACCAAGACTGAAATCAAACATGATGCACAATGTAAAAATAATTTTCTAAAAAACACAGCTTTTTCATAGTTTCTTAATCAGGCCCCTTGTTGTTGTCACCAGAAAATTCCACTGGCAGCACAATAATTGTCTCCAGAACAACAGATTAGTACCTTTATTTGAGAATTAGGAAGAGTATGAGGATTACATGTGGAACTAAAGCATATATATCTATAAAAATAATCCTTTTATAGAAGAATATTATAAAAGAATGTTGCCAAGAATACATAAAACTTATTCAGCTTCTGTTAAAAAAGAAGCTAAACTGGGCATGAAAGCCCTATTAAAAAAATTACAAAGTCCTATTCTAAGTCCTATTATTAGCTATTAAATCCAGGCCAATAATTTGCATGACTTCCATGTCATTTTATATCCAAGCTGTTTATTTTTTGTTTCCTGTTCTATGCTTCTGAGAAATTCAGACTTTTTATTCATGTAATTGCTTCAGCACTTTATGTAAGGATTATGGCCGTTAATTTAAATATCTGGGTTTTTTTTCATCTTGATACAGAGTGTTATATTCACTTAACCCCAGAATAAAAATTGCCATATAGGCAAGGAAATGCCATATACGATAAATGTTCACCTATCTTCCCTGAAATAAGTTAAATGTTGTAGCAGATTGGCTGGAAATATCATGGGAGTATTAACAGAAAAATGTCTGCGGGACAGAACAAATTCATTCATCTAGGTTAGATTCTCTGCATAATCCTAGTGGCATTTTTACAGTCAAAGTCAAAAGCGATAATAAGTAATAGCTCTGTGCTAGCTGTTATCTGTGCCAACATCCAGATGTGAGGCGGGCTTTTCTACAGTTTTCCTTCAAAAGAGGAGCCTTGTTCAGCAGTTGAACAGTCTTCAGGTTGTGAGATAGTTGCTTCTGCCCTCAAAGCTCCTGTTTTGCTTCTTACAATTTCTAACTTTTTTTAATAACAGTAGTTTTATTTTTCAATACCTGACTCAATAATATATGATCAATTTGAACATATATGAAAGTTAGGTTTGCTCTTGTTTGGCCATTTTACAAACTACTTATTTTTGCTGTCAGTCTGGATACTCATTCTAACAGAACAGACAGGGCCAGGCCACCAGTACAAGCAGTGGCAAGTGATTATCATACAGGTAAAGCATTAGAAAAATCCCCAGAAAAAGTTTTGGTCCACACCAGCCCGTGTGTTCAAACACAATGCCCAGCAACCTCTGAATTTCAGTAACAATCTTATAGTTGAAAATCTATTCCACCAACTTTCTTCTATGCTGAGACAACAACTCAGATATTACTTCAAATTAATGTTTAGTGTCCATTTCTGTTTAATATCTAAAAACATATTTGGAATTTTTCCTTGTTATGTTTGATATATGCCTGGGGAAAGGGAATTTGTATCAAGAATCTTTTCAGAAGAAAAAAAAAAAAAAGAGAATATTTTTATTTTGGAGTTTTATTGAAGTCATATCCATACATTGATATTGCACATCAGCTTAATATATATTTACAAAGCACATTCATGAAGTGCACTGAAGTCACATCTTGTCTTTCATAGACTGAACCTGGTCCTGACTCTGTATGCTTCCAGCTGTTAATATGGATTCTGAATGGAAGTCAAGCCTTCTAGTTTAATTCTGTTGTTGTTTGATTTGGGGACCTGTGTTGAATTCATGCACAGCTAGTTTTAAAGCTATATGTTAAAAAGATGTGATTTCATTTCAGCATTTTTTTCACACACTTGGTAAAATGTTAGTAAGAAAAATGAAAGCCAGCGCTCTTTGTTTAGGAAGGCTCTAATGAGTCATATCTGCTATTTCAGTTCTTGTGTGTTCATGTCAACTGAATTTCGCATCACAGCCTGAAACTCAAAATCTGAGTCAACACAAAATAAGAAAAATTATTTATCCAAATTGGTCTGCAATATATGAAATTCCATGGAATAAGTAGTCTGAGAAAGACAAGGTTCTTAATATAATAATGTCACTATTCAATACTAAGCAGTTAACTCTAAAGCTTTTTATATACCTCAGTCTGCTTCACCTCATGAAAAACAATGGGCACAAAAAATTTTAACCCACTTGTAAGGGATACAACAAAAAATGGTTAAAGGTATTTACATTGAAATAGAAAGAATTAAGCAGTTTTCACTCCATTACTTTTCCCATTCACTGATACACTTTTATACAAAATCCTTACCCTGTTTGACAGTCTTGTAAATGGTATGAATGTCAGTAATTATTACCTTTTCTTGGAAAGAAAGATAAATTTATTGAGAAAGGCTTGAGCAGTTGTTGCTGGAATTCAATCCTGTTTCCTGAAAACAAAACAAAACAAAACAAAAAACAAACAGAAAAAAAAAGGAGGGAAAAAGAAAAAAAAAAAGAAAAAAGTGGAGAAAAACCAAAAACTGGAAAAAAGTAAGAGAAACAGCCTCAGCTTAGGTTCCTGATTCTTATCTAGATGCCTGCTGCTAGGAAAAAAAGCAGGCATAACATGAGGTTTTATCAGCTACTCCAAGATCTGGCAAACTTGTGTCAATGTCGCAGCATTTGAGGCATTGCTTTCAACTTCTTTCTTGGTCACAGGCTCACAGCAGTACTTCAAAAAATCTGTCTTGGCTGGCGAAGTCAGACTGTTTTCAAACAGAAATCAGTAAACAGATATGAAAAGAACAACTGAATGGAGAAAAAAAAAAGATAATTTTAGAATGGATATAAAATAGAAAAATGATAAAGAAACCCCAAAGCTGTAATTCCAATCACAATGTGCAAGATAACATTGGAGATTTAGCCAAGGGAAGTAGAGGTATCATGATCTTTTGGTTCCCTTTATCTTATTTCTAAAAATTGAGGTAGTGGAGACTCATGATGTCTGAGGACAGCTGCTGTGATACCAGGAGGGCATGGTAGTTACTGGCATGTAGCTGGCACAGTGTCACAACCCACCTCTTCCTGTGCATTAATTCTCTCCAAATCAGTCAAATTGAGGGTTGTCAAAGGGTTTAAAGAACAGCCCAATCTCCTACATTACTTTGTTTATCAATAAAGTCTAAATTCTAAATTGTCTGACTTTGTAAACTGTTTTCTGGCCTCTCTTCCTTTTATTTACTAATATTGGCTAGTATAAACTATCCCTGGGGCGATGAACCATTAGATTAATTCAGTGTTTTAGGGACTCAAACAATTTTTCTCTTCCAAAACCAACATTATGAGAAAGACTGAGCTTGAATTTTTTACCTTGAGCAATTTAGAATATAGACCTAAGACAGCTGAAATTATAACAAGCCCTTTGCTTTCAAAGTATTTTACACTGAATAAGATGGAGGTTTTGCTTTGGTCCTAGAAAGTGAAAACTGGTCAATTAATCCTGAATTTTATGTTTTATTAAGAAGTTTTGTTCATCTGTAGTCACCAATTTCAAAAAGGAGATTACTATTCTCTGCAGTAAGGGAATAAATTAGGAATGCATCATTGATTATAACACTGCAGTCACTAACACAGATAGTTATTGCAATGTATTTTGTCTTGCTGGTAGGCTCCTGTGTATGTGTAGCACAGGGAAAAAAAAATCCCCTCTAAAACTTGGAGAAGGGTTTTCAGGACCTGAAGGCAAAGTCATTACAGGGTTATGTAGGTAACTTGGCATTTTTTCCTTTTTTCAAATAATATATTGCTAGTAAATAACTGTTAAAAATTCACACTGCCTTGTTGCCGACACTGTTCTTTAAATTATTTTCCATGAGTGAAATCATAGAAGCCTAACATGGAACCATCGTTCTTCAGAGAACCTAAGAATGAATGCTGATAATCTAGGGAAGGCACTGAAAAGCAAGACATTTAATACTATCTTTTCTTAATTCATCCCACCTGTAAGTGGGAGAAGTGACTGGTAACAGGATGCCTCCAGTTATAAATAATATTTATTGTATCATTATGCTATATCACAGCTGCTAATAAAACCTGGGATAAAACTGTAAGGTAAAGTCTACCTCCTGCATTGGTTCACGATCTGAATGAAAACTTACTTTATAAACAGAAGCAGAAAGTGCCAAAAAGGTACAAGCTGCCTGCTGGAGTACTGCTGATTTGGTGGAAAATTGCTTCAAAGAATGAGCTAAAATGAATATGTTCAAAGTAATCTAAGATGCAAATGTAATGCATCGCTCCAGGAGTTTTCTACTTGTTTTTTAGCATGACAATTCACTGAACTGTACTGAGGGGTAATCAGAAAATGAACAGATCTATTTTAACTTCAAGCAGATCTCAGTGGTTGCAACTGGCTAAAAGATGGTTCTTAGCAGTTGAAGATGACGTCCTCCTCCTCTGCTTCAGTAAAGCAGAAAGGATTTGGAAAGTAAAAGTAGACCTCGCTCTATGTATCAGACATGTGAACAAAAGTAATGGGAAAAGTTTTAATCTAGAAGAAACGCTAAAGAGAATGACTTGCAATAAAACTTTGCTGGTTAATGCGGAAAAAAAAAATAATACGTTTTTAAACACCGAAGTTGTGATTTTAAAGCACAGAATTTCATTGATCTTCTATTGAAACAACAACAAAGGAAAGATGAAATGCAGACATTCGCTAATTAACAGAACAATAATGAATTAGTCGCATTATGCTTGTTTTGAAATCTGATACCTTTACCTGTTTTCAACAGTACTTATGAAGCTAGTGAAAGCAGTAATTGAATATAGTACTAGTTAATGTATGTAAAGGTATCATCATATATCTATTAAAACACACATCCTTGTGAATGCATCGCTTTCAACATCTACTGTATATGACTCCAATTATATTGGAAATACAATCTCATTTCATTGACACCATTCGGGCACACTATCAGTGTTTCTTAAGTATCTCCATTTGGAATATTCTCAAGTCTCAATCTTTTCATTTTATAGCAGCTTGTAAAGCAAGTAACAGGCTGTTACTTGTTAGGTCAGCTTTGTTCACAGTAGGAGTCAAAAAATAGCTACAGACTGGATTTACAATTATAAAGGAGAAAAACAGCAACATAGATGGAATCAATGGAAAAAATTACGATACACAATACTTGAAGTTCAACATTGTGTTCAGTCATGGGTACTTTATAATTAAAAGACAGGGTTTAAAAGCTTTTAAAGACTTATCTAACATCCTGTAGAGAGGTAAAATTTTAAGATTGTTTAGGCAATATTTCATGTGAAGATCTTGTTTTATACAATTTGCCAAATACTTTTTATGTTTCCTCTCTAACTTCTAGAGAGTATTCTAGTTCTCAGATTCCTATGAAACCAGTTTTACAACAAAGAAGAGTTTCTAAGCTTCATCAACTTTGCTGGTTAAAAACATCTAGCAAACTTCTTAACAACATCCATGCTTAAAATTCATCAACCGATTTTCCTATTATTGACTAAATCATGTTAAAAAAAAATAGCCACTGTAGGCTTTCATGTACACGGGAATGTATTAAACGTCAGTCTTGTCTGAGCTTTGTGGTATAGTTGGCTAATAGCCTGGAACAGAGTAAAAGAGGTATTTTTAAAAAGTGCAACAGAAGAGAAAAGTCTTGCAAAGAGACTGGGGAAAAAATACAGGAGGGAGGATCAGCTATTATAGATTCATCTGGAAGATTTTGCCTGCTTTTTACACTCTTTTGGAGCATGATGACTCCACTGGACCTTTAGTTTCTGATTCTGCATTCCAAGTAGCAACAGTAACTTAATTCTGCATGCTAGCAACAACATCTGGCCCAAACACTTGTGATATATGTCTGTATAAGTACAGAAGGTATTATATATGGTGTTTCACCTTCAACTTCATAATGTGTTTCTAAACTTCATTTTAAAAATTTGTGCTGACTTGAGAGAATCTTTTCTTACATACCACTTCTATCGAACTTTTTTTTTTTCTTCAAAATATTCAGGTGAGCAGCGTTTTACAATGGGTATATGAAATACTGTTTGCTATACACGGGTGGGGGAACTTCTCCCACAGAGACAATTAAACAAGCCAGACAAGATCTGGCTGTCATCTTTACAAATAGGACAACATATAAACTCTCACATTTAATTGGTGAGAATGTGACAAGAGAAAACTGAACATAAGGTCTCTAGACAGCCAATAAATCTGGCTTGTGTCTTTCTCCCTCAATCAAAGACAGAAACTGTCTATTTTTATATCTTGGGTTCACATACAATTTTTTGTGTGTGTGCGAAAGAGGCCAGGAAAGATGGTTTTAACTGGACAAAAATGCCATAAGCTTGCTTGTATTCCTCTAGTGCCTAAAATATTCTTCCAATTCACTGTCCATCTGAATGGATCAAAACTACTGAGATTTTTGTTTGCTTTTTAAATTCTGCTTCTTTATTAATTATAGGTCAAACAAGCCAGAAATTTATCATTCCACAGAAATTACATTATTCATTTTTTTCTCATGTTAAGCATTGTGCATCTTGTATATCTCTAAGATTTCATACAGTTTCTAAAGGAGCATAACATGTACAGAATAGAAGGCAAATAAAGGCACATGCCCGAAGAACAACTTGCCCAAGCTCAAAAAGTGGTTGTTATTGATGGACGAAGAAATAAATCCCAGATGTCCTATGTTCCAGGCCAGAACCAGGACACTGAATGTACCACCTCTTTATCTGATGAGGCCGTGATAAATTTAAGGAAGGTTGGGAGCAGAAGAAAATGCTGAATTTTGGGTTGTTTCTGTGGCCTTGTTTCAGCCTTTTCCAAGCAGCTTATGTAAGTCATGTTCACGTCTAAGGAATGCCCACTAGGTCAATTCCAGCTGATTCACTGTCTCTCCACTTCTATAATACCGCAATACGTGTCATATTCCCTGTGTATAGAGTAGCCTTTATGGGATAACTTCCATGGATACCACAAGATCTGCTGGTTTCAGCAAGGATGACCTCTCCAGTAGTTGATGCACTGTGGGGTAAGGGATAGAAAACTTGTGGTCACAAACATCATCATGCATAATAACATAAAAGTTCTGCAGAAGTAATATTTTAAGTAATATGTCATACAATACTCTATATAGCACTATAAGACAGGTATCTTCAGCAAGTTTGGCATTTTCTCTCGCAGCTTAATACACTCCAGCTGAAACATTTGGGCTGAGTCTTTGATGTTTAACATTAGTGTAGAAATGAAGCAAACCATTTTCAGGTTTTCACTTTGAATTTCCTCTTCTAGGTTCAGATTGTAATGTTTTTCCATTCTAATTTCTAATTTCTTCCCATGGAATGAAGTTCAAATGAAAGGAAATGGAAGTGGAGGAAGTGGACAAAGGGACTTACTCTAGGGAAAAGAGGGAGATCAGAAAAGCTCCATTAAGAAATAGTGCAAGATACCCTGTACATAAATTTTGCTAGCAAAATGACCTTAGAATGCACCTAGATTTCTGGATACCTGTATTTTAAATATTTAAAAATAAATAAAGGTCAATAATTCATAAGGAATGGAAGCAATTTATGTTAACCTTCTATTAATTATTTAGGTATGCAAACTTCATTTAAAGTGTTTCTGACAATTGTTTCTGTGAGCTAATCAGTACATTTGAAAAATGAGCCTTGAACAAACACAGCAATTTTCATAATGTTCTTTTCTCCTACATGAACTCCTAATTCATGTGATGAATGGGAAGGTTTGTAGTGTTAAAAATCATTATGTGAGGTAAAAACTGTGAATACATACTAATATTTTCCTATTCAATATTCCTATCTACAGCAACCATTTCATAAACTACAAACACTAGAAGACAGAACTAGTAATTGAGCAAACAGAAATACGGCTTTTCAGAAAACTTTGACTTTAACTCTTTCACTTTTGAAAAGAATTTCAAGCTAAATACTAGACATATAGTAAGGATGCCTTTATTTTATCTTTACTGTTCAATTAGCAAGGAGTTTTACTTGACACTACAAATTCTGTAGACTTGCAGTCCTGCTTTGGATGCTCAGCTCCTGGGTAACTGTGCAATAACAGATGAAAAAATTGCTTCATCATATGGATGGATGAAAAAATTTGGCCCTTGTACTTTTAGAATGACGGATGCTCTTGTGAATTAGGCAAATGCTCCTTGATAATCTCAGACATAGTGCAGCAACTTTCATTCTCCTGCCAGAGGAGGGAGAATATTAAGAAGGGGAGTTGCTGCAATATGATTTTATGACATATTCATTGTCATGTCTGGGTGTTATGGAACAGAATTCTTATGGAATACTGACACA
This sequence comes from Microhierax caerulescens, assembly GCA_035590215.1. Classification (NCBI taxonomy): domain Eukaryota; kingdom Metazoa; phylum Chordata; class Aves; order Falconiformes; family Falconidae; genus Microhierax; species Microhierax caerulescens. The sequence continues at coordinate 52,600,612 of JAVJGJ010000037.1, forward strand.
TACTTAAAATTCGGTTATCCTTGTAAATGGGAAAAAAAAAATCACTGGAATTTTTATCACACATTCTCATGCTTTTAAATCAACACATTCTTATCACATCTGCAGTCTCTTGAAAGAGCGAAACTGCCAGTAAAAAATAAACACAGGATGTTCAGAATAAATGACAAACAAAAAGTAAACAAAAATGTTCAGATCTGTCTCAGCAGGAGGCTGTGTGAAACTAGACATTTGGCCTAAATTTCCTAGAATAGAAGAAAAAAAGTACAGAAAGAAAATGAGGTAGAAAGTAGAACAAGAAAAAAAACCCACACACAAAAAAAAAAAAGGTGCTTCAATCCAGTGCTATCAGAAAGCCTGAAAGACAGAAAGGAATAGGCTGATATGATTTATACACTTAATATTTTTCCATGGATAAGGTATTCTGTGGCAGCACATGCATTATCAATAAGCAGAAAAGTACCTAAAATCCATATTATCTCCACTTCACAGGGAATGCAGTTATGAGGTCTCACACTGCAGAGGTACTTTGGCTTTTCAAGAATGTGGGTGAGCATTTATCATTTCTGTGAGTCTTTAGCTTGCTTATTTGTTGTTTGCACATGCATTTGATAATGTGATGACTCTGCCAGCATGTATTAATAATGTTTTACTATATTTTACTGCTTTTTCTTCCACCCTAAGTCTATTTTGTACCTATGATCACATAATCACAATATCAGAATGTATTCAGATTTAGTTATGTTATTACTATCTTTAGATTAGTTCTTAGAACATTTTTTTATGCAAAAAACATCAAAGTAAGATAAAGTATGGACAGTTAAAAAATCCTAATGGATGCTTTGGCCTTGACATTCTGTTAAGCTCAGTCTCTATAGCTGCAAGTTTAGCATGAAAAGCAGTGAAGAAAGCTTTGTAGTCCAAGAAACCAAATTGTAAAGTAAGAGGGTATCTTACAGCTGAGGTACTGTTTCAGCATGATAAAATGGGGGGGTAGTGCAAAAGTAAAACAAAACCATTCCAAGAGGAAAAAAACAGCTTTTTTGTTGTTGTTTTAATTTTATTCCATCTTTTCATCTAAAGATAAGATTGACATGCACTTTGAAAATTATATTTTTAAAAGCTAAATTAACTTCAATGGAATTAACCTCTAAAAAGAAATACTAGTTAGAGGCAACAGATGCATTTACTTTATTATAATAGTTTTATAAGGTTACTGTTTATATAGTATCAGATTTTCAATAAAGACTTTGTTACAAGAAAGAATCTGGAGGTTGAAAAGGTAGTGATGTACCTTTGCATGGTAGTAAGCCATTAAACTAGTCTCTCCTAGAAGCTAACCTCCGTGCACCATTAGCATGCTATTTCCAGGATATGTAATTTTGTTCAGAAATTTTACAAGGTGGGTATTGCCGAAACTTAAGTGGTTTTGAACACAGACTAAATCTCAGAACTAGAACTGACGAAAAAAACTGAAGAACCAGGTACTCCAGATGTCAGGTGAGGTGTAGATTCTAGCTCCTAACACAAATTTTAGATTTTAGCCGATTTCTTACCTCCAAAATACACTCTGTTACTTCAGAATGTGTCAAATTATGACAGAGCTGTATTCAGAGCACCTCAGAAATATCTGGTCTCACTCAGTATGCAGGTGTTGCAGTAAAGTGGGTTAGAGAGAATAATAGACATTTTTTCTCCAACACCAATGATTTTTGTGCAAACCTAACACCAGAAACAAGAAATGAATTTTTTACTCAAATGTTCTGAGTATGATCATTTGGCTACCTGTCAAACTGTATGAGCTCTATCGAGACAGGAGGAAGCTAATTAGAAATGTTTATAATTTCTTGGTACTTCATTTAGCTACAAAGGCATCACTCACCTCTTAAGAATCTAAGCGTAAGAATCTGCAATTTGTTCTGAAATGGAGTTGACATTTTTCAAGAAACATATGCAAAATCTAGGACTTCAAAATACCACAAAATCAGACTAGTTTTCTACCATACCTACAATTTTTGAAAATCCGAGTCATCTGTTTGTGTAGAATGCACAGAGATATGTTTTCCAGTACTGCTGTTTTTTCAGAATACTGAATAAATACATTCCCCCAATACTGCACTTAATATTTTCTGTTTTCTCAACCTAGGGGCTGCTCTAATGCTTTTGATTTAAGTAACTTACAATAATTTAGTGACTGAATATATATGCAAAACAAAATAGTGGGAAGCAAAGATCAGGAAAGTGTCATGGTTTCTTTTTTCTTAAAGAAGTAACAACTTCTTTTAATGTTTTGAAAGGCTGTCAAACTGATATTTTGGAAGCTGATTCATCCACTGACTCCTGGCTTTAACACCTCTTCCACCACCAAAGGCTGAAAATTCCTCATTAACACTACTGTGACAGATCATCATACCAGGTGGTACCACTAAACAATTAAGCACTCATTCGAAGGCTCTTATTTATAATTTGTTTCATTATAATCAGAGTTTCCTTTCAGATTATACAAACCATAGTAATTTCCACTGATGTTCTATTTTGGAAAGTAAAAAATATATGCAGCCATTACACCACTGAGAACACTTACGAATAGGCAGAAATATAAATATAGAGAGTCATTAACAGCAGAAAACAACATATAATAAATACAGCATGTAAGTATTTAATGAGTCAAGTCTTGCTATAAATTAGTAAGTGTATTACTGAGTAAAACAGATATTTCTTCTGCAACACAAATACTTTTTGTGCAAACAAAAGATATCAGATACCAGAAATCTAATCTTTATTCAAATCAAGCTCAAATCTAGTCATATGCTTAAGTTCAAATATTTTACCAAAGCTATGAATTTTCTGCCTTTGAGGTTTATTGTTCCTACAGTTGAGAAATAGTTGTTACTAAACATAAGGTCTACATGCAGGGTGAGAAGGGACTGCATCTTTTTTTTTTTTAATTATCATATATCTCCTTCGCAAAGACGACCTTTAAAGGCTTTTACAAAAGCAATGATTCATAAAGCGAGCGTGTCAGCATATTCTTACTATTCGGGTAGTGTTTATGGGGACAGGGAAATACAGAAAGTAGCACATTAGGAAATATCCATGTCTCCTAGTTAAGTAAGGAAATTAGGGTTAAATAGTGAAATTGATTTTGTGGAAATTTAGATTTATCTACAGTGGAGGCATTTTTGCTTATAGCATGCTGTCCAAATATGCTTATAATCAAGAGAGAAAAGCTCTTGTAAGCATTGCTCATCTGACCCATTCTAGACACTAAATCTTGAATGAACCAAATTTTTTTCTAAAAATGTCTGCTTTTCTCCCCAGCTACAAAAAGCAGCTAAATACAGAGTTCAGAGGTAGTCATATATTTTACAGTCCTATAGACAGAATAATCCACCCAAAGTTTGGGTATGATGAAAGGGGGAGCTTTGAATACAGGAAGAGGGAAGGTAGAAACACGTCAAGAGCAAGAAACCAGAGCGAAGGGAGAGTTATTTTTGCTACTACGTAGCAAGTGTGTGGCACAAACCTGTGGCAGCAGCATGCCCCATCCTTATTTCTTGCTGCCAGCAGCCATACTGCTCTTGGGACCATGACACAGTCTTCGTGTGTTGGTGCGATACCCTGTGTCTGTAGCACAACCCCCTCAAGGATCTCTGGCGTGATAACTCACAGAAGGGCACGGGAAGATTGCACAGTGGGACCCAGTGAGCATCTGACTGGTGCCAAAGTGCGGTGGCTGTGACAAGGTGGCTGCCATCAGCTCGTGGGTGTGCTGCTGCATGCGCTGCTGAGCTGACAGCAGGCGTGCAGCAGACGGCAGTGCAGTCTGCCTGGCTCATATATATTATTCTTGGAGGAAAAAACCTAACCCAACCCAACCCAAAACAAAACAACAACAACAACAAAACAAAACCAAAAAAAAAACCCAAAAAAACCCCAACAACCTGGAAGAGAGACTGCAAAGTTAACATGAGTGGGTATTTTTGCTTCTCAACAGAAACAATGGGCCTGTATACAGTGAAGGTTAACATCTATATAACTAAAAAATGTGTCAATATATGAGCATATGCTAGAAATTCATATGAATATCACACTGAAAAGGTAAAAAAGCCTCTACATCAAGACTGTTTGGCACAGAACTCGGGAAGAACTTGATAATCCCCCCAAATGATGTAATTTCTAGAAAGGTTCAAGCTGTTAAAAATCTCCTGGATGTAGCATAGGAGGCAGCTTCAATGAACTGTTTGGTTTGTACCTCACATGTGCAGCTGGTTTCTGGCACTAACTTTTGGACCAAGTAAAGATCTGGAACAAGTTCCTTGCCAAGTAAAATCTGAGTTATTTTCTTGAAGGTTAAATCCACTCACAACATGTGCACAATCCATCTTTCTGCTAGTATTACTTAAGCAAGTGCTAGCTGCATCACAAGACCCTGAGCCAGTATTAGAATGGATTTATCAACAGGGGATTGTTACAGGATTGTAGCAGCAGGGGAAAAAAAATCCTGTGATGACATTTGGCTTACTACTGAATCAGAGAAAAAACCAAGTCTTTTGAGAAATATCTCTTCAGAGAAAAGTCAGCAGGAGGAAAAATTCTTCTGGGAAATGCATCTCAAGACATCTTTGTAAAAAAAAATGTTTGGGGCAGCAAGAAATGCAAGGAAAAAAATGTTTTTTTACATATCTATAAACACAGTAAGGATTGAAAAATAATGTAAGGTGAACAGCCCTAAGAATGCGTACTCACATTAAACTCAAGAGCTGGGCAAGCTAATGAGATATTGAGTGATATTATGCATCAAAATTCAATCTAGTATGATTGGCTGCCTCATGTGAGCTACATATCCAGCCATATGAACTTCATTATTATGTGGGGTTTTTTTCATCTCTTAAGTGCATATTTCCCACTTGAAATTTGTTTTCTGGAAACACTGGTTACAATTCTCTGTTTTCACAGTGAAGTACTAATGGCTATACTTCATGAAATATCTTTAGAAATTAAACACTAAATTGTAAGTGAAACAAACCCATAGTTTTCGTGTAAATACAGTTTTTGCAAAGACTTACATATGTGTCTGCATATACTGAAAAAATGGTCACATAGAAAACAGAGTATATCAGGTTGTCTTTAAAAAAACAGGGGTTTACTGAGAAAAAATAAAGTTTTTAAGTTCTGCATAAACTAGTGAGGCTATAGTTTTCACTTTTGGAAAGAGCTGTTAACAGCCAGCAATAGTCACTCAAATCTCATTTCTTTTTAATATGTGATCATATAATGCTATATTAATCAAAAAGAAAAGTCATAAACCTAACAAACTACCAATTAACTATGAAGTTATTAACAAAAAGCTGGTAGAATGCCTAATCTACATGATAACTCTGCAGATACCAGTGTCAATAAATATATTTGAGTTTCAATGGCAGGTACTTATCAAATAGCTGTGTCTCTGCATGGTATAAAACATTTATACACTGTTGCATTTGCAACCCATACAGGCAGTTGCATCTGATTCTACATTACTGCTTCTGAACAATGATCCTTAAACAGCGCTGACATAAAAGCTTTTGATAATTTTGTTGTTATGAATAACATTATTATAAATTTAGGCTGTTTACCAGGGATATAGAATTTACTACAGCCTTGCATTGCTATTGAACTTTTTATTGGGAAGAAACAAATAAAATGAAATTATATGTATAAATTTTCTTATATTTCAAAGGGACAAGAGACAATAACAGGTAGTATTTAGCACTACTATTCTGTCTAGGAGCCTTAGACAAAGAGCCTATTGTGCTGAGAACTGTATAAAGACACAACAAAATACAGCGTCCATCTCAAGGAACTGATAACATCAATAATATTAAAATATTAAATGAGAAACGGAAAGAAGAAATATGTGGGATTCATAAAAAAAACATATTAAAACAGATCGTCAAATTAGTGTAGGTATGTCTCCTGTTTTTTCCATGCAGTCAAGTTTTCATAGATTATATTGTCATTATGCTTCCAAGTAGTAACAAGGAGTCATGGAGACATCAGAAGATGAATAAACAAATAGAATATTGTAATGGTCAAATTGATCATTAAAAATATATTATGAACTAATCACACCACACTTGTATTCAAAAGCCTGCAGAAAAACAACAATATTGACTTTTATCTGACTCTTTTTCACTGTAAGTAAAATTGCATATTTTTTACATAATACGTGATGCTGGATGTTAATTCCTGTACATAGATTGGAACTTTTATCTCTAGGCTTTTTCCTCTAAATTATTTTGAGAAATAGTGATAATTTTATCTTCTTAATCAGTTGGGTTTGGGTTTTTTGTTTGTTTTTTTTTTTCCTGCAGGATAGATTTTATTTGATTTTGTTTAATCTATCAGCTTTCTTCCCTGAGAAAAATACCTGTATGTCATTGCCAAAGCCACCTGGAAAACCAGATACTAGTGGAAATGATCTAAAAGTGAAAGCTAAAAATCCTAGATTTTGTTTCAGTTGTGCAATGGATACATTTTCAGCCCATAAATTAATTTAATTCCCTCTTCCAGTGTCACACTGTTTTATTGAGAGAAAATATCATTTAGTGAAAGCCAGAGGTTTTACATTAAAAAAATGTTTGGTGATTATATGATAGCTTTTAATCAAGTAGTTATTAATTTAAAAAAGATCTCTGATTTTTGGAAAACAAAAAATAACTAACCAGTTTTAAAACTTTCAGTACTTTATGCTGGGGAAAAATACTTCAGGTATAAAAAGGAAAATGAGCTTTAACACTATTCCACCTCAAAGGATGTATTTGTATTTATATGTCCTACTATGTACAAGTAGCAGCACAGAAGACTGGCCAACATGTACCTATAATTTGTGTCCTGCTCACCTGATAGGAATGTAAGTAGCCTTGAGGTGACTCCAAGGACATCACTGTGTTGCTGGGGTGAAAAGACATGGAAAGCAGCGGTTCATGGATGCTCTAACCCCATTGGTGTGGAGACATAGCTCACAGCATCTAGCCCATTCTGTCAGTGCCTATTTCATACACCTTTTCAGACACATAAGGAGGCCAACATCAGCTGTCAGGCTGATGTAGGATACTTCTACAACGTCAGAGTGTGTGTATGTTTAGTCAGACTCTTTTATCAAATGGAATTTTTTTTTTTTTTTTTTTTTTTTGTGGTTATGGTGTCCCAGACTCCAGGTGACCTTCTTCTGACAGTATAGAAATTGAGAGATAAAACAAAGACACAAGGTTTTATTTCTTTCCTTTTCCCATCCTCCCTAGGATGGAAAAAACAAATTTGCCTCCTCTCTCATATTCCAGATAGGATAAATAGCCTTATGTCTTCATCTCCTGGTTCTTACTTTACAGATGGAAGAGTAAAGACTAGCTTTTGCAAAGGTTTTTTAGACTTATTATTAAACAACTTCTACAGTGCAAAGACCAATAGATTGGAGGTCAGCCCTGCTATGCCCAGCCTTGTGTTATCCTTGTTCTTGGGATTTGTGAGGAGCTGACGATCGTCGAGTGACATCACAAGACCTTTGCATCAATAGTAGATTGCCAGACTCCAAACATCTCCTGGTCATCCATCTGTATTTTCTGCTTATGAAATCTATATCAATATATGTGAAACAAGAACAGTTGCTATAGCATTTCTGTTATGTGGAAGGATATTTTATATGTAAGAAGAATTTTCCCAGTATTCTAATGATTTTTTCAATCTAAGAATAGACATAAAGGACAAAAAGAATCAGCTCTAGGCATGGAAGCAATAAATACATTATTTCCACATTAGTCACTTCCTGGCTTTAATTATTCTTTCCATTCATTATGTGTTTTGCAAATGTTTGAAAAAAAAAAGTTTATATAAGCTTGGAGACCCAGTCACCTGAAAGACTGTAGTCCAGAAAACTGAAGTACTGATGAATACATGCACACACACACATATGCGCACATACATACATTTAGATAATTTTACAGTATGTTACACCTTTCATCCAGGGCAACTCTTGCACAAACTAGAAATTTACTCGGCAATTCCAGTCATGTAAAGTTCTTAATAAAGTATACTTAACACAAAAAAAGATCTGCCATAACAACCACAAAGTGCCTCTCAGGTTGAGAGAAAAGGTCATGGATATGAGAATGAAAAAAAAAAAAAAAAAAAAAGCATGGAAAGTATTGTTTACTAGCAGTCATTTTCAGAAAGCAGTTTGTGGTATCAAGAGAATGTCTTCTCTTCTGATCCCTACCTACTGAAAGAATATACAGAATACAGAGAACTCAGGATTCAGTGTCAATTAGAGAGCAGCTCTCTACAGTTTGCCCCTGTAGTAGATGTCAGGCAATGAAAGGTTACCAGCTGGCTTTGGAAGAAAAGAGAATAACATGCTAATAGGGAAATATGTTTGCTGTTTAGTCTTATTCTATATTTAATGAGATTATTGTAATGTGGTTGCTGTCTCAGGCTTGTAAGAACATAAAATACCTAAGGAACATCTTCTTCCTAGAAGCCTTTCTTTCCATGGAGGAGGAAATGCTGAGTCTCCATAAAACACCATGTACCCTCTACATAACACAACCGCCTCAGAGTTTCAGTGTCACCCTGATAAGAGGCTTTAGGAATTTATATTCTGCAGTGGTTCAATACCACCCTTGTATTTGCTAAGAAAAACACAACCCTGAAATGAGAGAGAAGGAAACCAAGTAACAAAACTTTGAAGCTTAATAGCTTCAAAGGAATGGTTAAAAATGTGAAACATGATGATTTTTTTAATTTGTTTCTTAAATATGTAGAACTTAGAGATGACATCTCTAAATCACACGATTTTCATTGAATTCATTCTTGGATCTGTTCTCTGACTTACTCCATTTCATGATCCCTAATGTACTTGTGATGTACACATGGCCATGATAAACCCTAGTTAAAGGCTAACAGCTGAAGCACATTAGTTAAATATCCTTGGAATTCAAACACTGCTACAGAAATTAAATCCTATTCAAAACAACCACAAGCGGATGATCTTGCATTTTTAAAGCTGCAAAACCCAAAGGCTTAGCTTGCTCTTAGTCCCTTTACTGAGATCATTATCTTATCTAATGGCCTAAAATTGCTTTTCATATACTCAGTCTGGTTCAAGCAGTTATAAAATCCTAACTCCACTAACACTGCACAAAATTGAAAAACGCTGGCCTATAAAAAAGTAAATTTCAATTAAATTTCAAGAGTGAAGCCAGTGTGTTGAGAAGTTTGGAGACCACTATGGGAAGGTATATAGTAGCTCTCAAGAATAAAACCTAGTCAATAATCCTCTTTCAAATGATAGTGTCATGAATGAGAAAGAAAAATAGCTCTTACAGTAGATAATAAACAATATATGTTCTAATACCTTCTCTAATAAAGAATAACTCCTAAAAAACATTGCCTAAAGTTCTGAATATCACACCTACCTAAATGAGTAATACATTTTCTTTGCTATAAATGGCTTTTCTGTACAGTCACATTGTTTGTTTTGCAATAATACCTTTTTTTTTTTTTTTGTGCATTACAACTGATTTTAGTAATAGAAGCTACTGTATGAAGGTAAATCAAAGATTGTTTATGTCAAAGCATAAAATATTGCTCCACTTGAAGACAAAATCAGAATAAATCATCAAGTAACCTTTTTTTGTATTACCTGTCATCTGCTGATATATGGAAAATTATGAAAACAACAATCTAACCTTCAGTTTTCTTTTTTCTGAAGTTCCAGAAATGGTAAGAAGTTGTAAGCAGAACCTCTGCTTCTTAAAGTTTATACATCCTCACATATCACATTTACAAAATAAAAAGTCAGCAAATGTACCTATTGCCAGCAGTGTGTCAACACTTTACAATTGCACAGTTGCTGAGTAGATACTTTTCATAACTTAAAGGTAGATTGAAATGGTTGCTCTGTGAAATTACTCAGTCATAAAAGTAAATGATTAAAATTACTTGTGGCCTCAAAACTGAATGAAAGAAGGCGGCTGGAATCTTTTAAAGGACATTTTAGGATGCTTTGCATGTATTATCTTTTTTTGTTGGTACTGTGTTAAAATGCTTCACAAACTTTGTTTTTAATGGAAAGCGTTACTACAGTTTATTTATCTTTTTGTCTGCTTTCCATGTAATATGTTGGGGTATTGTTTTGTTCAGGTTTTCTTGTTCAAGTGCCCAAAAATAAAGAGTTTTAAGTTTCATCTAAGAATAGAAATATGTTGGGTTAGATTTTACTTGGAAGAGTTCCAAAAAAGGTGCAGTTTAGTTATGTAATGACCTGTGAGCTGGTCTCTCTTACCTGGATATCAATTTTTATGATGCAAAACAGTCAGTAGTGTTCATGAGTCATCACTTCTTCAAAACACAAGTTTTGACACATTATGGGAGGCAAAGTGCTATGGCAATGACTAACCTTGAGTCCATCAGCTACCAAAACAAGCATTTATTTATTTATTTATTTTCAAAGTAACAGATTTTAGTTTGCCAAAATTGTGTGATTTTGTTTTCTTGTATTCAACAAGTTGTGAAGTTTTGTAAGAACAAGAAACCAAAAGGTATCCATACTGGGTACCATACTTTTCACTCTTAAATTCAGTGGTGAACAGATTTCATAGTTGTATGACCTTACATCTTCATGTGTTTCAGTTCTTGAAGAAACACGAGCACAGTCAGGTTTATCTTCTAATCTTGCAACATGAGGCTTGCCCAATATTTTGAAATTTTGCTGACTTCATCTATCTAATTGCTTGAACCGTCCTCTGCATTTTGTTTGTTGTAATGCAAGTTTCTATAAAAAAAAAATCCCAGTGTGAGTTATATTTTGTTGGTGCTTTAAAAATCTAATAGATGCATCCTTTTATAATATGGCCATCTAAACTACACCTAAAATGCATTAACATTACTTTACTGAAGTTTCCTGGATTTGCTGAAATCAGTGCTGGGATATCAATTTACTCCACCTCTAGTTCTGGTCTGATAGCTTACAACTATTAGTTCCTACCACTTCTAGCCTCTGAGCTATAAAAGAAAATGTTCACCTTTCTCCTCAAGCCCTCCTGATACTTTTCAATAACAGCACAACCTTTTATTTGGAATAGAAATTCTGTTTCTTTCCCAGATAAGGAATGCAGCTATCTACATTAGAATCTAGTGAATGAAAATAATTTTCTGATACTGGATTGCAATACAATAGCATTGCTCAAAATCAGAGCTTCTCCTGGGCTGTAGAATCATTGTATATTTTTGTATGTAAGCAGTTCTGACTTGTTTCCCTTTTGAAATGGAGCCCTTGAAAGCTACAGCTGCAACTATGAAAATGCATGAGGAGTTTAGAGTCTTTGTGAGATTTCATTCATCTGTCTTTGACAAGACAGCAAGTTGTTTGTGAAAGACCTACATCAGGTGCTTATGTTTATGCTATGCATTCCCATGGTAATAGGTTTCTCATTTTATTTCAAGGTTTAGGTTTTTCTTTGCTTTTACAGTCATCTTGAAATTGCAATAGAAGGAAAAGGTTCCTGTGAATATTATACTCACTGAAATTTGAAATATGAAGTATGGACTTCTGGGAACATTTTGCCATTTCCCTTAGGGGTGGGGTGGCAGGACAATTGCAGACAGTGGATTGTAGTTTCAGTGGTAGAAGAAAAGCACAGCTGACATGACAAGGAGGGTCATTCCCTGAAGTCTCCCCCCAAAGTCTCACAGTGGGAGCCAGAAAGGAGTAGAAATTACAGTTCCTATACATAGAGAAAGTATTAGGCAAATATGCATTATTTTACCCTACAATCTAGAGATCCCACAGCCTGAAGTCCCTGAAAGACTTATAAAGGTGGTACGAGCTATAAAATATTTTCACTTTTGCTTCTTCATACCTAAAATGCTTGAAAATCCCACTGCTTGAGCCACGTGCTGATCTCCAAAGCCTAACACAAAAGAACACAAGTGATACCGACAGCATAACAAAACACAGAAGACAGGAAAACCAAATCAATCACAGATACTGGGTAATTATGAAATCAATAAGCAGTTTGGTTAGTCTAGGAAAATACTCAGACAACCTTTCAGAATAAAAGCCAATATTTCAATAAATACATATCTGTATAAAAAGAGGCACTATGTCAGATCAAATTTGGCAAGCTGATAGAGTCAAGTTAATTGTCCTTATTGTATATGAAGATTATTGACTTGAATCACCAAGTAAAAAATAATAGAGACAATTAAAAAAGAAAAGCCAGGAAACAAAAAGATGTGGACACAATAATGACATTCACTGATGTCAGAAAGGACAGAAATATAATCCTGCATGTAAAGAGGTCCAAGGAAACCCAGTTAAGTCCTCAGTTAAGTTTCAATCCTTTTTCAGTCTTGCTTGTTTTTATGTTCTGAGACATACCCCTAATTTCTCTGTTCCTCCCCTGTAACCCAGAGCTAAGAGGTTCTAGGGTTGCCCATATACTGTGCCCATATTTAAAGTGTAAGCTGGGGAAGTTCTTTTGCTGAGAGACATGCAACAAAGTGCCCTGGCAAGTTAGTTCTGCCTCTTGAAAAGAATACCTGCCTACAGGCTCTGTTTCCTTATTCCAAAAATATTAGAAATGCAAATCCCTTCTCCAGGAACACTTAATTTTGCATGTGAATATGTCAGCTGTTCACAGACGGATGTTTTCTTTCTGCATCATACACACAACTGTTTCTTGTACTACAGATCTTGGCCTTGTCCTATTAAAGTATGACAGACTAAGAATCATCCAGATGATATGAAGACTGTGGAAGCTTTCATTCCTTTTGAACACACTGTGAAAGTACCGTGAAATCTCCTATTTGAGCCAGATGTGAAGCTTCCAGAGGTTTCCTCTACGGCAAGTGCTGGGTAAAGATTAAACTAGGCAAAATGCCTGAAAAGATACTGAATAGGTTTGATACAAATTACACTGTCCTGCTAGTCTGAAAGTACACATTACTAGAATCATTAACCATAATCATCCTCAATTACAAGCATTGTAAGCACACATACAGCAGACCAATAAATGAAGCCGTTGTTTGCATGCAATGCCCGTAATTTACGGAGACATGGCTACCTCATCCATAGTTAGACACAAAGCTGCAATCTCCAGCAGAATATTCTGAATTATTTTTAAATTCTGAAATTGATGCATCTTTTATGCCTCTTTTTCACCTCATTCCTGCTAAGATAGTCAGTCTTGTTATGTCTGATTATTCTAGTTCATATGAAAAATGTATTTTCAGTTGGAGAGAACTCAGGGTGCTCTTTATAAATTGCTGCAAGAAGCCAGCAGGGCTCACAACTCCAGAAGTTTTCTCCAAGAGAATCTTTCATTAAGTAGTGTTTTTGACATGTTTCCACAGTCAAAACAGCAACAGGAAAAAGTACAGACCATGGTAACAGCAGAATGAAAGATTTTATTAGTAGACTTGTTATCCTTTTTGGGTCACCTCCTACAATATTACAGCCTTTGTACCAGTACAGCATGAGTGCAATGCTTGCAGCATGTACAGCTCACGTCCAGATGGAGGACAGACTTAAAGTAGATTTTAATTATGTATTATCTGTTGTATGGTGCCAGTAAGTAATATCATAGCGGGTGCTATTACAGTAATCTTTAAGTTGTCTCCTACTAATTTCTCTAATGAAGTAACAGTTTTGAGAAAACATTTTTTTATAGTAATGGGAGGTATTAGAAAACCCTCCTGGTTTCACGAGGGTATGTAAATATATCTTTTGTACTTGCATATAATATGCATTACTGCAGGTAGGGCTGATAACGCTACCTATTATTAAAGCTGCCAGCTATTTTATGGTAGAAGGGCTTATTTTCAGTTGCCTATAGCTTTACAAATTTTACATATTTGGGTTAACATTTCTTACACTTTGTTTGCCACAAGATCAGAACATTTTTCTCTATTTGGTGGAAATTCTGCTTAAATGCGTTAGTTCCTTCAAGAGAGGGACTAACAATGTTAATTTAGTCTTCTGCCTATCTTAAAGCATAGGTACTTTCATCTCCCCTCATGACTTATTGAAAACAAGAATTGAAGCTGTTTTGGGGCCAGGGTACACATTTTGTACTCCCTGTGGAAAATTATCAAAGGTTAGCCAATTTATAAAGGTTTTTTTAAATTGCAATTTGGACTGAGTTGGAGACAGTTTAAGATTTCAGCAGGTAGCATACTCTGAGGTGCTATACTGACTATGCCAAATGATGACATTTTCCCAGTATTGAGGTTACAAGCTCCTACAGGGCTAGCTCTGACCTTTCCTGAGCTCCAGATGTGCTGATGAGCAATGCTTTTTATGCTATCCCAGATGTGCTGATTTTGGAGAGCATTGACCCAAGCTCTGATGTGGATAGTTGCTTAGCTATTGATGTCTGCCTTTTCTGGAGGGGAGGTCAGCTCTGCTTGTCTCTTTGGCAATGTACATAATTCTCTCCTAGTGCAAGTCTTCAATAGAGGTGAACAGGCATCCTACATAGCGTGGCCAGCTGTTAGTGAGGTCTCAATGTGCTGAGGACTTTCTGATGAGTGTCATGAACAAGTGATTTAGGTTAAGTTTCTTTAAGACTCACCATCAAAGGTATGAGCCAAAAAGTTTTAATAGGACTTTGTGGGAGTGCGACTTCACAAAGTTGGATGGCAAGGTTCATTCCATTACTTAGAAAGTAGAGAAATCACACAAAGAAGAATCAAATTAAAATTAAGTTGAAATGATTTACATGGAGATTAAAAATGTAAAAGTAAGGGAGACCCTCCCATTGAGTCATAAGGTTCAGAATGGCCCCCCTTGCTTTCTAAACTTTTAAGGGAGTTCAGGTGTGGCTAGGTCCAATCCTAGTCTCAGACTTGGTCAATGGTTTATGTCTAAAGGATATAAGGAATATACAAAATTTAAGAATGATCATAGTATTTTAGCAGTATTTAAACCATCAACTAATTTATCATTTACGAAGTGAATGATACAGGATTTACTTAAATTATAAAAGTGGCTTAACTATAGATTCAAAAACGGTACTACTTATAATATTCTTATTATGAAGTTACTAAATGAATTCACACACATACACACAGGCAGTAAGGAATAGAAGTATAGAGATATCTGTACAAAGTTACACGTGTTAAAAGTTCCCCTCAGGTTCAGTGAAATACTCATGCTGAATGCCTTTACATTTCTCAACGGGCGAAGGGTTGAGCTCGAAGAAGCAGGAAAATCAGCCCAGGTCCCATCATCAGCTTTCAGTGACAGTCTCCCTTGTACTGCAAACGGGAGTTCATGAGCTCTGAGAGGCATCCTGCTCAGAGGGAGGTGCAGTCCACAGCCTGCTGCAGTCTGGAAGAGTTCAAAGGGCCTCACTTAGGACCTTCGTTGATAGGTTCAGAGGTGATTGACTTTAGTCACCAGTAATTTTCCATTCTGGCCACAATCCAAGTTGGTAATTTATGGAATTTTTCTCAAAACTGCAGTGGTAGTGGTACCATACCACTCCAAGTCATAATAATGAGAGTTCTTAAGGATGATTATAGGGTTGTTATGTTCCAGATAAATTCTCAAAAGCTAGCAGGTGTTGTTCTGTGCAGATAAGGTATGTTTCTGGTAAAGCCAGTGCAGTTTCCCACTTCAGCTGTGCAAGACTTGCTAGTGCAGTCAAGGGGTGCTTAACTGCCCAACTCATTGCACAGAGGCTAAGGCCTAACGGGGGTTCCTGCGATCATAAAGCAGCCTAGGGAAGGAGAGGAGATACATGAGAGACATCATGTGTGAGACACATCACGTGTGAGAACACAGGAGCTCTGGAGCAGGGAGCACAGCATCACTGTCAACCTCGTACTGATCTGTGGGAAGCAGCTTTGGGATCAAGGTACATTACCACCATTTGCCTGAAAGAAGGTGCACAGGGGAGAGCCAGAAAGACTCACTGCTCCTGAATTTTTCTCTCAGGGAATCATTCACTTAGTTTTTCTGCAAGTCACTTTCACCAAAACCAAAACCAAAACCAAAACCAAAACCAAAACCAAAACCAAAACCAAAACCAAAACCAAAACCAAAACCAA
>JAVJGJ010000037.1:52627475-52637726 GCA_035590215.1 Microhierax caerulescens
ATTAATCTTTACTGACCAGGGAAAATTCATGTGACATCTTAATGAAAATGTCTGTCCAACAAGCATAAATGATAAAAATGATACACCATAAACTGAGATTTATTTCTGAGTAACTATGCCATGTGAGATGGTTACTGACACCGGGTTTCTTACTACCACCATTCTGCTAGATACTAATTCCTGTCCAACTCTGTGAAAGGCACAGAGACCATACTCCTTAAAACACATAATTTGAGAAGGCTTAGCTCAAATTACCTTCATCAGCTGGTGAGCTGTGGCAAACAGCTGGAAGTATTAACACCCAAAGACAGCACACACAGCTGGATCTGGAAAAGGACATCTGGTATTGGTCTTCAGAATGTGGCAGGAATAGGACAGAAAATAACTGAAATTAATGTAATCTTATTTCAAAATCAGTTGCAAGCTCTCTCTCTAAATTCTTTATTAATTAGTGGAATCCTGTCTCAACAAAGGCACAGAAGACAGACTTCAAAGAATCCTTGTGGATAAATAAACATACAGATGCACTTGCCCATTTAGGGGCTGGGGGGGGGTGTTGAAAATATTGCCAAGTGAAACTTAAAGAGACTGTGGAAAATATGATATTTAGTAAAGTCCATCTATTTGGAATTAATTGTAAAGAGGTATGTTATTTTCCTTATCCATTTGTGATTCTCAGTGATGCACACTTAAGAGCAAGGAAAATTTCAAATTGAAGTGAAGATGGATCTGTCTGCGAGTTGAGGGCAAGGAAGGGCTCAGCTCAGTTTAAGACACTGGGAGAGAATTTATTCATTTGTGCAAAGGTAACTCAGCTGAGGTATTGAATAACATAGCAGAGTAACCCCTGCTGTTCCAGAAAAATGCCTCTGCTCTCATCTCAGATGGCACTAACCATCCATGTGTTAAATTTAATTTGTCCTTTTGTAGTACAAGCAATAGAATTTAGAATTTCTGTATTTTATGTTTGCCTATATTTTCCAGTAAAGTAGCTCTCAAGACTTGATCAACCTTGTTTCAGCAGACTACAGTGAGAATTTAGATACATAGTTACAGCATCTTATGCCACCTTGAAAGTCTGTCTTCATGTCTATATGAGACTGGTAAAATAAAATAAATCATCCACATCACAAATTAACTTGAACTCCTGTAAAAATCCCCCAAAAGATTAGACATTTATAAAGATGATGAAATATCCACAGTCAGTTACATCAGATATAAAAGGAAAATATCTGAAATGCCCGTGAAATGTCCTGCAGAAGCTGATTTCTGGTCATTACTTTGGGAAAAACTCTTACTCAATTGCATGTCTCAGTTGTGCTCCTTGAATTTCCTGTATTGCTGAAGGGAAGGAGAGGAATAGATCTATAGAAAGATCCTCAATAAATTCCACTTTTTCAGCGGAAAAATTCTGCTGCTACAAACATTGCATTGTCTTCTAAGCTTATCCTGAAAATGTATGAATCAGTAACGTGTGGTGATTAAAATAGTTGAATCCCTGACTAGTAGTGTTTTACTGTACCAAATAATAATGTACTGTAGATATTATGTTGCTGTTCCTCAAGGTGTGCATGAGGAAGCAAGTAATTTTTCTTTCCTGCACTAGGATATTTTTTTCTGTGGGTCTCCCCAGGGCGCTTTATGACTCTGCATGAATCCTTCTTATGATGGAATTGATCCCAGAGGAGGTAATGTAACAAACGCTCTGAAATAGAGAGAGATGTACATTTCACATTTAATGCCATAGAGTAATATATTCAGGAGTTAATATAAAATGGTACCCATTTCACTCTCACAGAGTTTCGATTAAATCTTTTTTTTTTTTTGTCTCTGCTAATGTTAGGTTGGTGGTAGCTGAATAGGAGCAAATTTATTTTCATCGTGTTTTGTCTGTGGAGGTGCGATATGTGTAATTGAAAGTTTGACCATCTTTTCATTATAGTAAGACTAAGCTCATCCATCAGTGCCAGAAGCAGGAAGTTGGTGTCATACATCAAGTGTCATTTAGCACATGCACATCATTCACAGAGATCAATTATTATAATATTTATTTTAAATGGCACAGGTTGGAACCAAGAAAGTGAGACATCCATCTTTATCAGTTACATACCTTTAATTCCTAACAGTGTTAACTGCAAATTTGGTGGTACAGCCAGCCACACTCTAATTTTGTACAAGTAATAATTTTTAATTTCATTTAGACATATCCCAATTTATCTTCATCGTTCATCTCTTAGAATTCAATAAATTCTTATTTTATGAAACCAGTCAGAAACTCCTTGCTGAATAACCCCTAATAACAGCAAGCTGTTGTTAAGCAAGAGGTGGCTGTATTAGCTTACTGTCACAGCTGAGGCAAAAGTTAAAAAAAGAGGTCAAAAAAGTATTAATTTTCCTAACCCCTCTGCACCTCTGTAAAGGCTAGACTTTGGGTCTTTCCACTTTAGTGCTCCTCACTGTAATGATAATCCATATATTGGAAACATGAAAGAAAACAGAAAAGCATCTCTAATACAAGCTCAGATTTGAAGTAATTTTCTGATCAATTAATTTTCTTCTTATACAGTCATAATTCCCCCCAACCAACTCTACTCCACCCACTCTTCTGTTCCCTGGGTTGTCCTTCTTTGCTAGTGGAAACCCAGAAATCAAATGTCAGAGAGCCTGCTGCTAGATTTTATATTAATAATTTACCCAAATTGACAACAGATATAATCACTTTTCAAGTGTTACCAAGGACAGCTGCTGTGAAGAAATTCAGTGTGTAAGATGGGGATGGAGAGGAGGGGCTGCTGGTAGAAAGGGAGGGCTGGGTTATTATACCTGCACAACATCCACAGTTGTACCCCAGGAAAAAGTGAAAGATACTCTGTCCTGCATTTCTGCACTAAAAGATAGCTAGAGAAGAAGTAGTTATCACCCTAGTGATAGAATGGATAACACACAAGTTTCAGAAATGAAAGCTTGAAATTCCCAAACAGTCATAGAAGAACAGACTGGACATTAAAACAAAACAAACAACAACAACAACAAAAAAAAACCCAAAACAGCAGATCCCACTGAAGTCAGAATTTTACCTGTATAAAGAAAAGAACAGAATTAAAATGAAAGCAAATGTTGCAATTTTTTGTGAATATGTTCTTATATAGGGTGCAGGGGGAGTGTAGGGGTGTGCATGTATGCACATATATGCCTCTGAGTATAACTAATGTTCAGCAAAGGAACTGTGGAACCTTGTATCCCCATGCTGGATGTGCAGAAGGTTCTCCTAACTCCAAGGAAGCTTAGGGAAGCTTTTCCAGCTCTCACCATTGGAAGCAAGAGGAATGAGACCTGGCAGAAAGACAACTGCCACCTCGCAGAGGTGTCTCACCTGCAGGGTGAGGTGGAGTCAGAGCCAGAACCAAAAGAAAAGTATCTATCACCAGCCATAGAAGGCTCCCTCATCTCCCTCAGTGCTGGCTCATTTAAGTAGCTGGTGTTTGACAGGGGCAAAAATCCAGGCTCTGTTTATTGCCAGCACTTAATTCCTATTTACTTATTGGGATGACGTCTTGTGGGAATATGGGATTGGCAACTCAAGTTATCCTTTTGGTTGTGTGAAAGGTTGTCAAGCTCACCGGAAAGAGGGGTAGCAGACAAATGAGTGCAAAGGAGTTTCCCTCCCTGGTCCTTCCCTTGGCAGGGCTTGAAGAGGGCAGGCAAAGCCCAAGGACAATTTACAGGCCCACACTCTCCTTGCTCTAGCAGTACATGAAGACTTCAGCAAGGTTTCAACTATTGCATAATGACATTTGGCAGAGAATATCTGTTAGAGGTCCCAGGAAAACTGTGTTAGCAGGGGAATTTGCAGCCAAATCTTACATGAAGCATTAGTTATGCGGGATTTGGCAGATCTTTCTAGAAACACTGAAAAATACTGAGGACTGACTTTGCCAGCATTTTGGATCCAGGGTTATAATCCTAGCATGCAGTACATTCCTGTATTTCTGGCAGCAATCTGGGAAGTTGTATTTGACATTTTAACCTACAATCCAATGAGAAGGTTCGGTTTTCTGGGGTTTTACAAGCACTGAGGAAGATAATACACTTGGGAGTCATCAAACCCTGTCTTGGATTTTAATATCCATTAAGTGATTACTGCAGGGAGCAGATACTCTGAACAGCTGGGGTAGCATCCACCTGTGAACTAGGTAGGCCCTTTCCAACTCCAGCAAAACCCAGGAATGACATAACCAAAAAAAAAAAAAAAAAAAAGAATAAAGAAGAGGAAGCTATAACCTGACATCAGTTCAGGACTGCTGAACTTTTGACATTTTAGAGTTTGCTGACCTTTTGCCCTTTTAATCTAAAACAACCAAGAAAAAGCAAAGTAAATATTAAATACTTGTATGTGATGACTTAATCATACCTGTAGTTAGATGAAACGTCTTAAGAAAAAGAAAATTTTTACAAATGATGAAGAATATTTCCATCTCTGTTTGAGTTCTTTTTAACCATGGAAGGAGGTTCAAGTCTATTGCCCATGTCTCACTATCAGGTCATCTCTTCCTTTTTTAGATCATTTTAATCAGCTTTCCTAGGCTACTAACTATCACAGTGTTATCTTACTTCTCTCTAAAAGAAAGGTCATATATGTGATGTTCTGCTCCAATTGACATTAAAATTTTACCATAAGCAAGCTGCAAAATAGATTGCAAAATTGGTATTCAAGCACCATATGTGTGCATGTGTGCAAAACAAAACACTCAACTGCCCACACTTCTCCAATGGATGGAAGGAACAAATGTGTGATAGATGCTACTCACTTTGATCAAAGCAGTTCTGAGAGCTTTCTGATGTTACTGTGATGAGCATGCTCTAACAAACTACAGAGGATAGATAAATGCTTCTTCAGTTCATGAAAGAAAAGAGCACCTTTACATCTCAAGAAACAGCTCAGAAGAGCAAAGTCTTCTTACACTAAAATAGCAAGCTAGCAAATTAGATAACAGTTAAGCACATAATTTATTCCCTCCTTGATTAAATAATGTAAGCTTTTCTTCTAGAATTCAAGTAAGGAGTTGTCTAACCAGCTGGTCATGTGTGTGTTACCAATAAGTAATTAACCACTTGATGGCAAAAAACAATGAATAGTACATTTTATCATTTCAGAACGTAGTTGATAACCTGCAAAACAAACCAAAAGAAGTGAAATTGTACCTGTACAGGATCTGCTCAACAGGGAAAAGAAAAAAAAAAATGAGCTTTTTAAGTATCCATAGTGAAAATGTTACAACTTTTCAAAACCGTAAGAACTCTGTTCTGCTAGGCTGGTACAGATTCTTCACAAGACTTATTTGTCTTGACTAGACTGAAAAACATCATTAAAACTGATTCTAGATAATATGGTTGTGGTTGGGTTTTTTTTTGACATGTTGGCTGGATGCCTAAAGAAGTTCCAAATGACCATTACTGGGTCATACGGTAATAAGACTCTGAATAGGCTCTACACAACAAAGGAAGATCAAATTTGTAATTACAGCTGGAACAGCTGCAATGAAACTTATGCATGAACAAACATGCACAAATGTATGTGTAAATGATATCTTCTGAATACAAACCAGTAATTGCAGTCACATGCAAATAAACATTAACACAATATCATGTTGAGCATCTGAATATGATAATATATTTTTTTGCTGGCACATGAATTATGTCCACTTGGAAATGCATTTTGGGGGTAATAAATTGTTGTTTTGTTTGGAGTGAGTTTCAATTTGAAACCAAACTATAAAAAAATAATAATAAATTAAGTAGGCTGAAGTAAAAATATCTGTATTGCATCTTTTCAGATAATTTAGTTTTGAAGTATTTTGTGAGTCTGAGTGTATGAACGTATATTTTTCAAATCTCTCTCTGTAAATTTTTTTTACATTTTTCTTTGCTCTTATTAAAACCTGCTTACAAGGGGCATTGCTCAAATTCACATCTTTCTGATATAACATGGATTAGAAGAAAATAGTGATATGTTATAAAAACCATGATGTAGAACATTGCTCATTGTTATGAAAAGAACTTATATAGACATCTTTGTACACCTTAAAAGAGATCTGATAGAAGCTGCCTGGGGAGGGAGTTACTCAGGAAGCCGGTTGTATTGCCCCAGCCACTCACACCCATCAATGGGTTCTGCTGTCTCTCCTAGTTTTGCTATTGTCCTTTTTCCAGATTTTTTTTTGCAGAAAGTCTTTTGTTCTTTGTTTCTCTAAATATATTCAAACACTATACTTCTCTAAATATATTCAAAATATCCTTGAAGCTGGCAGTGTTGTAATCAGCTCCACGCCTAACATCTACTGTTTGTGGGAAAGTAAAGGAAAGACCTATAGGATGCCCTCTCTGAATCATCTCCTACTTGAACAAGCACAGTGCGAGATAGTTGTAAAGGCATTTTAAGCTGGTTTACAACTCCTTTATCCACTTAGAATTGGAAGGGCCAGTAACTAGTGCAGGAAGCAGCTATATCATCTCTGTTAACTTTTTAACTATGAAAGTGTGTTAGTCTCTGACAGGCTCCCCTCAGGCAGAACAAGGCCACTTTTTTACATCTTATGACAAAGTACTTCAGCACAGCACATACAGAGCTGAAAGCATGAGGGCTTCCCACCGAAAGTACTGCGCTAAACTTGTACAATTTGTTAAAAGGAAATAGAAATTTTTTTTCAAATTCTTTATATCTTTCTAAAGCAACTGTATTTTTACATCTTCAAAGTCATCCAACACGTGATAGTCCATTAAATTGTGAGTAATTAGCACTCTATTCCTGAAATAACATCTCAGATCAGATGAACCCAGCATTTCAAACCTTCATTAGAATACCTCATAGCGTTCTGTGTTTTTTTCCAGACCAGGCTCTTCTCAATGTCAGGTACTCTAATAACTTGCCATCTTAATAAAAATATCATATTTGAATATAGTAGTAATGACAGTAAAGTCAATTTTCGGTCAAGGTTTTATGTTTGTATGTTACCTTTTACTCTCTAGAGACAAAAAGTGCATAAGAACATTGGATAGACATCTGACATCTGAAGTTTAGGTAACATTTTATGAAACAAAACGTGCCTCAGTTTAAGATGAAAATAAACCAGTTTGATAGAGGAAGGTTTTAGATTTTAATGGCTGTTTCTCATAAGAGGGTTGTTTCTTTTTGTACATCAGAAAAAAAATTAAAACAGCTGCTGGGGCCCTGTAGAAACATGACACTATCTAAACAGGCATGTGAGGAGGGCTGCTGAAACCTTTCTGGCTACTTCTTCAGCTGTTGTGAAACACGCATGTACACGAGGTGTGTTAGGAAGTTATGTTCCTTTGCTTCTGCAACAAAGTGAATTCCCTCAGTGCCTTTCAGTGCGGCATCACCAGGCTGGCAGTTTGCCATCTGGAAAACTGACATTTTCCTCCCCTGGGTCTGCTGAACAGCACTGCTGCAAGATAGCATTCTTACCTAAAGAAAATGGAAAAGGAAGTAGCAAGCTTGCTGAGCACAAATGAGAGACATGCTGATGTTTCTCTTTTAAATAGCAGGAAATGTTGGCCTTTCAGAGTGTTTTTATTTAGCATCCTTTATTCTAAAGGTGGTTTTGCATGAAAAGAACAATGAAGGTATGTATTACATACTGGCTGTCTCCTGTTCTATCAGTCAAGCAACACTTACTTAAGGGACTAGTCTAGGTTTTGAACAACTTATAGCCTAAATCATTCAAATCCTTTTATTATTTTTATTTATTTATTTATTTATTGTGAGAGTTAGCAATAAGGAGCACATCAGAGTTTAAATTTGACAATCGTCATTTCAAAAGGAGTAATTTCAGGAGTTCTCTTTGTGATAAAACAGGATTATAATAGGATAACTGTAGAGCCAAACATCATGAGTTAGGCCAAACTTTGTTTGGGTGAAATTTACTCCTTTGCAGAGCATTGGGAGTTCTATTACTTCTTCAGGTCTCAAAATAGAAGACACGGGTTGACATAATGAGTTAAGTGCTAGAAATAAAGCTGTCATGATAAAAAAAGCTTGTGATGCAAACACTGTTTAACTCCATCTCAACAGTGACAAATTTAGATCTGGATTAATCAGGCTATTTTCTCATGCTTTCAAATGTACAACCTGTTCATCATCATACAGATGCCAAAAGTTCTTATACTTTATATTTGCCAATCATCTAAATGAGATGTAAGTAGTTCACAAGATCTGTTCTAGTTACAGTAGTTACAGTAAAAGAGTAAATTTGATCACCAATATATTTTCATTATTTCAAATTCTTTGTTGAACTGGTAAAGCTTCAGTGCACAGTTTATATTTTTTAAGGAGAAAAGTTCTGATAATATCAGTTTTGAGTAAAAGCGGTAGGATTTAAAGTAAGAGGTGTTATATCTTTATTAAACCAAAGTGCAAGCTTCTTTTTTATTATTTTTCATTATTATTTTTTAAATGAATCTTCTGAGTCTTTCATGGGCAAACTACTTAATACTTCTCACTTCAAGGATTTCTATACTATTCACAGAAAAAAAGAAAAGCCTGTCTTCTTATTAAAAATGTGTTATATGTGCACAAATGTCAAGTCAACCCATTATAGCACACTCAGCTAGCTGCCAAAACGGTTGCATAACAGTCTGTTTTTTTCCTTAGGGGGTGGCTGAAATGCCTTTTAGGAAATAAATATAAAATAAATATTTATTTTAACACAGATCCAGGTCACTGCAGGCCAACCCAGTCTTAGTGTAAAGAATACTGTTTACTCATATTCTCTTTCATTGGTAGTCTACTCATCAGTTTTTTTCTTGGTTCTACAGATGTAGTGTCTTGTCTGATACTCAGATTATTTTTTATGCACACAGAGCGATAGAGTCAAAACATCTGTCACCCTGTTTCCAAGGATTTATATTTTTTATTATAAATCACCAAGTTTGTCCCCCCATTTCATGGCAAGCTCACCCATCCATTGAAACTTTGAACTGTATTTCTTTAATGTCCTGTGCTTGGAGCTACCCAGCTAAGCTTCCTCAGAAAGATCAGACGCTCCTTTTCTTTGCTGTGTTTGCAGTGTAGAAGAATTCAAGCTGGTTTAGGGACTGAAGACAAAGGTAATTTGAACTGGAAATCATGCAGACTGCTGGAGCTTTCACCACATTTATCAATCACACATTGTCAGACATGTTTACCTTGGAGTTTCATATCATTGGTCTGACAGACAATTGGGACATGAAAAATGAACTGGTCCATAGAGCTTTTTAGACTGGCCTTGAGGGGATTTGAGGTTTGATTTGGTTTGATTTGAGTTAATAAATTTAATAGGTTAAACTGTAAGGACTCTTCTACCTATTATTAATGAGGAAAAAAGAAAAAAAAAATATGGAGGGGGGGGGGAAATTATTGTCTCCAAGAAGATAAATTTAAAATAAATGTAGAAGCTGGAGGTCGCACAAAGGCGATTAAACCCTGGTTTGTCAACTGACTATAAAGTTACTTACAAACATTAGCTCCTACTTTCAAAAAAGAAATAATAAAGTTTTGTGGTTAAAATTGCTTGATTTTATGTTTAGACCCATGAGGTAGCACTACAGGTAGCAGGCCATAACCCAGGCCTCATTACGTTCTGAAAGGACCTCACTAACAGCACAGGTCATTGGGCAATTCCTAACTTGGGCTGTGTGAGTAAAAGAATAGATAAAATGGTAGCAAGCAGAGATCAGGAATATATGTAACCCACTTTATGAAGAAGGTACTTTTGGAAGCTTTATTTCTGGCAGAATTAATGGTGTAATTTAATGTTGATTTGTTTTGTAGATTAAGCTTCTGGTGTGGTGTTTGAATGTACACTGCTATTTGTTTCTCAAGAGTTACACAGTGTATTAATTCCTGATATAAGAAAAGAGGAATAGACATAAACAGATATCCAGGTTACCCAAAGCCCAGAACAAGTGTTCTTTTATGCATATTGTTTTAATACAACTAAATAGATAAATAACTCTCAAAATTCACCTGCTCTAATATTTTTCATGAGAAGATTTGTAGCAGGTTTTGATGTTCTCTTTAAGATTTTTCTATTTTTTATCCATCCATCCATCCATCCATCCTGCCATTTCATTTTCTCTCCTGTCCTCTCATCCTTCCCTGCCCTGCCCTGCCCTTCCCTTTCCCCTTCCCCTTCCCCTTCCCCTTCCCCGTCCCCTTCCCCTTCCCCTTCCCCTTCCCCTTCCCCTTCCCCT
>JAVJGJ010000037.1:52641715-52662170 GCA_035590215.1 Microhierax caerulescens
CCATGGGCAGGCAGGTGTTCGGCCATCCCCAGGACAGCTGGGCTCCATCACACCTAATGGTGACTTGGGAAGACAAATGCCATAATGGCAAATGTCACCCAAATTCCTTCTTCTTCCCCCAGTTTATATACTCACCATGACATCCCATGGTATGGAATACCTCTTTGGCCAGTTTGGGTCACCTATCCTGGCTGTGTCCCCTCCCAGTTTCCCGTGGCCCTCCATCCCTCTCACTGGCAGGACCCAAGAAACTGAAAAGTCCTTGATATAGTATAAACATCACCCAGCAACAACTAAAGACATCAGTGTGCTATCAACTCATTCTTAGATGTTTATTTCTGTTTTTTCTTTCTCCCATCTCGTTTATATACAATGCTGCAAGATAACTGGTCTTTCTAGCATTAATAAGCTGTCTGTACAATAACTGATTCTTAGAACACATGAATCTTACATTCTTATCACATTTTTGAAAAATGGTATAAACAGGAGGAGTTAACCTGAGGTAGAAAGAACACAGTAATTAAGAATTGTAATGGGAATGGAAATCGGGGAAAACTGGATAGGAGGGAAGGGTAATTCAGCTTCCAAAAACTGCAGTGTTCTATTTCTATTTACATATGATACCTCAAATCCCTCAGCAGAGGTTAATAAGAGAGAGAAAGCTATGATAATTGGTGTCAGTCATGGACAAGATTTCTAAGTGAAACAAAAAGGAATAAATTCTCCTGCAGAGCAGATGAAAAAAAAAAAAAAAAAATATATATAAAAAACTAACATTCCAACCCGGAGAAAGAAAAAAGGGCTCCTCACAGTCCCAGTGGAGAGTGGGCACAGGAAGAGGGAGTAACTATAGTAAAGAAAGGAACAAAAGAAACTCCCTAGGGCAACATGGACCAAAGTTAAGAAAGACCAAGTTAAATGAGACATTACAGTAGCTAATGAGAAACTTGATTGTTAAGTATGTTTTGTTATTTTCTTTTTTTCTTCATCTGTTACCAAGTTTTCAGCCAAATGTTCAGTTCTTACTTTTAAATACACTTTTTCTATCAGCTTATCTGATAATAAGACTGAACAAGCAACGAAGCCCTTTATGACTGCCCATTGTATCAGCAGATCTGGCCAGCAAGGCAGCACCTACCACCCTCAATGAACTGTGGGGTGAACAAGAATGGGGTGCATTTATGTCCCAGGGCGCTGCAGTTCAGGGTTTGAGGATTGCACACACCTGGCTGTAGATAGAAACTTGACTGTCTGAGATGAGCGTGGGCTGGGATGCCAGCCAGGCTCTCTCTAGTGAATCATTAACTTATTTTTGAATGAAGTACACTTCTTCAAATTGTGTTTTATTTTGACTTGAAGACATTGAAAGACGGAGAATCTATCTATACTGTCTAAGCACTTGTGGCTTATTGTGCGTTCTCCCAATGGATTTAAGTCTTTTCTTACTCTCAGTTTTATTCCATTAAAATTGCACTGTTATTAAAAGACTTCTCAGTATTTCTTTCACCAAGATGTGGCCCCAAACTCTCTGCATGCAAGGTATTTCCCAGACCTTTCATAATACCTTTCTTTATGATTCTTCTCTGAGCACTCATGTTTTTCCAGTGGTCCTTCTAGAAGTGCTGCAGAAACATGGTAGCCTCTAGGCTAGGGCAAACTCCCACAGCAGGGCAGTTGTGCCATCATATCAACCACCTCAGAGACTGGAAAGAAGAAGGTAAGAGGCTGTCAGGGAAATGCCCTTCTTGCCTCCCTGCCAGTTTGACAAGAACTTGGTGGGCAAAACAATCTGAATTACATCCCAGCCTGTTAAACTGGTATGTACCCTGTACTTGAAAGTCACCTCTAGAAGAGCTGTTCCTTATTGTCAATAAAGCCTACTTGCTCTGGAGAAACAATAGATCTTTACCTAGTGTCATTATGGAAAATGTCAGGCACAACAGTGGCCACAGAAGGGAGCAGATTTAAGATCAAGGTCATCTAGAAATGACAGCCAGGTCAACAGTCCATTCAGGTTTATAAGCCAGCTATATTTATTCCAACAGTGTAGACATTGTATGGGCATTCTGTATTGCCTTGCTCTAAATGAATATTCTGCATGCAGTCACTACAGAATCAGCCTCTTATATCAGTCTGGAAAATAATGTACTTTACACCCTTTGTTCCTCATTTTCCTTTTTGTTTGTATGTAACAGCTGAGCACAACCTGTTCTCTGGGAAAAGAGTATGTTTTCCGTTCTGTTAAAAACAAAATAATTTCTGGGCTATCACCAAGCAAACGGGCGCGGGGGGGGGCAGGTGAGAAAGCACGCACATGAGAAGGGAGGGACTGAAATATGTGAACACTACAAAGAAATACCTGTCTTCTTATATATAATAACAGAGAATATTGACAAACTTTCCTTATGCAAAATAGTCTACCTTTTGGATGCAGGGTCAGCCTGATGAATATGGCTCCATAAGACAATATTCTGCAAATGAAGAGTTTGAAAATAGGACTCTGGATGAGAGTTTCCTCAATCGTATTAGAGTCCCCACTGAAAAGTTTTACTGTCACAGCTCATATCACTG
The DNA here is from genome assembly GCA_035590215.1 of Microhierax caerulescens. Classification (NCBI taxonomy): domain Eukaryota; kingdom Metazoa; phylum Chordata; class Aves; order Falconiformes; family Falconidae; genus Microhierax; species Microhierax caerulescens. Next base: position 52,644,287 of record JAVJGJ010000037.1, read on the forward strand.
ATCTAGTATATACATTGCATTCATATTTTTTTCTCTTACTGTGCAAGACTGATGTGATTCTATCTTTTCTAGTGATTTAACAGAGATTGTGAAACCATTCTGAAACCATGAAATGGTTCAATTTCAGTTTTCTGTTGTACTAGGCAGGAAACGTGCAGTTATTACACTGACTTTCAGCAAGTAGAAAAAAGTGGAATTAGGTGCAATACTAATTGTTTTGTAAAAGCTAGATAATTATTTTTCCTATTCCTTATCAGAATAAACCAAGCAATGCTTTCATGACAGATTGGGGCAGAGGAAGGTGGGGTGGGGTGTAGGGAGGTGGCAGTTAAGGAGACACATTAAGGCCTTTGGAAGATTGTTCTCCATACCATCCATGGATGTCCTTTGAGAAATTATGGCTTCCAATTAAAAAATATAATAATAATCATTGATTGATTGCTATATATGCAATTTTGTCATTGTGACTCAAATCGAGATTGATTCCTATTTAAAACTTAGTAATTTAGTTTGACCCCAGTTGGGTATGACTTGGAACTTTTTTGAATTTTGCCTGCAGTTGGATTTTGGGATGCACATAGCTGATCAAGAACTCCCAGCTTTTTTAAAAGAGTCCCACTCTTTTAATGTGACTTGTATTGTTGACTGTACAGAAATCAAACTTTCTAATCTCCAAACACTTTATTTCAAGAAAACAAAATTTGATCTTCCAGTAGCAGTAGGAAGCAGCTAGTGTGGATTGAAAAGATTTGTTACAAAGCCTGTTTTGCCTGCACAAGGAAATCAGAACAGGGCAATGACAGTGTTTATGCACAGCAAGAAGACTTGAGAGGAAACAAAGAGCTTTTCAAACTCACTTATTCGACTGACAATTCTTTTAGCAAATGATGTAGCCACACAGGCTTTTAAGGGGGGAAGATGATGTAGCAAAAAAGGTCAGAGGACTGTAACCAACTGCTGAGTTTTATCCAGCAATAAACAAGGAGGTAGCAATTCTCAGGGGGGAAAACAACATTCTCATTTGATTACAGTGTTGCAAAAAAAGTTTCCCCATAAGGTTTACTGAGATCCAGGATCAAAACCACATTATTTTCCACAGTTTATTTTTGTTTCAAGATTCTTGAAAAGTCTTCTAAAGAGGACCCCCTCTAGCTACAGCTTTCTTCATGTCTGAAGCCAGCTTAGTGATAAAAAATGAAAAATAATGCTTTCTGCAAGGGAACATGACACAAATATTTCCATAATGAATATAAACTATCATTTGCTAGGCTTTATTATATTGAGGTTTCCTTTCCTGACTTTAGGGGAAAGTACACGACAGCTGACCCAAAACTCCCTCTGGGAACTGGGACACTATTTGTATAACAGAAATTCCTTGACACAGGACTTCTGAAGCCAATACCAGTTAGAAAACACATAGAAACTGCCAATTTCCTTCTTCCTTCCACTTGCACTGGCTGAAATTTCACCAGATGGGCTCGATGCTGGTTTTCCCTCTCAAGGCTGTGGCATGTGGCAGGATTTGGTTGTCTCATGGGATATGAAGGATGTAAAGCTATGCATTAACAAATGTGCTAGCCACACCAGCACAGTACTCATACAATCTATTTGGCTGTACTAACAGACTAACAGACCTTGCGAATGAGGCTCTCCATGTCCTAGTACTAATTCTTTCAGAGTTAGCTTGGGAATTCTTGCATGTTTTGCTGTGTCCGTTGTGATTACTCTCACCCCAGCAGATACCAACTGTCATTCAGCAGGTAGAATATGTGTTTGAATTTGGAACACATTTTTCAGAGGTGAAGAGGGTAGATGGGATTTCATCCACAAATAAACCCATTTGAGATATTTTATTTCACTAAGAAAACACAGAACAATTGATTAAAGCAAAAGACCAGAACACAGTTCAGCCATTACCTTTCTGAGATGTTGGAAATACTTCAGCCCTGTTAATACCAGTCCCAGCCTTTAATAAACTGTCACGTGGCTACACAAGACACAGACTCCAGTGGAAAAGCCATAAGGGCACCTTTCTTTTGTTTGTGACCCTGTTCCTCTTCACCTGATCTGCTATAGTTATTCCCAGGGTCACCCTTTATGCCAGTCCAGACTACAAATAGTGACAGGGTGAAAGTAATCCCTTTGTTTCTAGGATCATTTTTAAGTGACTTCATTCAGATGATCATCATCGCAACATTACCAAACCAAAACATTGCTAGCATGTGGGAGGCAGTGAATGAGGATGCAAAGGCAGACGCTGCTGAGGATGACCTGGTCCCCAAAGGCAGTACTCCACACAGCAGTAAGGGAAGCCACTACAGCACTTCTACATCCATGGAAAGGCACAAGAACTGAGACAGTGCCAGGAGCCTCCCTTCTTGCTTTGCTCAAAATGTCCTTTAAGTCCCCTTGAATATCTCCCATGATGGAATACACCTCTTGTAAAAATCTTCTTACTCTAACACTTCCTAAATTAGAGCCTTTGGAATCATTTTCTTGAGGAAAGGAAAGAACTGCTGAGCTACATTAGGTTCAAGGTGAAGAAATTAATGCATCCTACTCACTGTTATACTTGGAATCAGAATATCTTCTTGCCTTAGCTTCCCTGGTGATTACTATAACTGACAATATATTAAAAATTTAGCCTGACTACTTCTATGCTCCCAAGCATCCTGACCTTCAGTCACAATTTCAGACATAATTAAATGCTTTATAAAAAGAATTCAAATATTATCTTTAGCCTCAACTTGGGGCCCTACCAGTTATTTTGGCAATCCCTCAAGGGAAGAATTGCTTTCTGAAAGTGACTTTACCAGGGTGAATTTAAGACTGGCCAAAATACAGAAACAGGGAACAGCTCATGCTGAGATAAACCATACATCAGAAAGAAAAAAAGTTACTGCCATCAAATCCCTCACAACGTTACCACTACACATTTTCTTGTGTATAACCTCCGTATGCTGTTGTGTAAAACATGAATATAAAAAAAAAAAAAAATATCTATCTGTGGATGTTCCATCATATACACAGCTATTTTTATTCAGTTTTCACAATACCATATTTGTATAGCAGTCAGATTTGATTTGAAAACAAAATTTTTTGAGGTCATGAACCAGAGGAAGCAATACCTGAAGAAATGCCCTGACATACAAAGGTATGAGAGGTCTATAGACAACTTTCCAAAACTGCTACAGCCATTGGAAATCTCAATTGAATCATGCTGTACTTTGTGTCTGCCTTTTTCAAAGATCACGCAGAAGTCAATATACCATCGTATCAAGAGCAGATCAACATGTGTCTTACCTGTCAAGTCTGCCAAGTCTTTCACTCAGTTTTATTACTGCAGAAGTTGAGTCAATGTGTGAAAACAGTAAGAGCCTGAGCTCATTCGTGTATGGACTAGACGATTATGTTGTGACAATGCTTGCTTTAACTTAAAGCCAACTATTCCTTAAAAATCCTTTCCTCAATTCCTGCAAGTAGTGAACCCCTTTCATTCTTGGTGTCTTTTGTTGTCTTAGTTGCAGAAAATCAAAACATTTGAATAATGAAATATAAATATTAGTCAGGCTTTTTGTAGAGTAACACTGTGATTCAATTAATGTTTTAAACCTGTTTTACAGCCAAGATTCCACCCAGTTTCCCAGCTTGTTTAGCCTTTCCCAGGAAAAAGAAAGAATGCTGTTTTCAGAAACTCACCAGGACTTCATACAAAACAGTGAGCATTTTTTTAAGTCACAAGTGTCTTCAATAAGATGCAAACCCTAGACGAAATGTCTGGTTATAAAAAGATATATTTACATATATTTTAATGGCATTCAGAATAATTAAACCAAGAGCCCTTATTTATTCAATCAGACTCTAATTTGTGTACATGCATATTTTGTGAAAATAGTTTTAATTTCTTTACATTTTTTACCAATAGATGGTGCTAGCAATTTCTGCATTCACTGAAATATCTACACCCATTTTACTCAGCTCAGGCCCATAACAATCTTCTGGAACTGCTAGAGAGAAACAGTCTATCCATGTGCCAACTAAAGAAGGAAATGCCAGCTCACCAATACTCAACATTTTACATATTGAAAAGGCTAGTAGTGCAGCAGAAAGCCATCAGTAACTACCCACTACAGAACATACACAGTATTCAAATGAAAAACCTGCTGTTCTCACTCCTCCAATATATTTTCAAGATTTCTGGAATAGTTACATCACATTTTGCAGTCATTAGGGTGCAAACCTTTAGCAAAAAGTATGCTGGCATCAGTCAAATTAACTCCTCCATCAGTCTTCCACAGAACATAATAAAAACTTAATGTCTTAAGCCCTAATCATGCCAAGATTTCATGCACAAGCCTCACTTTACACACTGGGAAGAGTTCCACCAAAGTCAGTCAAGACGTTCACAGCATGTAAAGTTAAACAAATCTGTCATTGTCCATGAGTTTGGAGGTATATGTGGGTTTGCAGTATTTGGAACTGACTGTAGTGGCTCTCCATGGAAGTAGACAGATGTCTTCTGCAGCCATTAGGAGGATGCAACCAGCATGAAACGTAACACTACAATATCCCACCTGCCCTAGATATCTAGAGAAATCACATTCAAAATCCACAGTTAATTGTTTCAGTTCTGTGGATCAGGTTGTTTTGTATGTGTTCAGAGAAATTATATTCATGGTCACTACAAGTGCAGTTTAAATAAAGAACACATAAGAATAGGTAGAAACTATCTTGTTCTCTGCATTTCCATTTTCCTCTAAAAATTTTGGTATTTCTAAAAAAAACTCCAAATAATGTTTCCAATAGCTCAATGACAACAAAACTATTTTTCTTATTATTTACATTCTCAAAATATTTGAGATAATCGAAACACTGCTGCTCTTCAGGAGAAAGTTGTAGTCCTGTGCTCTGCAGTTCATTTCCACATGTAGTACACTCTTCAGTGTGAACTAGCTTTATGCAATGTGGAAATAAGCCCTGTGGAATAATGGATTTTCACAAGTAGGTTACAGCTTACAGGCCTTGAGCTCCTCGGAATTTTGATTACCTGCAATTTCCTTCTATGACCTCCACTGTTTTGGGGAACCATAAAAAGGAATTGCAGGCTTCCAATACTTTTCTATATTACTATTACATATGTCTTCTTATATTTTGGATTAATATACTTATATATATTAATATATTGGATAAATATAATTTGTATTATATGATATTTAATTTATTATAATAATAAATTTTACATATTATTAGATATGCCAATGTGTGTGAGTAGAAAATAAGTGTGTATACAAACATAAATAGGCATATATGTATGTATCGTATATATTTATTAATATGTATATGTCTATTATATACAATATACATGTTGTTATAAAGCAAAGAATATTATCTTCCCTATCCACCCATGTTTATCTTTAAAAGAATGTCACCCTCTGGGAACATGTACCCTACAGCTTATATAACTTATCATTGTTCCCAATACATGTCTACATTTTCTTTAATTTATCAAGACATCATTATGTTTAATAATAAGTGTAAGGGGAACATGAACTGTTCTGGTTTTCACATCTATTGAAAGAATCACAGATCCGAAAAGCTCACTTTAGAGAATGCTATCACTTCCATTATACACTGACTAGTGGGAAATGCTTTGGGAGATGCAAATATGTTCTTGCAACCCCCCCAAAAAAACTAGTATGGCCGAAAAGCTTAAGCCAATTAGTATGGCCAAAAAGCTTAGATGATCCACATTTTATTCTTTTTTGCCCCTTCTCTCTTTCTTTTAGTAAAAGCAGTATTAATGTATGAACCTTGATAAAAATATCTGTGTCTGTATATGAATTGATAACTGAAGTAAAAAACTAGTCTACAATAAACCCAGAAAAATAGATAACAGTTCTCTCTAAGACCTCAGCAGTGTACAACTTAAAAATAATAGTAATGAGGTTTGTACATTAGAAAACACAGATGGATGTTCTGGATCTCCCTGGACATGATGGTTTATCTCTCTGGAATATGTCAAAGGCATGTGCATTCTGCAGGTGGTTTGGCAGGCCCATTTGCACTGACTGTTTCCTCAGTAAGAGCTGTTCCTCGTGTAAAGGATTGGTGATCATAGCAATATGTAGGTATTTTCAGCTGTACTTCTGCAATGCAGAATTGTCACAGAGAAAGCCAAGCTAGCAGCCAACACTGTCTGTCTCATAAGCTCCTTTATGGAAGAGCACTGAGTAGGTGCTCCAGTCACTTCTATTCAACATGAGTAATGAAGGAGGCTCCTAAGTTGCTCATGAAAGAAGGTGATGCTATGAAAAAAGTTCATTCCCTATTCTTGCACCTTTTTAAGAATATCTTAATCTTCTTTCAGTGAAGCTATGACTCCTTAATAGAATACAGATACTTAGCCTCAACTGGAACCTTTCCACCTTATCTCGCTGAACTGCAAACTGTCAAATTTGCCTTCCCATGAAGTAACCGTGTTGCTGTCACTTGACAGAGAAACAGAGTACACAATGCAGGACTTATCCTAGGACGCATGGTGATTCAGTGCTGAACAAAAGAGCTACTTAAACACAAAAATTAAAACCAAGTCTCTCATTAGCAGTATCAATATTCACATCCTTCTTTACAGAACAAACCCTTAGAAAGAGTATGCCTGCTTTGTAAAACCGAAAGTATCAAACATGGGTAAAACTGGATAGACATTTACCAAACACTGGATTCTGCCTTTTTAACAGTAGATTAAAATTAATCTACTATTAAGAAGTCTTTACAGCCAAATGCAAATTACTGATTTTTATTTTTTTTTAATCATGAAATTGTTGCAAATACTCTTGATTTATGTATGTCGCTGATGATAAGTATATATTTCCATTCTTTCAATGTTAGTTTGAGGCACTTGGGAAGCTTTAGTTCAGATGTCAGGTCCAACATTTCAGAAGTGACAGAAGCTGAGCAGGTAATTCTGTGTGATGGGATGCCACCGCTGTAGCTACTTTGTGCTTTGTAACAATACCTGCAGGTCTGTAACAGTGCACACTATACCCCATACATGTTTGCTGGACCAAAATACCAGTGAGCATGGTATTTTGACCTAGTAGGAACTAAACCCTAAAGATATTTTATTACTTTGTTTTATTATTTTAGGTTTATATTATTTATTTAATAATAAACTAAACAATGTCAGATTGTGTGATGGATTGTGATAGTCCACACTGTTTAGTTCTTACTACTCTCAATACTTGCCTTAGTGATGCCCAATTCCAAATACCACATTAATAAGCAATGCCAAGGACAGCCTGGGGAGGAGAACTGATGTGAGATTATTTCCATTATGCCCTCCTGTTTTAGGGAGGAAAGAATCATATCCACATATGTGCAAGCTATTTATTCTCAGACCCAGAGAATAGGATATGACCTGTTTTATTTTATAGATATGTATAGATGTAGCCTATAAATTCCTCCACACATAATCTGACAGTTTCCAAGGAGGTATAAATACAGTCTTTAAATGGATGCCTTTTCTCACTTGAGAACAAACCAACTGCTTATGTAGTTAGGCTTGAATTCTTTGCAAGGTGCACCATCGGGACAGTCTGAAAGCTGTTTAAAACAGGATCAGAAGGATTCACACAGCTCTCATTGTGAACACAAAAGTGGACAAAGGCTAAATACCAATGGATATGTAGAGCTTAGGAAAAACTGGCAATTTAACAAACTCTGACTCACCTTGAAAAAATTGTAAGCAAGGATTAGGGAGAAATTTTCCCACAGGACAATTTATACCATGCCTGCTTGGTGTAAGTTTTTTCCTTCCCTGAAGCACCTGTTAGTGGCCAATGGAAATTGTAAGTCTAAAGGATTACATGGACCACAGGTCCCATACTGCCCAGCTATTTCAAATATACTATAAAAGAATAATCTATAGAACACATTCTCAAAAGTTAACAGGAACAGAAATGTTGACAGAAACCTCAAAAGAGAGTGGGCATCTCATTTTAGCGTGTAATAAAATGGGGCAAGCAACAATACCTTTTCAGTCACATAGTCAGAGAAGTATTACAGGTGGGGATAGTAAAACTTTCTCCTGTTGTCATCTAAATCAGTGCCAAAATGCTTACTAACTTCACCATTGCAGAATCAAGCATCCTGCAGCTACATCATCTACTACCAGTAAGATCATGGCAGGTGTAACCCCACTAGTAAAGAACCTAATTCTAATATGTGGGCATAATTAATACCAGCAATTGGGCCTACATGACATTAGTACTTTATAAGGGAAAAGAGGGAGTTAAAATAGAATAATGTTTGGGTATCATCACTATGCGCTATGTGGTGGATAACAGCATCTATAACACTGTATGTGTTCTTGAATTGTTTGTGGTAGAGGCTTTGGAGAAATGATGGAGTGTACAACCAAGGCCAAATAAAAGTTCCTGCTGGGTTTTAGGGATACATTGGTCAGGAAAGGTTACAGACCTTATTACTTGTTAATATTTTGTTAAGTTTCCAGACTATGGGAGAAAGTTGCATAATGCCCATCTACAAATGTTAATAGTCTTTAAAGACTGAGGAAAGAGAATAATTTATTACATGTCTGTCTTGCTGGGAGTCATATTAGTGGAAGAAACATTTCAACTCTGCAGGAAGTATTTTCAAAAAAGCTTTTGTGATTGTCTGCTTCTGGTGAAATCTGATTAAAAAGTTTATTGACCTCAATAACAGGATAATTTCACCAAAGAAAAAGAACCTAGAACCTCAAAGAAGCATTACATCAATCACCATGCTTGCTAGCCTTTAGTGGTCAAAGTATCCTCTAAATCATAGTTGCAGACTTATTTAGGCTGCAGGCCCCCTAGTCCAGTCCTCTGGTCAGAGTATTTTGAATCACATCAGGTGACTCAGAGCCTTGTCCAGTCACATTTTGAACAGCTCCAAGGAGAGAGGGGTCAAGTCTCTTGAATATCAGCCTGAAGAAAAAAAAAAATACTTGCAAGCCAGATCAAAGATGTGATCAACTCCTTGAAGTTTTGACTGCAATTACTGACACAATACCCTATCTCTTCTGTAAAAGGTCATAGCACAGGTGAGTTGGAGGATTTCTGTTCTGAGATTCTTACTGTAGATGTGGTCTCCAAGGAACTGAGAAAACCCAAGATCTAAGCAACTCCATGTACTAGGAGGGTCATACTGAAACTGTTACATAGCACTGAAGCATAGTTTTTTGTAGTAACTCTGCAAGTGCAAGTAGGTGTCTAAATTCTGGATCAAAGCTAACCCATGATATCTGGTTTTCATGTATGTAATTAAAAATCAAGAAGAGTAAGAAAAAAACTTCTGTATAACAGACTGAAGCATCCTATTTAAGGATCTCTGAGTTCCATGTGAAATATTTTCAGTGTTATCAAGGCAAAATTCAATTAACTTAAAACTGCTAGTAGTATTAAAGTGTGAATAAGAGAGACACAATTACCCAAACTGCTTCTTTATTGATCAGATTTTAAAAGTGTGAACTCCACCAGAAAGCAAAAGATAGATAGTCAAAAGGCATGGGGAGGCTGGCAGTTTTTTGTCTAGATTGTTCAAATATGGTGTTCTTTTTTCAGCAGATAAAATGCATTCAGACATTCCCACAAAGGAAATTATATTGTATGCCACTTTTTAATAAGATTAAAAGAGCTACTTTCACCACCAGTGACTGCCATTAATTGGTATGCTGCAAGGGAGCTGACACATCCCTGGATGGCACATCTATTAAGTGTAGACTGCAATCAGTAAAATAGGTTTTCCAACAAACGACTTGTCAAAACCTTGACACAAGAATTACTTATGCTAGTAGTCAGTCACTCACTCTCTCCCAGTTCGAATGCTCATCTTCTGCCCCCACACTGGGATCTGAAACACACTGAAATGTGTTTCTCCTTTTTTTACTTGATTAAAGTGCTAATCCATGGATAGAACCAGATCAGTGACTGTCCTAAGGATAGCACAACAGACTTGGGGTGGAAAAGCAGTGATGCAGGAATGCATCAACTTTCTGTTTTTCTTTTCCAGAAGCTGTAATTCCAAGATAGTCTCAGCATTTCTGTGGCAATAGATGTGAACAGAAAATGCCTTTCAATTGACAGTTCCACCACCCAAGCTCACTACCCCCAGCCTGGCTCTCTTTGATCTTCAGTCTTTCTGGAAATAAAAATCACTATCATGCTACCTAGCAGCAAATGCACATGTTTTACCTGGATAAAATCTGGTAACATTCAGTGGCAAGGCTGCTATTCATTGTAGATGCAAAATGTTCATTTAAGAAACTCTCTCCTCTCTTCCTTTCTTACTTTATATTTAAATCTGTGCATATTTTGGCTTAAGTACTGAATTGTAACTCTACTTCTGTATCTTGAGGTCTGAATGGACAGGAATGATGTTTTAACTAAATTGGCTATGTTCTTTCTTAGGATGCATGTGACAACATCTCAGGTTCACTATTTACTCCATCTTGTCACCTGGTTTATGCCTGACAGCTGTTCTTGAGACTATGCATTGTAACATAATATGAAACAATAAAACACAAATCTGCTTTTAAGAAGCTCTCTGGAGCACTTTAAGGAGACCTTGTAATAAAAAATACTGGGGGATAGGAGTCACCTCCCCAGACTTTAACTTTAACCACCTACATGCATCCTGTAAGTTAAAAAGAAAGATTCAGAAGATGATTCATTTCAGGATTTCTTTTTAGCTGGTATCTGAAAGATTAACGAGATAACTAATGGCTACACTGCAAAGGCTAGGGAAAGTGAACAACAATCCTAGATAACAGTCTTTGATCCTAGTTGACTCCCACCACTGGGGGGAAAAAAAAAAAAAAAAAAAAAGGTAACCCAAAAAACCTAAAAAGATAGATTTAAAAAGCTGAATTAACTGGCAAGGTCAGATTTTCCTATTAAAACCTCCAACAATTTGCAGACTTAGGTTTCACAGGTTTGTTTATAATGTCTTGATTTCATATTTTCATCCTTTTATTTTCACACATAACTAGCACATGCAACCAGGGAAAGGTTCTGATGATTTCTCACTGGCAGACCCTTTTTTTCAGCCTGAGAAGCTTTATAAAACTAAAAGAAAGAAATTATAATTGAATCACAATGATGCCTTACAGAATTCTGTCACAAATAAAACTGAAACTGGGTTTAACTAAACCTATACTGGCCATGAATGCTTATTTCCAAAATTTTGGTACTAAGTAGGGGTTCTGTCTTTTGTTGAAAAGTCATAATTCTGGGGTGTTCTGTTTTCCAAAGCATTGAAGTCTTAAAAGTTTGCTGATGTTTTCCTGCCTGATGCCTGGATGTAAGATACTTAAGACTTCTGCAAGGGGGTTGTCTTTTTATCATGGATTTTCCAATGTAAAAATGAACATTCCATAACATCAATAAAGCTCATGTTAAATAGATTAAGCACTGCCTAACTAACTGTTCTCAAAGCAGTTGTCAAAGGGGAACTATCTCTGAACATGGATGTTGCTAGAACTGTTTTGCAGTCATTAGTATTAGACTTGACCTTGTTCAATATTCTTCTCAGTGGTCTGGAAATAAATATCAAATCACAGATTTTCAAATGGCATATGGATTTGTAGAGTGTCAAATAATGGTGGCTAGGTGTTCATTCCAAGCAATTGAAACTGTCGACTACATCAGACCCTGCATTAAATGAGTCCTAACGTAGTCAAAGAAACAAGGTCACGGAGACTCTGAACTAAAGTCTGTATCTCTAGCATTCTATCACTAAAAGAAAAGTTAGAGTTCATAGGAGAACTAAAACAATTCAACATGAGCTGCCTATGGGAGGCTGAGATAAATCAGCCTAATGAAATCCTTGTTGAATGCCAGGTGGTGCCATGACCAGTTATACACCTATTCCTTTTTTAAGCTTGTCCTTATGAGTAGTCACTTGTTATTTGAAGTTATTCCTGGGGTGTTGAATATTTGAACAGCATAAACTAGACAAGATGTGAATTAACTGTCGGATACTGCTAAAATCTGAAAAAGTTCCTTCATTAGAACAAAACCTAACATTAATTTCTTTTCACATGTTCGTGGTTTGGCAGCAATGTGATAAGTGACAGATATCATAGATCTTGTCTTAGAGAAAAAGCTCCAGAGAAACACCCCTCGACAATTTTGTCTTTTAAATAATCTATTCATATATTCATAGAAAAGTCATACCTGGTCATGTACCTTCCTTTATTTTGAAGGTAACCTAAGCACTGATAAGAACACGTCACAACAGCACTGACAATATTACCATGGTTGTCATGATTCTGTAAGTTAATCATACAAGTATTAAAACACCTAGTGTCATAACAATGCTGGTATGTTACCTACAGACATTGCAGACTAGCAGGACAATATTTATTAGCCCAGAAGACACAAGCTAGATGTTCTCTATTAGGTTAAAGGTGAATCATAATATTTATTACCTCTTATAATTCATTGCATTTATGTAGCTTACAATCTCCCTGTTTCTTACAGGTTGAATTCCTTTTCATTTGCACAGTGAGGGGGCAAGAGGCTTCATAGTCAATTACTGGATTTTAATAGAGAAGCATTTCTCACTATGGAGGTGTTTCTCCACATGTGACATTGTCAGATTAATACACTTTTTTTTTTTTTTTTTAATCAAAAGGAAGAATACTACTCATACTGTGTATGTACTTTGTGTATGTTCTTCATAGGGATAAAAAAACTAAAATGGAAGTCTTCCATCTCATAGAGAAGGTCATTGCTGGAAGCCTCTGGAAATAAAAGCTAGTCTACTTTAAATCTACATGAAACACTTTTTGGTTTTTAACAGTGATAAAGCAATGAAATACACTACCTAAATACACTGTCTAGGAAAAGTGTAGAGCTTACATCATTTGATATCTTCTAATACATAATATGTAGCCATACTTTAGTTAAATATGAGCAATTTGCTTAGACAGGAATAAATGCATGAAGTTCTGTGGCACAAATCATGAAGTTCCCAGTAGATGTGGTTGTATCCTTCTGCACTTGAAATCCATTAAGTTCCTGCAAATTCATGAATTTTAAGCCACATGAGTTAGAGTTGTGGGCAGAATATAGACAGGATTTTAGGAAACAGAGGTCCAGCTGAGTGCCAAAGGGATATGGGAGTTTAGTTTCCTTCAGATATACTTGAAAAATCCTGTCAATACTATTAAGAGTTTGAACTAGTTTGATTTATGGTTGTAAAATGTTGGTGGAACGTTTCTGAAGATTTAAATTGGTAAAGTTCTTGAACTCTGCTGCACAGGCCATTAATTCAAACACCTTTAACCTCAAAACACCACGGTCCAGTCAGTTTAGATCAAGAGGTCAGGTAAGTGTATTGATATAAATTTTGTTCTCACCAACTGTTTGTACACAATACACTGGCAGCATCCACCTGAGCACAAGCAGAGAGCCTGTGAGAAAAGAAGCATGACAGGATGTTGCAGATGTGCTGTAGATCAGTGTTATTTACTACTGGGAATATTTATTTAGACAAGACTAGTCAATGGTTTGAAAGGATCTAATTTATTCAAAAGACCTTTTCAATGTGTGGCAGGCTTCACTGCTTATCTTACACAGGACCTGTAATTCACTACACTCCTTAAATAATCTTTACTCTCTTATAAAAGAGAAATATTTACATTAAGATTTCTAAAGAAAATAATGGAATGTGAATTCAGAAAAAAATCAGTCTTGCCTGAATTCAAAATAAGAGACTTAGTTTCTCTTTAAAATTCCATAAAAATATTCATAGGGTATAATGAATTCTTTCAAGTGTCTCCTTGAAAGCTGATTAGTGTCACATTGGTACTTGGTTTCTTGCTTTTTGTTGAGGTGTTCAGGGGTTTCTTTTATCTGACCTCCATTGTGGAAGATTCTGCATTCCAAGTGATGTTGAGCCACCACAGCTACTGATTTTGCTTGCAGTTAGTCTAGTATACGCCAAGTAATTGTTACCACAGGAGCTGACCATGGCATATTCCCTAAACAGCTGCTGAGAAGAATGAGGCTGTTCTTCAAACTCCTTTCAGGTTCTCAGCTGGAAAATTTTCTCTTGTTACTAAAAGCAAGACAAATTGGACCATTTTAAGTTTCAAACTGCTGCAGGAGAATTTGAAGTATTAGAAGTCTCACTGCCACGCTGCCTTGTGCAGTGGAAACACACTCATAGCAACAGTCCTGGACAGGCAGCACCTCTTTGATTAACCATGCATCGTGGTCCCAGTCCTACCCCTCCCTCTGCAGCTCTGTCCTTGGAGAAAGCGCTGCTCTGTGCACATTGCATGCTTTTGGAGTGAGTGTTGCTGAACTCCCAACACCACGGCTTGGCTGCATGCATACGTACATGCATGTATGAGCACAGCAAAAAGGACACAGGGAAAGCAGAAGCACAAGTGGCTTAGCTGCAGAAAACTTTACTTTGCTTTCATCTCTGTCTTTTCTACATTGATATACTTCCTATAACTTAACCCTAGAATTCTAAAAAATAAATTTGGAGTTAGTTGAACCATAAGCTTTTTGTTTGTTTATTCTGTGTTTTCATGGTAGCAAAACATCGGGATGCAGGTGGTGCCACAGTGGGGAACTCAGAAACATAAAGTGCATAAATAAAATGATCAAAGAGAGCTGGGGACCTAAAGTAGATCTCACAGCTGCTCTGGTTAAAAACCTAAACCTGTAGGCATGCACGATACGGTATTACAAGTCATGCCCTAAAAGGAAAATCAGGAAATAATTGAATTCAGAGACAGTGCTTGTATCTATTCCAATTCACGTTGCACCCCTTCATAAAAAGAAAGTGCATTCAAGGAGAAAGGCAAAGCAAGAAGTAAATATTGTTCTTTTCAATACCAACAAATAGCTACTCTAAAAAAAAATAATTATTGCTTGTATAGATGCTACATTTCTATGTGTAATATTAGTGGCAATCACTTATACTGGCATTTGGTTTTAACTGACAGATCCAGGGTGACTTTATTGTTTTACAGAGGCTTTTTTCCACTTGGATAGTAATGCCACTATATAAATTCTTGATTGCATTTTCTTGCTTTTTGACATTGTGTTCTGTATTTGTCATTTGTATACATCCATATGTAAACAGCTTCATGGGAAATTCTATTTGCTGACTCACCTTGAGTGACCCATAATGTATCTGATTGCAGGTTATAGTATTATTTGGAAAGGCATATGAATTTAATATGGTCACTTGGTCAGGAAATTATTACAATCTTTAGAGAAAAAAGGTAGAGGCAAATATAAGAGTTTGGAGTTGATATGAAAATATAGGAAGAAGGCAATCAAAAAGATAAATACAACACATCATACAAACTCTGAAAAACATACTTATTGGTTATTCTAACAGAACAGGGAAATATTACCTTTTCTCCTATAGACAAATGAATTCTTATGTTACACATTTACTTCCATGGACAGCTTTCAATTCTCAAGAGACAGGAAGCTGTGGAGCATCAGAATGCTGTTTCCATGAAATACTGCAAGCTTATGTGGTCAATAACATTTGTGTGAAACCAGAGCAAAATACTACGTGATTATAGGTCAACAATGAACCAGGTGCCACCAGCCATTAGTGAGAGGAAAAGCAAGTTATAGAGAAGGCTCCTGTTTAAAATGTCATCCAGGAAGGACATGTCTTGGTGTACAGTCTAAGATAAGGATGCTTTCTCAGTTGTTCCCAACCTCCTTTTTCAGTTTCTGACTCCAGAGGTAAAGACTTCTCAAGCAAATGAGTCCTTGAAATACTCAGAGAAGCCCAGACTGTTATTTATCCTCTGTGGCAGAATTAGCTAACATTGATTGTGACTGTAATTACCACTCATGCCTTGGATTAGGAATTTTCTGTTTTAAAAATACTCTGTTTTACATGTAACTCTGGAAAATGCAACAACTTAATTAGAAATGCACTTTTCTTCTACCTTTTTATTTCTCCCCTAAGTAATCAGAAAGCTAACAAGGAAGAAGCTACATATTCTGGCACCCACCAGCAAACATCTTAAGTTTCCTCCTCACTATGTTGTGTGTGTTGCTAAGTTTCATATAATTCATTTTACAACCCCATGATTTATTAATTTGTTTGCATTTGAACATACATACACAAGGGTATGCCCATTTGGCAAAACAACAAGCTTCCCTTTTGAAAACCATAGCATCAAAATGAAGAACTATTTTTGCAAGAGAAGATGAGAACTTGATCTCAGAAGGTATCTTTTTGTTCATTAAATGTATCAGATTTTTTAGACATGTAATTGGGAAACTTGGAAATTGAGTGGTGAATGTGGTCAAGCTTATCTTTCAGACTGCTTGTCTCTGTTCAATATCAGATCTTCTATAAAGTAGATTGAAATGGGAAGAGGATCAAAGAAACACTCTTGTCTTTGCTTTTTCTGCATAAAATTCAAAATCTTAAAATACATATTCCTGCATTCCAGTAAAATACTCAGTTTTAATATTTAAAAAAGTGTCATATTTTGGTTTGTTTTGTTTTTTTATCAGAGCAAGGGTTAAAAGAACCCAAAACAACCCAAAACCACAACAACAAAAAAAACCCCAAACACTGACACACACGCCAAGCATGGTAATACCACCCTGTTCTACTCCTCTAAAGTACTAATGGGGTGTCAGAAACCTCCGTGAGAACACAAGGTCTTCTGCCCTATCTGAATTCAAAGCTTACTCTTACAGATCTCTGCAAAATGTCATATCCTGCTCATCTCAATATCTTTGTAAAGTTGTTAGCAGGGGCAGGAATCCTGCATCAGTAAGAAGTGAATGACATCTAGTTCTGCCCTGCTTTTATAGCACTCAGCAAGATTGGTGCTTTCATGAACCAATGTCCTTTGAAAACCAAACCTGAGTCAGTGATACAGGAAGCTGGCAAGAAAAAGTGGAACTTTTTTTTTTCTTTCCCAGTTAATTGGCATTGTAACATCTCGTGTCAGAGACATGCTGGCCACGCACAGCTTAAGTCCTTCTTTGGGCCACTCAATTGTACAAGCCACTCCAAGTGGCAAGTCTGAAAGGACTTCATTCAAGAAAAGGGCAAATCGACACAGCTGACGAAGGGTGGGGACTTACGGATATCCATTAATATGTTACATCTGTATTTGATCAGTGTATATATCCTAACTATAAAAATAAATTAATGACAGTGGGATTGCCTTTTTGAGAGCTTAGCTTTCTTTAGTTTATGGACTTGTCTCCTCAGTTCTGAGCCCTCTGACTCTAGTTACCAGATTTACATTATTTTACATTATTTTGGAGCATTCTAAAGCTTGTATGGTAGAAGAAAAGAGCAACCAAAGATAAAAGCCATCTGATAAAATGGGATTGATGGTTTTTCTCCCATGCATCCTCTTGTTGGTTAGATTTTATATTGAACTTCAGAAAAGAGATCTTGGACTTTTCTGTACGGAGAAAAAGTAGAAGCATCGTAAAGTTAAAGACTGAATTTGTATCTTTAACAGATACATGGGCATAGATCTAATAGCACTGTCCTACCTTGTTCTTGTGAAGGCATCTATTATGCATGTGGCCAGATATGCTATAGATCAAATCAGCAAAATATCTTTGGGACACAGTAATGCAGCTTCCTCTCTTCTTTTAGATTTGGTTTGTTTGCTATAGATGCTGGTTGTTACAAGTTGTCAACATTTCATTAGATTCTTTTTGGCTTGGTTTGAGTATTTTAGCACCTTCATCATTGTCCTAATAATTGGTCCACCCTGATTATTTTGGACTACCAATCTCTGAGTTTACATTTGCTATTAAAAAAAAAAAAAAAAAAAAAGGACAGAAAAAATGGAGTAAAAAGACAGGGCCCA
>JAVJGJ010000037.1:52665773-52678843 GCA_035590215.1 Microhierax caerulescens
GAATTTTTATGGTACCCATTGAGGTGAATTAAACACATGTCTGTGCTTAAATATTAAAGAAAAATGTAATGAACAAAATTGGGCAGAGTCCTTCTGCAATGCACAGTTCTACATGGAGTCTGCAAAGACATGTCACAAGCTGATTCCTTATGTACACCTGCACCGGCACCAATCCCAAAAGCGGTTGCATGGGGCACCTCAGCCCAGCCCTGGGTCCGTCCCCTGGCCCAGCTCTGCTGCCCTAAGGTGGCCTCTGAGCTTGGGCCTCTGACTGCTCCCATTCCAGGATGGTCTGCAAGACAGTGCTGAAGAGAAACTTCACGCACTTGCAAGCAGTCTGTTCTGTCTCTGGCATTCCTGCTCCCACCCAGTTTAAGCCCTTCTTGCAGCTGAGCCTCCTTGCCAACCATGACAGATCATCGGTTCCTTGTTCACAAATCACCACTGCTAAGCACTTACAATTAGAATTTCCCCTGCAAGCCACAAGTCTTCGATCTCTCTCTCCCACACTGTTTTCTCCCCTCGCCCCTCCCTCCTCCCCCCCCCCCCAGGCTGGAGGGGGCAGGGGTGAGTGAATGGCTGTGCAGGAGTTTGGCTGTGAGCTGAGGCCAACCCACCACACACATGTAGCGAGCCATTCGTGCTTGCCAAGTGTGCATTCATGGTCACAAATTACATACTTTCATTGCAGAGACGTGGGTTCACTGTTTAGTAATCACGAATTCCCAAGCGTGGCTATGCTGCTGCCTGTCCTTTTAGAAAGTGGGAGGGTTTTGAATACAAAGGGGTGCACTGGAGTTTCTCACGCGCATCCTTCAGAAACAGAATGAAATGTGTTCCCAAGAGGATTTTCTTACCACATCTTTCTTGTCTTTCTTTTTCAACAAGACATAGCAAAGACATTACTTACAACACACAGTAATCTATAATATTAACAGTCAGTGCATTAAAAATAGTTTAAGCAATTGCCTTTAGACATTAAGATTTATGAAGATAAGAAGACATTGAGGGTGCGTAGAATTATACAATGGGAGCAAAAGCAAAACACTGTCTCTGACTCCATAAAATCAGGAAACCCTGAAAGAACATTTTGTCTGTAAAACATTTAGTATCTTGATTAAAGCCATTGTTTACAGCCCAGCAAAGACACTATTATATCAGCAAAACCAGTTTCACTGTCAAGCTCATCAACACAATACGGCCAGCAGGGACATTTTAACAGGGCTCTCCAGTCATGCCCTAAAGTAGTTTCAGTATCTATACTTTAAAAATATGATCAAGAATGTATAAAAATCAAACCCCATATTTCATGCTGATGTGTTCCAGTGCATTACTGTCAGACTTTAACCATGAAAGGAATAGCCGCTTTGTGCAAAGAGAATAGCTAGGAAAAGATTCAGGGAATAATAAAAGAAGCTTCAGGAAATGGTTATGACATACAGGGTTTATCCAGCAAATATGAACACAGCTTAGGTCTATGAAGTACTTGGGATTAGCACTGCTCTTCTTTCTAACCCATTAAAATTAGATTAGCTGGCCATTAGACAGGCTGTGGTTACTCCCTTCTTGAAACCCTCCACTGGCTCTTCTGCAAATCATGTCACAATTTTTTGTCCTTGCTTCAAGGTCCTGTGATGAAATTTAAGTTCCAGCCTACATCTCACGTCTGTTTCTGCCACCAGGAACACCTACCTTGTGTGTGAATTAGGCCATCTTCAATAGCCAATTCTCAGACTACACCCTTTGAACTGAACGCCCTTCTAATAGTAGTCTGAATGTCAAACCTCCCTACTTTACCTCTAGACTGAGATCTACTTGAAGCACAAAGATGGGTTACCCTGAAGAATATTTGTATTAGTGTTGAGTGACTAGCACTTACATTGCTGTCTTGTTCTTTTTTCCCTACCATTTCAGTGGCAAAACAAAACAACAGGAAAGATATGTAACTTTAGGTTGATATAGATTTATTTTCTCCTTTTTTTCTGAATTGAACATATGAGAAGAAAGTTCGGAAGAGATAAAACTGCCAATTGTAAGTTGATTTTTGCCCTTTTTAATTATAAAGTAAAATTTCCAACTGAAAGGTGGCTTTTGAACAGAGGACAAGTCTATACCAGGAATGTATCTGAACAAGTTTTCAGAAAAAGTCCAACCATATCAGTGCAGTGTTCCTTCTTCAAGTTTTATATACCCTGCAAAGCTAATTGATCTGTGTAGATATAGCTTCCACTGTAAGAGCAAGCTGCGGTATGCTACTGCAGTATACTACACAGTGTTGCTATACCTAGAAACTCCAGATATGTTTCTTTTAAAAAACCTATGAATTTAAATGTTTACACTTCAGAATTTATGTCAACCCAATTTTCTTGCAGTTGAAAATTTTCACTAAATCACTAAATAAAGTTTTGTTCAGTCCAAAACTCCATTTAAAAATTAATAAACTATGCATCTGAATGAATGTGTAGGTATGGCTTTCTATGTGTGTAGATTTCAGCCAGTTATCCTTCCTTTTCTTGAACAACATGCTTTACATTTATTTTTCATATTGGATTTTATTTCATGATACCCTGATGCACACACATAAATGATGGGAGAACTGGCAATATCAGCAGTAAGTATGTCTCATTCTGATAAGAAAAGTTTAAAGAGGTAATGGACAATTTTCTGTATTAGCTCAGTATAATTGGAATTGTTTGATCCTATCCAGCAGTGTGCTCTGTGTACAAGATCCTGATGGACTTAAACCAATATATTTTCACTTGGTAGGGTTATTTATCCATCTTTAAAGTGTCACAGTACTGTCAAGGACAGATAAGTAGATGCGTGAAAAAAATTCAGAGAACCACTCTTTCAGAAGCATGTGCTCTATTAATTGTGATAAAGTTTAAAACAACATAATAAACCAAATTTCAGGCTTATTAATGAACCAACATGCAACTGTTGCCAGATATACCATAAAATTAATTACTGTTAGTTGGCAAATGGTGTAGGGTAAAATGACTTGATTTAAAGTGAGAAGAGTGAGAGCTGACAGGATAGTCTAGAAGCTGAAAGCGTCATGTGTATGTCAAGAGAACAGCAGACACATTCATCTGCCTCTGAGAAACCTTAGCTACTTGAAGTAAAGGATAGCATTATTAATACCTGCTTCACATTCTAGACAGGACCACTCTAAATGCAATTATCTGAAAATGGTAATAAATACATTACTGACAGATGATTAACTGCTTAGTAATTGTATCTGTAACTGTCACAGGATGCAGAAAATGAAGTAGAAAACAAGGTGTGACCAACAAAGTCATTCACTGGTTTATTAAAGCATTGTTTGGAGGGCTATTTACCAGTAAAAATGAGAATTTAGAACTGCCATGGTTATGATCCACTATTTAAAAAAAAAAAAAATAATGCTATTTTAAACTGTATCCTAAAGTTCCAACTTCATGTTCATTTGTCATGATTATGACATTAAGAATACATATGGATGTAATGCTGATTTTTCCATAGTTTTGTATTATTCTGTTTGAGTTTGGACATAATTGCAACCAAAATACATGCCATTAGTCACTGTCTCATATTATTCTGTAATAATAGCTTGAAATGTTTTAGGAATAATGCCACCTTCAAAGCATAAAGGACAAAGCTGTTTATGTAGGGGTCTAATATGATCCCAGTTTATGAAATCAATATAACTTATTTTGTTTTGGTCTGGTGAACTAAATGTGACCATCACTGAAATTTTCCCTCTTTCTAGTGTTTGATTTTTAGAAGAAAGCAACAAACATTATTTACTGATTGAGGACTGAGATGGTAACTGAACAGGTATTCTTTATGAAAAGGTGTTGAATGTAAATAATGACAGTTCTCTCTATCCCCTCACTCCTCCTTATTTAATGCTCTTATGTATTACTGGCAAAGTGAAATCATAGGCAACAGCAGAGACATCTAAAGGGCTAATACAAGAATAGATTTTTCCCCTAGTAACCAAAAAAACATTGAAACTTAACCATCCAAAAGATGTTACTGTGCAACATCACATTTCAACGAACTAAAAGAGTAAACAAGGACGGTTTGTCCTATTCTGTCACCAATTTCTTCTGTAAAAATGACTTTTCATCAGTGGAGAGATAGAGACATTGTTCAGAAATGTGTAGTCTAAAACAGAGACTGATAGTTTTCCTAATATTAAAAAACAGAGATACCACATTCTTACACAAAATTGCTTCTTATACTTCTGGAAACGAAAGCTGCCTATTTTATATCACTACAGTGTGTATCAAAGCAAAAATGTTACTTCTAGTTGTTTCTGAAAAAGAGATATTGCGGTAAACATTATGAGACACATTTTCAGAAGATACAGTTCCATTCCCTTTCAGATAAGCTTTTGAAAATCTGTGGGTATCTAGACCCATCTGAAACCATATCTCCATGTTGTGACACATGCTGTACATATAAACCATTAAGGACAATGTCACTGAAAGGTGGCTAGGAGCAGTTGTCCTCTTACCCCCTTGCAGGTTTAATTTAATTCTTCATATGTACACACACATGCAAGGTGTGAGCAGGTTTCACACACAATTACATGCTTTGTACTTGAAATAGTCCCATCATTGTTAAATCTATGTACCTACCCAATGTTACTTACTTTGGCTTAATATCATAGACTAGCTGAAGTGTTTGGTTGGTTGCTTTGATTTTTCCCCTGATGCCCTAGCATTTCATGGAGTCCCTCTTGTTCCTGGTATCGCATCTGTGTAAAGGCAAGCTCCTCTAGCTACTTCATTACTCTGAAGTCACAGATGTCTTACTAAACCCTATGACCAGAGAAATCAGTTTCCGAAAGAGACATAACCCTCAATGGGAATTGTGGGCATCAGTAGGAATTACAGTTAGGCTGTAGAATTTTCTGTAACAAGAAACATTTACAGGAGTAACCAAAGCCATATCATATCAGACCAAAGACACAGTTATCCCAATTTTGTGTACCTGACATAGTCGATAGCAGATCTATAGTGAGCACTGCAAAGACATTCCTTAAAATATAAGCCAAATCTATAGCGGTCAGGGACACTGCATTGAAAGTTACTACCCGTGTGTAGCTGTCTGATTTTTTCCCTTCATGCATGTGACATTCAGTTTTTTATACTCAGAATACGTCTAACATCCTGTGGCAGAGAATTCCATAGTAGCTACACCCGAAGAAGTATCTCCTTCTATTTGTTTAGAACTTGACATATGCCTGTCTTACCTGGTGTCCCCCACATCTTGGATTAGAAGAAATAGCAAAAAATCTTCCCCTATTTACCTTTTCCCTGACACTCATGACATTCTGCCATATCCACCTTACATTGTTTCTCTTCCAGGCCAGACTATTTAATAATCCTTCATACAGAAGCCGTGTCATAGCTTTGATCATCTCTGTTGACCTTAGTGTAACTTTTCATGTTGTAATATCTCTTTTCTTATGTGAAGGGACCAGAATTGTTCAAAAATATTGAAGATTTGTTCTCATTTTTATCCTGGGAGGTCAAAAGATTTGAGGTCTATCATCCATTAGGAGGGATTAGATTTCTATCCCCTATTACACCAAGCCTGTCACTCCAGTGTGAGACACAGCAAAGAGAGTTTTCAAGTCAGAGTGCTGTCTTAGCAAAGACTTTATCTGTCAGGGAGCAGAACTACTCCCCAGGTTGCTTTCTAAAATCCCTCAAGTGTTTCAGTGTGCCTCTATCTGCAGTACTGTCTTGCTCTCTCAACGGGTTTTAATCACCTGGGTTCTTGGAGCTTGCTTCATCAGGGGTTCGTTGTTAGAAGTTAATGAGTAGTGTTTGAAGCTTCCTGTTATGTTAATCAAGGCATTTCCTTCAGCTACCTGGTTTCAATCCCAAAGGGTTATTCAATAAAGTTAAGAAAACAAGGTGCAGAAATCTCATCTCTTCGCTTAGGTAACATGTTAGTTTAGTTTCTCCCTTTATAAATATGCTCAAGAGTACAAGAATCAGAGAATCATATCATGAACATAAAATATTTCCCATATACTCTGCACTAGTTACCTTAAGAGGCTTCCTTGGCAAAACTCATTCAGAATTCACTTTTTGATTAAAATCATCTTCTTACAAGGCTAATCTATGGTGGGCTTGATTCTGCATGAGGTACATGGTGCACATACAGTTTTCCAGATACAAAAATGCTGTGCTTCAATACACAGCTGTTTTCCAGAAAGAGCCAGAAAATTTGAGCCATATCATCCAGCAGGATAGTGTAGCTTTCCATTACTTCTCTAAAATACACTAAATGCAGAATGAGGCAGATGTACTGGCAAGGACACTATCCCACACCTTCCCCAGATCTGAGGCTATAACTGGCTCATTTTGCACAATGCCAGTTCCCAGGTACCTATGACTCCATGAGCTTGTCCTGGGATAGTTAGCATCCTCCACAAGCAAGCTGTGCAGCCACGATTCAAGAATGCATGCCCACACACAATCTGTACCCTGCTGAGTGGGCAAATAAATAGCAAACATAACAAATGAATAATATAGCAGAAAATAGTGCATAATAATTACATAGAAATGTTCGCAAGACAATGTTAAAATTATAAATAAGAGGAGAGAAGGCATTGCCTCCAGTGACACATTACATGTCTTCTCTGCATTATTATTGACATCACCCAGAAAACAAATTTGTGTCTGCAGAAAGTACAATTCCAAATTTGATCAGAATCAAAAAAACACTGTGGAAGAGTCTTCCTTTGAGAAGTTGTTTTAAGATAAGTATTATCCTATACTTGGGTGATCTTGTCATATTTAGGGGAGTTTAGGTCCAGACTGTTTCTCCTGATTTCACTGCAGTTTTGTTCTTTTGCACAAGGAAGGAGCCAGCAAGATTAACATTCAGAAAACCTTAAAAATGTTGACGTGGAAACTTTGGTGTGATCGCAGTAATGAGCCAGTGGCGTACAGCAGAACAAGGCAAAGGGATGCAGAGGTTCCCTTTCAGACACAAAGACCTAGTTATTCCCCAGAGAAAAGCAATAATTTCTTAATGTTTTCTTATCTTGGATATTTTTTTTCCTGAAAAAAAACTGTGAATAATAATAATAATGATAGTGCATTAAAAGAATACCATGCAATATATAATTACTTGAATTGCAAGCAAATACATGCATGCATAGGTTTTTTTGCTTTCTGTATATCATACATTCAGAATAATCTTAAATACCCAAATGGAGTTGGCAAGGAAACTTAAATTCAACATTAATTCCAGTCTTTGCATGCAATTTATACCGTACGCTTAGTTTTCTCACCTTTCTTGTTGAGAATTAGTGATATACCCCAGGGATTTTACTGCTACATGCATATAAATGCTGGTGAGGACTAGGAAACTTACAAATTATAAATGTAATATATGTTACTTTATCTTAAAAAGCTATACATGTAATGTAAGTTGTTTTATAAGAGCAGCTTTCTCTTACAATAAACAAAATTATAGCAATACACAAGACATTTCAGAGCAGATGAGGAACGTGGGTCAGGAGGTGATGAATAAATGAATGAAATAGAATTTTCAAATCCAAATGAAAATTGTATCTTTTCAATTTCCATTTCTTTTCATTCTCTCACTCTTACAAATAAAAATTAATCTAGTCATTTTTCATTCTGATGGAATTTTTAAAAACCATATTTAACTGCTAAGATAATGCGGGACCCTTTAAATGCAAAGCTAAATGATTGCAGTAAAATAGCATCTTTACAGTGAATAAGTTCTGGGAAACAAACTCTGGTTAGAAGTCCTGATCATGGTTTTGCTTATTGTTCTTTATGAGCATACTCCCAGAATTTTCCTGGTTGTTGCACCTTAAGGAGCTGTAGATGTACATTTATGAAACAAGAAAAGTGTATGCCATTTCTTCTCTATGAAAAAAAATAGTTATTTGCAGAAGCAACATTCTGTCATTTATACTTCTGTTCTCTGTTTGAAGAGTTTTGCAAAACTGCCATCCCAAAATTCAAATCCAGAGTTTATTATATATTAAAATAAAACTTGTCCAGGGGTGGTTGTGTATCTGAGAAATCTCCTTACACTCTCAGCACTTTTCCTGCACCCCTCTGTTAGACGGCCCATCTTTTCAGATCTGAACTCACCTGACAGTAGACTCCACTGTTACATCTCTCTAGTCTTAATTTTGATTTGCAGAAGTGTCATGAAACATATGCTTCCCAACTGAATCTTCTGTGGTGGAAATTTTACCTGATCATCCCATTCAGTTCAAAGGGACATTAAGGTCCCATGAAGGAAAGGTTCATCATGAGAAACTATCTGGCTTTCCTCTTCTCATTTTTCAGCAGCAGAGTCAGAATTTTACTTGCTTAAAAAGCTTCAATGTCATGCCAAAACTAATTTTTTTCTCTTTATGGGTCTAGGGCAAAGGAATGCTTCAAATAAAATAGATGTTTTCTGCTGTAGGAAAAAAAAAAGTTTCTCTGTGATAAAAATGACCGTGTTTTTGAAAGACATATGAAAAGAAAATATTTACATTGCAACCCACTGGAGAAAAATAATGGGGATCAATAATTTAGATTAGCTTTACATATATAATACATAAGGAGGAATAGCAAAGGATAAGGCAGTAAGCCTCAGTAGAAGTTACTTCTTTTCACTCATTTTGTTTGTAGGAAAATGCAGACAAAAAATTTCAGAAGTTTTCTTGCTACAGTTAGTCTCATAAAATCAATTAAAACTTACATAATAATAAATGAGAATTGCCTCTTGCAAAGTTAACAGGGCTAGAAGATGCAATACTACCTCATCAAAAATTAGTTGTTCATAAATAAATTAACTCTTCCTTTCAAAGCCACAAGACTGGTTGGTTTATATACTCTGAGCTAGTAACAGTGCTACTAGTGCATTTTTAAATGTTTTTATGAATGTTTAGAGAAAGCTGTCAGTTAAATAAAACCCCCACAGCCAATCATGCTTAGATTTTCAAGGAAAAAATAATCTTTTG
Source organism: Microhierax caerulescens (assembly GCA_035590215.1). Taxonomy (NCBI): domain Eukaryota; kingdom Metazoa; phylum Chordata; class Aves; order Falconiformes; family Falconidae; genus Microhierax; species Microhierax caerulescens. The sequence continues at coordinate 52,674,778 of JAVJGJ010000037.1, forward strand.
TTTCCCCAGCTGATTGTAATTACAACTCTCGGCCTGCTTTAGATGAACACTGGATACCATTTGGAGGTCCTGGGCTTGTAAAGTGACTGAAGTCAGGGGACTATATCAACTCTTCATTTTAAAGGTCTCCAGGAGCCACTTCAGAGATTAGCTTTGCTGTGCTATGAAGAGCAGGGTCCATGCAGATTGAGTGGGTCCTTTGGAAAGCACGCTCTACTCCGTGACACTTCCCAGAAGTTAAGCATCTTGGTAGACACCAGGGAGACATCCACAGGCAGATTGCAAGTTGCCAACACATTGGCTGGAGGATGGCAGGTGGTGAATTAGAGCTGTTAGGTTTTTTACCTGATTATAACCCAATAGTAGGAAAAAGGAAAAAAATACAAGGAAATTATACGGTCAGTCCAGCCAGAGGTTGCAGGTGATAACATTTCACAAGATTCTCAAATATTTAGTGTAAATGATTTAATGAGGTGTTCAGTTAAATATCTAATCCTGTAAGAATCTCATTCATAATTGAAAATTCTGAGGTTTAGCCATAATTATTAGCCAATACCTGGTTCTTATATCTAAGAATATCAATGGTTTCTCAAAGCACTGTGTTACTCAATGAAAAACATTCTTCTGTAGCATTTAGCACTTCATGACTATGCAGCTGCTAAAATATTCCGAAATCAAATGCATTCTGAAGGGACTGATACTGCACTAGACATGTAACTATATAATAGACAACAGCACAATATATTTAAGAGGTTCATGAGTTTAAGAAAGGCTTTCTGTATTTAAGACTTGAAAACCATTGCTGTTCCTGCACCACAGAAACTTTGTATTACTGGGTAGAAGATATCTGATGCCATTTTTAGCAATTCTGGTTGGCTCAATATATTTGGATAAAATGAAATGGTCATTCATACCACTCCCAACTTAAACCCTAGTCTAAAATGTCAGTTGATAAGAAACACTGACATTCTTTCAACTTTCTGCCATATTTTTATTAATTTATCTCCTAGATTTTGATGAAAAAATGGAAATACTAAATCCTATTTAAAGAGTCCTTTAAAGTTGTTTTTTAATCTATAGGATAAATATATAAGAAATGCTCTTCTAGCCCTTCTGGGAAGTCCATCACTTCCTTTTGAGCTCTTTTGAAGTGACTGGTTCAAAGTCAGCCCTTTGGAAAATACAAAAGGTACCTAAACATGGACTTGAAGACATTATTAAGACTGCCTTTTTAAAACCCTTATATCTTACTTTCTGTTTATGAAATAGAAATCTAACATCTTCAGCTTCCTAATACTACAGTATGGAAGTCACTTGCACCTTAAAGGAAAACATAATGAAAGAGATGGATTCCACACTAATAATCCAATAGGGGTAGGATGAATGACAGATAGGTCCCAGGTAATTTTCACAGGCCGTTCAGAGATGTCAAACTAGTGGTGAAGTCTTCTAAAATGCATTTAAATTGGATGCCTAAATTAATCAGAGTTAAAGAGTGGGTATATTCCCCATCAGCTAGTTGTAACATTTTTGGGATAATTTCATTCAGCAGGAATAAAATTCAGTGTGATAATTTGTGTCCTGAGAGCTGTGAAGATCAGCTCAGCCACTCCTACTTGTAACTTAACATTAAAAAAAAAAAAACAACCAACTGATATTGAAATAATTTTTCAGTGGTAGAAAGTTTATAGCTGTTTTATCATAAATTCTTGGCTTGAAGGACTGCAGAAGAGAAGGAAATGGAAAATACTTACAAACCTTCTCGTCCATTAACACCTGCATATACATGTGGACATCTATAACTGTCCTCCAAAGCCAGGAAAATAATTGTTTGTTACAGCAAGATCCCTGAAAGAAGGCATTTTAATGAAAAGCAGTGTTTGCCCACCCAAATACAGATTTGAGATTCTAATAATAATTCAACTTTATTCCTCAGGTGTCAAATAGGTGGAAGATTTGTAACATTGTTATGTAGTGTACTGGCCCATTATGTTACATTATTGAACACTACTTCTTCTTTCTTTAGTGCACCATCTGTTCATAACACTTTCAATAATTGGCTCCCATGGATAATATTAGTGTATAACAGAAAGTAAAGTTTGCTGATAATTCCCAAGACATTGTTTTAAACAGTAAGCTGATATACAGATAAGAAAGAGTCAACATTTAGCAATTGGGAATAACATAGTATACTTGGCTGGATACTCTGTGAAGAAACTGATTTTCTCTAATGTGACACCTAAGCTAGATCGTGTGCACTGGAAAAGAGCCAAAATCTAAGTCAATTGGTAAGATGTTGACATTTGTCAGAAATTATGTGATTCAGTGTTATAAATCTTGTAAAAAACAGAGCAAAATTTAAATTTTTAACCATAAAAATTTGGTTATTATTTCACAATCTAAAAAAAGATAACTTTTAATTGAAGGGGAAAATTGAATCACTTAAACCATGCCCACAAAAATTCACTATTACTTACAAATAATGAAATCCAAATGTTTTCATTCTGCCATGGTAGAAGTTTTGGGCTCTGTTTTTTAGTCTGCTGTGTTAACATAGAGTCTTGGTTTTAGCTTAATTAGTTGTTTTACCTTCTAGAGGCTAGAGATTTTATGTAGTTCAATGGTATTCCACAAGAAAAAAAGTAAAGCCTTCATGTGGTTTCAGTCTTATTATCTGAACACTGGATGTCTCATTTTGCTTGACTTCCATCTTATAAAGTGAACAAAAATAGCACAATGCTCATCCACAGAGCGTGCTGTTGCTGAGTTCATTGTCATTATAAAATAGGTGGCCTAGTTAGTGACTAAAAGACAACAAAAATGACATTTTAAATACACAGGCAACTGCTGCTTTTTAACCAGATAACATTATCCCACAGAAAACTTAATGAATCTGTATGCTTCTACAGCAACATGGAATGTCATCAAATATATCCAAACACTTGTTCTATAAAATATTGGTTTAAGATCTCCAGAAAGATTCCTTCAAGTTCCAAAATGAGTAACACAGGAAGGAAAAAAATGAAACCCAAATCAATCTCAGAAGCATAATGTAATGGTCTGTTACAGTGATCTATTATTTCCAGGAAAGGACAACTGTTTTTCTGGGTTTATCCAAGACTGTAGGAAGAATTATTGAAAGATCTAAGAGTCACCACCAACCTCACTTACTTTCCTGCATTCACAATGCCCTTTGTGACCTAGTTTTCAAGATTCAAAATGAGTACACTATACGTAAGGAAAGAATAAAACATCCACAACCAAGACAGGATGAAAGAAATAGTCATATGTTCCAGCTAGAAGTCATTGCTTAACACACAAATGGAGAATATTCAGATATGAAAGTAAAAAAAAAACATGAATAGAAGTATTATAGAGGTGCCTATAAGATTTGTATATTACTCAGGCTTCACATTTAGCATTAAACTCTTCAAAGGCATGTAATCATTTAGATTGGGAAAGACCTTTAAGATCATCACATCCAACTGTTAACCAAGCACTGCCAAGTCCACCACTAAACCATGTCCCTAAGTGCCACATCTACACATCTCTCAAATACCTCCAGGGATGATGAGTCAACCACTTCTCTGCATAACATGTTCCAATGCTTGACAACCCTTTCAGTGAAGAATTTTTTCCTAATATCCAATCTAAACCTCCCCTGGCACAACTTGAGGCCGTTTCCTTTTGTCCTATCACTTGTTACTTGGGAAAAGAACTGACACCCTCCTTGCTACATGCAGCCTTCTTTCAGGTATTTGTAGAGAGTGATAAGGTCTCCCCTCAGCCTCCTTTTCTCAAGACTAAACAACTCCAGTTCCCTCAGCTGCTCCTCATAAGATTTGCACTCTAGACCTTTCACCAGCTTCATTGCCCATCTCTGGACACGCTCCAGCACCTCTACATCCCTCTTGCAGTGAGGTGCCCAAAACTGAACACAGTGTTCAAGGTGCGGCCTCACCAGTGCCAAGCACAGGGGGACAATCAGATCCCTTGTCCTGCTGGCCACACTGTCTCTGATACAAGCCAGGATGCTGATGGCCACCTTGGCCACCTGGGCACACTG
>JAVJGJ010000037.1:52680613-52697134 GCA_035590215.1 Microhierax caerulescens
TGCATAAGAAGCAATACATGAGAGAAGCTGAATGCCATCCTGAGAAGTGCCACCATGTACTGAGCTGAACACATATAATTCCCTTAGTGAACAGACCTACTTAACTCTCAATGCTGAGTTTGATTAATCCTGGCTTCAGCACAGAACAACCATTCTTCTGGTTTCAAATCTGTTCTTTCTTGTACGATCTGACTAAGGCATAAGAAGCTGGTTAAAAAATAGACCATTTTATTATACTTCATTATCTTATTCATTAAATAACCAAGTATAAGCTAGAGTATGACTTCTGTCAAATGGAAAACATGGGGTGTTCCTTGAATTTATTTTCATTAGGATTCTTCAAGCCATTTCTCTTTGCAATATTAAAGGAAATATCTCCTTAAAATGTTTTATTTTGGTCATTACAGCTATTTCTGCTACATTTTCTTAGAATCATAAAATCATAGAATGTTTTGTGTTGGAAAGAGCCATAAAGATCATCTAGTTCCAACACCTCTTCCATGGGCAGGGACACTTTCCACTTGACCAGGTTGCTCAAAGCCCCATCCAGCCTGGCCTTGAACACTTCCAGGGATGGGACATCCACAACCTCTATGGACAACCTGTTTCAGTGCCTCACCATCCTCACATTAAACAATTTCTTCCTAATATCTAACCTAATTCCATCCTTTATGTAGTTTAAGAATTCAGTTTAAAGCCATTATCCCTTGTCCTATCACTACATGCCCTTGTAAAAAGTCCCTCTCCAGCTTTCTTGCAGGCCCCCTTTAGGCACTGGAAGGGTGCTGTAAGGTCCCCCCAGAGCCTTCTCTTCTCCAGGCTGAACAACCCCAGCTCTCTCAGCCTGTCTTCATAGAATACTTGGCAAAGTAAGTTTGCATTGTTTTCCCTCAGTAGTTTCCTGTCACATTTGATAAAAATTACTATACAGAACTTTCATGTGCATTAGTTGGAAAAAATGTTAAGATAATCTGTTTATTAAAATCAACATATAGCACTAAAATGTATTGTAAAGGATAGGAAGGAGGGATCACAGTTCTTTTCTATTCTAAAGTGAATTTTTTCATGTCTCTCTTGACAAAAACTCTATAAATTACAATACACTTCTAATGATCACAGAGTATTTCTTTCATTCTCAGGACATTTCCACTCTAATGGGAATTATGGTCACACTTTAAGAGGATTTGATTCAGTATTAGGGCAGCAATTGTGTGTTAATTAAATACCAATTGATTATTTAAAATGCATGTGCTGAGGTTTAGTGCATTTGTATTAGGTACATAATCTGTAGATCTTGATTACGATGCTTTGAATGATAGATTACAGGCACTGGAATAACAGAAAATATTCGAGTGATGATGAAAAATGAATAAAGCAACTGCTTGATGTTCAAGGACACCATGGCAAAAATAGGTGAATGGATGTTCCCTGTTAAGCCATCTTTATCATTGTTCGTGGTGCTTAATACAGTCATTTTAAAGCTTTATCAAGTCTAAGGGTTTGGTTAGCTTTGGTTATACACTACATAGGCAAACTACTGTACTTTCATTTCTAAAGGAAGAAAAAGACTTGAAGAAAACGTGTAATTTCTGTCTTCTCACACTCTGGGAATGACACATACTGGGGCCAATAGTAGTTTCTCAGATAGGTAAGAGTATGTTGTATCCTTTTTCAAATAGCCAGAAAGGATGAGCAGTGGGGTTCAGGTCAAGCACCCTTTATAAAAATCTGATCCAAACCATCTTGATTAGAGACTGAGTGAAAGCTTAGAGCTATATTAGAAAATACAGCCAGTTTATGGCAAACAGCAAGTTTTTTGCTGGTGTTTGGTTTACCAAGGGCTATGCTGGGAGAGGAAAATTCATCAGGCACGGCTTCTGTGTTAAGATGTGAGCTACAGTTCAGACCAAAATCATTTCACACTTTCATGACTTTTCAGAACTCAGTGATTTTTGGGTGGTGTGTTAGCATGTGTCAGCATGCTTTGTGTGTAGATGTGAAAGATGTTTTTACCAAAAGTAGATAAAACTTAAACCAAGAGATTACAGAAGGAAACCAAATGGTAGTATGTGCCAATGTTAGCGGAAATAGGCATTTTTCCAATTTAAAAAAATGTTTCTGATCTTAATAACTTCCCAGATTAGACACATACAAACAATGCATTCAATCTATTTAATTAAATACCCACCAAAAAAACCAAAAGAAACACAGATAATTCCTTTGGATTTTTTCTGCATTGCACTGTTGTGTTCTATGGTAAGAACTTCAGGGTTTAAATATATAAATGCCTTATACTATGGGGTATTATAGCAGGAATGAAAATGACTCTAATACCATTTGGACAATAGCAGCTGTTTTTATCTGCTGTGCCAGATTTAATTTGGCACCATTCCTGCTGTTGCCTGTGTGCAGACCCAGTGGGGGTGAGGATATCAAGACTGAGTTTGCATGAACGGTCATTGCCAAGGTTCTGCCTTTCTATTGAAAAGGAAGAAAAAGAGAACATAGATTTGAACAGACTTTGGGCTGACAAGCCTAAAGACTGAAGTTCTGTGTTTACCAGCAGAATGGCTGTATAACAAACGGGCACTGGCAGAGCAGGCTTCAGCGTGCAGGTCTGCCAGCATCCCTGTTAAGAAAAGGTGAGGGTTGTGGGTGAGAGGCCAGAACAAATCTTCAGAGTCATATATCCAGGTACGTTGGGCTGCATTAGGAGGAATGTTGTCAACAGGTCAAAGGAAGTGATCCTTCCCTCTACTCAGCACTGGTGAGGCCACACCTGAGGTACTGTGTTCAGTTCTAGACTCCTCAGTACAAAAGAGGCATGGACGTACTGGAGAGAGTCCCATGAAGGGCCACAAAAAGGATTAAGGGACTGGTATATCTCACCTGTGAGGAAAAGCTGAGACAGATGAGACTGTTCATCCTGGAGAAGAGGAGGCTAAGGGGGATCTTATCAAAGTCTACAAATACCTGAAGGGAAGGTACAAATAGGACAGAGACAGCCTCTCTTCACTGGTGCCCAGTGGCAGGACCAGAGGCAATGGGCATAAGCTGAAATGAAGGAGGTTCCATCTGAACAATTCTTTTTTACTGTAAGGGTGACTGAACGCTGCAACAGGTTGCCCACAAAGCTTGTGGAATCTCCACCCTTGGAGATATTCAAAAACCATCTGGACATGGTCCTGGGAAACTGGGCCTAGGTGGCCCTGCTTGAGCAGGGTGGTTGCACAAGTTGACCTCCAGATATCCCTTCCAACCTCAGTCATTCTGTCATTCTGTGATACAGTCTTTAGTCTCCCTGCTGTGATTGTCAACAAGGACACCTATGGCAATGATTTTTGTGCCCATATAAAAGCTGGACAGAGACTAAATGTCAAAATTTCATGTAGGACACTGGACAGATGACTAAATTCATTCAGCAACCAGAACAGAACAGTCAGAGGTTTCAAGATCTGTGCCCCAAGCCACTCCTTTTCAGTGTGAGTGCCAAACCTTGTCTGAGACCACATTGTCCTCTCTATCCCATGGTCTCAGAATAACAGGCTTTGCCTTTCACAAGATTTAACAATAATTACTGTGGGCCAGACTGTACATTCAGGTGGCAAGCAAGCTGCAATACCTCATGAGTATTTCTATACCACCACATTTCAGTGAGACCCTTTGAAGTCAATTATTCTTCTACAGGAAAAGAACTCATCTGCTACCCCTTCAGAGCAACATCCTAATTTTCAACTAAGATTGCTTTGCTGCCTCCTCCCTCCCCTTCTTGGGGACACCAAGGGAGTAGAAATTGCTACACCAGCCAGTCATACCTAGCACGAACACATGAAATTATGCAAGAATGCAGAGAAAATTTTGTTTCTTCCTCCTTCCCAGCAGGACAGCATCTGACCCTGCTAAATTCCAACTTCAGTTGGAATGAACAGTACTTCAGCTGTCAGGTAATTAATTTCTATTTATTTTTAAGGTCACTGACCCTTTAGAAAGAACACAGAAAAAGTGGAGTATGTTGCTTTTTCTGAAATTGAAGTCTCTGGTTTCAGTATATGCTATTCATTCATAATTATTGGAAAGCTGGAGGAAAAGCAATAAGAAAAGGCTTGATTTTTACAGAGGTGTTTTGTTTGTTTGGTTTTAATTTCAGGATTGTTCTTTCCTTCCTCACAGCTCTCCATCACTATTATGTATAACTACGTGAATGGGTGGAAAAAATTGTAGTTAAAGGTATGTGAAAAGCCAAATATGATATCTTATTCTACTCACTGGGTACAAGACAAAGCTCCACTTGAAAGTTTGGAAATTAGGTATTATCTCTGCTATTCAGTAGTGAACAATAACAGGTTCTTCATATTGCAAGATAAGCAAGAAAAAAAACTGAGAAGCTCTTTATCAGTGAAAAAGACTCTAAGAACAACACATGCACATTTGGATAGAAACAGAGTGTGATTACATTTTGACTAAACTTAAGAAAAAGGGCTGCTCTCAATCCCTTAGGAAAAAAGAAAGGAAAAAAAAAAACCAACAACAAAACAGATAAATATATTCTACCAACAAAAAAACAGTTTAATCATACATGCTGCCTAATGCTGTTTTGTGGTTGCAGTGCCCAGTTTGCAAGGAATGGATTTCTCTGATAAATAACTCTAGAGAAAAAATACTACCTTTGTGTATGGAGATTGTTAAATCAAATCCTGATGTGCCACTGATGGCTCAGAGAGATAAAGAAAAGAAGAGAAACATGGCTGACCAAACAGGTAGTTGTTCACAGCAGTAATTCTACATATGCACATATGCAAACCTCTATACACATATACATGTACTCAAAGATATATGCACACAGACAGTTATTCTAGATCTATGCTCCATGCAAGAAGAATGATATTCAACACAACACAGAAAATACTGAACAATATGTTTACCTTTGAAACAACAACAGAATAAAAAAGAAACCCAGCCTCCCCTTCTCCCAAGGTATTCTAATTGTACAGTATTATATAAGAATACTGTGCACAGTTGTATTAAAATAAAACTGAGGAAATTTCCCCAAGTGGGAAAAAAGCTATTTGAAGACTTCACCTTTTTTTAACTGGTCAAACTGTGGTCAGCAGAAGAAGCAGGCACAGCTCTGAAAGGAATAGTGACATAACAAAAGGAGATAACACCTGAAGGAGCATCCATTCTGTAAGAAGCATACTATTCCGCTTTTGTTGTGAACTCACCACCACATGAGCAACCCATTTAGGCTGATATTAGAAAGAGAGAGGGGTCAAAAAACCACATCTTCCTTCCAGCTTCTTATTCTGAGATTTGAGACAGTTACAGATGTGCTAAAAGCTCCTTCCTTCATTTGAGAAAGAGGTAAAAACACTTGTAGTGGTTGATGAGGCCAGTGATCCACAACATGCGTACTAATGCCAGCTGAAAAAAAGGAAACAGCAGATTTATGTCTAATTAAAAGTATACAAGTATTTTGGATACTCATTGTCTTCTGTGTGAGTAAAACTTTCAAAATGAGAAGTAATTGGTTAACAGCTTGCCAAACTGGAGGTTAAAACCTTGACACTGGGTGGGTATGTCATTTGTGTGTATATACACATACATATATGCTTTCTTTCCCTGGGAAAATGAGTTTGTAAGAATGAATTGGAATGTCTTATTTTATTATGCCTATTCTGAATATAACTTATTTAAAGGAAAGATTTATCCAACCCACCCACCCAAGTGTCCTAGACTAGGCATCTCATTCTCACATTGCACATCATGAAGCACACTGTGTTACATAGAGTCATATATCAAAATTAGAGACGAATGAATCACAGCAGATTGAAATTTCGGATGGCTTACTTTTTATGTCTGTGGTTTGCAAAATGGGGCTGAGCAGCTCAAGACTGTAGTTTTCTCTGGCTGCTTTTGTGCCTAAAGATAGCAAAGAGTAAGAAAACACTGCAAACATCCTAATTCCATTTTTTCTAGTATTCACCTATGCACCTTTTCTCTGCTCTTAGCCAGCAATCCAGATGTCCTGCCAGTATTACTTCTCCCTCAGACATTGCTTTCCTTCCTTTCCACCAAGCAGCACAGTATTTTTCCTTCTTCACATAACTAACACTCAGTCACAGATCTAGTACCAGCCTTCTCCACCCCCAATAAATTGCAAACATAAGTTAGACATTCCTGGCTGAACGCATTTAGCTGTTTGCTTGTCTCCTGCTGTTTTATGCACGTGTCTGAGATATTCTTAAACTCTGTCCACAGGCTTCCTATACTGCATGCCTGGTCCTCTCAGAAGTCAAGTGCTTAAATATAGCCTTAAGCCACAAGTATAATATCCCCCATTTTAGGCCACAGCTGGAATCCCAAAATAGAAAATTGTGAAATAATGAAAACCTACCAACTATTGTTGAACCTCAGATCTATTTCTGAATGAAAGTTCTTGCCTGGCTTTCTCTTCTACAGGTCAGCTCAACCATCCCCTAATGCAAACACCACAGTCTTAAAAGCACAGTGGTGCGTCACCCAGTGATTCATCATCCTGCAAGTCATAACTAGAATAATCATTTCCTAAGCAGGGAAGTACCACCATGTGATATAAGAAAAGCTGACATTTTAAAAATATACAGGGAAGGATGCTTTTTCAAAGGTTTACCAGTCAATACCCCCAGAGAAGTTGCTTAAATAAAACTGTAGTTTGTAAATCTATGCTAAACGTTTGCCCTAAGGCCTTATTCCAATCCCATTGATGCTGATGGAAGCAGAATCCACTGAGGCAGAAATAGCAGACTGGAGCAGCTAAACTTCAGCTATGCTAAAATTCACAGCCTTTTGCAATCTTTTGCTACTGCAGAAAGAATGAGGCCAATTGAAGCTGGGATTTCCTTGCTCCTCTTGCTGTCAAATTCTTCTTTAATTTATGCCCAAATACTTCCTACTTGCTAATGTCTGTTGTGTCTTTTACAGTCCCTACTTTGTAGATCTGGAGGCTATGGACCAAGAAGGTCTGACAAATAAAACACATCAAAAAGCTTGAGAGGATCTCCCTTCATGTTCAGGACAGTGGTTCAGTCTCATAAAGGGTGCTAAAATGTCTGTGTGGGTTACCGTTACCTTTCCAACACTGTGTCCTCTTAATGCTTTCCACATTAAGTTAGTGCTTAATTTATGTCATGAAGCATTACTCTTTATATCCTTCCTTTATTTTTATCTTATCTAAAGATGTTCTCATTATCCATATAAATGCTTGTTTTTCTTTCTGAACCCTCAGTGAAATCTTACGGCAGTGGGTTTGACCAATTAATTATGCATTGTATAAAAAGATACTCCCTTTTATCAGTTTGAATTTATTTCCTTTCAGGTTCATCTACTGTCTCATTATTCTTGTCTCATGACAAAGGGCAAGTAAGTTTATTTTATTTTAAAATCCCTTCATATCACTGTACCGCGATTTGCACCATTACTATTTATACAATTATATATATATATACAATTTATATAATATATATATACAATTACCATTACAGATAGGATCTTTATATATCTTGATCTTTGGATGTTACTGGCTTTCATTTTATGTTTTTCAAAGCCCTGATGGCCTTCTAGTGGATATACAGGCCCTGGTTAACTGGATTGTCAATGGGTTCCTAATAGAGATGTTCCTTAGATATTGAGAAGCAATCCAGGGACCTCAGGATCAAGGACTACCAGCTGAAATCTATTGTTTTTACACTGACCTGTAATCAGTGTTCATCATGCTGTATATTAACTTGATTTCTGGAAGCCATGCTCATTCAGTGTTGAAATTTATGTTGCTGATCAGCTTTAATCAGTTCTTCTCCAAACTATTCTTTCTTACTTTCTTCTTATCTAGTTTTCATGTGTTTTATTTGCTTCACAGTTCTTTTGCCCTTTGCCTAAGTGCTTTGCAAGCACAGAGCAACCATGAGGAGTTAGGGTACTTTAGAGCCTACCTCCCTTCCAACTCACTTGGCACAGCCATACAGCGTGGGATAATGCACACAGCTGTGCAGTCATCCCTCCTTCATCCTTAGGGTTCATATATCCCTGTTCTGCTATGCTTTCATTTTTCCTGGTGAGAAAATGAGCAGACTAATTATGTGAAAGCATAAACCTGATGTGCACTCATGAAAGGCCTCTCTCTTAACAACGGAAACTTGAAGCTGGTATACAACCTTCCAGGCAGCAATAGCTAACCTTAAACTGTTAGTAGAACCAACAATGGCTCTTTGACATTATTTCACTAATTTTGGTTTAGGCTGTAGTTTGAGCAGAGTTCAATTCAGTAGTGCACAGGAGAGTCTGGTTTAAAACTCATTCTGTACTCCTTCTTGTCTATTAATCTCAGCTGCTGCCCAGTGTGGCTACATTTCCAGGTGTCTAAATTCAGTAGAAGTGCTCAGCAATGGTCAGAAGGGCTGCATGGAGAGAATGCGTCTCGAGGACAAAAGGGTTCCCTGGATTTTGTCACTACAAAAAGAATGTAGAAGGCAGCCTGTATTAGTCACCTGGCTATGCAATTGACAGTCCAGTTCTGGGAAAGATTGTGGAGGAGAACAGGATGTTTAAAAGCTTTGACCACTTGTATTTTAATATATTTTTTTTAGTATAATCAGGAAAAAAAAACATTAAAAAATCTGATTAAGGTTTCAATGTTGACAGGTCCGTTATGAATATTCCCATACAATTGTAGCTGTGTCTTATTTTTTGCCATAGCGTAAAGACAGTTTATGACTGCATTAAACAATATCCTTGTGATACACAACACTGAAGTAGAAAACTGGTAGCATGTTACTATTTCAGGACAGATCATTTACTCCTGGTGTTAGCTTTGTGCCCTGTCACCACAGCTGTTCCTCTGATTGTGGTAGAGAGGAAGGAAGCACAGAAAAGAGCATGGCAAAAAGCAAATCCTCACTCTATTGAAACGGTCTTGCTGCAGTTTAATCAGAGGATTTCAGGAAGCCCCAGATTAATAAATGGAAATCTTTGTGATTTGCCTTGGTAATTATTGGAATGAAATTTCAGGAGCTGAGATAATTCCCAAGGGAAAGTGCATCTGTGCACTTCAAATTAGCTGCTTATATGGTCACTTAGATTCTTTACACACCTTCCAACCCATGCTGGCATACTTAAAAGAAACGCTTAGGCTGACAGATTTAGGAGGAGGAAGTCTTTGGCAAATTATCTTGGCAGAAATTTCCCCAGTGTTTCATGTAGAGTGTTTCTCCTCCTCCTAGAAAACATATCCCAAAGGAATTCAGCTCTTTCTCCAGGGATATCTGCTTAAATCTCAGGAAATCAAAATTATGAGAGTAAAAGCATCTTATTCAACACCCTCAGCCACTCCTGAAGCAATGTACACCTGACAGCCCTGGCTCTGTTCCCAAGCTGGTGTAATTTCCACCCGATGTATGAGTAGCAGGCTGCCACAGTTTAAGGTTTAGTGTATTGTGATCTCATAGGACTAGCAAATGGAGTAGATGGTTTTGGAAAAGGGGGGAGGCTTTAGATTGTGAAGACACATAGCTTGTGCTTCCAGCCCTAGCCACTTTCAGGTATCAGGTTATGAAGATATGGCTTATCTACTGGTTTTTTTGGAAGGTTTTACAGAGTTCCTTATGCTTCTGAGCTAGGGCATCTGACTTTACAATTAAGGGTACTCAAAAGTATTCCTATAAGGTTGGTACTTTGTGTTTGGTTTAACTCTTAAAATTCTTCTTTATACTTTTACTTATTTGTAAAGTTATTATAAAGTACTAATTATATAGGATTTATTCCAGTTTTATGCTGGTATGAAGATGTAAAAAAATGAGGTGAAATTTGCCTGGCTGAAAAGTTACATATATTTTAAACAAACTTCTTCACATCACTTTTAGAGTTGCTATGGTGTTTCCATGTGAAGGTACCGGCTGTTAAGGAGCACTGACAAAAGCACACATCTGACTGTGAGGGCTGTCCAATTGTCTAGGTATGCAGGTATCCAGTACTGTCTGATCTAGCTCAGATAATGCCTCTGGCTTCCAGCAGCCCCTCCAGAAGGGCATGAGTCTCTTGTAGTCCAGTGCTGTAACTGCCAAGCCTCTGTAGAGCTGTCTTGGGTTTGCTTCTATCATTTCAATGGTGCTGAACGCCTACCTTGTGTTAACTGAATCCCTCATGGAGCATCACTGGAAGCTGGGTTGTGAACTCCTGCTGAGACCTTTTTAAGATATTATGCCTTCAGATATCTCCACCAAAATCTGCATACCCCACTGTCCCTCATTTTCTGTATAGACACAATTAAATATTGGTGTGTTCCATATCCCACAGGCAGTGTAGGGAACACAAGCATTCCTGGCTGCACTCCTAGTATAGCTCAGTCTCAGTCTTGAATTCATAAATGAAAACCTCATGCAAATTAGCTCATTTATTTGCAGTCAGGATGATGCTGGCACTTGTCATAATCATGTATTCTACATTTATTTCTATCACTCAGCTAGCTTTTTTTCCCCCAACTATTCTTGTTTTTATCTCCTGTCATTTATTATCTTATGGTGTAGCTCAGCTTGCCCATTTCTGTGGCCAAAGCTGAAACTGCAGCATTCAAATAACAGCTTTCTCGTTTTCTTTTTTTTTTCCCCATTTTTTTAGAAGAAAACAAAAAAATAAAAGTCTTTAAATCTTCTGCCTATTCAAGAAGGGAGGGTTATTCTCATAGCCTGTGGAAGTGAGAAGGATTATTTTTGGGGGGGTATTGAGGTTTTCCTCCAAAATGTCATTAATAAACTGCAATTTAGATAATGGGTAAGGAAGAATTTTGATTTATGGATAGTGTCCACACACCTGGAGAAACCAACACAGAAATTTAATTTTCCTTTTGACTAAAATACACAGTAAATTAATAGTTATTATATGATAATACTTTAAAAGGTTGGTTCATGATCATTATCCAGCCATCTTACGCAGGTTGAAAACCTGAATGAAATGTCTTGGTCCATTTCCTATAGGGAATGTTAAGTCTGGGGTCAAGGATAAAATTGCCATACTACAATTTGCTCCTGCTGATAGAGATACAAGAAGCGTATTCTTAAAAAGAAGCAGTTTCTTACAAACTGTGTTCCCTCTAAACTTCTTCAGTTTCCAGAAACATAAGCAATGTTTGATTGTGTCTAAGACCAAGGGGTGATAATCTGGTATTTTTCTTTCCACAGATCATCTTAAAAAATTCAGCTCCTAAACCAAACATAAGTACTGTGTTCACAGTAAAACACAAACGCATTGGTGGGGGATGATGCATCAAAACTATGAAAACTGGCCCCATCTTAGCTAAGATGCTGCCATAAAGAAGAGAGTTATCTAAGCAAAGGACAGGAAACTGGTCCAGGGACATAAGCTCATCAGAGTCAAAAATAATCCCTCTCTTTAGCCTTGGACATTTGATTTACTATCCCTCCTTCACTTTCCCAATCTCTGAAAATTTCATGTTTGCAAAGCATTTGGGAGCTAAAAGGTGTAATAGAAAAGTTCTGTATTACGTCCGGCATTCTTATTCTCATATCTAAATTAGAAAAACAGAATTTTCTATAGAAGATATTTTTTAAATCCAAAAATGGTAGCCTCAAGTGCATCGTGCTTTTTATTAAATAATGAAAAAAACCTGAATTAAAATGGGAGATAAAAGTCCAAATAAAAAATAATAAAAAATAAAAAATAATAAAAATAAAAATAAAAGAAGAAGAAGAAGAAGAAGAAATAAAAAGAAGAAGAAGAAATAAAAAGAGAGAGAGGGAGAATTTAACGTATAGGGTAAAAGTCTGGAGAAGAAAAAACACAAAAGAAACCAGCAAAACAAAGAACGAATTTAGAGGCAAACCAGAGGTTTTAGGCATTAATCAGTACATGCTGAGTATAAATGCAAGGCTATGCTGGCTCTATTTCATGAAGAATAAAAATATTGTAAGTATTTTTATAGTTTGACTTAATTGCTGTTTTGGAAATGGTTTCCTTATCACTGAAAGTTAAGGCAATGTGAACATGCTTGTAGACCTTTGTTCTTTTATTGAAAGGTTTATGTTGCTAACCTTCAAACACTGGGTGATATGTGGGTTCAGATCTTTACTGACAAATTCCAGGCTCCTTGAACTCTAAAAGCTGGAATGCAGGTATAACAGCACATACAGTTCACTTAGCAGATTTCTCAGCATTAGGAGAACTTGAATAAAAAATATCAGAAAAGGATATGAAACCGCTGTGACTTATAGCCATCCCTGAAAGCTAAGAACGGACTTGATCTGTGTGTTCTTTGCCTCACATGTAGAAACTGCTAACCAGGCAGGCAAAAGAACAATGGCATATAAAGAAAAAATTCTAAGGAGATTATATTTCAGATATGAAAACCAAGATATATTATGATAAGCATTAGAGGCATTAGGGACACCATTTTTCTGGTTAACCAAAAATACAACATTCTAAAAGCCACAGAGAACCGATGTATTTGGGAAACTCCGATCCTTGTAAATTCTTATTAGAGCAGACTGAGGAAGTAAATGAAGCCAAGCTATCAGCAGTCTTAAAAACCAAATGTGCAAGTAAAGCAGTAAGATCAAGTAAAGGTCATATTTTATGGCAAAAATCAGGGATTAAATCATGAGAGCTGTCATCATAGATTGTATCATATATTTCCTTTTTAATACAAAGCGTGGTCATGGACTGTGTTTCTGTGGTAACAGGAAAGGTTGACATCAGAATTATGATGTAAATGAATGGATCCTCATATACCTTCTGATTCACAGTCAGTGAAGGATGTGCATAAGGAACTTAGATGTAACTTCTCCAAGAATATCATTAAAAAGAACAAAGAAGAAAGGGTCTGTGCTCTGACAGAGGGCTCTGCACGTTTTTTGACAGGATAGCAATAATGAGAGCAAAGCAAGCTGTTCTCTTGAGTACTTTCTTTTTCATTTCTCTACCTCCATCTTCTCCCTTTACTACCTGTTCAGCTGCATTTCAAAGATTATATTGTTAGGCCTAAAATATTATAAACAAAGTTGAATTAGATTACTTGATAAAAGGAATGAAATATTGATTCTGGGTAAAGGGTTCTATTTTTAATGCAATTTCTCCATAAATATATGTGTATCAATAACTGTTGAGCACAGAACACATTGCTATACAAATGTGGACAAAATGTCCTTGAAAGTATAATAAAGTTGGAAATGGCCTAAGGCCTGGCACAGAGATGATGCTGGTTTCCACTTGGAAAATCTGTCTTTCTGTGCTTGAATGAACTTGTATTTGTTTGCATCTCTTCTTTCAAGCCAGCTATTATGTGCCAAAAAGTAACTCTGAATGAATGACATTGTGGGGTTCTATATTTGTTCTCTCTCAATGACTTCCAGATCAAATGCATATGGTTTACAAGTCCAAAGATGATTTTCTGGCTGCCAGAGCTCTAAATTTGATCTAGGATCACAAAATTAAGCATTGCTCTTTCTGGGCCGATGTGAAATGTTCACAACAAAATACCAAACATATTAAAAGTACAGGTCACTGCATTTTCAGCTGATCTTCCACAGTCTTGTTTTCAATTAGAACTGCAAAGATGTTTTGTTTGACATCAAGACTTAAAAGTGGCAGAATACTAAAACTAGAAAAAAAAATAAAATATGAGACTAATCCTGATATCTGTTATTTTGAAATGCAAGATACTTAGATGCAGTTCTACCCTTGTATTTTTACCGCGAAAGACCAAAGTCTCCTCACAAAAATACACAACATATTTCATTAAAAAGTAGTGAATATTTTCGATTTTAAGATTGGTGGTTTTTTTTTTCTTTCCATTGCTTACCTTTCCATGCTGTTCTCTGACAAAGATTCTCTAACTGGAGTTTGGATTAAACTTTGATCAGTTGCGGTATGGCATAGTATTAACCTTCGCTATTCTGATTTTGTACTAAATCTGTATATATAACATCTCTTTTGGCAAACCTGAAAAAAACAAAACAAAACAAAACAAAAAACATGCATATGTCCCAGTGAAGAAATAAGATATGTTTCAGCTACTATATCTACATGTTCACATGACCCCTTCTGACAATGGAGAGTGAAGTGTGGGACCTGAGGCTATGACTGCAACAAAAGGCCCAGTCCAGAAGTTTCTTCTAAGGCAGCCTTTTGAACCAGGAATAGTTCAGTGAAGGCTTGTAGGGATACAGCAATTGGTCTGTTCAGAAAAAGCTGGAGAGTTCAGGTTCATATTTTAAATAAAAATGTGTCATAGACACATTTTTGAAGTATA
Organism: Microhierax caerulescens; assembly: GCA_035590215.1. Taxonomy (NCBI): domain Eukaryota; kingdom Metazoa; phylum Chordata; class Aves; order Falconiformes; family Falconidae; genus Microhierax; species Microhierax caerulescens. Next base: position 52,694,907 of record JAVJGJ010000037.1, read on the forward strand.
CAGAAATAAATGTGAATATGGTAAGGATGCATTCTTAATCTTCCTTCCAACTGTAGCAACACTTTGGGGTTTTAAACTCCATAGATCTTTTTAAATACAGAACTTTTTCCATTTACATTCTTATTAACTTTCAGATTAATTAGCTTTAGCTATGTATATGCCTTGCTGTTTGTTTTCCTCTACTGGTCCAAGATGTAAAAATTCAGTCTCCTTTACTAACATTTAGGCAAACTATTTCATATTTGCACATGAAAAAAGCCATTCCAGCTTTATTTACATGTACCACAATGAACAAACAAATTGAAACAAAATCGCATAGCTTAGGTGGACAATTATTAACATGCAAAAGAATTTTCATCCAGTATGTGCATCATAAACCATTGGAGTAAAACAATATTGCAAAAGAAATCAATTTCCAAAATTCAGGTAATGGCCATGGTAAAGGATATCACAAGGTCTTTTCAGGAACTCTATGAACCAAGTCAAAAATATTCTACATTTGTTTAATAAATGATTCATCATGAAGAGTTATTTTTGAAAAGGATACATTCTTCTCATTGTTTGAATGTTCTCCAGAAGGAGCAAACATGTACATAAGTCGTGGGTGTGTGATGTCCAAAGTTCTTTGGAAATGTTTACACGTTTTTTTCTTTTTTATAAGTGAGATGTTGATGTTTTCTGTGTTATTTTTTTCTTAAATAATTCCAAATGCCACCAATTACTATGGCAATTAGCAGTGAGTTGCACAAAGGATAAATTGGTGAAAGATCCTCAGGGTGATGAAGAGACAGTCCTAAATGAGTCCCATAACAGGCATGTCACATAGCAGCAACTTGGCTGATATCCTCACTGTGAAATATTTTATTTCCATGTATCAGTGTGGACTGGACTAGAAGAATCTCTCTACACAGACCTTGAAAATGATTTGTACAATCAGACAACAACCACCAAATTTATAAAAATGGTTCAAAACCACACTAAACTAACTTCATGCTTTCTTCTAACAGACATCTTTAAGAGGGCAGTCAAAAATACCTTTTCACTGTACTTATACTCATTTTATCTCAGTTATGTTACACATAGAGATGTGATGAAACATCACCATCTATTTATATGTAGGTTGAAGAAACATGCTTTGGCCATGTACTCTAAAATCAGCAGATGCCATCTGCAATTAAAATTATGTAAATCTATTCTGTTGAGGAACTAAAAAGCATTTCTAGAAGCATTTTTGATGACATTTCATAATGCATGTGGGGTCTTTGTGTCATTTATTTTAAGGTTAGTTCTGCAGTCACATTGTCCTGTTATTTCAGTGAAAAATAGAGAAAATATTTACTTGTATTCATTTATTATAGCTGTACCTGTATAATTATAGCAGGCTGATTTTTAAAAAATTGTGTTGGATGACTATGCCAGCTAAGCAAAATTCAAAGTTATCAACTTCTACTGCATAAAGCAAGAATCAATGAAATCCTGATTTCTAAAAGGGAGGTGGGAGAAATTATAGTTCCACCACAAAATTTGCTCTTCAATCAAATTCTGCTTTTCCAGTATTCAGTTTTAAATTATGATCCTTGAAGAATGCCCTGAAGGCAAACACATCTGCAGTGTTTTAGAGGGGGAAAGGAGGATGAGTTACAAAACTAACAATTCAGCAAGGAAAAACTATTTCAGTTCCCTCTCTTGTACTGAAGAAAAAAACCCCAACATTTAGATGTCTGTATTATTTGAGCAAAGGTTTGTACCACTTTCATGACCATTGTAAGGGAATGTGTACTACCAGGTTGATGTTACTTAAGTTGGATCATTCATAACCACTAAGACATTAGGAAATATTCAAATTACAAGGAAAAAGAGCCTTCTACTTCTGCCTTTTTTTGCAACTCAGGAAGAAAAAAGGAAGCAAAGTAATAAAAGTACAAAAATTTTGAGAATAATGGTTTCCAATAAAACTTTTTTTTTTATTTTCAATTTGTCCTGGTTTCAGCTGGGATAGAATTAATTTTCTTCTTAGTAGTTAACAGTGCTGTGTTTTGGCTCTGATGTGAAAACAATGTTGATAGCACACTGATGGTTTAGTTGTTGCTGGGTCATGTTTATACTGAATCAAGGACTTATCAGTTCCTTGGGTCCTGCCAGTGAGAGGGATGGAGGGCCACGGGAAACTGGGAGGGGACACAGCCAGGACAGGTGACCCAAACTGGCCAAAGAGGTATTCCATACCA
>JAVJGJ010000037.1:52697317-52736232 GCA_035590215.1 Microhierax caerulescens
TGCATGCGTGGCTTTTGCTTTACCTGTTAAATTGTTCTCATCTCAACCCCTGAGTTTTACATTCCTTCCCGATCCTCCTCCCCATCCCTCTGGGTGAGGGGCAGTGAGCGAGTGGCTGCGTGGTGCTGGGTTGCCGGCCAGGGTTAAACCATGACACAATTAAAAAAAAAAAAAGTGTTGTGAATCTTTTTGCATTGGTAGAAGCTAAGAATCACTGTATTAAAGAACAAATTTTATTTCTCAAGGAAAGAGATATTTAAATTGCACATATTCACAACCAAAGCTTGGAAACTATGAACAACTGCTTCATTTCACCAGTGGAAAATCTTCATGACCTGTCTTCCACACTGGTGAGAGGTCTATCATTTCTATGACATACTGTTTCCAAATGAACTCAGGGAGTAGACTGAAGCAGAACTCCTTGCAGCTGACAAAGTTTTAACATGACAAAGTGGCCTTCAGAAATAAAATTGCAATCTACTTAGATTCAAATAAGGTAAGGTAATGCTGGCTTCTGCTGAAATCTGATCATCCAAGTAGAACAAGAACTGAAGCCCTGCCTATCCACACAAGTATCAAACATCAGACAAAGGCAGATATGCCAGATCTCCTCTAGCCAGGATCATATCACTTCTTTTATCCACAGCGATTCTGAGCCAGCTGCTTTGCCAAACCTGCGGGGAAAAAAAAGCATCAAACATTGTTTTGGAAGAATTGGAGACATGAGGTAGAAAGTTTTATCTGCACAGAGACAAAACACACTGTAACTTCATCTTCCTCCTGAGTGCAATCCTGGTTTCCTTCACTTGTGAAGAAAAAGGAGAGCACAATGAAGATCATCAGGACCATTCAAGAATTTTAAAAAAGAGCAAATACTCAGCACTATAATTTGAGGTCTTCATGTGCTAAGGAAGTGAAGCCATGGTAGATCAGTCCTGTTGATTTCCTAAAGGCAAAACATCATAGAGGTACCAGGAAAAATGTCTTCAACCTGCAATAAGGAAACTGTTTATGAAAGTACTTCTCATTGTTGATTGCCAGACAACCCAAATTTTCATGTCAGCTGTCAGAGTTCCAAAAATGAGGTTTCTTAACTGTTTTTATTAAAATTCTCCCAACATTATTTTCTGGAGAAATCCACTGAACACACTGTGTTTTTTAAGTAAAATTATATTATTAAAGAGAAAAAAGTAGAGACATGTTTAGTTAACTTGGTAAATGCACAATTTGAAAGTTTAGATGGTAAAAGGTAATAGTTGTCCCCATGTTTCCAAATCATTACATGAAATCTTAATCCCAAGTTAACAAAATTTTAAAGTACCCTAAACTACCTAGAAAAAGAACTTGCAGCAAAGCTTTTATGTAAGGGCAATTAAAAGATTTACAGTCAATAAATGTAATGAAATTCCCCCATGCCCATATTCACTGAGAGTATCCTCATTCACTTCTGAGGAGGGCTTTACTTGAGATGCTTCCAGAACTCAAGACAATATCCACTATCTATCAGGAATAAAAATCTCTTGAGTTTCTTCCCAAGCCTAGAAACTACAAAAGAAACCTGGGTGGAGTAGAAACTTAGAAGCCCCTAAACTACAAACATAAAATCTGTTCTCAGTATGATGTACAATGCAAGCCTTGGTTCCCAGGTAGGAATCATCAGAAGATATTTCCTTACAGATGAAGATTGCCATCTGTTTTGACAGGGATTTATTAAAACCTCTTAGATATAGTTCTTTCTTCCAGTAAATACATATTTTTTTCATCAAAAAGAAAAAAAAATAAAATCTCATGGAAAATTATATACCAAATCTAGTTCTTAAATTTTGCCCTTTTCAAGCTGTTAGCCAGATTGACAAGGAGGTCAGTGATGTGCTGAGTGTTTCTACAAAGATTACAGAAAAGTGCACTAAAAGTGTTGTGACTGTCAGTGCCTTGATGGCTTCAGATCACATTAGGGTGTTTAAGAGTTTCTATTAGCACTGAGCTCAGTATTTCACCACTGGCTTTTTTTTTCCTCAAATGAGTGTAGCAGATTCAGAGCACACTTCTGGTGTAAAGCTCTTCCGAGATCTCAGACAGGATGCAATGTTTGAAAATGAATAGAAATAAATAGAATAGAAATTATTTTTCCCAAAGACCCTTGTTCTGCTTGTGCAGAGGCAGGCTGCTCAATCTGAATCCAATCAGTTTTTCCATGATATAGCTGACAGTTTTCCCCAAAATCAAGAAGCACTCCAGTTAGTCAGTAGATAGATTCATTCAGGGTTAACCAAATAACATGGCACCCAAGAACTGTTCGGACTGAGATGTTATGGATGCTTTGACTGGGCCAAATGTATGCCAAGCCTTGAAAAGATTTTAAAAAATCCTAACTGCTCCAGGTTGCTGTCTCTGCCACAGTAGAAAAAGAAGGTCAAAAGCACTACTAAGTCAATACTTTGGGGAAAGCAGGCACATAGCATTGATAATTATGTTTTAAAGCCTACCAGCCAATGGACAAAGTAAGCTATCAGAGGAAAGAAAGGCTTAGAAAAGAAAGAATCAAAGAAGCAATTATTTGTAAAAGCTGGAACCAATAATATAGGCACACATGCTACAAAAGAAACCAAAATCATGGCAATATTTACAAAATGTAATCCTGCTTGCCAGTGTGTTTATTCCAGTTTCTCTGTGTTATAAGGGCCTTACACTTCTGTCTGGTCAGGCAGTTGCCATCAAACTTAAACTGACTGTACTAATCAAATGCTGTTCTTGTACCTCAGCATCTGACTTTTTACTTTTTCTTTAAAAGTGCATGGTTTGAGCTGTGTGTTATACTTTTTTGTTATTATTGATGCTGCTTCCTCATCAAAGTCTACAAATGTATTCAAAGGAAAATCCAAATTCAGTTTCAAAAGGAGATATTTTTAAAAGTTTAGTTACTTCAAGTGACCAACACATTATAATATCCGTTCAAAATGGGTGTCATTGATAAAAAGGTAGTAATTATGGAGTCATAAAAAAGGAAGCTGTATATCTGAGGGTAAAGAAATTGTTCCTGTACTGAAATAATTAGTCACAAATTACTCAGAGGAGCATCTCACATTAGCTACCCAGCAGCTTTTCCTATAATGAAAGTGGCTTCTCAAATTATAATAAAAGACTGCTATAATTTCAACAATTTGAGTGACAGGATTGGAGGAAAATAAAAATAAATAAAAATAAAACTCTGAAATACCTTCATTTCAGTTTGTTCAAAACAGTTTATTTTCAGATTTTCACTTTGCCTTCCAACATGAAAGTTAAATTATTTACAGCATCTTTCTTAGGAAATAAGCTCTTAAGAGTCTACATTTGTAGGCTTTTGAGTTGCATCTTAAATGTAAATGATTTGTTATATTTTAAACAGTTCTGTCTAAGCTTAAAGCACAACTGAAGAAATTTTGTGTGGGTCTAGATCAAGTTTCCAGAATTCAATTTTGATGACAACTTCCTCAAATCTCTGCAGAAATCTAAAGGCTGTTCTTCCAAAATCATGAGTAGGTGTGTATACAGACATATGTATGTCTCTCTATATATATGCGTACACACACACATATGGTTGTGTAACTGTATCTGTATTTGTACATGTATATGTATGCATACATAGAACAATAATATTGTTTGTGAATGTAAGCTATAAATATAAAGTTTGACATAACTAGTTTGCTCTAAAAATTTATAATTAGAAATTCACCTCTCAAGCTGGTGAGCAATGAATTGAGACTACTATTTTTTTCCATCCTGTCCTGTTCTGCTGTACTCCAGCTTTGACAAGTTCTGCATCGATATTTATTACAGACATTTTGAAAACATTTGCTCATGTCTTCGATCAATTCTCCTTAGCAAATGTTTCCTGTGGTTCTTTCAATGTTATATTTGTTCATGTGCTTTTCAAGTTGGTAGCATCAGGCTAATCAATCTTTCTTTGGAACTTTTCCTGTGTGCATAAAAAGGTGTATTTAAGTGTATGATTGATTATTAATGGATAATAAAAACAATAAACATTCCAGCCAAACCTCAGTAAAATAATGTTGGAGGAAATATTCTCTGCATGATGTAGCTGCTGGTATTCAGTCATTTCAATCATTTTCAAGGAAACCTTCTACCCCACCATCACCGCCAGTAGAATGTGTGAACTTCATAATTATGTCAAAAATAACCCTTTTCTCTCAATCATCTTCCTTCTCCTCCTTACCATACCTCTCTTACCTATGCACCAGATATTCTTTGCAAATGCCACCAACATTCCACCTGGAAATCTAACTACTGCTTTCCATATACTTTAATTTTATCTTACTGCTCCGTTAATATGGCATTAAACATGTTTTACAGCAAGCCAGACCTCTTATGTTTTAATCAAAAGCAGGATAAACATTTCTCAAAATTATTAAGATGTTGTTGGTATGCAACCTCACTTGATTTTTTCAGCTATTTTTGCTTCATGATTGTAAGTTTATCAGGAAGAGGATAGACAATAATTTGCAAACAAGATGGTGACCAATGCTTTTTAGAATTGAATCAGGTTCTGGGTCAGGCCCTGATGTGCACAGCAGTAACAGTCCTGTGCAGCTGCTTCATCCTAAGTCAATTATTTTTGCATTCAACTGAAAATACATGAAACTGACTGCTTCTTCACAAATGATTCCACATTTCAAGATAAAATGTCATAACATTATTTTAAACTCAGATATCATGTGCCTGCGTACTATGTATAGCATCAATTAGCATAATTGATTAGCATTAATTACCATAATGTGGTGATATGCAAATAGAAGAAGACTGCGGTATTGGCATGGCCCAGCACAGCAAACTCTGACATCTGTTTGGCAATATTTTGCACGTGCAAATTCTGCAACTCTGTCTGTGTTTAATGAACTTGTCTGGAAATTCAGAGCACCTAACAGAGAGGTTATCTAAAGTAACAGCACAGCAGCAGTCTGTTTTAATTTAGGCTGTCTGCAAGTTACTGCTATGAAAATTAACAACTCTTAAGTGTGTTAAATAATCCCTGGCCTTTGTAATAATTGAGCAGGCTGAAAGAAGTCATACAACTTCTATTATCTTGTTGTCAAACACCAGCTGACTTTTTTTTCCCCTTGTATATTGATTTGGAGAGTTAAACTGCCTCTACTTAGATATGTCAGCCTGGAAGGATTTTAAGGACAGCTAGCAAAGTCCTAGGGCTACAGGTTTAAAGGTAGCAATATCAAATGAGATTTTATTCCATAGTAACACACACAAATTATATTTGTACCTCCTAAGCATCTCCAAGAAAGGGCAAGTGGGGTACAAATGAGTTGCTCTTCTGCCTATTTATAAGGCATCATGTCAAAGAGCAGTGCCTGAGAAACGAAGCCAGGTTCAGTTTTATGAAGTTGCTAGCAATGTTGTGCAGCCCCACAATGTTCTGTGTGTTCTGCTGTAAATTGTGCCTAGTAATGCATTCCCCAATCAATTAGCTTCCCAGGACTGGCTTATTAGATCAGTCATTTTATGTGCTGGAGTCAGAGAAAGAGTGTCATTCTGGCAGCAACACATATTTACTCAGTGCTTACTTGGCAATATGTTACCACCTGACACCAGGGGCAATCGCATGCTCAGAACAGATGGGAGAAGAAAACAAAAGGAGGTGCACCCTGGCCCTGGAGGTATTACAGAACCTTATTAAAATTAGCGATGCTATTGCCAATAAACTCCAGCTGAGGCTGGCACCTTGTGATGCCAGGCAGAGTTTAGACACAAGTATAAAACATGGTGCCAAAAGTCTTGCCTTCAAAGTTATAGAGAAATACTGCTAGGGAAAGTGCATGTATGACACACACATGTTTTATAAGTGTGAATGCAGAGTAGCAAACCCCAGGGAAGATCTCCATTCTGGAAAAAAACACTGAAGCTTTGACCCTCTGGAAGGAATAACATGTATGGTACTCTACTGTTGCTCAGTTCCTCCAAACTCAAAGAACTGTAAATTCCTCAGGCATATATTATCTCATTATTCTGCAATAGCTTTTGATTGATGAGCAGTCTTGTTTTGTGATGACTGCGGGCAAAGGGTCAAGAGGCGATACTCATTTTGGGAGAACTAGAACTGAGGTGAGGATATTTCTAATTTCTTTGACACTGAGAAGAACTATTATCTTGCTTTTGTAGAAGATACTCTAGTAAGGTATCTAGACACTGGAACAGCCATTGATTACAATATTTTTTTTTTGGTTTGTTGAACAGGAGATATCCAATGAATGTGTGCATTGTCATGGGATGAGGAATGGTTGAAGAGCTTGACTTCTGAGACATAAATACATATGTGGATAGTTAGGTGACCACAGGAAAGTGGAAGAAATCCGTCCTTGTTCAGTCAGTTTCCTGGATTGCTTCTGTAGCCATCATCAGGCAGAGATCATTACAAATTGGTGCTGTGGAGTCTGCCCATGAGCAGAGACATCTTGAAATAAATAAATAAATAAATAAAAAACAAAAAAAAAACAAAAAAACCCCAACCTTCTACATCTTTCCTTCAGTTTCACTTCAGCAACAGTTCATACCAGAAATGCTTAGTTTCTATCTTCAACAGGGAAGTTTGATGGAAATTTAGCACTTTAAAGTACTTTACCTTATATGTGCTCTGTACATACATGACTGAAAATGACAGTCCACACATTCTGAACCATTTGATTCTGGTTGTTAATAAAACAAAGGTCATTAATTTCTAATTTAATTCACTGTAAGTAATCCTTGTGAAAGTAATCCAACTATCTTCCAATAGATACAAGTCCTTTAGGGGACTAATTGAGAACATGAAGTTTGTAGAAATGTAGCCACCAGTTAGTACAATTTAGTGACTTTGCTTGTAAAACTGACAAAACTAAATATTTTTTTACATAAAGAATACATGTATATTGGTTTCAGTGTGTGGATATTTTTTCATGCAAATATAAATGCTGGCATGGTTATGGATAAAGTCATCTATCCGGTGTATCAGATAAGGTTCTGAAGTGGTCAGGCTCAAGGGAAAAGAAGTATATTTCATACGAGTTGAAAAAATATATTTTATTCCAGGAGAATATTGTCGACATTTTTCTTCTTTTTTTTTTGACATGAGACTTTCTAAATAAATGTTATTTTTCATATAACACAACCATTTCCCCTACGAACAATTTCAACAGACAGAAAACACTGAAGTGAACACTATTTTTATTCCTTCTGATTAAATCTTTTTTGGTACCTATGCACTTTATGGAGTAAAAGACACTTTTCAACATTTAAAGATTCAAGCTGAACAAGCTTCATTTTTTGTCTGGTTTTGATTTTGTTCAAGGATTTATTGTCAGAGAAAAGTTCTCCCTGTTCTGGTTACATACCCTGAGTCAGATGACTGTTCATAAGTCATTTTTCAAGGCAAGAGTATAAAAAAAAAAAATATGCTATACATTGGCTATTCACTCTATAAAATGAGTCATGGCAAAATAATTCTTCTCCTTTGTATATTCATATAGGTGTAGACAAGGAAGAAATTAATGAAGTGAACCAAAGACCAAAGTATAAGCTTTTTCCTAATTATATAAGACCACCACGTCTGTTATAATATGCAGGATATTGCAAAGCTGTATGCCTTGCATGTCTAAAGCACAGTGACAATATGATGGGAGACAAGAATTCCTGGTATAAGTGTCCTGAAACTGGCTGGAACAGAAGCTCTTGTCATGTTTATTTATTGATTAGTAAAGGCCAAACCTAGGAAGACAACTGCTACCCCATCCAAAGACAGAAGATTCTGCTTTGTGAAGAACAGTGAGTTCATCATATATTGCACGTGTCAGTTTAAGACATCTTCATACACAATACTTATTTTATGCTTCTTGAATCATTATTAAAGAGTTAATATATTTTATTGTATCAGATCATGTTCAAAAGTAAATAAAAGTCCTTAGGAGAGTAATAAAAAAATATGTACATGAAGACCAATCTGGCACACATTTTTATGATACTTAGCACCTAAGCAAAGTACTGTTTCCATGCTTATGACTCTGTCCTTGAATTAAATCCAACATCCATGCTCATTATTTCTATTCAGCCAGTTTTGCAGTCATAACAAAATGTTGTCCATTTAGGAAGGTAAAGGAAAATAAATTGTTTTCATTAAGACAAATCAGAATGAAGCTGGTATTAGGCAAAGCATTCTAATTATGACAACAATGAAAGCTGTGAACAGCTACCCAGGGTGCCTGTGAAATCTCCTTCACTAGACATATTATGCATAATTAAGAAAATTATACAAATGTTACTGGAATGATCTGGGTATGACTGATTCTGCCTCCTACAGAAACATGGTCTAGATGACCTCCAGAAGTCTCTTCCAGCTCTACATTTGTACCGTTACAGACCTTACCCTTCGCAATACAGCTCTGTGACTCAGTTAATGTTTCTAAATCCCATTTCTTCACATGTGAAACTCACAAATGTTCTATGTATTATTCATTAACAGAATTCATATTCTCTATTTCAACCTAGTAATGCAGAGGCTGGATGAGAACCTTCTCTTCCATCAGACACATCACCAACCATATCACCTTGTATTTTTGTTTTTATATTTACTGAACACTGGTGGGGTGGGTATGTGTTAATTTATTTCCATCCATTCACAAAATATGCATTTTTGCACGTGTATGTCCTTGTCCTAAGGGCAATGTGCCTCTCTAACTTTGATTCGACAAGAGTTTGTCATGCCACCATTGTTTTCATAATGCATATTTCTCCTGCTTGCATCATGTTACTTTACGTCCTCAAGGCTACTGCCCTTTGAGGTTTGTTCTGTTCACATGAAACAGTATGGGATGGGACAGCAAGTAGCATCAGTAATAAGAGTGGTCATAAAACAATTGTAAAAGGTAGAGACAGGCCTTCAAGAGAGTTACAAACCTAAAAGGGCTGGAGCCAATGATGACTTTGTCTTTGCTGGGCATGTTTCAGCACAAGTTTGTCTTTGGTTTGTGGCTGGTATTTGTTCACACATCAGCAATATTTACATGATCCAAATTTCTGTCCATCTTGAGATAGGTTCTGCTTTTTTTCATTCCAAAATCCACAACAGAAACATAACACTATGATGGGATTATACGATGACCATTTCAGTATCCTCACTTGCTCCAGGGAAATGGATCTAGAAATAGAGCTGCCCAGAAACTGCCTTAAACAATCCTCCCTGACCAGTGTCAGGAAGATGCTCACCTTACACGAGTGAACATGGATGTGGCATTTATTTAATACTTGATATGCCTAGAAACTATTGTATTGATACTGTTTTTGACTGCCTCTTGGCTTTATTTTTGAATGCCTTCTAGATATTCCTAATCTACAGTCTTCCTGTTCTGTGGAGAATAGACATTCTGATTTCTTGATCTTCACTGGTAGTTAAATTATTCTTATAATTATTCTGCGTCTCCCATACTACCAGTGTTACATACACAAGAATAAAAGCTATGTCATATGATTATTAAAAATATATATTTATCCATGCCCTCGTTCTTCATTCGTAAGAACGTCTCTATGAATTTAAAGATGTTTTCTCTGTGGAGCAAATACAAATTGAAGTAATTCATGTTTCTAACCATTACTCACAGAGTAACTATTCAAAACCTTTAATTTGAGCTATATGTTCCAAACCTTTGAATTTAACATATGCATTCTCGAATAAATTCTGTACTTCTTTATGCCAGTTCATGGAAAAATTACTTTGATGTTGTTAGTACTGATGGATACTCATTAAATTCATAATTAACCCAGATGCCCATTGATATCAACATAAATTGTATAGATACAAACACCCTTATTTGCATAGAAGTAGCTTATTGGATTCTAAGAGCTTTAGTATGCAGTATGTTTAATCTCCCAAAACTGTGACAAAAATTAAAATATGGGAAAGCAAAATCACATGATACACAGTGATTATATATATTTTTTAAAGTTCTGAATTGTTCTTATTTGCACAAGGTAATAGTACTTGGTGACTGCAATAGTTTTGTGATTTGAACATTAAAGGGTTAGCATCAGTAGGATTCTCCCCCTTGGTAATATTCTTTAAAGTGCATGTGGTGCTTATAAGAAATTATAAATAGCAATCTCCCAACAATAGCAAGACTTGGAATGGATCATTAGCTATATTACAATGTACAAGTCTAGATCTATTCTCCAGGAAAAAGTACTGGAACATTAATCTGGTTGAACAAACTAACCAATGAAGCATTGGTGTTTTTCTAATGATACTGGGATAAATTCAGACCAAAGAAAAGAAAAAGCAATTTTCTTCCTTTTTTTTCCTATTGCTATATTAAGAAAATACATTCAAAGAAAATCTGATTGCAATCACTGACATTTTAGAAATACACTTTTCCTATTAGTGAAGTAACCTGCTGTTGCCAGCAGTTATCAGAAGAGGAAGTGTCACAGTTACATGAATTTCAGGGTTGTTATTTATTTCCTGAAGAGTATCATCTGGTGCAATTTCATGTCAGGGATAATATAACCAGTATGTTAATAAAGTACTGAAGTTCAGAGATTCATCTGAAATTTCTTTACAGTGAACTATCCTTACATTTTCAGTTATTTGGTTTAATTACTCCAGTATAAAGCTCATAATGCTTTAAAGTTTTAATCAGTGTATCATAAACACAAAGAAAAGCATTACAGAAAGATCTGATTGAATGCTTTGCGTCAAAATATTTTTATTATATGCCTTCAAGAATTTATTTCCTTTTACTTTGGTCACTATTTTTTCTGGCTTTTCCAATGGGAAAATGGAATAATATTTCTCTCATTTCCCCCTATGTTTTCATTTATCCCCTAAAAATGAAATGTGGTTTTTTATAATCTGGTAGATGACTTTTCCGACAATAAAATAAAATAGATAAGATAAAATCTGATTTTATTCTATGATTAACATTTTTGAGCTTCTGCATATTTTTAAGTCTTTTTAATTCCATCCCTTTATTTTTTTCTGAAAATCTTCCTAGACAATTTGGAAAAAAAAAAAATGGTTGGAGATTTTTCTTTAGTGATGTGAAGGTAATTAGGATTTAAAAAACAGCTCTAATCATCATCTAGAAGCACAAGAGTTCTGACACAATATTCTTTGCAGATATATCTGAACAATGCTTATGCTCACTGCTTACCTTACTAAAGACAATAAAAGAACTCTGGGAAAATTAGATAGAAAAAGCTTGTGATGAAGAAGCAATGGCAAAAAAGGCAAATGCTGATTCAAACCAATCATTGTGAAATAAAGTGTGTCACTTTATTTTGAATCAATTTAACTCAATTACTTAATGAGGCATAGTGGAGAAAGTCAGTCACTCAAGCGATTCAATTGTTTAAAAATATTGGAAACAGTAAGGGGGAAATACAATATATTAGGATTTTTAAAGTAAAGAGGGAATAACATGAGATAAAGAGAGGATGCTAGAAGGTCACCTTTCACAGGAGCAAGTGGATGAATGAAAGTCCAACATTATCTCATATCTTACTGTCTTTATGTCTTTCAATTTTGTCTGCAGGAACCACTTGATATTACAATGAAAGAGTGACTTAGTTTTTGTTTTTTCTTACCTTGCTTTGGCTAGCATACTGCATATGAGAGTAACTCAGTTTACCAGAAAGGCTAAGCAGGGACTCATTCAGCTATGATGGCTAATGGCTTATATCAGCATGCATTAGAAGTCCAGAAATGATGAAGAACAGAACAAGCAGAGTAGAAATATGTTGCAGGATGGGGAAAAAAAAAACCCACCTCCATTATTTTCCAAGGAAAAGATACAAATACTTCCCCTGATAGTCTCCTAGCTGCATGCCAAAAACATATTTGAAATGTTAAACTATTGTTACAATTTGGGAAGCATGAAAATTGCAAAAGCTGCAAGCTGAAAATGCTACAGATAACAGAGAATCACAATTTAGTGGATTTTTACTTCTTCTACTAATAACTGACAAAGGATGCTTTGATCAAGCAGATTCTGTTGACAGAGACTTTCCACAGCAGACAGAAGCTCTTATCTTCAAGCTATGAAACACAAAAAACGTTCATAAAGATCACTTTGAATGCCATTTTCTCTGTATTATGTAAGTTTAGGGATTACTGAGCACAAAAAGGTGTGTGATGAAAGATACAAGACTTGGAAGATATTCTAGTGCACAGTAATTCACTGCAGTTATTACCATTAAATTCCACATTCTGCTGGTAAACATTGTTCCCTATTTAGCACATGTGTCAATGGTTCTAGCAGTTTTCATAAGCAAAACCCTGCTCCAAAAAATGGATTAACCTTAAAACAACACAAGCTTTCAGCATTAGCTACAATAGTTCTTTTCCCTCTAAACCCAAGCTCTGTCTCTGGGATACTACAAGTTATTCAGCATGAATTTCGTTAACTTTCCTAGTAGAGGGTGAGGGTTTGTTGCTGAGTAGAAGCACTTTAAGAGTGCAATGCCTTGCTTACATTTTCAGAACACCTTGGTAAACCAATTAAAACAGCTTTTATTTTAAACATTTGTTGTTGCTTTTTCCAATACCATAAAATTCTTTAACTAACCTTTCAATATTGAGTATCCCATTATAATTTTACAGCTGGCCTTCCAAAAACATTAAAGAACTTGACGGGGTTATGAATCACAGATTATTTGCCTCTCTGTGGACTAATATATCAAAAAGATTGAGATCGGATCTTTATCTAAAGGGCTGGTGTTGATTCAAATTCAGTGGCAAATTAAAATGGGAGACTGTGTGATTACCTTACATACATATCCATACTGCTCCTACAGCTGAGGTTTCATTACTCCTAAATCACTGCAGTTTGCAGACCAATGTATTAAAGTGAAATCAGTAATCCTACATGAATCTGCAGCATATTGTATGGATATGTCAGTTTGAATCAATACTAGCCCAGAGGACGCTTTACTGGCTTATAGATGACGATACCCACTGAAAAACGGGGTATATCTCATATCTTATCTTTGGGGCTTAGGTATCTAAATCAGGAGTGCTTCACATATGTTGCCAGTCACAATAAACTGGAATTTGTCACTCAACACCTTATGAAATACAGTATAGCTACAACTGCTCTCCTAAAGGAATGGAGATCTCCATGAAAGCAGGTCCGTTTTATTTTGTTTGACCTCTGTATGTAGCTGATGCCTGTGACATTTTTTCCACTGCCACAGAGATCATTTAATTTCTTCTCTTCTCAGAACTAAACAATCAAAATTATTCTGATAAGAAAGACAATATTCAGTTCAGGGTTTTTTCTTTCTTTCTCATATTTTAGGCCTCTTCATCATTTCAGGTTTTTTGATATTGTCATTCAAGGACCATTCCTAAAATCATTAGCTGCTTCAAAGGGGGGTTTTATTTTCATCTGAGCAATACCAATAATGTAACTGACAATTGCTTTAAGTATTCATTTCTCTACCAATTCAGACAATCAGATTCATTGCCACCTTAAGACTCAGCTATCATCAGTCACCTTAGCCTATCAAAACAGTCAATCTACATAATGGGAAAATGTAAAAACCTGGGGTCAGGAAAGAGCTCTTTCTACTTGAAAGCCACAAGGAATATTTTATTAGCATACCTCACAGACTTCAGCTGCACATGTTCACAGTATAGGTCAAGGAAATGTTTGTGCTGTCCTCATTTGTCTAAACCACCTGGAAAACAGTTTTAATCCTCGAGCATTTTCCTCTGTATGTTTCTACTAGGTGGTTTGGGGTTGTTTACTTAGAATTAATACATTTTTGTGGATTAAGGAAAATGACCAATAAATACTGATACCTGAGTAGGAGTAATTCCTGACATGAAATCAAAATTACCCTTTTCTCTATTGAGACAGGTCGTAGGAGGTCCAGAGAGAACGGCATATGAAAATCTAGTGGAGTTCCCTTTAAACTCTCTGGATCTGATTCAAAATCTGTTGAGTTTAAGGAAAAAATCCTATCAATTGCCATGTGCTTTCACTGAGACTGCAATTTGTGAAAAAGAATTGTTGCATTTTTATATTATATCAATCATAGTTTAACTTCTAAATCAAAATATTATTTCTGTCATTGGCCATGCTTATGTGGGAGTATGTTGTACTCCTCAGAAGGAACAGTCCCTGTCCTTTCTCTGATATTCTTTTGTCTACAGTGTGTCTTTTCAAGTAATGGTGAGAAGAAGTTAAGCCTCAAAAGCTGAATCCAATGAATGCTTGGGGAAAGTGGGAGGGCTCCCAGAAAAAATGATATGTCCTTTAATGGATTTCCAGGAAGCAGTCATCAGATCCTGCCTGCCTGCTGATTCTGAACCTGTCTACAAGGTAAGGTGTCCACTTTGAGAGTTGAGTCACTTCAGCTACAGATGTATGAAACTGGTACAGTCAACAGATGCTACCCTCTGCATTCACCTCCTAAAACAATCAAAATTTTTCACTAGTTTCAGAACTGATCATTACATTTACTGAAAGCAGACCTTTATGTCTTTTTCCATTAAACACATTTCTCCATTTTTAGCTATAGTCCTTTTATCTTCTTTCATTTCTTAATGTTGGTAGTAAAAATACTTCAATGTATATCAGGTCTGTACATGCACATTGCATTAAATCCATTGCAGACATAGAGCATGCTCTCAAAAAATTGATTTTTTTCTACTCTCATGTGGTGAACACCTGCATCTTTTTACAAAAGAATGTGGTTGTAGCAGGAAAGAGAGCTTGCTATGCATGCATCTTACTTCCTTTCTGCTTGTTTTTTTTATAGTAGAATTACTTCTGGATGTCTCTTTTATCCACTTATAAATGAATAATTTATACATATATCAAATATATATATTAATTCTCTCTGAACAAAGCAATTAACATATGACATTTCAGACATATATTTGCTTTTTGGAGATGCCAAATTTCAGCATTGCAACCTTTTACAAATGAATTTTCATGACTGGAAAATCTATTCTACCACTTTCAAATGTGACAGTGTTCATGGAAGGGAGGATTGCAGTGTGGTGCATTTTAGGGGTGTTAGTAAAACAGTTCACTAAGCAAGTGTCTCTACTGCCAGATCTGATTCCCTGTCTCCACTCCCATTGGCATCAAAGGGAATTTTTTCAGGACTTTCATGAACCTCCTATTGGGAAGAAAAAAAAATAGAATCTCAGGAAGGTAACAAGATTCCCTACTCAGATCCTTAAAGATACCTAAGTAGCTAGGGTTAAGGAACAATGAAATGGCCATTAGCAAGCACACATTTCAATGGTGGCATTTTCCAAAAGTTATAAATCATGGAGGGCTACCTAGATGGATAACAGAAATGGAAATTATATGATAGCCTTTGCTTAACTATAGGCTTGTACAACTGACATAAGCATCTAAGCTAAAATTCCCTACTCAAAAATACTCATTTCATATATAAGCAAGCCTCGAGAAATCACTTCACTGTCTGCGCTGCACTTCACACCAACTGGAGAACTGGTTAAAATGTGCCAAATTCAAAACAGATGTTACGCTTTCACTGAAGCATTTTATGGTAAATTTGGTAGCCCAAAGTATAAACAGAAGACAAACACAACATAAATTACAAACAGTGAAGATTACTGAACAGACACAAGACTTGTACAGAATTTAGTGAACAGGAAAACATTTAAAGCAAACGTTTCTGATAGATTCTGATGGTTCAGTTTTCAATGTTTTTTTCATCTCACATTACTTCCTGCAATGCCAGTACATTCAATGGTATAATAAAACATCATCTGGAAATCTGGTATTTTACTGTTTGTTTCTTCATCACAGCTTCATTAATTAGACAGTGTCATTTCTTGTAAAAATATTAGTAAAACCATGTAATAATAGTCTTTTTTTAAAATTATTTTTGACAAGAATGTTGTATCCCACTTCTATTCTAAGATCCAGGAAAAGGGAGACACGGTTTTGAGTGATTCACAGCCAGACTGTGCCTAGAAGTTTCAATTTCAACAAATATGGTCTAGAGGGAACAAAAATTAGACAGGAGATGAACTGGTAAAATTTCCTTTCCTTTTCACTGGGAAGTGCAACCATGTCTATGAAAATCACTGCAGGGCGGAAAACAGCTTCTGCCCCAGAGCTCCTGAGACCTGTTTGTTAGCATGGGCCCACGATCATGGCAACAAGGCTGAACTCTGAAATGGACTGGAAATTGATGGCACAATCCTATATGTCTGTGCTGCTTCAGGAGCAGCATTTTCATGCATTTAGCCACCTTGGAGTGTGGCACAGCTACCATGTGATGATTTGTATGAAATCAGGTCTTTCAGCAGAGACTGAATCCTCTGATGCTACCATTTACACACCAATATAGTGCTAGTGTTAGTGATATGAATATCTTTTGCAGAGTATTGTCACTGAAATTGGGAATAAAGAAAACTTAACACCACTTGTAGCATTAAGAAGCAGACATTCCTTTATTGCAGTGCTGGGGATGGGTAGTAATTTCTCCTACCACATCTAATTGATTATTATTTATTACCCTATCCTATGCATATTCATCAGAACTAATTATCTTAAGCTCAGCTCCCTTGCACTTGCACAGTCCTTTCAGAGGAAGGGTGTATCAAAGATTCAAGAATATTCTTCAGATGTCCTGCACATATCTCAGGCCATATAGAGAGAGTTCTTGGACTGTCCATGTTTGTTCCATTGGTTTCTTATACAACAGCCTCCTCAGTGACCATAAGTTTTAGTTTTCTAGATGACTCTTTTCCTCTTGGCATGAAATCAGCAATAAAATGTTACATGACTAAGGTTTGTTAGCAATTTTTCCATAGTGATTGTACTGAAACAAACAATAATACATGGTAACAGTATTATATGATAGAACGTTAAAAAATACATATTTACTCAATACTAACATACAAAACTTCTAGTTTTGACACCACTGTTTTAAACTAGCACCAAAGCTGAAAATCAGATCCTAGACTGCGGTTGCTAGTACTGCACAACTCATACAGAGCAAATACGATCTGAATGGAAGGGATTGAATGACTGTTCATACTACCTCACAGGATCGTCTGGGTCAGTTTTACCTGAATGTGCTGCTCTATCAAATATGCACCAACCCTAACAGGTCTGATGCAGGAGCTGCTTGATAAAATTCTAAGGTCTGTGTGGTTCAGAAGGTCAAACTTGATGATGACAGAAAACCTACCTGGTCCTAGACTCTATGAATAAAAATGTTTTAACTAACTACTTACAAAGCCAGCTTAGTCCTTGTTTTCTTTCACTGTGCCAATGCAAAGCAGTCAGAACCCGTTGGTGAATTTGACTCTTAAATTTCCTGCTGTTCCTGTACTCACATGAGGTTGACAACTGTGCACGTTGTCAAGTCTCACGTATATGTCAATTAAGCCCAAAACTCTTATTAACATCAATAGTTTTATATGAAAACAACTCTCTGTTATCCATGAAGCAGCGGTTCTGATCACTATAGTGGCTTTTTTTCTTTCCATAACTATAAGGGAACAGCTTAAGGGAACACACAGGGAATCTCAAACTCTGAATGTTCCCAAATGAAAAGAACAGCAACACCCTGATTCTTATTAGAATTCAGGCCCTAGTTAGAACTGGCAAGGTTTGTGGAAAACATGTAGACAAAAAGAGTTAAATTCTAAAATTTAGTAACAAACCAATGATTTCCATTCTGAATACTGACATCAAGTCTGCATGTTCCGTTCCGTAAGCTATTTGAATGTCCCTGCTTCATAACTGTTTCCTTAGTTATGTTTATTAGCTAAATTAAAACAAAACTAAAACTAATGGCCAAAATTTTTAGTCTGTTGACATTACACTACACCTTTGTATCATTTTTTGCTACATGTTACTTAGTTAACACTGATACAGACCATAAGCCTGGTAACAATAACCTATGCCTTGACATTGCCTTTCATCAGTATGTGCTTTAGCAAAAAGCTAGAATTAGAAAGACTGTTGCATTAATTAGCTACTTTGTGTAACACTTTGAAGAGGCAAACTATTTTTTTTTATTATTTCATCATCTGTTATGGCCATTTGTTCAACTAACCCATTCAATTACAAAAGAATAGCGAGGGAGCGCATGAAGCATAATTACCTGGTTTATGACAATTTACATTTTTTTCTCATGTGATTTGGCTAAAATTAACACTGGGATATCTAATTTATGGCAATCCCCATGAGAAAACGTCTAAACAATTTAAAAAAAAATAGAAATAGAGGAGCTTGAGGTTGAAAATAGATTCAGGAAAGGGCACAGATCTTAAATTGCGCCTGTCCTTTGTGTTTATAAAGTCTGACCCTGTCTGCACTGATTTTTAATCAAAACCCTTCTGTCTTCACATTGGATAAACACAAAATACAAAAATCCCTTGACCTGTATCATATTAGTTATCTGTATAACATGAAACACATCAGCCACTACAGTTTTCCTCTGCAAAGGCTGAACATCAAGGTGAGATCTTGACTCCTTTACAAGGAAATTTTACCCTGGTCTTCCACATCTGTTAATATTTAATCCAGATGTACATATTAAGCTGTTATCTCCAATAATTGCCTTGATACTAGTGGTCCCAAGGTGCTATTAATTCGCTGGAAAATGGAGAAAATCAGAGAGCTTTCACTGGTCATAGATTTCCATCCCTCTTCAACCGTATCATGTTGAGATCCACTTAAAAGCCCCTTTTCTTTTCTGTGTATCTACACCTACAGTGGAAGTATGAACTGAGGTGACGGAATATTTTAATGGTATGTAAGTCTAGACCACTAGGTTTGCTATTGGTACTGATTATATTAAATAGTACTCTAGGTAGGTAGAGGAACAGAAAGACAGGTGACAAATTCAATGTAATGCACAAGTAAACAGCTAAAACAAGCAAATTATTTGGATAATAATTGTAATTGTTATAAATGGGTTTTGTAACAATTTGGGAACCTTTATTTTCCCCAAACTCTCCATGAGATACTGAGAAGGCTTAAAAACAAGAGATATCTCCTCTTCCTTCTTCTGAAATATGATTCCTTTCTGCAAAGTACTATAAATAACAAATGAGCAAGATCATTTAGATTTGCTCTCCTTTTCTAAGATATTCAAGTAGAGTTTTTTTCAACATCTGCAAATTTCTACAAAGCTGCTGTGCATTCAGTTTCGGTGTGCTTTAATACCCTACTTGGAATGAAACCTTACAAAAAGATTGTCTGGTATTATTAGTTTATAAACAAAATATGCAGGGTGACAAAAAGATGGAACAGAGTAAGGACTCATCTTTATTTTATGTTTCTCAGCATGCAGTAAATAAAAACATAATAGCATTTCTGATTTACAACCTCAGGAGAAGTTAAAATGAGCACATGTATTTAAAGAACACCTTTCACATAGAGGGGAAGTCTTTCACAACATCATTTTAATTTTTTTCTAGACAAAAATGAGTACTAACAGCTAATTGTCAAGAGCAATGAAGTATCCAGAGAATTTTTCCCTCTTTGTCTATTTCACTTTCTTATACAGTCTGTTTTCATAACACAATAATTACACTGGCTTGTCACTGGTAAAAGACTATTATTTCATCACAAAAAGAGAAGTCAGAAATTAACTGTGAAGCAAAGCACAGAGAAAAATACAGGTCAGTCAGCTCTAGTATTCATAATAACACTAGCGGCTTAAAAATATATATATTTTTCAGCTTCATGTGGAAAGGGTTTTTTATAGTCAGTAACAACAGATCTATTTGTTATAAACCATCTTTTTAACTGGTTACTAAATATGCATTAAATCCCTGCCCTCCTGAATAGACCCAGAAATGCAATTCAGGTTTGCATTTCCTTTTTGCTTTGCCAGCCTGAAAAACCTTCTTGCTGTATCAGCCAGAAAGAGGTCAGACCCTGAAATGCTGGCAGTGCACTGTGTCCTGCAGGTGGAAATACTACACAGTGAAATGGAAAAATAGAAATGGGAAATATCCATATTTTTAGCTAAAAAGTATAATAGTCTGAAATCAAACACTGCTTGTAACAATGGACTGTCTTGCTGTCTGACTGAAGAATCCTTAAATATATTCTTGTTAAATGTATGGATGGGAAGGAAGGGAAAATAATTACTAAATATAATAAATAAATAAATAAATACATAAATAATCCAAAACCTAACAGTATTAGAAGTCTGTTATGAATTCTGGGAGAGAAAGGAAAAAAATAAAAATAAAAAGAAGAAATAATAATAATAATAATAAATAATACACAACAGATAGGCTTCGGGATAAATCTCTCTTGAAAATTGTAGGTGCAAACTGAAGCTTCACAATATAGTATTCACTAAGGTGCTTCATAATAGAGCATTTTTACAGTTTCCTCAATGTGAGGCTTACCCCCTATATTGTCTACGAAAGGACCTACAAGCTCCCCAGCTTCCCCTGAGCTCCAGTTCTTCCCTGAAGTTCTCTGGCACAGTTTGAGCATGCTGGCACCTCTGTTGTTTCCCTTTGAAGTCCTCAGTAATTTAAGGTAGAACACCAGGTCTGCAGGCGGTCATTATGTATTATTTGTGTCTATAAGAGGGACATGGTGGTGGTGTAAAACACTCAGTGACTGTGTAGGGGTTTTGAAAATAAAATTATTCTGCATTATTCCTCCGAAGTCACAGAAGCCACAACCTTGAATCCCCAGTTTACATACCAACCAAAACTATACGCTCCATTCTCATGCTCTTTATGTTCCTTTATATTTTTTTCTCTTTTCCTTTACAAAAATGTGAGTAGATGGGTATTTATATTTGATTCTTACAAACAAAAGCACCTGTCTTACCAGAAACATTGGAGATTTATTCGTTTATTTGGTTTAATTTCAGAAGCACAGCAGTCAGGAAAATACATGAATATTTTTAACTTCCATTGAGGAAAGCACATACCAGCAGTACTAAAATAAAAAAGGCAATAGGAAAGGGCACAGGAATATTAACTAATTTTCTGGAAAATATGTGGGTTTTATAAATCATTGATAATGATCAAATGCTTGGCTCTCTTCCTGTTACAGGTTCCCATGCAGCTGAGTTCCATCACTCAGAAAGCCATAGGAGTTGAAAATACAGGGTCAATTTACCTGATTTCTCATAGTTCCAATAGAATTTGTTGCTACTTTTAGTGCCGCCCAGTTTGTTCCACCGTATCACGTATTAAAGGTTTCACAAGTCAGTCAGACTGCCAGCGGTGGCTCTGCCACAGCCTTCTCAGCAGGGAACAGGGCCAAATGCAAACAAATTTCCAGCCTTGGAATATCGTAGGAGCAGTGTGGGCAAATCTGGCAGCAAGGGGTGCCCACAGGGACAGGAGAGAAAGTGTGTGTTAGTGGTTCTAGGCTACAGGGAGGACATCAGACAGCTGAAGGATTAGCTATGAAATGGAACAGCCCAAAAGGCAGGATTGTTTTGGAGAGCATTTTTCCCCATTTTCCCCATCCAAAGAGCATTCAAAGCCATATGTTTTTGTTTTCTCAGAGAGGGGCCCTAAGTGACAACTAGCATCGATGAAAATGAAGGAAGATGGTCCTGCCATGTACTTTGGCTTGTAACTTAGTGCTCTGAACTCTTTCCCTCTCTGTCCTTTCCAACTTTCTGTAAGTATCAATTGCCTTCTATTTCTGCTCTATTAGGAATCTATTCTACATATGTTTGGTCCCCTGAATCACGTATGGGTTTGACATCTACAGGAAACAAAGCAAATGTCTCCTGCAGAGTCTGTTAGACTCTACCACACTCAAGTGAAGAGCTATACTTGCTTTCCAAAGACCTGTCCTTTCCTGACAGCAGGCAGATCATGTCACTTTGAGTTGGAATTGGTAGGAGAACTTCCATTTGGGTTTAAAAGACAAAAAAAGGAAGATTGTTGTTCACCCAGTCTAAGCTAAAAATTAAAACTGAGCCCCAGCTGTGAACACTTTATTTTTCCTTCTGCCACCGTGCTAACTCATATTGATGTTTGCAAAAACAAGGCTGGAGGACATGAAAAGTGCCTGACACACAAGTATTCTTTCCTATACAGCCATTATTATAGTGGTTTTAAAACACCTTATTTCAATGTACTTGTCCTCAAAACAGACCATAAGAAGGCAAAGCTAGCGTACACTCATTTAGTAACTTGAGGAAAATTCTCAGACCCAGTTACTGGAAGTCACATGGGAGCTTACATAAAAAGCAGGGAATTTATGTTACAATAAGAGTCTCAGCGCCAACTCCTACAAACTCTGTCATTCTTTTTCATTACCCAAATGGTAGGTAAAGCACAGAGAAATGTGCCTAAGCAGCAGTGGAGTTCAGAAATGAGCTGTGGTCTTCCAACTGTAATTCGTTCTAAGCCTTAACCACTTAACTGCTTGTCATTATAGATTGCAGCCTGTTAGCCAAAACAAGGTACAATGTGTACTCTGTTCTGAGCTAACCCTATTTTCTTTGTGCTTTCACTTTCTTTAGCAACATCCAGCTGAGGACAAACTGTTCACATTTCTGCCACAGTCAGGCCAAAGTTGCACTGACTTCTATTCTTTAAATCCTAAGGGACTAGGAGTTCACAGGTACAAAAAAAAAACCCCAACAAAATAACTGTGTTGGTATTAAGAGATCTTGTGGTAGGAAGCAAGCATCCACTTCATAAGAAGCATCCATGCTTCGGAAGAGTTTACAGCCCTGGTTGTGAATGGGGAACAAAACAATTTTTTTTTTTCTGTTTTGCAGATAGGGAATTGAGACAGAAGACAACATCCATTCTGCCAGACTTCTTTGTCTTCCAAAAGAGGCCTAAGGAAGCCAAATCTCCTGATTTTATACACAGTGCTGATTCTTTGGCCACACGTAACTTTCCTGACTTGCAAGTTCTAGAGGAAATGTGATTCCTGGTACTTGCATTACAGGCAGCCTGAACTCAGCCTTAGTTTAGGTAGTACATAAACCCTTTCAGCCCTTGCCACAGATGATGCCAGAGATCCTTTAGGACCTCAGGCCATTTTGGCCTACTGTTGCAATATGTCCACAAGAGTGCTAGAAGATGAACAGGACAGGCTGCTCTAGGGTGGAGTAAATGGCAAGTGCAAAGGTTGGAGAGGAACAAGGGAACTTGCATTCACCAGCCAAGGGTGCTCATTGTCAGAACAGGAATACTTCTTGTGTGCTTATGACACAGTATTGTTAGTGTGCCTGCTTGCCAGCTGTTTGCAGTATGTTCAACCCTGTTCCCCCTGTTCCATCATTCCTCTTCAATCCCTGCATAGTGCAAAAGAGAAAACCCATATCAAGGCACCACCAGTCTAGCCTGGACTTTCTCCCAGAAAGCACCAGAATTCAGTGTAAGAGACCTGACAATGTAAATTTAACTGCTGGGTAGGTTTGGACCACGGGCTAATGCTTGGCTAACAGCACGTACATACACAAGCAAGGACAGATTAAATCTCCAAGACCACATGAAAGGTGTGTGGCAAAACTAAACTATTCTAATAAGCATTTAATATTTTTTTTAGCATAAATCCTATGTTGCCACTGAACTTGCTAGCTTTCTACAGCAGCAGCATCTTGGCTTTCTTCTTCTATGCCATTATTCACAGCAGGATTTGATTTAAAATGTCTATAGGAGCTAAGGCTACATCTGCAGATATGTGAGAAGTAAATAGCTTTGTAGATTTGGATCTCTCTTCTCAAAGCCCGTTGTCTCCATTGTGCTTTCTTTCCACACACTACGCATCTCTATGACAAATGGTTATGGCTGTATTTGATTTGAACATTGACTGATGAGTACAAGCTGGGCAGGGGGGAACAGAAGGGTATAGGGAGCAAATATTCAATTTAAAAAAACTTGTTCCATAAAACACATCATAATTTTCAAGTGAAAAGGACATCTTCATTTTCTAAATGGGCCTTTTAAAATGATAGGCAATAATGGGAGAATAAGTCCATTACTCATTTATAAGGGAATTAGCATAACAAAGCTGCTTAATGTGAGAGTTCAGAAAGCTCTGATTAATAAATTAATCCTTACATTTTACAATAGGTCTCATTTTTTGTGAATAATTTCTATAAGAAACTGTTTTAATAATCTCAATGTTTTTCTTTAAAAAAAATTAACTCTTTATGAGGTACAAAGATGAATTTCTTGTTGTATAGATGGGTTTAAATCAATGTAACTTTTGAGCACTGATAGCTTTGCACAGGGGAAAAGCTGGAGGCAGGAGCAGAGAGAGCTCCACTGGTGGCCACACAGCACATAAGGGTACATCACACTGGTGTTAATAGCTAAGCAGCATGATTTAAATTAATCTCAATGGTAATTACTATAAAAGAAAAAAAAAAAAAAAAAGTACGAGATGAGCCTTCAGTTTTGAGAAGAGTAGCCTGAATAGACAAAGATTATTTTCTTTTTAATCTCTTTAAATCCCTTTCATAATTGTTCTTTCTATAAGTTGCTTTTTAATGTGGACAGTCTCTTAAACTTGCCTGCTCTTCCTTAGATCAACACTACAGTACAATTAAAAGTCTTTGCTCTTCTGAAAAAGATCTGTTCCAGATGAAACACTTTCCATATCGTCATTGCTCTGCTGCCTTGTGAAGACAAGGAAGGCGCCATCTCAATCTCCTTTTCTTAAAAAAATCTTTCACTCTATCTTCTTTTTTAAGCTTAGTGAATCAGGCCTTTTTATGTGAATAACACATAAAAGGGTTTTATTCAGGTTTATTTTATTAGTAGCATTGTTCCTAAGTAGAGGTAAGTAATGCCATTTGATGTATGGCATCATTCCATGTCTATTTCTGTATTAGCAATTGTATATAGTAGCCTTTCTCTTTTTGCAAGAAGACACTAATGAAACCAGCACTTTCTGATTCCATTTCTCTTTCTCCCCATAATTCACCTCTGATACTGTTATTTCTCCCCATGCAGGTCTAATCGTAATGGACAAATCTTTCTGATTACTTTTGGAGTGTCAGAAAGGATGCTTACAATGGGCACCTTGCGATAAAATGTTAGTCACAATGAAGCAGAGAATGGTGAATTCTGCACAGCCACGCTATGCACCATGCAACGCTTGATGTGACTGACTCCCGATTGCTTTCAGAAGCCTTGGGGAGAGGCTTAATGACACAATAACATTATAGGAAGGCGGAAAAGGAAAATAATTATGGCATTGGTAGTTGCACCTTGAATAATGTGAATGCCACTTTTTCTGAGATTATCAAAACACTCATAGTGTGATTTGACTGGGAAATAGGAGAAAAGGGCCTGAGGAACTTGCTGACCCCCCCAATTTAGGAGTCCAGTTTCTGCACAATGATAAAAAGTCTCAGCCATTGGGTTTGTGTCCTTCCTACTACTTCCTACTGGATAACGCAAAGGTAGTTTCCTTCTCTGTCTACTGCCTACATGTCAGCAGCAAACAACTGAAAACTCTTCTGCTGGTTAGCAGAACAATGCGGCCTCATTTCTGGTATTACTGACCTTTGCTCCTTCTGTCTCTTCTGGTACATTCAGCTTGTCTGTTCTTGTCACACCTTTATTCTGTGAATCTACAAGAAAATGCGCTGCTTTGTTAAATGGAATAGGGCAGCAGGGGGGACAAACCACTGTACACAAAAATAACAGTATGCATCTAGACTGCATAGCAGCTCTTCACAAGTTGCTCTTACTTCAAATGCAAGCCAGAAGCAGCAGATCTCTAAAAGGAAAGCACTGGAAAGATTACATTCCCTAACAAGTCTCATATTCCAAAACAGAGGGGAAGGCACTTTTAGAAAACTGTTCCTAATTCATGTTTCATTACAAATTAATTACGCAAACAGGAAAGTAGAAACTCCATTATTTCTCTGCATTATAGTTCTTCCATCAAAGAGCTTTCAATTTGAATTTTACTACTATTTATTTTGTTTAATTTATGATCTATATCTTTATTATTTTGGTTTAATGTATGTTTTTTTGTTGCCTAGCATGGCTTAGAAAGAGCTGTGAAAACCTGGTAAAATCTATCTGGCAAAGCAATACTGTCTTTACAAAAAAAATTAATAAAGTTTGCCAAGTTTATGAGCCTAAAGGATGTATCATTTAAATCTTTCTTTTATGCTTCAGGAAAAAAGAAAGAGAGAGAGAGAGAGGGGGAGAAGCCTTTAGGAATTACTTCTTTGCCACTCAGTAAAAGCCTCCATTTAATTGTTCTTCCCTTTGGCACTGCTGTTGCTCACAAGGAATAAATAAAAAACAAACCCCACTTTCACAAGTTCCTTTAAGTATTTTTCATATTTTTCCTCACATCGTTCCTACTGTCCTAGTCCCTTTCTTCAACTCTTCTCTACCTCATTACTTGCACAGAAGCTATCTTTCTCTTCCAGCCCAGATGTAACCCCAAAGCAGAGATTTGGTGGCAGTTGTTGCCTTATTGGCTTGGAAGCTCTGTTGGTTCTCGTGCTTGCCAGGATGGTAATTTTCACTGTGTATAGATGTTTGCTCTATGCACATTCGTGTATCTGTATTTCTGTATGACTGTGTTTTCCAGCCTTCACTGTGAACCTACAAGCAAAACCAGCAGAAAGCCATGAGATTTAAGGATATGAGTTTGCTGGAGTCCACTAGCCAGCTGCTAATTGTGGATTTATTCAAGACAGAAGATTCATTATATTAGTATTTATACTTTTTCTTTACTATTCAAAATTCTAGCATAATAGCATTTCTGTCTCAGTAATGATTTAAGATCCACCTATAGTCTTAAATTACTCTCTGTATGTCATTTCTTTCTTAGACCCAGAAGACACGTTCTCATCTGTTGACTATTTAACCTGAAATGTTTCATCAAAGGCTAGACTACCCAGGGATCACAGTCATAAAAGAAAAGGTAAAGCCTGAAAGAATGACAATGATTCTCTGTCCTTTCCAAAGATAGGCAAAAAAATAAAAACAATAAAGTATAAATTGAGGAACATGACTTTTCATTTCTGGTTACCTAGGGAGAGTAATACATAAGCCACAGGCAGGTCCATTAATCTCATCCGGCCAGATATGAAACTCCATGTATAACAGCACCTCATCTAGGTTTTGTTTTCTTTTGGTTTGCTTTGTGGCCTTTCCATTAAATTAATCATTACAATGAAAATGAGAAAATTAAAAAAGAAATTTTAGTGATGTTCAAAATTATGTCCATAAACCATGTCAATATTTCAGACACCATATAGTAAAAATATATTTTTTGCACACATGCCAACCTATTAAAAATTTCTTTCTGGAGTCCTGCTTTCTTTCGAGCATCACATTTGTAGTCACACTTGTTTCTAAGCATGAGAACAATACAGAAAAGGGGCCACAAAGGTAATCAAGTGCAACCTTTGTAATTCCTAGTTTCCAGGTTAGCCTCAGTCCTGTTCAGCCACTGGTGTCAACTAACAGTGCATCAGAGCAGCTTCACCTGCAGTTCCTTCTTACGGTACAGATCATTCTTGCCAGACTCTTCACAAGTCAGGGAGACAAGAGCCACAACAGTTCAAAGTCCTCTGGCCATAAGAATGTCATACCCTTGGCTTCAGGCTCAAGTGTCCCAGCCAAGCACCAGAGCAGGTGCTGAAAGCAGAGTAGTAACTCTATAATCAAGTCATGTCTGTATTCTTCTGGTGGCTTAGGGCATCAGAGAAAAGGTTTGTGTGGGATTTCATTGGAGAATTCTGCTCTTTGCTCAATCAGTCATTTAGTTTATAGTGGTGAGTGAATGGTAGATGTGTGATGCATGGCTAGTTTTCTTCTCTTCTTGAGATGTGAGCATGCCTGTGGGAGGAGGGAGGGCTATCAGTCTGCTAGGTAAGATGTCAGTCCACCAGCCTGCCAGGAGTAAAAGAGAAGAAATGCCAGATATGGATTCACAAAGGCAAAAGTTTCATGACTTAAAGCTTTAGAAAAGATGACCCTGTGCTAAGTCTGCATCATATACTGATGCAGATATTCACTGTAAGTACCACAGCGTGCAGGAATTAGAAGAAAGGCTGTTGTCCTGATCTTCTGTCATACTGCATTACAACTTAGCCTGAGGCCTTAAAACCTATGGACAACAGATATCATTTAAGAGCTAACTTGGAAGTTAAACTTCTGAACTTGCCCAGCTTGTGTTAAAACTTAATCTAATACAAAGCCCCAAGATGTGAGAACAAGCAAGTGCACTATTTTCATTTCCCTCTCACCATCAAGAACAGTTTAGCCTTATAATCTTATTTAAAGTGTTGCCTATGACAACTCATGTGCTTAAAAGGATCATCACACTAGGTTCCAAATCAAATAGCATCCAACAAACTTACTCCAGTGCCTGTCTCTCATGACTAACAGTGTATCCCTTAAAAATTCAAGACATGATCAGGGGAATCAAAAGCACTACCAGAAACAAGAAGAAAACGAGGAATGAGGAACATTCTGTAAAAGCAATATATTTATGTGCAATCCCCAAAGCAGTCCTTACAAAATAAGCACCATAACATCATAACCAGTAAATGGAGAAAATGAAGGCAGCAGAATCCAGTTTTGTAAAAACCTAATTAAGATGGGCAGTAGGATGGTTTAGCTCACCTCTGGGATTTTTGAGTGCTTCCTACATTTATAAAATGGCTCACAATGAATATGAAATAGTGAAGAAGAAGGAACATTTTCTTAGGAGAATGACTGTCATGTTTTCTTAATTCTGAAAATTTCTTAGGTTGTTCAATGCTACAGCCTAGTAAGACATGTCAAAAGTAGGTTTACTGTATATTTAGTATCTCTGTAGGTCCTTGGTAGAGGATCTGTCACTGACTATGCTAAGAAAATGGGTAAGGTATTTAGTAGACCCTGGGTTTTAACCAAGTTTATTATCTTTTTTATGTTTTACTCTTCTATATTAATAGACCTCACTTACTATTTTTATAATTTTTTAAAGTGAATTCTTTTGTAAATGGAATAGTTCTTTCAGCAGAAAACAGATTACCTTTCCTCGTAGTAGGAAAAGTAACAACCTTTGGGAATGGTGGCAGGTTATCCTGGATAATGAAAAGTATTAGACATTTGCTACCTTAAGTCTAAACATGTTTTATTGTTATATTTTGCATGTATATGTTGCGTGGTACTTTAAAAGCTTCCAAAGAGTTTAAAATACAGAATACAAGCTCTGAGTTTGAAATCTACTGCAGAGTATCTTTAAGACCTTTCTGATATTATTTCCTCAGAACATGTGGAAGGTGTAAGATGTACATGAGCTGGGAAGAACTACAGTAGTATCAAAAGTTACAACATTAGACGTGTAGCTCCAAAATAGTTGGATGCATAAGAGTAAGTGTAAAACAGTCACTTTACAGCAGACTTTAATTAACTATATGTAAGAATTTCAAAAGCTACTGTGTGTAAATAATAACACTACCATTAAATGACTTGCAAATACACTTCAAAAAAATATTTAGGTGATTGCAAAAAAAAAATCTGAAAGAATTACTCTACCAGGGATGGATATTTGAAATTGCAGGAGGTTTAAAATGGTAACTCCCTTTCCATGCATCACGGGAAAGCCAGTGATAGACACTTATGTCAGTGTCGGTATTGCTAACTTCAAACTTCCAAAATTCATGAGTCAGCCCAAAAGACATTTTATCATTGACCTAAAAATCATTAGGTTAAATAAAGGTGACTGGCTCATCCATCCTTTCCCATCTCCCCCTCTGTAAACTGTCTCATTTGCCTTCAGGAACTCTTTTCCTAACTCTGAAGACCTAAAAGCTATGCGTTCCTTAAATGAAAACTAGGAAGTCTCTTAGCACTCCATCAAGCTTCAGCCACAGTAATGAGGAAGAAACACTGTATATTGTAGTCCTTGTGATTAAAACTGTTGCTATTTCAATTTCGATATGAGAAGAGAGTGAAAAGATCTCATGGCCATGAACGTTCACTTTGGTAGCATGAATAAAGGTGATTGACAAATACCAACAGTTATTTTCACACTTTCAAAAAGAGTGTCAAAGCCAAAGCAAGGGGTCATGTGTGGCACATATCACATTAAGAACATCTACAGTTACTCTCATTTATTTTTTTCAGTTTTCATGGAGAGAGGGAATTATGTTGGATTTTGTGAATGTGCCTCCATGTCTTCACTTAATGTATTATGTTAATATCATTTTGGCATTTCTCTTATCCACTTTTACGTTAGTATATGTAAGAAGAGTTAGTGAATTCAGTTTAGCCTAGACATCACAGAAATTGTGACTGTAATAATTAGCCAGATCATCCAAGACCTAAAAGCCAAAAAAGTCAGCTCTCTTAGCAATTAAAAAGATTTCTAAAGGCCTGGAATGAGATACATTGGAGAAACATTTGAGAAAATTTGCCCTATCATTAGTAGTTAAAGGAATGTTTCTATCTATTATCCTTTTAAAAAGTAAAAATGAAATTGCAGAGGGAGTACCTAGGGTAGTTATTCTTGCTGCTTTTTATGAATTGCCTGTGGGCAGTAGTATATCCCTTGATCAATTGGGGTTGGTGGTTAGGAGGTTTCATTCATCATAGACCTGTTGATGAATGGGGCAGGTAATTTAGTGCCAGCAGACACACATAAGGCTAAGGTACTCAATGCCCACTCTGCGTTGGTTTTTGCCAAACAGTTTCCCAGGCCTTTGCTCCTGTGAAAGGAGCAGAAGAGCCTCCACCTGCAGAAGACAACTAAGCCATGTGTCCCTTGGGAAACCCCTATGGGACATAAAAAGATGCTGAGAGGTCTGGTTAATGACATGAGGCTGCTCTCAATCATTTTTGAAAGACTGTGAAGATGAGGGATGTCGCAACAACCAAAGGCAGGCAGACATTCTACCCATATTCACAAAAGGCTGAAAAAAGAATCAAAATCTGGCTAGTTGACCTCACATCAGGCCCTGGAGAAATCATCTAACAAGTCCTCTTGGAAACTACTTTTGGGCTCATGAAGTAGAGGAAAGTGACTGGGGAATAGCTAGCATGGATTGACCAGGATAAACCACACCTGAATGTCTTCTATGAAGAAATGACTAGATATATGAATTAATGGAAGGCAGAAGATATTGGCTACTTTATTGGTTTTAGCACAACTTTAGACACAGTATCTATGTCAGGACATTATGGCCTAGATGGGTGAACTACCAGACAACTTGGACTGCCAGGCTCAACAGAGAGCTGGTACTGTACCTGCAGGCTGGTTACAAGTGGAGTACCTGAAGGGTCTGCACTGGGTCCTCTCCTGTTCAGCATCTGTATCAATGGCCTGAAGGAGGAGATGGAGCGCGCTCTCACCTGGTTTGCAGATGACACCAACCTGGGGGTGCAGCCAACGTGCTTGAGGACAGAGTTGCCTTTCAGAGGGACCTAGGCAGGCTGGGGGGATGGGCCAATAAGGAACTCATGAAGGACGAATGCGAGGTCGTGTACCCTGGACAGACTAACCCCTGCGACAGCGTGGGCTGGGGGGCCACCAGCTGGGGAGCGGATCTGCTGAGCAGGATCTGGAGGGGCAGGTGGACACAGAAGCCAGCAGTGTGCCCTGACGGCCAGGCAGGCGAGAGGCATCCCGGGCTGTGCTAATCAGAGTCTAACAAGGGTGTCCCTGAAAGCGATTATTTTCTTGGCACTTGTTAGACGGTATCAGGAACGCTACAACTGATTCTGTGCCTCCCATGAAAAGAAGGTCGTTGACAAGTGAAACGAGTTCAATTGAGAGCCACTGGGATGTTCAGGGACCGGAGTACTTGCCCTCTGAGGAGAAGTTAAAGGATCAGGTCTTGTTCAGGATGGCTTTGGGGGCACCTAGCAGTGTTGTCCCACTACCTGCGGGGAGGTTATAAAATTAAAAGAGTGCTGGTGTATTGTGGGAGGATGAGAAACAATGGGTATAAATTAAAATCAGATAAAATTTCTTAATGAGCACAGCCAGGCAACAGAATTGGTTGCCCAGGCAGGCTGTGCAGTGTCCATCTCTGGAGGTTTTCAAGACTCACTGAGCTAAAGCCCTGGGCAACTTGGTCTGATCTCACAGCCGACACTGCTTTCAGCAGAAGGCTCGACCAGAGACATCTCAGGGCCTTTCCAGTCTCCAGGATTAAATATTTGTGAGACATTCCCATACTGAACCCTGCGTCATCCTCCAGGCGAGGTAGAAGGTATGTCTTGTCATGTTTTGAGTGTTTGAAACAGGTTACGTGACAGTGCGACATGACACTAATTTTCAGAATGCTGAATGTGTATCAGCACTTTCAGAAATGGTAGCAAACGTGAATGCAACTCAGGCCATTAGATAAGCTGTTCTTTATCAATAAGATGTCCTGAATTCCTCTTGTTGGGCTGTTTTTCATTCATTCCTACTTCTACCTGTCCCCATCTCTGCTGTGCTGGCTCAATCGTTTATTCTGGCCACAGCAAAGAACACATCCAGCTGGAAAGCAGCCTGCATGAGGGGGGTGAAAGGAGCTTTAGCCAAATCGGATCAGGTACATAGAACTAGGGACTGGGTTATTCTCCAGGATAAAATGGTGAGAAACATTTACTCTATTTCTACATCTATTTCTAGATCTTGTGTACAATGCATGTAAAAATATCTGGTATTTATAAAAGGTTTAAGGTAGGACAGGTTTAAAGTACTCAGACAATTTGTCATCAGTGACATGGATTGACAGGCTGTGAGATAACAAAAAGACTAGACCAAGAGAGTTAATGTAAAGTCATCAGACTGAGAGCAGAAACTATGTCTCTCAAATATGACTCATGGCCCAAATAATTTTAATTCCAAGAGGGATAGGAGATAAAGCTGACTCACCCATCAAAAGGGTCTGCTTTGCAGGAGAATCTATGTGTTATCTCGAGATGAATAAGGGAGTATGGTCTCAAATTCAATGTATTTACAAATAACATTAAAAATACAGTGAGCAGTGAAGTATAAAGTTTGCTGATACTAAGAAGTTATTCAGTGTAATAGGGAGAGAAAGTATTGGGGGAAAGTCCACATTAGCATTTTAGTTTTTGCCGGGAATGTGCTTTCGAAGCAAATTTTGTGTTTCTCAGTTACCGCACTCTGTTTTGCTTTATCAAAAAGTCTTTGAGTACACAGACTAGATTGCAGATGAGAAGAAGTCAAGCCGGAAAATATACTCTGACTACCAAATACTTTTCAGTGTGTGTGCCCCGGTTAGTCCCAGGTAACGTCCCACAACAGCACATCTGAAATGCATATGCTATGAATGTTGGATTCTCAGCATCAACTGGTTCATGCTGAAACTGGGTCTCTTTAAAATCTGTTTTTACTCAGCTGTACCACTTACTAACGTACACAACAACAAAATGGAGCTGAAATTCAGTTTAGATAAACATAGAGCAATGCACCTGGGGGAGGTGGGGAGCCACTCCAGTATTATGTGGAAAACAATTGGCTCTCAGCCAGATCTTGGGAACATGTTAGATCCATAAAAAAAAAAAAACAAAAACAGCTAAATGGTTCTTGTACCTCAAAATGGATAATCAAAGGCAAAGAATGACTGAGTAGCCTAGGAAAACAGATAAAAGGAACCCACAACATCCTGACATGGATGGTGTTGATTCATCACTGTCTTTTCCAGTACTCTGGTACTGCCAGCCAATAAACGGCACTTGTCGGAGCAGGCTCGAAACAAAAGGAAGTGATTTTTTACCCATCAGCAGTGCACTGGTGGGTGTCATGTGGGTGTAAATTCTTTATTCTTCTCTTGGTATCTACTTGTGCTCGCTGTTATGACCAGACTGCTAACCTAGTTGGGCCCACAAGCTGAAACAAAAAAGGTAAAAAGTCCAAGTGAAACCAAAGGGAAGTGTGGACCTAAGAAAACTCAAAATCACTCCATTTTAACCTTCACTTGCAAAATCTTCTGTTCCACAATCAAAACCTCTTTCTGCTTTCTCAGCAAGGTCAGTAACAAAGTAAGACCGCAGTAAGAATCTCAATGTCTTATTTTGTATTTGGCATCTTAAACGTAGCATGTTTTATTTAATGTTTTTTGTAACTTTGTAGTCTTGGTTGATTGCTGTGAGTCAGCAAAACAAAAGGTAAATTTAAGGCAGTAAACATTCTAGAGCAATGTTTCCCAACCTGTATTCCGACTACAAGAAAGCCTACTGCAAGTAGAGACTTAAATCACTGTAGAGGAATGTCCTCACCTTCACTAGAACACTTTTAAGGTACCTTGGTTTGAGAATTACTCTCCTCGAGGTTGGAAGGGAAACCTGTTTCTTTTCTATTTGGGTCCTTGAGTGCCACTGTTGAGTAATAGCCAGTGTCATGAACAGCTGTCAGTCTATCAGACTCAACTCAGAGCTAGAGGTGATCAGAAAACAAGAGAAATCTGTATAACTTGAAGGGAGACAGAATGACATTTAAAGATACTTTCCCCTGAGCAAAGCAAAGTCCCACCCTGAGCATTGTTCTGGACACGCTGGCAGGATTTGACTCGGCGGGGGAGGTGGCAGACAGGCGAGGTAAAGATAAAAGAATTAGTATAATTGGGAGATACAGTTTGCAGAAAGCAAAGAATTGAGCTCTTTCATCACCATTCAGTTTGTGCTGGCTGTGAACACCAGTTTTCTGCTTGTTTCTGTACTACATTGCTCTTTCTGCTGCTTTCTGCATTTTTGAATATGTGCTTCCTGGCCTTGGAATTACCATACCATCTGAGGCATGGCAGGACTTAAAAGTGGAGCACCTCAAACTACTGCAGGGGCATACCCAATTCTCTTGGTTCAAACCATCCTGACGGGAGACAATAAAACTTAATAGTTACCCCAGGGAGGAATTTGGCCCATTAAGCCTAGCAAGACCTTATGGTCCATCAAACACAGCTTTATAAACCCCAATGATAAAAATCTACCTGTATTTTGTCTTTGCTTTTTAAATCTCATAATATAGGTAGCTGTCATTTTCCTATAGCTGCCTATTCAGTTGATTTATACTACTTATATTGATGACTTTAGAACTTTGTTCCTTTCGTGTGAGGAATTGGTTGAAATGCTTATTGTATACTCACTGCTTTAAAAAGTTCAGTGCCATAGATAAAGTACTCGCAAGGGCTTTGCAAAGAGTCTGGCATTTCGTTTGCTTCCTGCTGAGTGACATGACTTGTGTTGTGTTTTCTCAGCAGCTTGAACAGCTTGTGATTCTGTGATTCTGTGTTGCTTGTTACACGGCCACCGTCAGAGGGATTTGGAGGGGTCGTGAATGGAGAAGCTGGGCCTCTGGCAGCTTGTGAACCAAACTCCACCGCAGTGACCACAAGTGTATTGACAATGTGACAAGCGTGATTCTAGACTGACAACTTTATAACTGGGAACCGATGCTTATATGCGTCTGTTGAAACGTAAGTAAGCTGAGAATGTTCTCAGCCCTTATCAGGTTCTAAGCAATATTTTTGAAAAGTCCACTACTGCCTTTTTTCTGAAGTGATTATGAACTCTGTGGTCCTATTGTTTGCTATAGACAGCCCTCTTATTTATATTTTTCTTAAATGCTTGTGGCATACCAAATCCAGAAAAACTGTCATGCTCTGAAATGGAGGACTGCTTGCACACATCCAAATGGAAATATCGAAGCCCCAGTATAAGGAGTACTCCTATGGGCACGTGTGGTATTCAGAGAAGTACTGAGATGGAAGCTGCTATTATATTGGCCCAGTTCAACAGCAAGTGACTATCCAGCCACCACTGTAGAGAATTTGCTGCAGCTTGTCGTTTGACTCAGTCCTGCAACAACAGACTTCAGTGAGAACCTGCACTTGTGTGAAAGCTAAAGGCTGAACTATGTGAAGGTAATTTGTAACAGCAGGTGACCCGGGCTCTGACTGATGGATTCCTTTCCTCTACATCTGCTCTGTAAATTTTAATGGTCAATAAATCAATTAACTGTTAGAGATGACTTGAAACTATACCATGTCCCCACACCAAGGGCGCTGAGGTAGCCTGCTTTCTCAGTGCTCAGAGAGCTACGTACCAAACAAAAGTTGCAAGGGGCCCTAAGCTCATTGCCATGGCACAACAAGGGCCAGTAGCTCCCACAAGATGGGTCAGCCATGGCCGGGGTCTGCCCATACATAGGGCATCTGGGGATGCCACCCCACTGC
Organism: Microhierax caerulescens; assembly: GCA_035590215.1. Classification (NCBI taxonomy): domain Eukaryota; kingdom Metazoa; phylum Chordata; class Aves; order Falconiformes; family Falconidae; genus Microhierax; species Microhierax caerulescens. The sequence goes on from JAVJGJ010000037.1 coordinate 52,733,474, forward strand.
CCTGCATAGGCTGAGAGCAGGATGCTCTCAAGGCCTTGATAATAGTAGTGTTCTCATAATAGCATCATTTATTTGAGCGGCTATTTTGCTCCTGCTGACCCAGGCTTGGCTATTGCAGTAGCACAAAGAGATCAGCCACATAAAAAGCTCTTCCTCTGCAGTGGGGCATAAAAACACAGAGACTGTCTGAGCCAATGGCTTAACAATAAAGCTCTTGTTACTCATTTTTATGCTGGAAGCTGGCACACAAGAAAAACATCTTACTATGTAAAAACAGTCTTTTCGTTAAGGTTGATAATGAGTCCAAACTGGTATCTGGCTATGTAGTTGCATGAATTCATGGCAAGAATGTGTGGTTCCATTATGAGAAATGGATATTGATGTCTATAGTATATAGAGACAAATTGAGCTCTAATGATTTCCTAATAAAGTAATTTGTTCATAGATCACAAGGGGATACAAGCAAGAAATTTTTAATGGTAAGACCAAGGTAATTATTTTTCAGCATCTAATTACACCTATACAACTGATCTGGACTACATTTGCTGAACTAAATGATGATATAGAATGTCCCACTGAGGTTCACATCCATCATTAAAAGCCAGTTCCCGGCCTTTGACAACAGGGCAGAGCAGCTCCTGAGAGGTAATTTAATATAATTAGGAGGATATTATGTTTACTATCTGCACACTGTGCTTGCTTTAGATTAAATCCGACAACTGGAGAAGTAGAGGGACATTTTTCCCAGAATTAACCTTGCCATCTCAGATCAAACTTTGCCTGCAGTTTATTCTGTTCCCATCTCTAAATTGCAGCTAATGAGAAGGAAGAATCCTGTCTCAGGAGTCACAATAACAGTATACACTTGATGTTGCTGGAGATACAAGAGTATACAAGATACAAGAGTATACAAAGAGAGTAATAGAAGGTTTCTAGAGACACACAGGGAAGGGCCAGCCTTACTTCACTGCGCACTGTACGTAGGACATTGGTGTGTTTAAAAAAGTGAGTTGGTATTTTTAGAACACACTGCATATTCCAAGGAAAACTTAGAGAGTTTAAAATTTTGTGCGGTGTTTTCAGTTTCCAGGATATTGACCAACAGACTTTTTTTCTGTAAGTTTGTTTATGCAAATGAATCCAACCTGTGTTTCATGGTAAGAATTGTTTTTTAAGGCTTGTTGTTGGTTGCTTTTGCTGCCTTGGCAGTCCACATGCTGTTGTGGTTTTGGTTTTTTTTCCTGAAGGGGTTCCTACACCTTCCAGAGATGAGGACTTGAGGGTAAGCACAGCTTGAGCAATACCGAGTTCATCCAGTTTTTGCTCTGCAGCCTGGGACACCAAACTGACAAACTCAGCTACTCGTTACTGCAGTGTCTTGAGGGAAAGGGCAGTGAAGGAGCCAGCAGATATGAAGCAGAGTGGGGCAGAACAGAACTTTTGTTTGGAGGGGAACTTTTCAAGGCAAGATGAACATCAGGAGACAGGAAATTCAAGATAGTTTAATGATACCCAGAAAAGGAGTTTTCAGTAAAGATTCATGTAGTTTTTCACAGCATCTTGAACACATTAAAGTCTCTGGAAGGCAAGGCAGGAAGACAGGCCAAGTAAGAACACTAACAAAGAAGACAAAAAGTCTGACGTCTGGTGGGGGGTTATTTAAATTAAAAGACTTTTTATTTCAGTAAATCATCCACTTGTTGTGTTCCCTCCTTTTGCTCTCTAGGGAACTATGTCCCACAAGGCTCCCTGGCCCTCTTCTCTGAGCAGACAGTGCAGGAAAGAGACCAGGATTCCTGCCATGGAAGGGAGTACTCAAGCTGGTCCTTTAGGGATGAGGTCCTGCTGGTGAAGATCCGCAAGTCTTCTCTCCCCTGTTGCTCTTCTTATGAGGAACCACATTGCAGTTGCTGGCCAGGAGAAGAAAGGGGTGGTTTTCTTTCAACCATCCACTTCAGTGAGTGGGTGAATAGTCTGGGCTTGTTTTGGCACGTGTGCTCTTCTACCTTCCACAGACTTTGCTGAAAGCTGATCCCCACTCACACCTGGATACAGGCACGAGCGGATCTTCCTCCTAACATTGCATGCAAGCAGGTCTTCCTCCTAAGGCTTCACACCCATCTCTGTGTCTTCTCCTCTTCTCACACCCACCAGTTCATCTCTTCTTCCAGGTGGCAGAATAGATACCCAGATAGCTCCCATGCTGCTGCTGCTTCATGATGAAATTCAGCTCCAGCCCCATGTCAGGTTCGTTTCCCCCAATTATCTCTATGAAGATTATCTGAAAAGATGTGTTCAGCACCCATTACAAGTTTGATTTATAACTTACCGAGATTTTTAAAACACTTCTTTCCATTACTCAGTTCAGCATAATAAGTATGGTCTATGAACAATGAGAGACAATAAGAGCTAGATATTAAAAGGAAAGGTTTTTCTACTCTTTCTATAACAGATGCTGCAGTGCTGTATAGGACATTGTCAACCTGTGACACATCTTATCCCTGTAATGCTATTAAGAACAGTATCAAAATACCTTATTTGCTTTGCCAGTAGCAGTCACATAAATTAAAGATGCCCGGAAGCAGCTCACATTCATATCTAGCAGCTTTGAAAAATGATCTAATTTTGATTGCAAGGAGTGTAACAATCTCCTTTGTGATATAACTCTTTATTTAATCTTTTTTTCGCTTCATTCTCCAGCCTCAACTTTTGTCAGCTACAAAAAGTAGGAACCAGTTTCTATTTACCACCTAGATTCG
>JAVJGJ010000037.1:52754619-52767031 GCA_035590215.1 Microhierax caerulescens
GGGGGGGACGAAGAAGAGAAAAAAAAGACCAGAGATTTAAAAATATGGCCTATGGGGAAAGACTAAAGGAAATTAGCTGTTTAATTCAGAGTAGAGAAGACCAAAGGATGGTATTTGCTTTAAATAACAGTTAAACAAACAAAAGAGATGAGATGATTTCTTTAACTTCTTTTCTGGTCCTAGGATTTCATGATTCCTAGCCACTAAAGTAAATTGGACTATAGTGCTGTGGATCAGATACACCAGAAAAAAATACATAATGCCACCAAGATAAAAAATAGAGGCATCTCTACCTTTGCAGAGCTCTTATTATATGAACTTATGGAGAGAAATGAGTACAGCTGAGCCAGAAAGGTACATCGTCATTAAATAGTAACACACAGTCTATGTAATTTACTGGATAAGAAATTTTTTAAGTCTGCTTGTACTGTACCATCTATAGCCTACTTCTACCCCAGAAATATTACAAGAAAACAAAAATCCTGATCCTTACTGTGAGTGTATTGAACTTTGAACTTTACAGTGTGTCAGTTTTACCATTTTCTTCAGTGTCCCACCATGAAAAGTCTCTATAAGAACAAGATTACCTGAATTGCAGTTTATTTGCAAATCAACTGGACTTCCCCATCATTGTGAAAATGTCTTGAGATTTTAAACAATAATTTTGCAATTTAAAAAAAAAGCTATTAAAGGTTCAGTTTATATACAAATATAACTTCAGTGAAAGGGATATATTAGACCTTATATGAATTAAAATGCTCTGTGCAAAATTACCTCTTTAATTTTTCTGTAAGCACAAAGTCAGAAACAGAGACTAGATCCTTTAAAAAAAAATCTTGAGTGATTTTGTGTTGTATTTCTTAACACCTATGTCTCTGTAACTTCTTAAATCAGTTCTGTATTACACGCTTCACTTTTGTGAGCCCCAAAATGGAAAAAGTGAAATGTTAATGAAGCGTCAAAGATTTGTACTGAAAAATGCATGGGTGAACATCACTGCAAAATAGGGAGCTTACTCAATATATGTCCTAAATAGAGTTCCTTTCTGCTTCTATCGGAGTTTCTGTGAAACCCAAAGGAAAAGATATTAATCTTGTTTCATCTGGGAAGAAGGATCTGCCTAGTGATAACTGGATGAAAAGGAAAACTGCTGAGAACAGAAAACAGTGACACAGCGTTTGAGCTCTGCTTTAGAAACAACATACAGAGACGGTACCATTCATCAAGCTGCATAGATTCTTCCTTTGCAAACTGTGCTTTTTTCCCCAGCTGCCAAAATGGTGATGAAAACTAGTGAGTCCAAGTCATGTGAGTTGCCTACGGAACCTGCTGGAGTGGACAGTAGTTGCCAACACCTTCAGACAGAAGAGGCCAATACAATTGAGACAACACAGAACAGGCAACAGGGCCAGCATACATTCTAGAAAATCCTGGAAGTGGTGATCTTCAGTCTCCTTGCCAGAGCAGCTGAGGAGCTATACTGAACTGAATGTGTTGCACCCAACAAGACCCAGGTGATCTTCCCTGTCCCCAACTTCATTCCCAAAGTATGCAGACATAGGACCTGTGTCCTTCTTCCTTGGTGGCTGTGGGACAAGAACAGAATAACCTGAATTTTTTTGTCAACAGGTGCAGTTGAATGCAACTTGAAAAGATGCGAGGCTGCCTAAATAAGAAACAATTTCCTCAGCTCAGAAAAGCAGTTTAAATAGACACCAGAAACCTTGTGACTTGATAAATAGAATGGGAGACCTGTTAGGAATAACAAGAAAAGAGTTTCCATTTTAGAAAACTAAAAAAAAATTATCAGCCACCCACCATGTGCTATAATTTAAAATCTTTTGAGCAAAGACCATTTCTTCACTGCTGAAAGGTTTAAAAAGTTGCAGTATGTAGACCAAAAAGTCTTGATTAGCTGTGGCAGATGAGTCAGCAGAGAAACAGTTCACAGTGCAGTGCAGATCTTACATTTTGACATATATTGTTAAGGGGTCCCCAAAGTCATTCCAAAAAGGCAAAGAAAGAAAGAAAAAATTAACTAAGGAGAAAGGAAAAGGAAGGTCTGACATCATTAATTTAACCTGGAAAATATCATAAGGGAAAGGATATGAAAATGGAGAATGTGACATTCTTCATCCTCATAAACCTCCAGGTTTAGCTTTAACATACAACATTTAGTCATTCCCATTGCAGGGGATTCCTCAAGATACCTGTGTATTAAATTCCTCTGATGCATTTTGGATAGCAAGTTACTCTTGCAGCCAGGGAGGGTAGTGTCTTACTATTATGTATTACAGCACAAGCCCATTTCTGTCTTTTTTAGAGAAAGAAAATATTTGCAAATACAGTGACAGATGTGCAGTGGTGCTGGATGAGTACACACTGTACATCTATCTACCTGTGGCTTTACCATCTATAAAACCAAATAAAAATAGTTTGATTCAAGAGCTGGGCAAAACAGCCCAGAAACACACTAGTTGTGCAACACTGATGTACAGTTAGCTCTTTCCTTCAGATCATGATGAAGTTGAGCTGCCAAAGCAAAAGTCTGGATGGCAAGAAAGGAAGATGTAAAATAGAGGTTCTGACAATTCCAGATCCCATGACATTCCCGGCATTAATATTCCAGGTTTCTATAGGACAGAATTCAATGAGTGTTCCAGATAATTGTATGAAATTAGAGCCTGGTTTAGAAGTGAGATAGTTTTCTTTAATATCTCAGAATGTGAAGGGTTCCTGTTAAATGCAGAACACAGCAATTTGCTTGCATTAGTTAGCATGGCTGCAGCATGGGAAACATTTTACAGTGTCCTCTTGTAGACACTGTTACACTTCCCAGCTCAACAACCAGCTATAGAAGCAAACTGCATCAGAAGATAACAAGGAAGAGCTGCACAACAGAAGCAGCATCTCGCTGTAGAGGAAAAGTTAAATGACAAGCCCACCCTGCTACCAGGGCAATAAAGTCAAGGGCTGGGGTAACATTTCCACTTTCTCTCTGGATAAGGGTAGATAATGGGACCCACAGCAGCAGAAACACAGGGGGAAAATATATGACAACAGAGCTTTCACCCTACCTGTTTAGTACCAACAACATCTTTCTGCACTGAGTTGCACATGCCTAAATTCTGAAACAATATCTCCTTTTTCTTCGTAGCCTGAGCCTAAGCTGAACAAATAAGCTATGAATAATTAACACTTTAGCCTATTTAAATTTCAAAGGTAGTAGAAGTCTTCCTCTAATTTTCTGGATTAGTACACACTGTTTTGATTCCAAAATGTTTGTTAAATCAGAAGAGGTGGGTTTTTTACCTGTACTTTTTGGAATGTGATCAAAGGCTAAGAAGGTATTAGGATAAGCAGATGTTTTACAGAACCCATGTTTTCACCACTGTGGGTCAAATCATGCTCTTTTTCTAATATCTTTTTTTGTCAGTTGCTACTAATATGGCTCAAAATTGACCTAGAAATATAAATAGAAATACTGCTGGACTTAACAGTATACTGTTAAATTCCTATCAGCCATTTCACATCATGAGAGCTTTCCAACCACACTGTTAAATTTTGTACAGTTCTTTACACATTCTTATTTTCACTAGACATATATTTTACTGTCTTATAATTGTACTACATTGAAACATAGAACCACAGGGAGACAGGTAGATAAAAAGTGCAGATGGTGCTAAGAAATATCTTTCAGCAGATCTTAAGCCAGACAGTATTCTTGTATATTTTATGTGGCAGCCGTGTGCAGTAACTGTAGACCATCACGCTGCACAGATGGAAGTGCAAGTTTGAGGGCTATTGAGCATGTGGATTTTCCCAGTGTGTCACAATTACAGAAACATCTGTGCTAAATAACTTCAAGCTGATCCACAGCAAAAATAGGCAATGTTCAATAACTTTCAATATCCATTTTTTCCCCTGTGGTGAGATGGCCTAGTGATTGCAAGTTGGACTATAGCATAAAACATGTAGTTTCATTATTTCAGGACCTATTTAGAGATTTCTCCCATGGTATATTACCTACAAAATCCATATGTTTTTCTTTACTTAGCTCCATAGAGCCTGAGTTTCAGAAATGGCACATGCCTGCAGCTATCGTTGACTTCAATTAGAGGTGTGGATATGCAGGTTCTCAGAAAATTAAGTCCTGTGGGAATATTTTTAATTGATTTTGATTTGCACAAAGAAGGAAAACAGTCTGGGTGGCATGATCATGAGAGACCAGAAGGGAAACAGAGGCAGTTTGCCTGTAGGAACAAGATTAAAAACTATGATGACATTTAATATTTGTATTGCACCTTAACAGTACAGAAAACATTCATCGTTTTGTTTCTTTCTTCTGGTGAAGACAGGGAAGATAGTATTCCCCTAAAAAACTATTCCAGAACAGAAAATCTTCCCAAATACCTTCAATAATATAATCCCACACCCATTAACATATTTAACCACCCAGGAGTTTAGCAAACTTCACTGCTCCTGATCTATGACTGAGCTGGGATATGGTTTCTCACCCTACATGCTCCTACAGCATTGCAACCCAGAGGGTTTTGTGGATATAAGTGCATTACTCAAATATAGCACATTTCTAAATCTTCATGCACTGCCACAGAATTGTTTTTCAGTCCTTTTTATCTTTATCTAGAAAAACAGTCCAATACAGTCACTAGATTTTGCTCACCCCTTCCTAGTGTTAGAAATACAAAGATTCATATATTCCTCAGCTGGCACACAATGCACAATTTCTGCCTAATGCACATTTTCCCATGATTTCCCAATGTCACTTGGGACATTCCAAGTGAAGAATACTCTTCCTCAGAAACTGTGATCATTCTGTAACATAATAATAGATTCAGCAGTAGGATCCTTTCCTATATCCAGTTTGATTTTATTTTCCTCACTTCCACCCCAATTTCTTCCAAGAATACTATTATTTGACTAGATATTTCCTTAACTGCTTTGATGTTCAGACTCTTGAAGTATTAGCAAACTAGTGACATGCATCTTATCTGACATTCAGCCAACTTAAACACTGTTAGTCCTTTCATCTTTATAAAGCAGTCTCCCGTTTTCAATAATTACTGCTACCTGTTTTTAAATTCTCCCTAGTTAATCTCTGACTTTCTATGTACTGAGCTGCAGTTTCTGCAATGTTCTAACTACCATCACATTTGAACTACAGAGGAACTATAATCTTCTTGGTTTATGATATGACTCTTCAGAGGGAACAGCCAAAATCATACTGGCTTTTTCTGCAGCTTTATCTCTTCTCCAGCTCTTGCATAATGTTTTGCAGTTCAATATATATCCATCCCAGGATGGATGCACAGCTAGCTGATGTCTGAATACAAGTCTTCTATCCTTGTTTCAAAGATGTTAAGCTTCTAAGTAGGCATACTGTACTAGGAAAAAAAAAGAAAACCACCAAAAACTCTACTAAAAACAAAATAAAAAATAACAACCCCCCCCTACATTTATGTTAAAGAGAGATTGTAAACTAGAAAGAATTTCTTGGTGTTTTTTCTTCCTAACCACCCATCCATCCCTAGTGCACAGCCACCTGAAATCATCCAACAGCCCCTCAGTTTCTCTCTGCCAACTCCAACAACTGCCAAGTTGTCAAATGATGCTGTTATTGTGTCCCCATAGCAACAAGCTTTCTGGCCTGAGTGACAGTATTTCCATATTGTCAACTGGAAAATGTCCCAGATAACTCTAAGAGCACCTGGAGTTTTCTTGCAATGCAAATATCTTTTTCTTTTCCCCTCCCAATTCTTCATGTATTAAAGGGAAGCTATTTATACTCATTGCAACGGATGGTATGATGACAGCTGAGCATTTGAAATTTTCTTTAAAATTCTGTAAATCTGTCCTTTCAGTGGATTTTATGTTCCTTTTGAAACAGCTGTGAATTTTAATGACATCTTTAAAATTATTTTTTTAAAAAATACCAGAAAGTAACATATCAAGATCTTGATAACTCAACAGAGAAAATATATAATGTATTATATGACACATTCTTCATGCTTTTAAAGTAGATGAGAAATGCAAAAAAACCTGATGAAAACGTTTTCCTCAAAGAGGAACACATTTCTAACCTATGTATATATTAGGTTACTCTACTGTATGCTGTTACTGATCTTCCAGAGTAACAGTGTTTGGATCATACAGGCTGATTATGCATATATTAAAAGGGGAGATAGATGAGAATTAAAAGTAAAATAAATCCCACCAGTCTCAGTGAATTGGCTGAAATTTACACCCCTGAAAATTTGACATTCATGTGATCCATCTCCAGTTTTAAGAGTAACTTTCAGTGCGATTTTTTAACCTCACTGAACCTTGAAGATGACTTTCAGTCCACCTACCGTGGCCACCTAAGGTCATAACTGAAAGAATAACTGGGTACTCTTGCAGCATTTGGAAACTACCTTTGTCAACATCATTACAACATTCGGATAATATCACTCTAAGTTAACATGTGGATAAAAGAGAAGGGAAGCTAGTTTATTGTATTTTGGACAAAATATAGGACTACACAGTGATATTTGAGTGAATGGTGAAGTCAGCCCCAATATCCTTGCCAAATGCAGTTTTTTGTGCTGACTTGTATTACCCAGGTTACCTACACAGTTTCAGCAAGACACAATTGTGGGTTTTTTTTTGAGCTGGACAGTAACACCACCATATCCTTTTATATGGCTGCTATACTTCATATCAAACTTTCAGTAATGAGTGACAGCTCACTATTAGTTGCATATTGCTAATTTAGGCGCTTAAGACTGTTATGGTGCTTAATTAGCAAATGTTTGCAATGTTATTTAAGAAGCTTTATTAAATAAAGGATTGAATGTCCAAAATATATCAATGCAAATAACACAAATTCACAAACTAAAAGCTTATTCTGAAAATTAGGACCCCATATATACAGTTTAGCTATAGGCATGTGATAAGGACAGAAGCAAAAAAAATTAATAATTTGATGTAAGCAATGAATCATTTATGAAATAATCAGCATATTTTTCACCTGAGAATAACAGAGGAAAGAATTAATAAAGTGTATTTCAAGAAAGAGGTCAACTTGCTTGCAAATATTATTTTTAAAATATAGTAATTTTATGGGGCAGTCCTCTAGACCCTAAATAATAAAATAAAATGCATTTTATTCACACATTATGTCCTAGCTGTTCCAGCTACTTTTGCCTGTATTACAGAGAATAATTTTAGAGTCAGGGTAAAGCTTTAACCAAGGGCTGCAAAAGTACTGGATCAGGGCAATCACTGATGAGACATTTCCTTGAGCATTGTTTCTGTCTTGGTAAGTACAAAATTCAATTAGCAGAAAAACACCTGAGGTGGTTAGGTTATAAGTACAAGTTCAGGGCAAAACTTGTCTGCATAACAGCAAAAGGGGTAGGGGCTGCGGGTACCAACAAGCTGGCGGATCGGACCGGGTCTAGAGGCTGAGCGCAGGAGCACAGTGCTGGGAGGCATAACCTGAGGCCACATGGGCTGTCCCCTGTCCTCACAGGCAAACTGTCTTCACCTCACGCGGGTCCACAGCAACGGACTGTGAATCACCAAAGATTCACAACACCCTATCCCTACCTACTAAGTGCAGAAGGCCAAAACCAGTAAACCCTGTTTTTACCACAGGAAGAACAAAGGAGGAACGAACATCAAATATTCTACAGAAATAAACAAATATTCTCTAGCATTTCCCACAAGTATCTCATGCCTTGGCTTTGTTATTACTCCCCCACAACTGTTCTTCTTTTCCTGACTCATCTTTGTGTTTAGAATACTACCTTTTCTAAATTCATTAATCACTTCAAACAGCAGATGAGCTACTGCTGTACATAATACTGTGATTTCTGACCTGACTCCTCTAACTATTCTCTTTTTCCTAATGACTGGGCTCAGAGCATCTCATCCCACTGTCTGTTGAGTAGTTACTGCATTTAAGCTACACAAGGGTTACTATACTTGAGTGAAGTATAGCAAATGAGTGCACCAGAATCCCACTGAGGCAGCATGTAGCCTGTGGGTACTAATGGCTCATCACGAAGACCTTAAAGCCTATTTAATGCCAAAGACTAAATATCTTTACACTTCTTTCTGCCATTTTGCAATTCATTAAAGAATCGGTCAGACAATGAAGGGTATTTTCCTCAGGTAGCAAATTAAAAAATGAACAACTGGGTATCATGTGTTTCCTTATAACACAGTATGATTCATGCCTTATCCTTCATGCAAGCCAATAGTTCTTTGATTTAGAGCCTGGATAGCTATAAGCCATCAGTACAAAGTAATCTGCTACACAAGAATTTATAGGATAAATCCCTTAAGTAAGGGTTCATGGCTATTCAGCCCAAACATCTACATCTATCTATTTAATCTAGCTAATTTATCTATCTCTATTTTTAAAAAGCATCCAGTCACTGGTAGCCAGATGCCACCAGTGTAAATGTAATTTATTGACAAATTGGTTTTGCTGCTGACAGTTACAGTTCTGTCATTAAGGGAATGTGCGTTTTAAGAAAAGTTATCACTGTGTTGATATATTTTATAAGATTTTATGTTCATTCACATTCTGACCCATTATAGTTGTAGGGATTTTTTTTGACTGATATTTATCTTTACAAGTAGTAGATTGCGGGGGGTGGTGGTGACAGCAGGGGGCACAGGGATGTGTAGGGGATACAGCTGAAAAGTCCCAGATCATTGCTTCAGCAGCAGTGTCTCTCCTACAACACGACATATCCCTTCAGATGATACACTTGTTAGAGGTGTTACCGAAGTGATCAGAACAGAAGGTTTATTTGGGAAAATTCAGTGTGGTCTCACATCCTTGCTCCCTATTATTCATAGTACCTGTGTAAAATGCTTCCAAATTATTAATATTTTCTCTGGAACTATACTCCTCATTATTTGCCAGGAATGATTATGCTTATTATGTATCTAGGTTGATACAGAGAGCGTTGACAATGACATTCATAGAAATTAAATATCCACATTTAAGCTCACACATAAGAGAGCTGCTGTTTCATGAGGACAATTTCTGCTGCTGTTCTTAATAGTGAAGGTCCTGCTGTGCTACTTTTGTTTCTGCTATGACGGGACAAATTCTTGCCTGCAGGCAAGACTGAACTTCCAAAATGATCATGTTATTCTTGGTGTCTAGTGAGTAATACAGAAAGCATGGGGTTTTGATTCGAGGATGCAGGAGAGCTATAAGAATTTAATGCCTGGAATGAATCATGCTGCTAGAGTTCACTCTGCCACCGGTCAGTCACCCTGTCTGTGCTCACGTATTGTTACAAATCATTGCACGCTGGTATATTGAAGGAATATTTCTGCATTTGCTGTGTTAATGAAAATTTTATAACGGCAGGAATTTGTCTTGTTTTTATTGTTACAGTAAATAAAATGCATGTGGAACTGTAGCAAACGAGTTCTTGGCCAGACCATAGAGCTTCCAACTTGAGCTGATGCATTGTGGTGAAGTGTATGTAGTACAACTGCCATCCGTTCTCTGCCAGAAACCAGGCCAGCTAACCATGCCCTCCAGAGCAGTGCTATTCCCACACAGTTTAAAGCTGCCTCTTCCATGCCTCTTACCAAAAGCTTCAGAACAGTCAGTCCCTATATTCTATCCCCCATCTGTGCCTCGTTTATTCTAGATTTTGAAGTAGAAAAGAAACTGATTGCTAAATAACACCATGTAGAAGATAAATGCAGCCCTTTATTGTTTTATCTATGGGCAGTAATGGCACTTTTCCTAGGAGTGACAGCATCACTCCCAATGGCACTTAATAGCTAAATCTGTGATATTATGCTATAGAGGCTTGTATCTTTGTAGATGACTGCCATTGTTCTGGAGTACCTTTAAGATAAAAATGTCGGGGCACATCCTTATTCAGACTTCTGCTAGGAAGCAATCACAGTCCAGGCTCTTCATTCTCCAATGCATACAATCCAAGTTTAAGTCAGATGCTTACATGACTCTCATTTTTCTCAGAAACTACAGTCATTCAGATATTTTACATTTGACTATGCTTTTGTTTAACTTTTTGATTCTCATTTTTCTTTTCACAGACCACGTACTAAAGCATGTGTTCAGTCAACCTGAAAAAAATGCAGACAAAGAAGTAACACGGAGCCCAGGCCAGGCAGATTTTGAATGCCTAAAATCATTTCACATAAAACTCACGGAAGAGTTCTGCATGGTGCTCAGTGATGTGTGAGGGTGCCAGGGTCAATCTGACACACCCACCAAATCAAGAGGGGGTCAGGGCTCCTGCAACTCGTGATAGCAAATGACACGTGCCAAGAGAGTTATTCTGAGTCATTAAGGTACAGCAACGCTGTGAAAAACTCATTGCTGCCGAGCATCCACTGTGCCAAAACAAGGAATATTTTACTCACACAAATCTGGATCACGCTATATTTTTTTGTATAGTTCTGGTGAGCATCTTTTCCTGTTTCCAGTACAATGAAAAAATGATGTCTTAGAAATTGAGCATGACTCCATATCTTTAAGTATTTCTCCAAAATCAGTGCCCATATTAGTACACGTGATATTTCACTCAGTGTATTTTTTCCCAGTGTTACCATGACCTTTCATAGATACTTGTGTTGTTCCATGCTTCTTAATAAGCAAATCAAGCTAAAGCAAGCCAGAGTATGATTGTTTTCATCTGATCTCTTTCTGATTCCTGCACCTAACTATGCAGTCTCTGTTCTCTGGCTTATTCCTTTCTGAACACACCTGACACACATAAGGTTTAATAATTTACAGCGAGAGGGCCTGGTTTGCCAGTCTAGGAACATATTCCAGTTTCTTTCCACAATTCTAATGAGACAAAGCAGTCAGAAGCTTACTGCTGCCACCACATAGAGTCAGATTTATGGATGCTTTTTGTCAGAAAGTGGTGCAAGGCAGTTTGAGTGTTCCACTGAATTTCTCCTTTCATCTCCTAAAGTTTCCCCACCTGCTAGTGAAAAATCATTATTTTGAGTATTAACTATTATTTCCTGATTAAAGAAATAATATTGGCCCAATCTGAAACACTGTGCAATTCTACCCAAAACTACTGGCCTTATACCTAGTGATTATGATTCCCAGAAGACTGCATCTGTAGAGAAAGATCTTTGTGTGCTATAGCTCATTCCTGGTTGACACATTAAGGAGGGGTGGGATGGAGCCAGTGACCCTTTAAATGATCTGCCACTGCTAGCAGAGCTCCCAAGAGTTCTCCACAGCTGGCAAAGGTTATTCTAAATGCTCTGAAAATGACAGCAGCACATATTGTGTATCCCCTCCTTTCCCAGAAAATGAGGAGATGCCCATTGACTTTTGTTTGTTTGCTTTTCTCTGTTTCTGATGTGAATTATTCATCGCTCCTGTTTAAACAGTCTGGTTTTTCAGACCATTTGAAGATACAGCATCAGCATTACAATTTCAGAAGATATAGCACAAAGGCAAAACCCACTCACGTTATATATGGTGGCAGCACATCTAGCTCTAGAAATGGCCATATCTGAGATATTATATTCTGAACCAGATGGTGCTGTCAGACAGTGCAGAATGACAACTTTTAGATAATGCAGAAAGGGTAATGTGCCCAAGCAGTGAACGAACTCTATCTCCACTTACTGCATTTTTTTTAACTTCAGTTACAGATGGCACAGCAAGGACCATCTCAGGAGTAAAAGTAAGATTTCCTCATGGCTGATTTTAACTTAAAAGAATCTGTCAGAACATTTTTAATTAGGCAGGCAGGCCCTTGTTTCTAGTGGCTACCTATGGCTCCCTCATAGTAGAAGGAATAATGGATAATAGAAGGAACGGGGAATTTTTAATTATATTTTTTCATCTAAAAAACAGAGAATAGTATCAATTCCAATCGAGTAACATTTCTGATTAAAAATATATATTAAAACATGACATGTTCTTTTCTTCTTCAAAAACGGGTTCCAATTTTCAGGTCAAAATATTTTTCAGTTTACAATATAACTCAGGCTGGAATAAGTAAAACATTTCTAAGAAATCAAGTTGAATCAGGTTGAAGTTGTCAAAACAAAATTATATCATTAATCCAAACTATCACACATTACTTCACAACTCAGAATTTTCATTTAGTGGACAATTCTTAAAGAACAACTTTTCATCATATTTCACAGAATCACAGAATGGTCAGTGTTGGCAGGAACCTCTGGAGATCATCTAGTCCAGTCTCCTGCTAAAGCAGATTCACCTACAGCAGGTTGCACAGAATCATGTCCAGGCATGTTTTCAATGTCTCCAGAGAAAGAAACTCCACACCCTCTCTGGCAGCCTGTTTCAGTGCTTCTTCACCCTCAAGGTAAAGGCATTTTTCCTCATATTCAGGTGGAGCTGCCTGTG
>JAVJGJ010000037.1:52772587-52808928 GCA_035590215.1 Microhierax caerulescens
TATTCACCTTTCCATAAGGTCATATTCAGAGGGTGAGAATAGGAACTGGCCTGAGCCTGGAAGCACTAGCGACACGTTGCACCACTCCTACACCATTCCTAGCTGATGTGGTCAAAATCTACATCGGTTGCATCAGTCATCAATGAGCAAGAATCAGTCTTATTTTACATTATGGCCTGTGGTCACAGAAGCTGTGGGACAGATTCTTGTGATCTTCCTGGGCCTCTTGGGATCTTGGCTTCTTGCAGCACCTACTATTGCTAGCTCAAGGGCAAGTTTGAACAGACATCCTTGGGAAAACACACCATACCATGTCTAACTCCTGTGCTGCAGGGCGCTTGGTTATGCTCAAGAAAGTCTTCTTAATTGAACTATCCCTACTGTGAGGCCCTAGATACAGTTAGCATTCCAGTACTAAAGTAGGTGCAAGGACTTGCAGAAACAGAAATTCCCTCTGAGCTGCTCACTGTCAACTAATTTCTCAGACATCTATAGATTTTTCTAAAAGTGCTTATTACTGCTTAATTTGTCTAGCCTGACTTCAACCTGTAGGCAGAGCGCACCATGCAGGTGTGACTGTGCTTAGATTTGTCTGATACCTGGCATCAGTGTGGACTGTCTTTCTGCATTTTTAAATTTGATTTTATTCCCTAAAGTTCTGCCATTGTTTTATTTCTTCCCTGTACTTTTTATTCCTTTCTGATCCCCCTATTTTATTACAAACATTTTCCTTTTACATTTGGATAGCCTTGTAAAGATAGATCACAAAAATAAAATATCATGGAGTGGATAGTTTATGGTATTAAATTGACAACCTTATCTGCTTGCACATTATAATTACCATTGTTACTATGTTTTGATAAGACACAATTTCTTTCATCCTTTGAAACTCTCAGGAGCACTTTGGAGAAGAATGTTGCTAGTGCAGACTCGCATAGAACTAGAAAGGAAACCCTATTTATGGGCGACACTGTGGTTTTGACCACAACCCACAGCAAAAGGCGGCACAAAGATGTACCAGCCTGTGGAGGAAACTGGAGGTGATCTGGACCGAACACCAGGCTGCCTTGGAAGTTTTGTCATGTCCCTTCAAATATTTGACTTCTTCAAATGAATATTCCCATTCATTATAATTGTCTCTGTTCTGAGGAGAAGTCCAGGACCTCCTTTCCACTCTGTTTCAGGTTGCTGTCCAAATGAAACATCTTCAAAATGCCCATGATCTTTGACTAGAACCTGACCTCCCTATGATCATCAGCAGTGCCGTCCTTCCCTTGTGACCTGGGGACTCCTTAGCATTGAGAAGGGCTGGTAGTGTCTGCCCCTTATACGTAATGCTGTGTTTGGAGAAAGCTGAGGCTTAACGACTTGCTCTGCCACGCTTGCAGAGCCTTGCTGTGAGTGTAAACACGTCGCATGTTTCAGGCCATAATGCGCGGGGATGTGCATCCTGCTTATTGGACTGAAAATCCTTCCTAGTTTATAAAAGACAGGGCAGCAAACAGGAACGGTTGAGCTGAAGTCTATATTTAATGGATCTAAGAGATATCCTTCTGTCATGCTGAGACTTGATTACAGCCTAAGTGCTGTCAGAAGGGCCATATGTTCCATTCACAGCGTGGCTTAGCCCTCTGTGGGCTCAGCGGGAGTGGGCTGCGGCTTGGCAATTTGTCCAAGGCACGTCATGAATTGACTAGGATAAAGAGATTAGGTCCCTGATCCTCTGGTATCTTCCAACTCGTGCAGCAACTTGTGTGAGGGCAGAGTGGATGTGAATGGATACTGCTTGGCCTTGATAGTGGTTTAGCACCACTTTGGGCTCATTTCAAAAAGGTGAAAATTACTGTGGAAGCAGCAGATAACCATTGACCTTAATTCCTGCCCTGCATTTCCTTTCTGCTTGTGTGTTTCTTCAATTTCACTGTTTCTAACAGCTATCTTTGAAACAAAAATGGAGAGGAGAAGGACGAAGGTGACAGCCTCTAGCACATTTCTTTACAGCATTCATACCCACCTTCAAACCCCAGGCACCTGCTTCTTGCCTGGTCATTAAAATCAAGCAGTAACAGGAAAAGCTAATGGTTGCTTACAAACAAAATAGGATTAATGAAATAACTTAAATCACAACGAAAAATGTGGACTAGAAAATTAATGTGTTCTCCCTCTGCCAGTCTCCTAACCTTATTTACCACTTCTTTGTCCCACTCTCAATCTCCTATAATGGTGTTTTCTTCAGTGCTGTAGAAAATGGCTTGTAGGCTCATAAGTCAGTGGTGCTGCAATATTTCATGCACAAATTCTAGAATGGGGATGATGCCCAGACCCCCACTAATTTTCATGCAAATTAGTGACTGTTCAGAAAGGTCAGAACTGCCAAATGGTAACAAAAACGCAACAGCAGGAAAGCTTAGTGAAGTTAAGGTTTGCTCACGATTTTTTTTCGCAGAGCCCTGTAGAAAATAGCCCTTTCTCTGACAAAAAGTACATTATGATTTGAAACATGTTTTTTATGAGTCAGATGATAATGTACTGATGTACTTGCATCTAAAAGAGAGGGGGAATGAAACAGCAATCTCTCCTTGATTTTTGCTCTCAAAGAAATTGAACATAAGCATGGTTCCTTGAATCACAGGTACGAATCAGAGTTTCACAGATTTTTTTGCAGTAATTGGTGCCACACTCATTTCTTCCAAAGGGCTCTGCAATTAATGCAGGCAGGACAAAAGGAAGAAAATTGATATGGTGTTATAACATTAAGCTCCATCTGTGATGAAGGACCAACTTGGTGCTAGCAAGTATAAAACTCCATCTTTTGTCATATCAGGGGACACTCCATCTGTGACTTCTTTTACACAGGACAGAGTCTGGTATTACAGCTATACTGGAGTTTCTGAAGATTTTTTTCTTGGTTTAAAGAAGAAAATGACAGCAATCCTTTTAAAAAAATCATGACTTAAGACATTTTAAACAGCTTTTCAAAAACAAAACCAGTATTTTCTTCATTTTGGCTGAAATGACCCAGTTTGTTCCCTGAAGTTGTCATTTTCAATTAATAGGATGCCTAAATGCAGTAGTTGTCCATACAAACTTGCTAGTTTATATGAACAAAAGGAAAAGACCTGCATTAAAAAAAACCCCTAAAAACTCGTTTGTGAAATGGTTGGGATAATCTGGATATGATTGATTATAGCCCATGCTCTACATGATCTGAAGCAACTGGAGATTTAGCATTCAGTTCTAACTAGACAAAGGCACAAGACTGTTGATAGCCTTCTCCTTCCTGGACCTGTACCATAGTCTGTTTGTTTTGCTTTGATGTCTAAAAACACTCTAAAATGCTTGTTTCAGTACAGTTTTGCCATTAGAAAGTACCTGCAAAGAGGAATTCCTGAACTCCTGTAAAGCAGGAGAGGGAGCCAAGGGTTTGGAAGAGGTGCTGAGCTTCTCTTGTTTTACATGGTGGAATGGTGAAGGTATGTATCCTGCAAGATCAGCTTCAGGGCATGGTTCATTCCACTGAATTTAGTGCTGGCAAGACTGGAAACTCAGTGAAAAACACCATTACAGTGTGCCATGCCTTGCATGGTTTGTCTCAAAACCTCTCTGAAGTAGAAATGAAATGGCAAAAAAGATATGCACTTTTCAGTGCACATACTTAGACTGCTCTTCCATTCTTTTTCAGTGGCACGGGTTTGTGTGTGTTGTGTGCAGCAAGAAATACCAGCCCCTGACAACCTGTTTACTCACAATTTACAAACAGAAGGGAAATTCATCACATACCAGCCTACATAGTCTAACTTACTCACCTCTAACATTAACCATTTGAACACACTCCTCACTGAATGTTCTGTTATGCCCCTTGCTAGTTCATCTGCTCCCTTCTACTCCTCATGGGAGCTCTGCAGTATATTTGAAATAAACCCTCTGGCCTCTAATTTCCTCCATTGCTGCCTCCTGCTAGTGTGTTTTGATGATTTTCAAAGGTGATCTGGGAAGAGGCTACTTTGGAGTCTGATTCCATTTTAATTCAGTGTGCAGAAATGACAAGCAAGCTACAACAGTGCCCCTCTCCTTTGGAAAAGAGCCAGGTTCAAAGACCATGGAGCCTTTTATAAAGCTCCATTACCAGAACAGGTTTCAATCCTACACCATTCAAGCCCATTAGACATGTGCTTAAACACATTCTTTCCCCATCCCTAACACAGTAGGGTACAAGGTGAGACAGATCAGGTTCAGCAGAGAGGTATTACCACTGCGTTCTCAAATTAGATTGAAATTGGTTTGGCTGATTCTTTCATTGTGCTCCCATGGAGAAAACTTGTACTCAGTAAATGTTTTTTAATCAAGTGCTTCAAGTGAAAGTTCAAAATTACTGGAAGTTGGACTTTAGAAAAGCCTGTCTTTTTTGTTAAAGTTGGATAAAGGTACACATTTAAATGGAATTCACAGACCGAAAAGTAGTATCAGAATTCAGGACCCACACGTGTGTTTATCTTAATAGCTATTAATCTATTACTAAGCTATAAATCTATTATGAAGGGCATTGAATATTGCCTTTCATCTGCTCTTTTCCTCTTCCTAAAATAGATCTCACTCAGTAACCTTCCTACTTTTGCATAAGGGGTTCAATACTCAGTGATATCCTATCAGACATGAGGTTGTTACTGAATAATGACAGTAATTAAAAGTACTCTAACTGATGTGACTAATTAAACAAATTCACATCAACAAAGTGAAGGACAAATCT
The DNA here is from genome assembly GCA_035590215.1 of Microhierax caerulescens. Lineage (NCBI taxonomy): Eukaryota > Metazoa > Chordata > Aves > Falconiformes > Falconidae > Microhierax > Microhierax caerulescens. The sequence goes on from JAVJGJ010000037.1 coordinate 52,777,335, forward strand.
CAGCATGTTAGGTTTTGTTTGGAAAAATAACCAAAAGATTGATAATCCAAATGTTATCCAAAGGCTGCATGCTAAAATGGGAGCAACGACAACTCAGATGAAAATCTTATAATAGCAGCTGCTTCTTGGTAAGTTCTTTCCTGCAGCTGGAAAAAGAACTGCTGTAGTTTATAGCTGAAGGCAATATAACCACGATCAAAATGGGCTGATGTATGATGCCTTCCCAGCACTTCTCAGAACCATAATCATGGATACTAACACTTTCTGGACATTGATGAATAGCTTTCAGTGAGGTGGTGGGACTTCCAGCTTTCCATTTTGACCACTGAAAATAAATAAGCTCTGTTCTGGAATTTTATAAGAAATATATAAATATGTTTATATTAGGAATATATATCAAAGAATGATTTCTGTTAATTTATATTTCCATTTGTAATAAGGAAAATAAATTTATATTACTGCCATATATTTTCATTTGTGTGTTACATATATACATAAATATTTTTGATACTTTTGTTACATTCTACTTTGAAATGATTGAAGAAAGGTACTGTCTGTTTCATGCTGTTCCACAGTCTAGAACTACTATAACAGTATCTCTGAGAAAACTTTTCAATACTTTAATTTGTACAAAATATTTCCCACTGCATTCAGCTTTCAAAGATCTCTACAGCTCCAGGTTTTCCTTGCTTATGAACACTGTTCTCTTCAAAAGCAAATGCACTACCTTCTCATCTCCATCTATATGCCAGCCTTGTTTGCTTCTTTAACATAAATGCAAGCATTCCTGTCACTTCAGCTATGTTAGCCTGTTGTCTCCCAGCTAAACTCTTCTCTCCTTCACACATCCGAGTGAATCTCTCCTTGAAATCTATCTTCCCCAAAAAAGCATCCAAGAAATCAGTCAATTTTCTAAGATCTGAATGAAAAGACAGACAGGAAAAAATAGCACTCATAAATAAAGAAAATACTTAGGTGGATTTGCTTATCCCTATTTAGGTCTGTAGTTATTCAGCTGTGTGGTCCCTCTCCCCTCATTTAGCATTGGTGACATCGATCGTGCCCCCTGTGTAGTAGCGTAAGCGCAGCCCTGATGTGAGCCCTGAGGTGTGCAGGCAGGCATGAAAGCATGCACCTCATCGGTCAATAGAGCAGCTAAAATTCTCTTCTACTCCTCTGCCTGCGCTGCATACTGTACCTAATGCTTTTTGGTGCCTTCATGTGCTTACTAACAAAAATAAATATCAAGAAGTTTTGGAATAACAGTCTAAGATGCCTTAATGTAAAATGTATTCATTTTTTCCACACAAACACACCAGTTAATAGGCAAAAATCTCATCCTATGAAAAATTTTCAAATATAAAAAGCTGAATTAGATTAACCAAATGAAGTATTTGCCATGACCAGATTAGATTACCATGATTAGATTGGATTTTCATTGGAACAGGCTGCCCAGGGTGGTGGAATCACCATCCCCTGGGGTTGTGTAAGACATGCACAGATGCAATGCTTGGTGACATGGTTTAGTGGTGGATTTGGCAGCCCTGGGTTAACAGTTGGACTTGGTGATCTCAAAGGTCTTTTCCAACCTAAACAATTCGATGATTCTATCAGTTCACTTTTTCTTAGTTCTTGTTCAAAGGAAACTCGTACCTGTAACTCACAGCCCTGTCTGACCAGAAAGCCTGGGATTTGTCTTTAGATTTTAGATTCAAAGTATTTTATTGCACTCAAGGATTAGTGAACGATGTCAGTATTACAATTTTTCCAAACAAATGATGAGTAATGGGGGCTGGGTATAACCAATAACCTTCCCTTTTTTGTCTGAAATTTCCTTGACAAGAAAAATACAAATTCCTTAAAACTTAAAAGAAAAAGAAAAAAAACTGAAGAAATTCCTTCAATTTCCTCTAAAGAAGACTTCCATGCTGAGTGCATTAAAAAAATCACAAACACATTCATATAAAAAGCAATTTCCCTAGATAGCAACATTCTTTATTCCCCTTGCTATTATTAAAGATACTAGTGTTTGAATAGCCTGCTTTCTCACAAATCAGCTTTTCCTTTAGCAGAGGGAAGTCATAACCCTGTGTTTATGACATCTCATGCTGTTTCTCCAAAAATAATTGTTCTGCCACCAGTGCAGAAAAGATCATGGAGCTGATGAACTTTTAATATGTTAAACACTCACCCTGACTCTAAAAGCTATATTTTCAAATTAGATGCATCCTGGCTTCCAATTGTGCACAATCAGAATAAAATACCTACATGACCTGAGTGCACAAACAGGAGTACATGTGTTCTTGAACCCTTTAAAGTGGACACAGACAAGGGTGTCCATCAAATACAAAGGGCTTTGTTCTGGCAGGTAAAGAAAACCATTTCTGAGGTTCTGAGTATCTATCAACTCCATCAGCTTCTCTTGGACTGAACAGGAAGCAAAGATGCAGGAGATCCTAAGATTCCCACAGATGTGTACTTAGTTTCCACTTTAGTGGTCTCTCAAAATATCACTTTACCTTGTGAGAATATTTGGAGGGGTTTTTTTACTGTAAGGGTGACCAAGCATCGGAACAGCTTGCCCAAGACATTGTAGAGTCTCCATCCTTGAAGATATTAAAAATCCCTCTGGACACAGTCCTAGGCAATGGTTCCAGCTGGCCCTGCTTCAACTGGAGAGGTTGGACCAGATGACCTCTGGAGGTCCCCTCTAGCACTGTCATTTGAGAGCCACAGTTTAGTCAGAAGTTGCTGTTATTTTTTATTATGTAAATTAAATGAGGCTACCAGGATGAACTAGTAGTAAGAACATTTACTTTTAAACAGGAAGCAAAATTAACTAGGTAAATAATGGAACATAACTGTGTTTTCTTCTGTTGGAAGGTGAGCATTATTTTTATGTTCTTTCTACCATAATGTCATCTTTTTTTAAAACACGGAACAGTTTCTATGGTAATTTTCTAATTTTACAAAACTGAGTGGAATAGCATTTCAAAAATGTATAGAAAAATGTGATTTAGGTAAAACATATTGTTAACGATTTTCAGTGGGAGTAATATCTCCATAATGAGAAAAATGAGGAAGGGACAAATTCAAGCAAAACAACAAGATTTTTTTTTTTTTCCCTTACAATATCAGCTCTAATTCACCTGAAACACTATTTATCCTTCTGACGTATTATAGTAGTCAGGTGAATCCAGAAGATAAAAGGCAAAAATTCCCCTTCTAAAGAATTCCTTATGGGCTCCAAAGTAATGAACTCTTGATTAGGGGACATGTGGCTGATCAAGAAAAAACAATGTGGATATAGTTTATATCATGATATATATCATCATATAGATGATAGTTTATTAGTTAGCTGAGTGTTTTATTTACCAGTAAATCCAGTTTAGGAAAAAAAATCTGATATTGCTTTCAGCCCTCCAAACATCTCCCCATACTTCTGACAGACTGCAGGGCTGCCTGGTGGCTCCCCAGTCACCCTGTTGAAAGTGAAATGGGCAGTTTTATACCTCTGGCCCCACAACTGCCCCTCCAGTGTGGCACCCCGGCATGACACAGCCCCCCAGGAAAGAGGAAACACTTCCAGCTGGGAGCTGTACAGAAGTTCTGTGGCAGAAAAGAACAACTCCACATCTTAGAGGAACATAGCAACAATCTTTTCCCTCAAAACTCTCCCTACCTTCTGACACACAAGTACAAATTATGGAAGAGCTGGAAGGTGAGGAACACACGTCTGGATCCCTTGGAGATATGGGAGTCCTGATTCATCTGCCTAACGTTATAACTGAATGTCTTTGGGGTGGGGACTGGATGCAAATGGATCCTGTAGTCAAGCCACAATTAGGGACTCATATTTAGTGCCCTTCAGCTTCGATGTTATTGGCCTTCTGCATTGCCACAGTAATAAACAGAAAACTAAGAGTAGGTGCACAGGACCTGGGCATTTTCCAAATTCGTATGGTGACACTAGAGAGGTTATACTTTTATTTTCTTATCCTGTCTCTTCACAGGTTCCTTTGAAGTCTGGATTCCATTGGTTTAACATTAAAAAAAAGGAACTGTTTTAATTTGCAAATTAAAGCCACTGAGAAGGTTAATTTCAAAATTCATTAGAAAACAAATAAGAATTCCAACTGAATCTGAAAATTGCTATGGCTTTGCAAATCTGCATGGCTACAGAAGCTGCCCGGTTGCACTATCAGCATTATTAATTCAAGTCATCCAAAAAGGAATTAAATTTTCAAAAAACCTGTGAAACTTAGCAAATGTGGCACAGAAAATGCTGTGCCCCTCATCATCCAGTAACTCCAGAAAATAGTAAAATTCTCCTCAGTTTAAAAAAGAAGCATACTATTGCTTGCTCCCCAAATTGTTTTCCATGTCTTACCCTGTTAATACTGAACTGTTGGAAGTGGGTTGACCAAGACAAGGGCAAAGGAAACAGGGACATTGTCAGAGCATGAATTGGCCATGAAGGAGAATGGTGATTAATTAGATGGCAGGTTTGACAGCAAGGATCTAATGGCAGCAGCTAGTTTACTTGTGATGCCTCTTGGACAGTTTTATCCAAAAAACTGTTTAGGAAAGGCATGCAAGTTCTGATTTCATCAAGGACAGAATTTGGTACACTTTTCCTTTAGAGACTCCCATCAGCCAACAACCGGATTATTTTTTTTTTCCTTCAGTAAAGTCTTTCACATTTCTGCAAATAAGCTATTGTGCATGTAAATTTTAGAAGCAAGAAGTAATTACTAATTAGATGAAAACAAGATATTTTTTTTTATCTGCTTGGTTTTGTCTTCAGTCTTCAGATCATCTTTACTGGGACCAAACCCTGAAATTAGCAAAAAAAAAGTAGTAGTCTGATTTGGTCCGTATTACCCATAGCTCATACAAGCCCCTTTTATGCATATAAAGCCACTCAAAACCATGTATTGCTTTCCTTGTTTATGTAGAGTCCCTAACAATGAACCATTTTTCACATATTCAGATGTATTTTAATAGTTTTTATCACTTCTAGCTGTTAATTTATCGAGAAAAATTTGCAAGGGCAGGTAGTGGAAATTGTTCCAGACAAAATTAAAGATAAGTTTTTTATAATTTGCTATACTACTATTCTTATTAGCCTTTAATAAATTTTGAAAAAGAAATGTAAAGGCTAACAACAATTGCAATTTTAAATTACTTCAAGAAAATCAAGATCAATATTAAATAAAATATAAAATGACAAAATCAGATCAAATTTTCAGAATAAAAAAATTGGGTTTAATGCAACTAGAATATCAGTATGTGAAATTTTAAGAAAATTTTCCTAAACCAAAAAAAGATTACTATTTAAGATTTAGGAATAATGCTCATACACTAGAGTCCAGGTAAATCTATCTTCTCTTTCCAAATCTGCCACTAATTTGTTTGACATCTTGCAGTTCCTTGACTTGTTTTTCTAATATGTGGGTTAATGTTTGAATAATTCTATTTAAACTCATGACTAGTTAACTCATTTGGATTTGAAAAATGTATTAATAAAACATAGGAATAAAAGTAAAACAAGTTTATAGCCTTTCATCAGTTACATAGATCTTTCCCTTAGTATCAGTTTTTAATCTCTCCCTCTCCTCTTTTTCTCTTTCATAAAAAAGCTCTCTGGAAGGACACCTAGAATCTAAACCAGTACCTTCAAAGAAAACCAGCATTGAACTGCCTCAACTCTCAACAGGCCAGTGCCAGTTTTACCATTGATATCCCTCTAGGTCTTTTGTATCCAGAATAAACCATGTTTTACAAAAACATGACTACCATATTTCAGAACTTCTTTGTTGTTTGTCTGTGGAGATGTTCCACTTCTGTAATAATATAGGTTTTAAACACAAAATTTAACTTACACAAAAGTTAACTTTTGTGGTTTAGACTTTGCATAAAGTTTAATTAAGTAAGCACAAATAGCCATTTAAGAACAATGAAACACATAAAGGTCATGCTGAAACAAGCCACCAATCTACTGTCTGATTAGGATGAGATTGAGTGAGACCAAACTGGCATTTGCTGCTCCTGTTAGATTTAATTCTGACCAGCCATGAGGAATTATTTTAGGAAGGGATAGGATTGACTAATCAGAAATCAAGATGCAGCATTCACTTTCTTCACTAAAATAGAAGAAAAGTTCTTACAAAACTTGACAGCTTCTTCTTATTCATTCATACTTACAAGTGGCATTAACAGCAGATGCTTGGGGCAAGAATATAAAATCATAGAAAAAATAAAACAGAACACAAGTCACAAACCTGTATTTTGGAAATGTTCTTAGCTATAGTTTGACTGATCGATAAACCAGACCTGAGTTAATAGAAGAAGGAGATGAAAGATTACACATAAACCAGATGGATCTCCCAGCTACTTCTGTTAACTTTCCAATCTATAAGTATTTTTATGGTTTTATTTCTTTTTTAAACATTTTTAGAAACAAGAGACTTAGATGGAATTCTGTGTGTGTGTATACATATTCACAGTGGTCATGGTAGGGAGAAGAAAATCCTTAGCATGCAGTCTATGCATCTAGCACAAAGATGAGAAAAAAGTACCAGTATGCTAGCTCTGAGCGTTGAATATACATGTACACACACGTATTAAAATGAGGCAAAGAGGTCAGAAACTGGATGTAAAGGTCAGGCAAAGAATTATTCTGCAAAGAGAAATAGATCAGGAGGAGAAATGGATTTTCTGACAAAGGAATACTTTCAAGAACACAGAAAAAAAATCTCAGTTTCTTTTCCTTACTTCATTTGCAAACCAGAAGTTTCTTCATCTCCCCCCCAAAAAAAGGCTTTGTGTTGTTTTTGCTGCAGTTAACAACTTTTAGTATGAATGAACAGAAAATTGATGAAAAGAAGCGAAGAAAGCAACATCACAAATTCTGTTATAAATGCCAGAATAGGACATAAAAGTAAATGTGAGACATTCACATATGAGATGTCTTTTTCTAAAACTTCCTTGTTTAAAGCATCAACCTGCTGAGGTAAAAGAAAAAAAGTAGGTTTTTTTTGGAAAATTCCAGTGCAATACCACTGATAAACCAGCAACTCACCCAGCAGGGCTGAGTCAAGGGCTCGTACCAGCTGCTTTTTCCCAGTTCTTTACAGCCTGCCTGTTGTTGCAGGAAGGGGACCTTGCTGCAGTCTAATTGGGCATGAGGAACCAGAGCTCCATCGTTGCACTGGTACAAGTAGACGTATTTTAGTGAGCACAGTAATTGCTGTAAGTATTGCCAAGACCAGGACTATAGATTAAGTAGCTATAGATGATTGCCTAATGCTCCAACTATACCTTTTACAAGGAGCAGAGCTCAAATGCAAGAATTTTGCCCTTTGTGTATGAGTGTGTGTAATAGGGCCAGGAGAGTGGAACATTTGATTGCAGATACAACATTTTTTCAGCAAAAAGGCTCTGATAATTTTAAAATCTTAGAACTCTTAGATGATTCCTGCCAAATGAAATTGCTTTAATGTGAAGGTAGAGCTGACATTGGTAGATGACTCTAAAGCTGATCCTGAAGCACTGGTGAAATCACTAACATTTCAAATCCCTATCATGCATTGATTTTCAGGACACTTTTATTAATCTTTGATACTAATGTTTTCTATTGATTATCAGGTTTCTCTGTGTGAGGGTCATTCTGTGCAGCATTTCTGTCTCAGTCATATAACAAAAGACCACCAGAGCTTGAGAAGTTTGAAAACTACTTAGTAAATGATTGTTTCAGCACTTAGCAGTTGAAAATCTAAACATGGTGCTGGTTTACAGATTATTTCAATAATCAATATTTAGGGATAGAAAAAGGTGAGAGGTTAAAGAAGTGGAGGGAGGGGGAAATGAAGGAGGAAATTATCTCCATTTATGAATATATTTCCATTCTCTTGTTTATGTTTACTTATCTGCCAAAATGCTCTTGAAACCTTCTATTTCACTGCTCTTTAGGTCTGACCTCCACAATCTGCTCAATCCTGTGAGTTCATAGGCAGGTCCAGGTTAAAAGCCAGCAACAAAAACAACTTTTCTTCCCCCCCCACCCCCCCAAACACACATACACAAAAAATAATACCCCAAAACTAGTTAGCATATATTAATCTTCTCCTTTGCTAAAGAGTTAGTTCAGTCACAGTTGTTTACTTTCTGTACCAATGTTTTAATCAATTGGGAAACTTGCTAATGCAACAGAAAAATTTCACTTATTATTTGTCCACAGACATTACAGCTAAAGAATTAATTGAGATCTTATACCTTTAGCACAATGGAATTAGGTTCTGCACAATTCTTTCAATACTCTATGGTTTTAAGGATATGGAGGAATGCATCTGGTATGTTGATCTCCGGGGAGACTCAGCAGCTTTTGTGTTCTGATATAACATCCCAGACATTTCACTTTGTGAGACAATCAGGGGAAACACCAGCCTGCGCCTACGGTGGTTTCTGTGATGAAAAATTCCAGAAACATGGAGAAAGGAGTTCTGGTGCTCTCCTGATGGCAGAGGATGAGAACCTGAGCACACCACAGCACACACATACCAGTCAATTTGAAAGAGTATCTGAGCTTAGCTGCATATCCATCTCCTCAGGATTTAGCTCAGACTTTCTGACATCAGTGATATTTTTGCACTAATCAAAGAGCAGAGTAGGGATGGAAATACCATTCATTCCTTGCGGTTCCCAAGAAACATTTTGCCACAACGGACTAGAACTTTGCTGGCTTTTAGGCAGGCCATGCAAAGAGGAAAAGGGAGAAAAGTCCTTATACCCTGCTGACAAATGTACATACCTACATAAGCAAAGCATATCGACCACAGTTATTCAGACAGCCAGAGTCCTTTCAGTGCTTCTGGAGGCTAAGTGAAACCAATGGGTCTGATACTTATAAATAAACACAGTCCTGCTCCTATAAATCAACAGGTGTCTCTGTTAATGTTCAATACTTGAAAATCTAATAAAATATATTATTTAGTGAAGTGGAATTTTTAACATCTGATAAATGCTTGTATGGGTCATTAACGACAGTACAAATTAGCCAAAACAGAATTGCTGGAGAACTCAACTTTTGGCTGTACCATCCAAACTAAGAGATGATTCAAGCAACCAAGAGAACAAAACATGATTGTGTGCTATTTGCAGTTTCATACTATGAGTGACACAGAACGGATTCTTAAAATACCTTCTGTTTGGAGCTGTTTGGGTTTCTTTTATTTCTTAGCAAATGAGTAACTCTGTGATCATTGAACAGCATCTAGAGGATTATATGAGCTATGTGATTCAGAAATCCATGTTGAACTTGATTCAGAGATATGAATTTGACCATTGAATACTGGAATGTTCCCTCTTTCCCCTTCTGTTCCCACAACAAAAGGTTAAGATATTTCCTTGAAATATTTTTCCCTCAATGAAAGCAAACCAAAAGAACAAGGCTGATAGCTGTGCTGATTTGGAATCAGAGCAGCTCAGACGTACTTCCATACAGATTCATAAATCACTTTCACTTCACATACAACCACAGTCAAGGCACAGAAAAGCTAGTCAAAACTCCATCAAATGCTATGGTCTTTTGAAATAGCCAATGATTATTAATTTATATTGGCAAAATCATTAATTATTGATTTTTTTTACAGATGTGCTTTTCTTAATGCTAACATTTATTTTCTGTGAACAGGAGAGGGTTTTTTTTGTGTTCAATCAAGTGTTTGCTTATTCAGATTTTTGTCATTTTGATTTCCTTAGAGTTTAGCTTTGCAGCTGATCTTTTCCCTTACTAAAGGTCGTAGATGAGAGCATTCAGTTTTGCTTCCTCCCAAACCACTCCAACATTGTAGATTTAAATTTCAACATTACTTGCATTCTGCTTAAAAGCAAGTAATAGAAAGAAAACAGAGGGACAGACAGAGGAAAAAACCTAATTCCTAAATCCTCTGAGTCAGAGGCTGTCTATTTAGAATATTTTTATTCAAAACCTTGCACAATGGAGTTCTGTTCCCATGACTGGCCTCCTCTATGTTACTGTGATACTAATAATAAATTGTTGTAAGCACAGAAAGTAAAAATTTTTATGCATCCAAATGACAAGGAAACTTTGACCCCATTTTCAAAAGCACCTAAATTGCCTTCAGAGCCTGAATGCCATTTACTTTCTTACATACAATGGCACTTTTGAAAATGTTACCTAAGATGTAAAAATGGATCAGTAACTGAGCCAAGACTGAGATTCTGTGAATAAAGAAGCTGAAAGGAGGAAAGAGGAAAATCCTATTTAAATGCATAATACACACACACATATATACTTACAGTTGCACACTTACACACACCCCAATTTAATACACTGCACTTAAACAGCATAGGATTCTCTTTACCTAGGAATATTTTGTATTAGCTCAAACATCTTTCCAAGTGGCAACTAAGCTTACATTACAGGAAAAAACAGTACTTCTGAGCACAAACTGCCTTTGTGAGCCTTATGAACCCAAACTACTTTGTGAGGCGTGCAAAACTTCCAAGTACAGACGAAACAATGTCATCAAGGAGAAAAAAAAAATAAAAAATTCCTAGAATGCTTATTTATGAGCCTCCCCACTTCCCCTGATGCCTTGCTTTTAGTTTCTCTACCCTGACAGCCACATGTGATACAACATATGTACTGCTGAGTCTCTGGTGAGTAAATTCAAAGCTGTTACAGGGTGAAACAGGCAAGTCAGACACACTATTTAAGGTGGTCCCAGAAGCTATGGGAGACTTGCTATACTTCTGCCCTAAAATTTAATGCAAGTTTAAAAATGTGAAAACAGGGAAAATTACTTGATCCTTGCTAACAGTGTGTAAACATTTGTACTATAGGAAGACATTAAGATGTGCACTACATCTCAAAACATTTTCGGACTTTGCTTTTTTCACAATTTTGATTTCTAATGTGAACACTGAAGAGTTAAAAAATACAGATCACTCAGAACGACCCAAATCTATCTCTGTCATATCAAAATTCTACCAAGTAAATGTTTGGTCAGGCAGAAAATGTTAATAGGCCTCTCAATGACAGTGATCACAGGTCACCATGAAGCTCCAAACTGGGCAAGTTTTACACTGTCAGACAGTGTCAAGCTTGGATGGGATTAGTACTTATTTGCTGGCCCAGCTTCTTGCTTCCAGAAGTTTCCCAAGAATGAGATCCGTCAACTGCTCAGCCTCAAAGTGGCCGTAAGGCTCTGTGGTAGCCTTCAATTTTAGCACACAGTCAAAAGCAATGGATAAGCTTAGCCAAATCATCATGAAGGTGGTGGAATCACCACTGTCATGGGGCAGTTATGAATTCCTTTCCCACGACACCTTTGCCTTAATATTTTCCTGAAATGGAGACTCGGGTAAGAACAGGCTGGTTGAGGCAAGATCAAGGCAAAAGAGAAATAAAGCTAGTTTCCTAGAGACATTTTGTAAAGACCTGGGCAGCCATGAAATTGGGAAGTAAGATTTGCAGCATAATTTACTTTAATATATAATTATATTCTTTATTGCCCTCTATTCCTGAGAGTCTTTCTTGCCTTTCAGTGTTTTCTTTTCTTAATTTTATGATCAACAGAACTGTTTCAACAATTTCTTTTCGCTTGGAAGCTCGCCCTAGTTACTGGTGCCACTGTGACCTACAGAACAGATTGGTAAAATGCACCTCATGATCTCTGAGGCAGAAACTTTGTCTAGAAGGGAATATTGTGGCCCTAAGATCCACTTTCAGGAGCTGTTCAAGGACTGATACTGTCCTTTAAATCTCTTGTTTCTGCTGACTCCCGAGTACCTGAGAAACTACGCCCCTCCCTACAGCAAAGTCCAGCTATTGCACACTTGCTAACACTGGCTGCAGAAACTCTGTGATGACTGAACTCAGATTTTCACAGCCTTAACTCTTCCCCTTTCAGCTACTTGATGCTGCATAACCGGCCATCAAGGAATAGCACAGGGCCCAGCCACATACTTAGTCTGCTGCCCACTGACCTTCCTTTCAAGCTGCCAACTACTTAGTTCAATATTCTTTTGACATAAACCTGAGAGAATAAGATTTTTTTAAAAATTTACATTAGTAGTACAAGACCACAAATGCCTTGCAACTGTACTGTTCTATGGTGAATATATCTTCCTATGAGTATATTATTCCAAATGTTTTCCAAGTGGACAAGTGTCTACTTCATATGCTGTTTCCACTGCTTGTATTAATTAACAGCCATTTTTTATACCAGTAGACTGACCAGGCTTAATAGGTTATGAAGAACACTCAGCTCTGTCATTCTCTAAAGCAATGGTAGCAAATCCAGCTGGGTCCTGGCTGACAAGTATGGAAGGTCATCCCAACTAGATGAAGAAATAAAGTGAATACAGGTCATTGCCAGTTATTGGCCCTTCTGAACCAAAATAAAATTTCACTGTAAATCTCTTGCATGTTACTTTTATAACATATTCAGGGACAACAATCTTTGTCTGCTGTCCTTATTGACTTCAATTTACAATATAGCTATTTCTCTATCCCTTTCTGTCTTTAATTTGGTCACAAAAGGCCATGCACTGGAAAGTTTTTATTTATTTACACCACACTACTGCCTAGGCACCTAATCAAGCATCGATTGTACTATGTAGTACACAGACATATAACAAAGAAAACAGTCCCTGCCTCAGGCAGTTGTAGTCCATGTGGCAAGTACAGCAGGTAAACAGAAGTGATAAATAACACAGGGCTGGATGAGTGAAAAATAAAATGCATAAAATTTATCAGAAAACAAATGTCCCAACTCCCCATCTAGACTTTATATTTGTCCTGTCTTTAGTGTCCCACTCTAGCAAGTGATTTTTCAGCTGTTTCAGTATGAAAATTAATAATTTATGTTTGCATGCAGATAAATTCCATAAACTAAAATGTGATAATAATTTTAGATATGCTTAGAAACCATATGTATATAAATTATAGAAAAAATTAAAAATTAGTGAGAAAGACTATCAGCAATCACAAAGCTTTGCATGGCTATCAGAACACATCTAAACATAAGCACATGTAGGTGTTTTTCCTGCACATCTCATTTCATTGCATGTATACAGCTAATACATATTAATACACTTCATAATCATTATCATACTTTACACTTGTAAGAATGAAAAACAGGCTGGAGAAAACTCTGCATAAATGGGTCACAAAAGGCAGAACTGAAAACGAGTGAGAGAGTGACAGTCTTGAATCACTGTCTGTGTATGCACTTGCTAGAAAGCTCCTCTTCATTTTCATCATAATTGTTGTTTATGGTGTATGTTTCATCAACCTGGTTATATTGATTCCAATGAGAGATGCCACTTTATAATTGATGGATGGCATTAAGCAAACACGTGCAGGCTGACATTCAGGCCTAGCAATCACAGAAGACCCGGTAGCAAAGTGAGTCAGTGAAAAAAACCTATTATAAAATACCCTGGAATTTAGAACTTATTTGTCTCATTGAATTCATTGAGCTGACCCTTCAAATCAGGCTGTGCATATCTGAGGTGAAAACAAGGGCTGTGGACTATGCACATCCAATGTTTAGGCTGCTCACCAACATCTCCATGTGTAGCAACTGTTACCATGCTCTCCCCGTTCCTGTTTTCACAAGCAATATCATTTAGAAGATTGACACCTACTTTATGTATTTGGTTAGATATTCACACATAATGTCCTATTTTTTACACATGGAGAAATGTATATGAATTGATCTAAAACAGAAATAGGAACACAATGAAGGCATGATGACACCCTATCTAGTGCTGCAGTCAAGAGAAGCTCAGGCAGAGAAAGCAGCTTTTTCCAGATGTTGCTACTTTTGTAGAGTGAACTCTGACAAAAGCCCACATGTGGAAGATAACTGAGAGATGACTTAGCCTACACCTCACCTAGTGTATAAAATAAGGCCAGGGCACAGCTGGAAATACAGTACAGTAACATACCAAGGTTGTTGCAACCTTTTATCATTATCCCACTCTTTAGCATACTTTTGCCACATGTCAGATGATGCCTGGGTGTGGTTTTGGGGGATAGCACCTGTCAGGAGCTGTTCCCAATAGGCATCCTGAAAGCTGTCATGCTGCCTGCTGAGTGGAGCAAACACGAGCTATGCACACACAAACCCAGGCCATACCATTTGCCCTGAGGAGCAAATAATAGTCTCTGAAGCATTTTATATACTCATTAGACAGATTTTTGAAGTGCAAGACATAGCTGCATGATATTCCTACCATGAGGAAATACCCATGAGATCTACACCTGCACCTCTTCACAGTGACTTCCTCTGAAGAAACTTCTCCTTGTAATGAAGGACTACACATCACAAGATACATTTGAAGGTGAGGATCTGGAAAAGACCATCACTGATCACACTACACACTCTGGACTGACAATGGTCAACTGGGATATAATTTTGTTTGTATGGATTCCAAATATTGTGGTTATAAGGATACATGGAGCCTTGACTATGAACTCCACAAACAATATGCCAAAGGGGAGAGGCAGAGGTGAAGCTGAAGACACAGAAGCAGATGAGTTTCATGGCAGAGTAGGCACAAGGAGAGTCGAGTTGCATGAAGTGGTCAGGAACAGCAATTAGGTTTGGGATGACAGGTCAGGAAAAAAAGCAAGGAAATTTTTCCAGCAGTTACTGCTTTTCAAAGGCTGTGATCATGGCAGTAAATCAAAAGGTGTATGGACATATTCCTGAGCACTGGAATTCATTCCTCGATATTATTAAGCTTCTAGAAACTCTTCTGGCATATTTTTGTCGCAGTCAAGAGGCGTGATTCTACATTAGCAGTTTCTAACATTTTTCAAGCATATTTTGAGAATTAGCTGGGACAAGGACTCATCCCAGTAGGCAATACAGATAGAGTGATCCTGTGTTGAAGGATGAAATGCATTGCTATATGGATGCTGGGTATCCAATGCCTGGTGGCATCAGTAGAAAAATATGGTCCAGCAGTGTTTAATATAACTATGTGGTCACAGTATTTCCCCTGCCAGCTGGCTGTGACACTAGGATTTGATGGCAGTTCAGCCTTCAAGCTATATGGAAACAGGTGAGTAGCTTCCTAAGAACAACTTCGCATGACCTTGCAACATAAATCCGAGCAGGATTTAACCAATGGGTTAAATTCCAAAAGCTTGCTAGCTCCTTTGGAAAGAGCTTTTAAGTTTTAACGGTTATTATATGAGTGCAACGATACACTGGATAAATGCTTGAATGATAAACACATCAAGTACTATTAAGCACACAGGAACCACATCCAGCTCAGTAAATTCTCTCAGCTGAAAATACTTAATGTTAGGAAAATATCAGATGCAAGCATCACATTCATATTGCGCTTACTCTAAGCATTGCTGATGGCCACTACTGGCAATAGATACTGGAGCAGGACCAATATGTTTTAAAGTGTAGTGTGTATCTGTACATGTACATATGCAAACATAGATACAGACAGACACATACACACACCCCCAAACACATAAAAAAATGTTTTTAAAAGATTTTCTAAGGTCATAAATGTACAGGCTTTCTGTTGGAAGGTCAGTAACTAACTGAATTTTCTAGAGGTAAAAAAAGGAATCCATCCAAAATTCAAATTAAAACTGAAACAGGAGGTCAATGACTACAAAGTAACAATCTCAGAGAACTAAGTCTTTATTCCTGATCTTGTCTTGGTCAGAAGAAAGAAGTAAACCAATGCATTCATATTATGTGCCTTTTTATCCTTGTCCCCCACTGAGTAAATGATAGTTAAGCACACTTACATATAGTGGCTGAAAAGAAAATGAGCATTTTTTTGCTGGTTAATTTGAAGTGTAGGTGTCTGATTAATTTTAATGCAGTTATTCCCTGAGAAACTAGTTTATTAGGGGAGGCTGTAAATGCTGCGCTTCTTCCCTAGTTGTTGTCTTTTATGCATTTTCAGATGTTTTTCTTGAGGTCTGTTGCTGCTTTTCAGAAAAGGAATAAAGCAGTCTTTAATGCCAAATCTAGGTACTTTGGGGTCTGTACCTCAGAAGTACTTCATGAACTTAATAAAAAGTAAAAATATTACAGACCTGAAACCAGGAAAACATAGAGATGCAAAGAATTAATAATAATTTACATTGAAAAGGACATTGATACTTTTTACCTGTCTGCCTATATTTAACATTTTTACCTTTCAACGAAAACCCTATGTGTACTTCTCTGTGGAAGGGGCCTATAGCTGAAATCCTGAGCAGTGGCTGGGGATATTCAGTGGCAAACTGCCTTTTCTTTCTTGTGTAGCAGGAGAGAGCCATTCTGCCTTAGTTAAATCTAAATATCAGTGATCACGACTGATGCTGCCCAGATTTTCTGTCATTCCTGCTAACTGTGAAGAGGGGTCAGTGTTTGGCACCCAAATTAGCAGATATGGCCAGCAACACTTTACAAGGATGTCAGGCACTCTTTAGCTGACTGTTCTCGCTGCTTCGTAAGGACTGCGAGCAGGAAGGTAAAGGAAGCCCAAGCAGCCGTGGACATGCCAAAATTTTATGCCCCCATGACCACTTTGATTTTTTCTTTTATTAATTTTTTTTATCCCCCCCCCAAAAAAAAAATAATCTAGAGATATTCTTTGACCATTCTTCTAAAAATCCAAGACCCTTCTTTGTCTGCCCTTCCAAGGGGAGCGCTCTTTTACACTGTATTCATCTCCAAGCTGGGACTGCCAATTATAGCTCCACCTGGGCTCAGGAATAAAAGATGTCAGACTGCAGCCTTTGTCCTTTTTGACTGCTTTATACTGCTATTACATTGATTGCACTTTGTTTCCCTGTAAATGGGGTCTTACAATTGCAGTCCACCTCCTTCCTTCCCTCTACCAGACTCCCTACTCCTTGTTCCAAGCTTTTTTCCTTTCCATTTCTTTCATTCTGTGCCCCCAACCCCCTACCCCCAGCCCCAATTAGTTTTTGGTAGATGTTGAGTTTTGATAAGAATCACTCACCTGGCTCTGAACCACTTCTTTATTAGATTTTAAACCACACTTAGACACAAGCAAAGCCAAGTCAGCGGTGAGATTGACACGAACACTATCTTTATCCAGAAATAATTCAGCACCCTACATCTCATTTAGACTTTGTGATTATGACTGCTTTTCATATGATTTTTCTATTTAGTTTAGAGACCTGATGTGGATTCTTCTGAATTAGAAGTGGATCCCTGCCCCTTTGTGGTCTGTTCACATCTGCCCAGAGAGCAGAGCAGGAAAGTTGCAGCCCACAATGTCAATACAACCCTATAAAGATTAATAGGGTACCTGAAAAGCAACAAGGACTTTGAGTGATTTCAAGGATTCCAAAGACTCAAGAAATCAATTTTAGTGAAAATGTCCTTGCTAATTTGGTACCTGATAGTATTTGACACCTCTGTACTCCAGTAAGAACACTGAGCAATATAAGGATGAGATTTCTCTGTGTGTCTTTTGCAATCAGGATCGCAAATGAAAATTAATGCTAGCTAAATCCATATGAACAGAAAGATAAAGAATACCTTTCTAATACCCATTCAAAACAAAAGTTAGCTCTATTATTATCTTCACGTCTAGTGAAAAGAAATAAATCAGAAATGGAAAATAAATTACAGAGACTAGCTAAATAAGAGTGGAATACGGTCTAAACCAGTAAATCTTGCACGTGGTATCAGAACTGCTGCAGCATTGCCTTAGCACTGAAGAACCATGTGAGGCTGCTGGGGAAAAAAGCCCACAACTACTTCTGACATAAGATAGTTTGGATGCCAATAGACTTGATCTTCTCATTGTTTCATTGCACATTAAGATATAAATTCATGCTAGATGCTCAAAGTAGGATAAAAGCAATCCATGAAATAAAATTTCTCCTCTGATGATGTCGTAGATATTAAAATTCTGTTTATAGTGAAGATTTTTATATGTCCTAATTACATACTGGAACTGACTATTGTCAGTTCTGCTATGCTGAAAGAGCCTTAATGATGACATTATAGTTTGAATAGAATTTTTAAGTAGATTTAATGCAAAAAGAGATGTAATTAATCAAATTTTACGTTTACTTAATATAGGAATAGAGGTATGCTGTATCTTTCTCTATTACTATTGCAGTCTTTGTGATGTAAACAAGGTCTACAGTTATGAATTTTTAAAAGCAAAATAAGAAAGAAAACTACAGACAATGTAGAGGCTTACAGAAAGGGCAAAATACCAAATAAGGAACACATTTCTTCTTCCAATATCTGTAAAAGATGTTATACACCTATCAATTTATCTAGGAAATATTTATATTTCATTAACACTAGTAAGGTCATTTCCCAGGTCCCTTTTCTAATGTATCAAACAATTAACACATACAGGAATAACAGGGAAGCAAGCAGATGAAGAGGGTTAAAGGGAGAGTGATCCAATATACACCATTGGATGTCAGATGGTACAAACCAGATGTGTGAGGACTTTTTTTCAACTAGTAGTAGCACTCACGTTGTGTTATTTCATCAGAAAGATGCTAGAGAAAAAAGGTATCATACTGGTCTCTTTTTTTCTCCTTCAGCTTAGTTAAGAAAAAAGCCATTTATTTTACAGAGCTTCAGAGAAATCTGACAAACTTTGCATAAATTGCATATACACACACTTTGTGTGTAGGTGCATTGATTGTCCCTACACAGACACATGCACACACATAGTACAGGATAAGCATACAGATGTTTGTATAAAGATATATGTACAGACACACACGACCAGCAGCACATACCATTTCATTACATATCAAACTACATCACCGTGCAAGGAAAGAGAAAACTTTTGACTCTGGAAGCACAGCAAACATTGTGATCCTGAGCTGTACGCCTAAGTAAATGTTTTATGGTTTAAGGTTAGCTATGCATAGTTCAAGTTAAAGCTTTAGGATTTATATGTTTGAATCCTACCCACCGTACAGCCTTCTCCGTGTGTCTAGCCTTGTGTGAGTAATGCAGGTTAATCACCAAAGCATGCAGCAGCGTGAGGACATGGCAGAGCAGTGAGCAAAACCCCAGCTCCCATCTCATCACTGCTGGCTGTGCTGTTCACTTGGATGCATTGCCTGGCTTGGCACCATGGCAAGCTGCACCCCCATTTATGTAAAATGTGTCTAATGGGTGAGCCTCACAAATGTGGTTTGTATTTGCTAGGTTCACAGGCCTCATCTGCACTAATGAAAGCTAGTGAAAAAGTAAAAACTTGTTAAAGGGAAGAGAAAAGAGAAGCAGGGTAGATAGGGTTGATAGCTGCTGTGCTACTATGAAGGGTGCCAGAAGCTGCCTTTAAAATACAATTTCAAGCTAATGTTCAGAAAATAAACTCTCAAACAAATATAACAAAAGCAAAGGGACATCATGGGGCTCCAACTTATCTGTGCTATTCAAATAACCATTGCATTGAAATGAAGTTATTGCCAGAAAAGTGTCTGTTCCAATAAAAACATCTGCTTCCTATGACTATCATATACTTACTATAAGCAACACTCACGGAGTATACCAAAAAAATGTATCTGAAGAACAGGTGTGGGATTTAAAATCTTTGCAATCGTTCACTGGATTTGCCACGGTGCTCACGCAGGACCTTGAGCACATTGCTAAAAATTGCTAAGCCAGTGTGTCTTCATCAGCTAAATAAAAACACCAAAAGGTGGCAGGGCTAAAATAGACTTGATCCCACTGAAGGCATCAGGAATCTGTTCTGGATTAGAAGTATCAACACACCTTCTGCCAGTTAATTTGTGGGTATTAATGCTTATGATGTATTTCGCAGTCCTTTAAATAAATACCCAGACATGGGAAAAGGGCCACTCAAAGACCACATTTTACTGCGCTTTGTGCTGATGACTCATTATTTTTCTGGGAAAGAAGGTCACTGCCTCTTGAATCATCAACAAAATGGCAGTAAATTCTGATTTCAAACCGTGTGCAGGACCTGAGGGAAAGAAGGAGAGCAAGGAGAGACAGCATTTTGAAGATAATTCCTGAGAGTTTTAACCATCAGATTTTTCCCACCTTCTTATTGAGCTCAGGCACAAGGAGAACCTGTTCAGTCTGTGGAAAAGGCCAAAGACATAGCCCTTGGACCTTGTCAGCCCAGATTTATTGGAAGGGATCTTCTAGAGGCCATAAACATCTCCCCAGAAAGCTTTAGTTTCAGCACATCTAAGTGCCCACGTGGTTCCTGTAGCTTCATGGTACTCACTGCTGCTGCTACCGCAGTTTGGCTGAAGTACGTGAGGGTGGAAAGACCAACTGTCTGCAAGGGAATCATGCTGGGCATCACAGCTCTGCCAATGGGAGAGTCTGTGACAAGTAACTGAGGCTGAGGTATGACATCTTAGAAATCACTACTTTCTGTAGACAAGCTAGATATAAAAGAAAGGGACTGTGTACTATTGGCCTTACAGTTGGCTTTGAAAACCTGGCCTTTTCTATGACTCCATTTCCTTTTATTTTTCTGTTTTGATGGAATTCTTGACCATCAGAGCTATGAAATACACCAAGAAAAGTAATTGCATCAAACCTAAAGTCCTAGTTTTAGAAGAGAGGATATTGTGATTGATATTATTGATAAATATATGTATAACACCAAAGTTATTATTATATAATTCTTAAAATGATCACATTTTAAGTGCCTTGGACCAAAATATCAAGTATAAAGAGGTGTAGTTATCTATAGGTTGAAGTGAGTTCAGCAACCTGTATGTCATCCATCTAGAAACCCTCTTAAAACAGGATGTGCGTGTGCCATCAGCAGCAACAAAACAGTGCCTTGTCAGTGCCTTGTTTTATTTTAAAATGCCAAGAGTGCACTTACGTGTTTTTTTACAAAAAGCTTTCTCACCTGCTGGTTTTAGGTTCCCTAAACCTTCATGTTCTTCACATGCCCACAACAAGGATTGGGCTCTCCAAAAACCTGATAGCCTCTTCTAGGGAAGGAGTTGCAATTAACCCTTTTTAGTGCTTAGTTGTCATTAGTTCTTACTCTCTGTTTCTGGGCTTTGAGCCTTAGCAGTCAAACTAGTCTTTTAAGTCTCATAGATTCACAATGCTGAACCAGAATCTGACCTAAGAATTCCCTCCTCTAGTATTTGCTAATCAGTGCCTGAGCTTAATACACTCTTCTCTCTGTATTTTTGCAGGCAGATGCCTTTGGAATTAGACCAACAGTCTCATCCAGAGAAGAAACTAATGTCAGGCCAGCATAAATTATTAGACATCAGTTCCAGATTTAATAGGAAGGACAGTTAAACACATACACCCCAAAACAAAAAACAAAACCAAACCAAAACAAAAAGTTTGGGTTTTTTTTAATTTGTTTTGGATTTAGAAATAGGTTACTAATTTCACTTCATCCACTGCTCAGTAACTGTGAAAACAAAATATGTCATAAAACGGCATACTTAACCTCAACATTGTTTAATTGTAAACTGAATATAAGTGGCACCCTCATCATGTTTTGGAAAGCACTCGCTGCTCTCCCTTACCCCACGCTTTCCCACCTAACAGTACTCCTCAAGGCAAAGGCCAGAACACTGTGAAAGATAAGAGTGGGAAACAAACACTGTGGAGATGAAGCCTTGGGGAAGTGAGATGACAGACTGCACAGCACAAGCACAACGACACATGTTGGGACAGGAAGGTGGAGTCACACGTCAAACCCACAGCTTCCGACCTGTCTCATGTAAATCAGGACAGCGCTGAAAACGCTGGCTGATCTAAGCTGTATTCTTCTTAATGCTTTCCAATTGGATTTTGCAGGCAAATTGTGTACTACCTTGAGCTAAATTTTTTAGTAACATTAGCAGCAGGTTGAAAGTTTATACCCTTGCACACAAAGTCTGCTAGGTTAAAAACTGAACTTTTTCAAATTTCAGTCCAAAATGACTAGATAAATAGATCTACACAAAAGCTGTCTGGTTTTCCCATGCCAGTAAAATTCAAATGTAATAATTTCATGAGTTACGCATGAAGGTGCTTTCCACTAGTTTATCTTGCCATGATATGGAAGTAGGAATTAGCTTAATTCCTGTCCAGTATAGTCAGTATAAACTGTTTAATTTAAAGCAGGATTGGGGAACTCCTAACTAGAGCTTGATTAGATCAACAATACCCTTGGCTTGTAATCAGACTAAAAAAGCAGACCAACTAGAGAAGAGGTATGATTTTTCTTTCCAGGAGGAAAGTAAGTCACACCAACTTGCTTGTATTATCACCAGGGACCGGACACCATCACCAGAGCAGGAGAGAAGCACTCCAGCACCTGGCTGCCAGGCAGTGTCAGATCAGGTCTGCGTACTTACAAATGAAGCAAAGAACAGCTATTGTACATCTGTCTGCCACAGTGGTGTCTTCAACATCAGCAGTATCATGGTTTGCTTCAAATCCAGTACCAAAAGGGATTTTTATAAGTTGGGGTTTTTTTAAGAATTTAGGGAGTTTATTTAAAGACAGACTAGGTAGAAGACATCTAATCTACATCCGTATTAAAAAAAAAAAAACAAACAACCAGTTTGGTAGAATGAAAGTCTGGGACAAGGTGGGGGCAAGGAGGGCATGCTTTGCATGCCTAAGGATAAAATGAGGGTATGGAGGGGCATTTCAGGGACTGAACTTTACGCAGGATGTTTGGGGAGAACCAAATTTTATGCTATCTTGACCATACGGCCTTTTGGGAATGATATAGCCATGCCCTAAACCATGCCTGATTATTCTTTTGGAACGTGCTGGCTGGCAAGAGCCAAACCTTAGGGCACGTGCTGACTGTTAAGCTTGTAGACAATCAGTAGTCTGTGCTTGAGCTCGTTCTCTGGTTTGGTTTTACATAGCATTGTGATTTGTAATTTATAATGTTACATAACACACAACCCACAGTAAATCTCAGTACTCCTAGAGATTTCCCTTCCAAATACAAAAGGGCAGAGTGCACACAGCACACTGATACTGTGCTTTGTTTCTTCCATAGTCTGGCAAATGCCTCACCCTAAATATTTTGTAGATGTAGTAGTAAGCCAAGAAAACATGGAGAAAGCACAATATTCCTAAAAAATGCTACGAATTTTCCATTCTCTTATGTTTTTTTCCTATTCAGAGAAGGGTTCCTATTCATTTCAGCGTGAGTTTTCTCTAAAGATTCTGTTCAAATCAAGGCTTGGTGCTGCTCCTATGCAGATCCTGTGCAGATCCTATGTAGATCTGACAAAAGTGTAAGGGAATGATGAACTAGCATGAGTACTGCACTTGAGTGGGTAGCATATACTCCTGATGCCACACAGCAGGATTTGACTTGCAGGAATGCTGGCAAGGATTTCGCTCCTCACTCCTCTCAAATGACCTCAGCTAAGGTTTCAGATGTATATCTGAATGTATGTGTGTGTGTGCACGTGTGTGTGAGCCTCTGCTGACTTATTTTCAAATAATCTGTCAGAATCCAATGCTGGAAAAGTATTAAAAATTATTTTTGCCTAATAAAGAGAAGAGAAATGTTTATAGCTGTCTTTTTCTTGGATACCATTGAAAATGCTACCCTAAATTTCTGTCGGGTAACATTCCTTTTATGCTCTGAAACCAAAGTGGGTCATTTGGCTTGTAAGACGCATCATTATTTTGAGCTGTGCACTAATTAGTTCACTTCCACTGATTATCATTAATACCTGTGGCTGTATGATTCGCACTGGCCAATAATATGCACATAAAACCGAGAGAATGCAGATAAAAAACTTAGAGTGACTTAAAAAAGATTAAACACAAGCTGCAAATACGGAAACATAAGAGACCTGAAATGAAAAAAACACATATTAAACATCAAATTTAAATCTGCTTTACCAAAGGATTAAATGCTCACTGTGGACTGTGAGAGAATCCATTTCTAATGGTGAATTTATATCAGTCCACAGGGAACCCTATCAAGGCACAGCTGACTAATGACTATCATTTTCACTCAATTTCATTAGTATTTAAGTTATAGCATGAAGTACATTCCCTTCAGTGCACTGAAAGTTAGTGATTTACATACATTCTCTGTGAAGCTTTTGCTTTGGCTAATATAAAAATGATTTGCTAGTTGAGAGTGCATTCTTTCTTATGCCTACCTAAGTCCACCCATTCAAAAATAAATGTTAACTTTTCATATGGTTAGTCACAACACATTTTAGAGGCATGTTATAATAAAATCTGAATGATGCTGTCAGCCTGAAATTATTCTCTCTTTCTGGATATGATATAGCACTCTCTGTTAGGTAGCCTCTAGTTGTTTGTAACCAGATATTTCTGTACAGTGTGTGCATGCAATACATCTTTTTCCTCTATGGTGTCCAAATCCACATTCCAGAAAAATATCATAGACGCTTCAATTTATAGACAAATGATCATGTGTGTCTTTGTGACAACGTCTGTAAAAGAAATTCTGAACATTTGGTCAAGATGGGTAGCTTTTTGAAAAGGGTGAGAAGAACATTCTGTAAGTAAATGCTGTCTGGGTGCCACTTGCTGGCACCTTCCTCCTGGATTCCCCATCCAATTAAAAATAAAACCACTCATCCTCACCCCAGTTTTCCCTCTCTAATCTCTTGCCTCCCATCACTGCCCACTCAGACATACAGCCTACCAAACTATCTTGTCTTCATTCACTTCTCCAGGTTTTTCCACCCTTGTAGCTTTACTCCTACCCCTCTCTTTTCCATGCTGCTCTTCATCTCCAGCTGCATTTTCAACTTCCTCCCATAAAGTGTCTGACACATAAACCAGATACAAGTATCACAACATCTGTATTTCACAGAGAACTCAAATCACACCAACTTTCTCCTGAAAATCCTTTCCTTCTGAGCCTTTCTCTCCATACCATGCACAGATACAGCACACAGAGACTGTTCAGTAAATAATGCTCTCTATTAATAGTAATAGCAAAGTCCAGACCTGCTGTATACATGACGCTATTCTCTTATTTATTTCTTTTAATGGGATTACAGGAACATTTGTGATACTATGCTTAGGTAAGGAGGCACATATGTAAAACAGCAAGTCTAGATGCATTAACATTTCAGGAAACCCTGAACCTATAGTTACATCCAGAGGCACAAAGGGATCAAATCAAAAGGAGAGTTTAAAAATGAGGCTCTTAACCACATGCTAAGACAGTTCAGCAAATGAACAGAAACCAGCCTTAATGGTTGTGTGGAGAAGGAATGAGGGAATAACGTACTGTGTTTGCCATTTATAATCACTTGCTGTAAATCCTGGCCACACAGGAAAGGTCCATGTAAACCACTTCTGATTCATGTTATTGGCATCAATTATGTGCGTCAGACAGACATCCCCATCAAAACTGGAATGCTGTAAATAGACACTGAGAGGAGAACCCATGTGCCAGACATCTGGCAGGTTAAATAGACAGGGTGGAAAAGGGAAACAGAAGAAGAGTTGCTATTCCTGTGTTGTACCTGGGGTACCAAAGCACAAGAAAGAGCTTGAACAATGTGTTCAAACGTAAGACAGAAGCAAGCTGCAAACTCAGGTCTCCCGCTTCATAACCTTTTGCCCCAGCCCACCAGATTTTTCCATCCTCTTCTTTGTTTTCCTCTTATGTTTTGTTTTTATGTTTCTTTGGTTTAGTGGAACTACTCAAGGTTCAATTATTCCAGTAATGAAGCATGCATGAATCAAGAGCATGTAGGATGAAAGTTTTACTTGATTTTGTTAGGATGCATGCATCAAGTTGAAATGGACCTTTTTCCAGATCAGCTGCTGCTTCTCTCCACTCTATATAACACTCCTCTGCTTCAGTGCTCTTGACAGAAGATTGCTGTTTCAGCAAAAAGCTTTGAAGGTGAAAAAGTTTGTTCCAAGAACCTGGTGTGTTTGAGTGTGCATCATCTAACTGAAGAATCATCTAACTCTGAAATGGAGAGCCACTGTGACTCTGCCAGTAGAGTCAGAATTTCTAGTTAACTCTTCCAAGCTTTTATAAACTATGATGCATATTTATCTTGGTTTACGTACTGTATGGATAGATCATAAGCAAAAGTTCAGAAACATGTTTCCAACACTAGAAAGACAACAAGTTACTGAAAACTTCCAATATACAGAAAGCATAAATACACTTCAGTGAAATCATTCTAGGCATCCCAAAGACTGTGAAGAAAGCATTGTTTTATCCATTTGATGTTGGCTTCTGAGATACTGTGAGCCCATCCATTCCTTGTTTACTTACAAACTCAAATCTCATTACAGTATTTCAATAGAAGTTCTTTAATTTCTAAATTCAGCACACATGCTCTAGCCTTTACTGTGCTGCAGAGTTCAGCTGAGACAGTAGTTCTGTCTCATGCTTCTGTCAGCTAGCAAACGCCCTTTAGCAAATGATACTGCTTTCAAGCACTGCATTTCCCTTTGAATTATTTGCAATACCACTGAGTGGTCTGCAGTTTGTTTTCAACCCCAGCAATTCAGTTTCCAAATAAACTGCAATATTTTAGATTAAGAAGGAAGTCTATGAAAATATAGACTGCCAATATGTTGTGCATACTAAATTATTTTGAAAAATTCTGACCTCAAACAAAATGCATTATTAGTTAAACACAAATAAATTCATTATTTTAGCCTACTGTTATCTTGCAGCCCTTCAGGTTAGATTTAAACAAACTCAAATCAAAGGAGTATGTGAAAAAGAAAATACTTTTAGTGACTGTGCTTACAGTGACTATTGACTGCTTTGTAATTTTAACTTCATCTATTAATAAGAGAATTTGTGAGCAAGACAGAAGCTATCTTGAGGGGGAAAAATGTAAGCAGAGTGGACAACCAGAAGGACTTTACAAAAACATAGTTGTATGCTAACTGGACGTATTTCTCTTCTTTCAATATCCATGACTAGCTGAACCCTTTACATCTCTATTATACTTAATCATCTCACTTTCTGCCTGTATTAAAGGTCAGATTCAGATTGAAACTTGAGATAGAAAATATTTTCCCCATTATCTGCAAATCAGTGCATTATTGAAAGTGTAAAGGCATGTGATGAAGTACTGCCTGAAAGTGCCACTAGGGAGGATGACAAACTAGCAAACAAAGGTTTTTTACAACTCAGAAGTCAAAACAGAGATTGAGTTTCTCCAGTGCCTGGTTCTGTTTAGTTTGTTTTGGTTTTCCATGCAGAATCACAGGAAGAATTTCATTCATTTGTAGAGCATGTTGAATGGCACAGTATGCTCTAAATGCCTGAAAATGCTACCTATTTGTTTAAACTGTGATTAACACTCTGCAGAACTCAAGCTATCCAAATCTTGATGATTAATTGAACCTCATTTAATTTGCCTATCATATTTGCAATAAACCAGACTCTAAAATCTTGCAGTAAAGTAGTTAATCATGATTAACAGTATCTCAGCGGGTCTGTGGTTCTTGGTAAGGTGATCCTTCAGCTAAAAGCCTGTAGCTCCTCTAGACCAGGCACAGTGGGAAAGTACCCCTGGCTGAGAAAGCTCAGGAAATTTAGCAGAATATGATCTCAAGCCAGTGAGAGGCTTGTTTCTCCATAAGATCTGGCGTAAGCTTTTCTACTGACATAAGGTGTAGGCTGATTCTGTTGGATTCTCTGGGGTATTTTTGAGTGGACCTCCCTGAAACCAGATCCATCTTTTGAATATTCTGCTGTTCTCCACTGCTTATAAACAGAGACAATGTAAAGATTAATGTTGGGTTGTTTGGGTTTTTTTAAATTCCATGATTAAGTAAATAAAATACTTCTCTTTCTATATCTTTATAGCCCTGAGTTTTTACATGTTGTAGTTTATCAGAAGTTGTCAATCCTGAGGAACATGCTAACCTCTGGTTTACATCTTCTTCTGAAATCCTGGAACTCATGGCAGATGCTGCTTTATACTAGCTCAGTTCTCAAATTCATACCCAAACAGGCTATGGTAGTGCAGGTTAGAGCCAACCACTGGATGAGAGTTCACCACTGTCAGTGGGAAAGTGCTGTGCAGTTATTTGGAGCTTTGGGCTGGAATTTTCTTGGTGGAATTCCCTAGCAAACTCTTATCCTTGGTCCCTCCATGGACACCATTCCTGTCAGCTTAAAACTGAAAAGTCATAAAGACATTTGAAAAACATGACAGACTTAACCTTAACTGGGAGGGACTTTACTAACAGGATAAACTGTTTGCTCAAAGAGGGGTACCACATCCTTGGAGACAGACATTTCCTATTCTCAGATAAAAACACTTCAAAAAATTTTGGTGAGTTGCCACAGACAGTGTTCATGCGAATGACATCCATGGACCTTTGGCTGCTGTGACAATGCCACAAAGTATACAAAATCAAGCAGTGCTTTATTCTATCAGACAGTAATAAGCACGTAATTATATTGTAATTAGAAAGCAATTATTCACTGGCAACTACTGAAGATGTCTTTAATGGCAATTCTGAGTGCAACTACCATGTAATTTGTAGACAGAAATAAGTATGCAATTACCCTGTTAGTAACACAGTAATTACCAAATATATCCAAGCATCTTTATGTTTTCTGATATGGTGTTACTGACACCTGCAAAGCATAAATTACATAGCAACTACATGTGCAGCTGCCAGGTGATGTACAGTAGAATGAAAAGATGGCAGATATCATTTCACAATTAGGGTTCAATTCATTAACATAAAATGGGTGTAACAGATTAGTGATTGGCGCTCAAATCTGCAGTAAGACCAAGCCACTGAAATCCCATCATACTGGCTGAAAAGAGCTATAAACATGTTGTGAATCAAACCCAAATCTTCGTGTAGATTGATAGATACAATAAAATATGTCACAAGTCTGGAAGTAGGAGCTTATCCCTTTCAGATGAATTGATCCCACCCTATTCAAAGAGAGAGGTTCTGCTGTTCTTATCACAGGTTACTATCACAGATCATTCGTGAGCAGTAGAGCCTTGTCTGTCAGCTTTTTGCTTCCCTCTTATGTCATTGCTCCCATTACATTTCCAAATAATGGGTCTGACAGGTGGGCCCCAAGCAGAGGACCTTACCAGGTGAGTGGGAAAGCGGAATCAGAAGCCCCAAGGCAAGAAGTGCCATAAACATTTCATAGAAAGAGCTGAATACATTATTTTGAAGCAAATGACATGTCATCTTTGTGACTGGTGCAGGTTACGTTCTTTCTTGTGAAATGGACTCGTATGTCCTATTGTAGAGAAGTCCCTCTTTATTCCATGTAAGTGCAGCCTTAGTCTCAGGCATGAGACTGGAAACCAGATTAAGTACTTAGGTGCTTAAAGCTAAAGATAAGTTTATGTAAACTTCTACATACTTATCATCACACTCTTGAAACCTGGGCATCTGAATCACACAGTGCACATCAAAAGATCCTTGTCAAAAATTACACTAAAGCACAGTCAGAGCTTAGTTTTAAAAAGGCTTGGCACCCAGAAATTACTATGAGCTCTAAGTGGTCAGAATGCTTGAGTATTTATTGATTTAATCTTAAATGAAAGTATTCTTTGTTCTTAAAGTAAGGACAAAAGGAATAGAGAAACCTAGGTCTGCAAACGACCTCCTGAATCACAAAGTCTAAACACAGAAAGGAGGAAAAGCGATTTATTGGAACTAATCCAGTGTGATGCAAGACAATACATTGTCATGATGGCAAAATATAAGTATTCCTCTCCATCTATGTTCCATTTCCATTCCTTGGTCTGGGAAACTAAAATTCAGCAACAAAATCAAGCATGTCTATTATTTAATTAGACCTCTGATTTCAGTTATTATTATCATTTTGCTTAGCATTTGCTATCTTGTTTTACATGCTTGCTGAGTCTCTTCAGCGGTGCCAGCATACAGCCACTTAAAATTTACAGCAATTCATTTAATGTTCTGTCATCCATAAAGATTTATAACAATACTGTCCAGAGATGCCTGAACCCTAGATAATGAAACACTAGTCTATTGATTACAAAACAGGATGATGAAAGGGGGATTGGAGTGTCTTTCAAGAAAGTTGTGGAGCAAAATGTGAATCATCTAAAAGCATCCATTTGAAAATGGAGCAAGGTAAGCCCTCCCTTCCACATTGCTGATAAGTCAGAGTGATACGGATAATTAAAGGTTTCTTCAACAGCTGTACTGCAGGAGTGCTGCCATCCTTCTCTTCTCTGTCCACACTGGGGTGTTTCAGGGTGATGAATAGATAGTTGGCAAATGTCAATATGCCCTGGAGCGTATTTTGCTGAAAGCATCCAGCCATTCCAGTGACTGCCATTAATTTTTGTTTAGTCTTGTTTGCAAAATCGCACTAAGAGTGGCATTCATGTCTTATACTTCATCCAAGGGTTTCTAGGGAATAATAGCTTGAATTCTAGATGCTGGCACCCTCTATTAAAACTTTGCCTTTGAATTAGGTATAAAGAAGGATGATTGTTGTGTCTGAAAGACTGGACTGCACTGAGACAGTACCTACATGTGAAATATATGCCTATTCATTTGCTCAGTATAGACATGTGCATAACTGCCATGGAACTGACACCAGAGTAAACTGGTCACCAGTACTCTGCTTGCTGCTGATGTAAATCAGAAAAAAAAAAAGTAAGAATTTAAAAAAAAAAAAAAAAAGGCAGAAAGAAAAGGAAAAAAAAAAAAACCCACAAAAAAAATCAGCCTTGCATAATGAACTGGCTTCCTGACATTCTGTTACCAAAACAGCTAGAAAGACTCTAAAGTTGTGGCATGGACTTTTAGTGACAATACAACTGTTGCTCAGTTTCTGTTACTTTGTTGTATCATTGTTACAGTCCAGTGGTTGTATTTCAGCTGCTTTGCTTTTGCAATTGAGGTGGAGGTGGCTGCTTCTGCAAACATCTGAAAAAAGTCATTTTTTTGGCCCTAATGGATATCTCTGTAGCAGTGTAAACAGAGAGGTCAAAGGCTGATTGAGCATGAAAACTGAAGCATTGTAGCACATGAAAAAAGAGGATAATATCCTTTCTAGTTTTCTGTGAATATTCTATGGGGTCCCACTGTGTCGTCTTCTAAAATTAGTCAAAGCAACCGTCGATACACATAACTAGGTTTGCATGCAGGGTATGTCTACAGAATGTGATTATTCAGACTCACAGTGCCTGTATGGTTTCTTCAGATTATTTAATAAAGCTCAAAATACATTACTGTGTTCCTACTCATAGAAATTTCCTTCCAGAACTGTGCTGGGGAAGCTCGCTCCTCAGCTGCCTGCTTTTTTGCCTGCTCTACAAATAACCAGAAACCTTCACTCTCCAAAGCTGTCATTCTCATATCTTTCATGTATACTAAACTCACTCGAAAAAATATTTCAGAGAGAAACAATAGAAGTGCTTCATAATTTACACACAGTAATTGGTGTCGTCTTCAAATCTGAGGCCTTATCTTGAATGTCTAACACATCTTACATTTGCTGGCACTTCACACAAAGAGTGTGGCAGGACTGTGTCTTTGCTGATATAACTTTCTTTCCAGATGTACAATCTTTTAACTGGTTTATTCTTAAAACATTAATAGGCACA
>JAVJGJ010000037.1:52809028-52838316 GCA_035590215.1 Microhierax caerulescens
AGCCACATTTATATATATATATATATATATATATATATATATATATATATATATGGAAGCTTCACTCTAGTCAACTGAGAAATTAGGAGTTTCTCAATCTTTTGAGGACACGTCTTCCAAACTTTCTAGCTAAGTCTATATTATTATTTTGAGGTACTTAACAGACATGTAGATGTGGCACTTTGGGACATGGTTTAGCGATAGACTTGGTAGTGTTGTGTTTATGGTTGGACTCCATGATCTTGTAGGTCTTTTCCAACCTAAACAATTCTGTTTCCACAGTTCTACAAGGTCATAAATGGCACTACTTACTCTTAAAATAGTCTGTGTCTATGAATAGATATAAATAAATAATTTTATTTTAATGCCAAAAAGCCTGAAGGTCATCCACAATACTGACTTTTTGCATCTGTCCTACTTGAAACAAAAGCCAGCCTTTTCTTGGCTACAGACTGCACCCTAATGTGTTAGCAAAAGGTGTAGCAGAAATTTCAGAGCCAGCCCAAATTTTGATTGTGTTTTGAAAATTATTCCTGAAAGATGTATCTGTATAACCTCTGCCTTGAGAAGAACTTGGTACCAAATTCAGGGAAGTTGTGTTTGCTTATCTCAGGATACAGAAGTCATCCCAATCAGGTGCCTGTTCACCGTGATTTCTGGATATCTGTTCCTTGCATTTCTGTGGTACCCAGGACAGGGAAGAAAGGTGAGTAAAGTAGGAAGGCAGTGGTGCACTGGGGTCAGGAAGTGCTCATGGTATACACAGGGGTACTCCTGCATCCATGGCATAGAGGTACTAGAGAAACCAGAGCACAGCAATCTTCCACATGGGTTGTATGATCATCTGCTCAGAGGCTTTCCTGCAGGGAACTCACTTTGCACCTGAATGCTAGATTTCACCATTGGCAGAAAAAAAGAAAAGGAAAAATGACAATTTCAGAGGTCTCAGCTGCTCTGGTAGAAACAAGTAGTTATTTACATTGGTTGAAAATGTCCAACAACAACCAAAAACCAGTTCCTTCTCCATTTCTCACTTAGCCCAAAATTAAATGTAAGACTCATGAACTCTGACTCAAACTTCTCCTTAACCACTTGCAATCTTATGCCTCTGGGATCAACTCTGTTAGGAAGCCCAGGCACCAAGCAAACATGGGCCTTCTTGAAGATGACATTGCTTTTCTGCTAAACCTCCCATCGGTTTTGGAAGTCAAATATTCTTCCCAAGAACACTGTTCCTCAGGAAGGAAGCTATACCATAAGGGAGCCCTCACAAACTGAAGGAAGCTCGTGGTGTGTGTGTGTGGGTGGGTGTGTGCATGCTCCAGAGCATGGAAAATAGCTCCAGGGAACTGGCTACAATGAGTACAAAAGCCCACAGCAGACAGGCTTAAGTACACAGGATTTGGCATTATTTTTAGGATCAGACATCCGCCAAAGAACTTCAAAGGAGTCACACAAGTCATTATTATTACTATTATTAAAAATAAGTTACTCAGATCAGTCAAAATAAGAACAGGCCTGAATTTCTAATGAGCCTTTTTTGAGTTCTAAAAAAAGTTACCATTTTCATTCACACTTTTTTCTTCCTTCTTCCTACATACAAGTCATAAACTGTTACATTACCAAACATCAGCGTTGCTGGAAAACACCTGTGTCCTTACATACCCTAAAAGGAAAGATAAGGTGTACTATACACTGCATTACTCAACTGTGCATTTTGTCAAGTCTTAGTGTATAAATATAACCATGAATGAGAAGCTTGTGACTGTATCTTTGCCTGAAACACGTTCACATATAGTTTATTATACCTTTTCAAATTTGTGTCATTTAATTATTTCTAGCCTATTCAGAGTCCGCTTCTTATCCTTTCCATTATCTCGCCAGAAAAATGGATGAAACTGTGTCACTGCTGTGCTCATGTCATCCCTTGGGCTGCTGGACACCTGAGTTTTTAGAACACTGTAATATAACAAATGTAGTAAACATTTATTTCTTTTTATGCCCAAACCCAGTATCTTCAAGATATTTCCCAATATAACATCCACACTAGGCTGATGGGAGAGGTACTTGGAGCTCTTTTTCAGCTGATACTTCCCAGCTGCATGTGTGAAACAGTACTGAAGTGTCTTCCAAAAGCTCAAAACAGAGCTGCAGGCTCACATCTAAGACCATTACATAGATAATCATATACACCCTTGTCTCCATATCCAAACAGAACTGGTGCAATCATAAATCCCACTTAACACAGCAGTGTCATACGCCCTTGTGACACGATAGGGGACAGGGTTTGGTTTGGGCTTCTTCCTTTAAGTGTGATAGGGATCTTACCATAAATTGGCTTTTTAGTTACAGTTTTCTTCAGAAGAACAGTCTCATGACAGGGTTTTAAATTTACCAACAAGCAAAGAAAATTCATGCAATCTTCAATGTTTTCCTAAACAATTTGCAGTTATTTAAACCTTCGTTACCTGTATTTGAGAATCTGTTTGCATAAAATTCCTAACATTAATCAAATGTATTGAACTAGCTTTCAGTGACTTATTAACTAAAGAATATGATTATCCTACAGAACTAACCAAATTAAGTTTAATTAAGACATTGTTTCAGGAATGCAAAGACATTTGGATTTGCGCAAGCCCATGTGGGACCTTGTTTTGCTGGTCTTCACATTTATATGTGTAAGTAGTTGAAATACATGAGACGACAACTCATGGAGGTGTTTTCATCTGTTTATGCACCTACATTTAATATGCTTTTGTACATGAAGGTTCTTCACTGATGATATATGGCACAGCTCATTCACAGCTAGAGCGCCTGAATAAGTGATGTGCAGAAATGTAACTTCCCATCCTGTTGCAATCTCATTTTGTTTCAGATTAAATGATACCAATGCTGTAGTTCTAGAAAAATTTTATATCGCCAAAGGTAGGAATAATAGGCATTATTTTGCTTTATCATGTTTTTTCAGTGATACAGTCACTTGCACAGAAACCAATGTATATAATTTAAGTAACTTATCATTTTAACAGCTGTTTTATATTGCCCTGAAATAAAACACAATAAGAATTAAGCTGTAAACCCTAACACTATAAGCAGATTTTCTCAAATAGAAAATAACGCTGTACTGAAGACTCAAGCTTTTAGAGAACTGGAAAATCTGCAGTCAGGAGGCCACAGTAAACACAGGCCTGTCATGCCCTATCTGCTACAGAGCTGTTGCCAAAATGGCCTCTGTTGCAATTAAGGAAACAAAACGCTCAGGCTTAACGTAGCACTGATGACCTCTGGCATTCTCACCAATATATTGTGCCTAACTGATTTTAACAGAAGTAGACCAGGGGCATTCAAAGCACCAGCAGTTTATTAGCTGCAAACAGCAAACACTCATGCCACCACCATCAGCTCTGCATTAATGGTCTCTCCCTCTTGTTCCAGCCAGTTCACCTCTACTGATAATAACTGCAATAGCAAGTACTTGGGGAAAAACCTACACACTGCCATAGGAGCCGAAAGCAAAATTCCTCTAATCCCAACCGCCTGGCTAATGCCTAAAATTAGCACACAAAAGCTACATTAGTGAAGACAGAACTACTTAAAGGGCCCCTGCACAAGAAAGTGAGGTTCCTGTCAGTATTATTTAAATATGGCACCAAATTGGGGAGTAAATTTCATGTGGTTGTTTTGTGGTTTTTTGTTTGGGTAATAATACAGTAAGAGGTAGTCAGTGAATCTAACTCTCATATTACCTATTACTATGGTCACTTGACAGCTTGCAATCACTAAAGGCTAAAAGACACAATGTTTAATTTTGAGTGGAACATCGGTAGAGCATAAATGACATATTTTATTACAATAGCATAAATTATAAAGAGGTGTATTGATGTGAACACACAAGACTAAATGAGGTAAGAAGGACTAATTTACAGCTTATTTGAGAGAGGTAGGGTGTTAGTGAAAAGTAAAAAGAAGAAACTTGTGCTGTGACAAAGAGTGTCTAAATATTGGGTGAAAAATTAAGCAGCTGTTAATTCATTTCAAGCTATCTTCACCTTATAAGTTTTCAAAAAGTACTTTTTCTTTTTTCTCTTTTTAAGGGTATTTGATAGAAAGAAGCTTCTTGGCTGTAACTGAAACACACCTGAAAGCCGTTTGCTTTGGGAAAATTATGAGATTTGTAGTTTTATCAGTCAGGATACAAGTAATGGAGACAGAGAACAGGTATTTTTCAAGGAGAAAACAGTGTTAATACAGCCTGCATAGGAAAAATCTGCATCTTATCAAGTAACAGAAACAGATTCCTCTACATAAACCTCAGCCCTATAGTCTAATTTTGTGACAGCATTAGCTTGTTGTACTGGCTTATCAGTCCTCAACTGCTCTGCAGGGATATTCAGATTTCATCTTTGGTAAAAGCAGCAAGACACATGAAAAACTAAAGAACAGTTAAATGTTTGTCAAAGCAGGTCACAGAGATTCATCTGTCTTCTTTAAGGTAGGAATGGAGCTAAGGAAGTGTAGGAAATTAGTTCAAATTGGAAAGTTAGGAAGCTGACATTGATGTGTAGTCACCATAGTAGATCCTAAAATGCTCCAGGTTCTTGTGCAGTGGTTCAGGATTGCAATATAAGGCCTGAAAAAGAGAGTAAGTAATCCTCAACTTGCAATAACCTGCCTCACTACTAATTTTTTTTAATGAAATAGGTAGAGAGAGAACTACAATGAGGCATTTTCCAAAACTGCTGCTCAGCAAACCACTTAGAAAACTTTCCAAGCCCACTGGTTAATCCTGATGATCCTGAATCTCCCAGGACAATGATGAGATGACCCAAGTCCCAGAATTTTTGGTTTCTTCCCAAAAAAAGACAAAAGGGTTCCCTTGCTTCCAGCCTAGCTGCTTTTTCACTTGAAATCTTAATTCTAACAAATCTTATATGGTATTGATCACTCATGTTTACATTTCAATTAAGGTACTGTATATGACCATAGTTTTCAAAAAATAGTGTCCACCACTGCTATCCACATGTAATGCAGCTTTTAATCACAGGAAGCTGCAGCACTCATCAATAGTACATTGAAATGACGATATTTTTTTTCTTGGTTCTAGTCACTGGCAAGACAAATAAAGCTTCTCTAGTCTTCAGCCTTCCTTCAATTGATAACAGCCTACTTAAAAAGAAAATATTAAACCTTGTGCAGAAAGTCTTCTGATTCAGATTAAAGAAGCATTTAATAGCTTACCCTGCCAATAGCAAAGACCTCTGGAGGAAAGGAAAAAAAAAAAAAAAAAAAAAAAAAAGAGTGCAACAAGACAAAAATTAGTTTTCATTGGCTTTTAAGCTGCTGAATGTAACAAGGCTCTGTAACACTTTCATCAGCCATCAACAGCTTGGCTCTGGGGTAAAAGACCTTTGATAAAGAGAGATTTCTCCCCAGTCACATAAAATCACAAAAATACTAAGGAAAGTTCACTTCAAAGATAATCTGCTGGTGTTGAATTTTAAGGAAACTGTCTTGTAATTTATCACTGTTTTCCTGAACTTTTACTCATCATGGTAGAGGGGTTGATAGATAATCCATCAGTGGCTTCACAACATGAGCCATTGTTTGATAACAGAAAACATTTCAGAAACATATGCCAAGATACCAGTGCAGTCTCCAGCTACTTTTTGCTGGCATCTCAGTTCACTGTGCTATATCATCTACCCTTGTGAAAGATGGTATCATAAATCTCAACTATTCTTTGTCCTAATGGGAAAATATGGTGAGCTGCTGGCTTTCCTAAATCTGTGGAGCTGGATCTATGCTTAATTCACTTCAACATTCCAGAATGTGGGGGTTTTTTTTCCCCTGAATGT
Source organism: Microhierax caerulescens (assembly GCA_035590215.1). Lineage (NCBI taxonomy): Eukaryota > Metazoa > Chordata > Aves > Falconiformes > Falconidae > Microhierax > Microhierax caerulescens. The sequence goes on from JAVJGJ010000037.1 coordinate 52,814,884, forward strand.
ATACAGAAGAGTAATACATGCATAGAAAAGTTTGCATAAATTAGCAATTTAGGTTAATATAGATTAAAAAAAAAAAAAAGAACAACAAAAAAAATCCACCCCAAAACATAACTTGTTACAAATTAATGATACAAAATATAAGGCTTCAATTCACAGTTCAGATCTGATCCATGTCAGTAATATTCAAAAGCCTTCACCAACTGACTGTTCTTTACTGTTTCTATGACAGCCATATCCCCAGGACAGGCTGAACGTCACCAGTTCCATCTGGTGGAAGCAACATTGGATGAACAAATTTTAATTTAGTTCTCACATGCACTGACACTGGCATGAACTAGGATGAAAACTACATTGTAAAATTTTAGCAAATCAAAGGCAAGATCAAAAATACATTGCTAGCCTCCAGGGCTAGCACTAGAAGTACTTATTCTGTATTTTTCCAGAATTAGGCTTCTGTGGGACTCTCTGCTTATACCTAGCATAAACAGGGGTGTATGCCCAAATTGGTGATGCAACTTATATCATGAAATCTTGTCTTGTTCAACAAACCATTGAAGCAAATTCATACTTAGGAATTTGTATAAGTTCATCTTATAATCTTTTCTGACATAATTTTAAATAAGGACTTCCTTCTCTTTTATATTCAGCCCTCTTTGTTAAGAAAGATTCTGCATTGAAAAGTACCTCAATTTATCATTTTGCTGTAAATAGATATGGTGACTCACCACCACACTTTAACAGGAATCTATTGTAAAATTACCCTTGTCAGACATTCTTTCACTTGACCCATCACCCGAAGAACAAATAAAAATGCTACAAGGGAAGTATTCGATCCCTCCTCTCTAAGTTGCCCAAGGGCTCTCAGCTTGGACTGAAGCTCATGGTGTCTATGAGTGCACGCAAAGCCCTGCTTTCTGACCAGATCCCTATTCAAGCAGTTCCAAAATATGGCCTGAGACACCTAGGCAAGTAGCAGCTCTTCAGTTTTCTCTGGATATGCAGCCATATAAACACACACATAGTCCAGCCTATAAATAACAAAACAGAAAGATAAGGTGCCTTTAAACAGCTCATAAGTCAAGGCATTGTGTGCCAAACCTCCCTGGGTTGCATATTTGCATAATGTGGTATTAGCTATATAATCAGCCTCTTTTAATTATTTATTTTTTTTCCCCCAGAGAGCCAAAGCAATTCTTTTCACAGCAAGCCTTATTAAACGTACAGAGATTCACATAGCTATGCCACAAAGTTATTTTCTCATACAAAGTAGTTCTTTGTGTTTCTATAACATTCTATGGACATCAAAAAAAGAAAAGGGTTCAACAATAAACACATATATCATTTCATATGTTTGTACTCCCTAGAAACATAAAACATACAACAGGCATGCCTTTCCTGTTACACACAGGTAAAATCTGTCTGCTAACCATATTTTAATATTTTCAAAATATGCTTTGGTCCAAAGGTACCTGGACTCATCCTGTTGCTGGTTTCACTTCAGCTCCCTTGATAGTTCAAATGGATATAGAAACCATCCTGTCTTGCTGAGGGGTACCTCATGGCCATTGTTTCAGGACAAAGGTGAAGCACCTTGACTGAATAGCTTTGAATTACCAGCCTTCCTATTGCTTATAGGTGGATAAGGAAATTTACCACCAGCTGTGAAAACCAGGTGACTGCTGATTGCTTTCAGCTGTAATTAGAATTAAATGTACAAGATTGCCATGATCACTCAAGGGCTGACAGAGTGCATGTTCCTCAATTCATCATGTTTGAGGGATTTTTTTTTCCCAGTTGGGTCATCATGATCTTGTATAGGGCAAGAAAGGTACAATCCATTCCTTCCCACCCACCCACCCCCCACCTTTTTCTTCCACCTTCAGAGCACTTTGAAGTTTCTCAGATTTAACAGGTGATGGAACTTCCCCTTGAAACTTGAACACCAAAGTTGAACACCAATGTTATGTTAAATAAGGAGTCTTAGTAAATGTTATATTGGTAACCAGACCAGGAAACAGATAGATGTATATCCAGTATCTTCTAGACAACGTCCACAGATTCAATCAATAACAAAAGCATTTTGTCAAAGTGCCTTTTTTTGTAATGGATACTGAGGCTTGGCAAACATAATGTGCTTACAGCATTTACTTCATTATTCACAAAATTGGGGGGGGAAAGAACTTGTCCTTCCTACTAGACCAGTTTCTCAGTGAGCCAGAATAAACCATGAAAAGAAGAGTGGTCTCCCTTATATCACAGGTGAAACCTGCTGTGTTTTCCTTCTTCTTGAGCATGCGTAGAGTGGAAACAAAAGGTATAGCTCAATAAGTTATGACACCAAGCTATCAAAACAAAAGTCAACTCTTGCCCATTAACAAAGCATGTTGTACCATCACTGGCACACCCCTCTCTTTTGCAGTACTCCCTCCTTTCCCACTACCTTTAAAATTCTTTTGTGTCGAAAATGAAGAGGGAGAACAAGATTAATCATGTGAATATGTACTATTGTGTAATAACCTGTTAACTTTGCTTAGCAAAAAACTCTGCGGGGAGTTTTGCTGGAGAAAGGGATGCAAAACCCAGCCGTCAGTGATGATACTTTCTACTAAAATGAAGTTGGAGGCAGTCAACAGATGACCTTCAGAATAAGATTAACAGCTTGGTGGGCTGGCAGTTCCAGGAAACTGCAAGTGTATGAATCTGTCTGCACAGCCTAATGTATTTGTTTTTCATAAGAAGTATTTGTCCCAAGAGATTCTGTTTCTATTTCAGTATTTTGTTGTATTTCACTCAAGTGAACACACCTTTCTAAGATGTACCTTCAGCTGCCTGGTTGTCCTTAGGAAGGCAAGTACATTTCCCACATAAATGAATAGGTACTTACCTCAGAGATGCACGTAAATAAAAGAAAGATATACTTCTGCCTGGTGTGGAAGCTCAGGACATACTGTTTAAAGATCTGGAAACACTAAGGTGGAATGTATTTTTATTTTTAGTTGAATGTGACCTTTCAAAGTACCAGTTATTTCTCCAGATAGCTTCAAAATCTGACAACTCTATTGTATAAGTACTCTTCAACAATCCACAGATTCTCCATGGCTCTACTTGAAGGGGGATGGGGGGGCAGTAAAAAAATATGATTCTTGTGAAATATCACAAAAAATGAGAATAAAGGCATATGCCAGAATATTTTAAAAGTTTATGGAATATACCATCATTAAATATTACTAAACCATACAGATATGTCTACCTACTCAAAACTAAAATACAAACCACCAAATTATGAAGAGGGCATGAGTACTTTTTAAACAAGACAATGTGGTATAGGCAAAGTTGAGTTTTTATTTGTATAAAATCATCTTTTCTAAGCCCAGTGTTTAATAAATACAGAGAGTCGACCAATTATTTCACATGCAAAAATAAACAGATAGCTATTAAATAGATCAAATGTTTGGTTTAAAAAAAGAAAATGTTTTAAAATATTGCATATATTTGCAAATGTTGTACATATTTACTTATCGTTGTTTATCTAGAGTATGACCAAATTTAAAATTGCCCACATTCAATTTGATTTCTTGTTTTAAATTCAAATAAGCAACATTGAATTTTCCTAATGTGTTTACAGCTGCTGCTTTGCTTAACTGACATAATACAGTAACCAGCTCATAACTGTCTCCACACTGCAAAGGTATTAAGGAGCTGAGGATGCCAGTGAAAATCTGGAAGAACAGCATATCTTTTCTATGCTGGCAAGTTATGTTCTAACAGGAAGGTCAAGCTGATATGGTTCTTTTTTTTTCCTGCCCCATGCACTGATTTCTCTTGAAAATTTTCTCTGTTTTAACCCAGTTTGCAGGCTCCAATGCAAGACTAAGCTGATGGAAATTCATCAAGGATGATCTATGTGAAGTGGAAAATGTCTTGTCCTTTTTATATGGTATATTCATAATAGTTTGAGTTTTCATTCATTACTATTTGTACCATCATAGCAGTGATCCTATTCAGGGTCTTGCCAGGCAAAGAAAGACAAACCTCTTCCTTCAGACATCTTCTTTCACAGAAAGTTTGTTGATGATTGGAGAAAAGGAAAGAAGACAAAGTATCAGAGCAAACTATTTAAAAAAAAAAAAAAAAAGAATATAAGATGTTTGATTATGGCATAACCAATATATTACAATACCACTATAATCACAGTTGAGATTAGCAAGATATTTTCTAACTCACTGAAGTTAGTCATGTCATCAAAATGGAAGCATCAACAATAGCTTTGCAATCAAAATCAAACCAAGAAAGCTGAGGCACGAGAGAAATAGACTTTGTTCATCATGTGCAATAGTATAGATGTACTTCTATGGTTAGTGGTTTCAGTTATGGAAAAGTATCCAAATAGCATAAATCATTTAACTTTTTAACTCCTGTTTAGTAGTTGATCTGCCAGAATTTTTTAGAAGTGTGAAGTTAATACCAAGAGGAAGTCAGGACATAGATATGATAAGGCAAATTCCTGCTTCCTACTCCAGAAATCTTAGCACTGAAATGAGTGCAAAGCAGTTTTAAACTGAGAAATAGAAATGCAAGAGGGAGGTAACAAGGAACTGAACAGGTTGGTAAGACAACCAAACAATGAAACAAAAGAGATCCAGGTCAGGTGAGATAGTCTTTTAGTCAACCTAAAGCAAAACATCTTCTGTAAGAGAAATTTATCCTCAGTTTGATCTGTTCCTCCTAAAACATTATCAGAACTAAATTTTATTCTAAGATGGAACAGCTGAACAGATACCTGCCCTCCTGAATTTCACATTTGTATTTAGACATTCATCATTGCACACATGATGCTGAGACTGTTAAATACTATCACACACCAATGGATATTTTTCTGCCAACTAAAAATTATTAAAGAAGATGCTTTCAACAGTATTGCTATGGTAGGAGACTTAAGAATGCAACTGTGAAGTAGATGATCAGCCTCTGATGATTTTCAGATAAATTTTTGCCAGTTGTTTCTCTGTGTGCCTTCAGGAACCATCACTGAAAAACAAAACTCTAGGTTGCAAGATTAGATAGCAGATGGTTTCTGTTAATATAATCAATACAATCAGTAAATCACATGCATTTTTGTTTTTCTGATAAGAAACTATTGACCATTCCTCAAATAATCCAGCTGAATTTCTATTAAACCTCACTTTTTTCTAATGACTTTATTGATTTCTTTGTTAGGGGTTGGGAAAGGGGGTGGGGTTTCTGTTTGTTTCTTTTTTAAAGAAACAGCATAGGAAAAGTGCTAGTCCAATATTTCTATGCTGAGCCAACATTCATTACATTTTCTTATCTGTTTCATGTCCTGTATATATTTGTGTCATAAGTTTTCAATTAGAGTTCATAGGGACAGTCCTTTCAAACCAAAGAGATAAAGCTGGTACTAACCTGGTTGCAAATCCATGTTCTGCAACAGATTCCCTATTATACTTGACATCTAAACATTACAGTGGATCTGGGTTGAATTGACTTGTCTCTTCAGCTCATAAAAATTTAACACACATCAAATTAATTACAATGTGTCAAGGAAGAAAAGAGGAATTACTTGGGATAGCTCAAAGATATTTTCTTCTCATCATAAGAAGCATGAGAGAAATTGATATTGAAATACTAACTATTGAAAATCAAATAGTAAAGTTATACACAAAAAAAAGAAAAAATACTTAACATGTTTATATTACATAAAATGTACATATTTACACAAATACATGTACATAATGTACAAATTATTTTTAACATAAGATGTATACCATTGTCTCTTCTTCCTCTAGTTTATGGGTTTTCGTCCCTTTCTATAAGCAGAATTGTAACTAAGTGTTTTCCAAATACAGAAAACAAGAAGACTATTAGCCACCAGAAAAATGTCTACATAGATTCACTAAAAAGCCTTTGTTAGAAAGAAAATGAATGAAAGATCATGATAAATATACTGATAGAGCTATAGTAGAAACACTCCTAGTAGTCCTTTCTCATAAAGCGGTCCGCTAAACAGCAATGAAGCATCCAGTGAAACTGGAGAGAGAGCATTTTTTAAATGTTGAAAGGAAATCTTCTATGTACACAAAACTCACCTGTAGAAGTCCTTGCCACAAGGGTGGCATTGAGGTCAAAATCTTAGAGCAACCCAGCATAGGACCTAGCATTAATAAGATGACAATGAACAGCTGCACTTCCAGTTAATTTAGAGTAACATAGCTACCTTGTTACTAATCCTCAGGCTTCTAAGCACTAATTGTCACCTGAGTGGATTGGAACAAGAAATAAACTTTCCCCTGTAAGAAGGTTATTGACTATTGCAAGTTCTTAGACCTGTCTCTAAAACACTTGATAGTATCCGATTTGTAGTATGGACTGGTTTGAGCGAGTATGGCATGACCAATATTATTATATTTGGAAGTAAGGTATGTATTTAATTTCAGATTACAACCTTCATTATTTAATTGTTGATGAAACTCATGTCTTTTACTTTCAAAATCCAATACAAAATTCAATGTCTTTTTTATCTACTGCTTTAATTATGATAGGCTTCTTATTAGAAACATTATTTATGGCATGGCTTTAATCTCCTCTAGTAGTATTACAAATTCAGATTAAATCTCATTTTATATTTACCCACCTGAAGTAATTTAATGTACATCTGTACTAAATGTATATGAGGATAAATAAATGTAAGGAATTTATTTATTATATATTCATTTCTTACAGTACCCTCTTGGTCAGGACAACTTCCATTAGTATTTTCAAGGGGAAAAAAATTATAAATAAAAGTCAAAATATGTTTCTAGCATGATTTTCCAAAGATCCAAGGTTAATGAAAAAATACTGATTACTCTATCAAGTATTATAAAAATTTCCCCATTTAACAGTTATACTAATAGAATTTAGGATGGCTAGCATCTAAATTCTTCTAGAATAACTTTGAGCCTGAAGCAATTTCCTTCTCCTCCTACACATTCTCGTATTACACCACTTCCTCTATTTTTTTGAGCCTAACCTGTATATTTAAGTAGTACGACAGATCCTGGCCACTAATAATTGTAACCTATCTGTGGCTGCATTTACTGACAGCCTCTGGCCCCAAGTGATGACTGAAACTTTACCACCAAATCCACAATACCCGTCTCTTACCAGCTGAATTAAAGAATATTGTTAGATATAAAAAAGTAGTAGATTACACTTAATGTAGAAAGCAAGACATGGTCACATGAACAAGGTCAGTATCTTGCATTTCCCATGACTTAGTACATTCTCGGGCATATCCTAACTGTCTCTGTGGTCTTCCAGAGCTCATGTCACCTCCTGAGACCAACTTTATGAACTGCAGCTTGGAAAGTGTGGGACTCTGGCAACCGTTAGTTATGGTAGAACGGCATTGCCCATCTTCTGGCCAATGCTTTAGCTCCTCTCATTCTTTCACTGGCTGCCTTTCAGTGCCAATGAGATTTCCTATTGCTTCCTATGTGCCTGAGGAAGAAAGTTATCTTAAAATGACTGCAGAGCTTCTCCTGGGCTGGGCCAGGCCACAGAGCAGCTTGAAGCAAAGGTCAAGAACTGAAACATGGCTTTTTGTTCTGTGAAAAGCTGATCTTAAGATCTGGAAAAGTTTCATTTTTCTTGAAGCTTGTGCTGTTGAAGAAAGACAGGGATTTACTCCCTACTGACTACGTTTTCCTGAAAGCTGACAGCTTCATCATAGGCTCCTCCATGCTTTGGAGCTGGTTCCCACTGAGGAACCTATTTCTGGCTCTGTGTTCCCCCAGACACTGCATGTTCCAATAGACTCTTCAAGGATTGCTGTAATGGCCTTGCAATTTGTCGTGAGATGGTTTTAAATCAAATAACATTTTTTTGGCAATTCCATAGCAAAAGAGAGAAAAGAATGAAATACCAGACAAAGGTAATCTTGTCTGAGTGCATACTGTGGAAAACATTGCTAGGCAATGCATGCTATGGAAAACTCACCTACCAGGTGCTGACACATCCACTTGGACATGCAGCATGCCATAAGCCAGTGCTTTTCTCAGAATCTTGTCAAAGCAGCATGACATTCTCTGAAGCGAAACCACTCACATGGTTTGTCTTCGGTATCACCTGTGCTAACAGGCATTTGGGGCTTTTGGAGTTCTCACAGCATTTTTGAGTTCTCTCAGCATTTTAGATTTGCAAGTGGGTTAGCCAGGTTAATTCCTTTGGACCACATCATTCATAAAGAAAAATGACATTCCTAATTGAACAGCTGAGGTCTTGATTGTTGGTTTTTTTTAAGTTCCTCAAATGTACAGGCATGGATACATTTCTTTTTTATGAGCCTTCTGGCTTTCACAGTAATACTACTATAATGTTCTTCGACAACTGGCATTACTAGCATACTTAGCTCATTGTTGTTACCTTATGAGTTTTCCAAAGTAACATTAAGCAACTAGCTGGACAAAGTGCACAATGTAATTAATTACATAAACCTTTTATATCTATATGAAGATAGACTGTGAATCACAGTGCCATAAATACTTATTGTCAGTTATGTTTAAATACCTTTGACTCTTAGACATAATCACAACAAACATTCAGTTTCATGACCCTGAAAAATAGCTATGATATTTACAGAAATTGTTGATAGACTTCCACAGTTTCCTTCCAGTTCATTTGTAATAGTGGCAAGGTGCTTGCTCAAGGGCTGCTCAGATCCCTATCCCTAACAAAAAGTATAGTGGGTTTGCATAAGTGGCTTGCCAGAATGGGAAAAAATGTCTTTCTGGTAGTGTCCTATTATGTGCCAACCATGCCACATTGGTGCCACATGCCTGTTTTCAAAGGAATATATCAGCCCATATTTAGCTACAGAAAATAGCTTACATATTTCTTGTAAACAGCATATTTTCAAACCAGAAGTGTTGTGTATAGCTGGTTAACACATAATAATAAGAATGGCAACTCCTAAATAAACAGCATATGAGTATTTACCCTCTAGCCCAATCAAGAAACAAATAAGACCTGAGAAAATGTAGGTGCAGAGATTAAAGCCTGTGTCAATAATTGTAAAGTCTACCACTATCCCACACCTTGTGGTTAACTTGCATCTTCACTTGCCTGTAGTTTTGATGTGGTATTCAAATTGATCATTCATGATCCTTTTATGCCTTCCTCTCCTTGTGCAAGGTACATCCTTCAACCCTTTCTCATATTCTTAGATGAAAAAATGAACAATTAACAATACCTGTACTATTGAAGAAGGTGAATGTGTATGAGGAAGGAACCTTCTTTAATCAAAACATTACAAAAGCAAAATTGCAATTGCTCACAATCTGTTCTTGGGAAGAAAACAAGAAAACAAATTTTACCTACAGCACAAAGTAGTCACCCAGCTTGATGGAATACTGGAGAGTATTCAAATATTTGGTGATGAGCATAATTGCAGAATTTATATAAAAAAATTGAGCAGGTATCTTCATCCCTGGACAAAAGGAGTTGACCAGAGTTATGCCGACACACAGCATCAATGTAAGGCACTAACCTTGATCTCAAGTGTTATCTGTACATTATTTATGCAAATTATATGAGTGTACATTTATATTTGGAACAAACAGAGTCTTGAGGCAGGTGAATGAATATCTAAATGGAAGAATGAATTATATATACATTTACATCAAAATCCAAACTTCCTGCATAAAAGGCAGAGCATTTGAATCTGGGTTTTGAGACAAGTCCTGTCTGCTTTAAGGCAGTACAAATTTTGGCTGGGATCAGGAAAAAATTGTTGCATTGAAGTCTACAATAAATTCATGTTGGTCAGATGCTTCCAGAGGAAGGAAGTAGTTTGTCCCCAGACAGCTCGATGTTTTACCGGTCCTTCCAACATCACTGTAATGATATAATTTCCTTTATATCTTTGCAGCTGTAACTGCAAGAAGATAAAGCATTTGTTTACTGAATAGTCATATAAATGCTGACCACTGCTTTACATCTTTAGTCTTTAGACCTTTTTGTTCCTTCTCTGGCAGATTCCCAGAATATCCCATACAGTATCTTCCAAAATGTCATCTGGCTCAAAACAAAGTTCAGTTGTCCATCTTTTCTCCAGAGTTTATTAAACTATTTGTCCAGTATAGATTCCTGACTAACACCCAAGTGTTCTATTCTCCAGAGTTTATTAAACTATTTGTCCAGTATAGATTCCTGACTAACACCCAAGTGTTCTAAGAGTTAAGAATGAGGTCTCTAAAAGGCACCGCTATTTTTAGATATTACAAACGCCTATTACACAGTTTCAGAAGTATTAGCCTTATCAGCTGTTCTTTAATGGAAGCAGCACTTATACAATTATGTCTGCCTTCTCCTAAAAGCTTGCAATCTATACGAAGGAAAAAAAAACAACCCTGAAATGCTTGCTTTTCTTTTCTGTCCAACATTCTTATTTCAGTAAAACTGCATTGTACATTAAATGGCAACAATTACCACATGCCACTGAAAGGCCAGACTGTAACCATTATTTTTTCAGCTTGCATTAAAATTTTAGCACAGGTACCTGAGCAAAACATAGGTTTGCAACTGTTACAACAGGTGCACTGGATGCAATGTTCTATTAAACTAATAAAGATTACTAAAGTAGATGCAAAATTGTATAATGCTGTAGGGCTAGTAAAATGTCTTCTAAAAGTATAGTACTTATGATGCTGTCAGCCTGTTGACTGGTGTGAGATAAGAACTACTTCTCCTGAAAGCTGAAAGTGCTCAGCTTCTCCGAATTCCCAGCTCTTGATGAGACAAATGACAAACATCTGGATTCAAGAGCAACTCTTTACTCCCTGAGCATCTGAGACATTAGTGCAGGGACTCCAGAAAACAGAGAAAGGGATGCTGATTTTTGGTTTTCTTTTCCCCACACAAAAAGGCACATGCTAGGATGGCTGGAAGCAAGTCATATTCAAATAATGGGCATGTTTGCTGTCCTTACAGCTAAGTACGAAACCCAGAAGACATATTCCCAGTGTAGAAGACATCAGTCATGTTGTAAAACTTCCACCAGTACTTTCTACTGCAAATAATCTTGCCATGGGTATATTTACTAGAGTGTTATTTTCTTGTAAAAATTATACACGTTTCTCTTTAGAAATGTAATGTTATTTCTAAATGTGAGATTATTTAAATTATCTCAGTTTGCCTTAAACTTTTCTTAGGAAGGAGGAGCTGCATTTTTTTTAGCAAGTCTGCTTCTTCTCCTGTTCCTCCTTATCTGCTTACTTACCTCTCTGGTATGGTCACTTCAAGTGGTAGCCCCTCATTGTTATAGTTATCATCCGGAGGCAAGCAGGAGCACGGAGCAGACAGAAACAGCACATAAGGCGCCTGTGAAAGACAGGCCGTTCACCAGGGATCAGAGGACTTAAGAGGATCCATGCCAGAACAGCAACACCTATGACACGTAATTGCCTCCAGCACAGACAGCAGACTGTGAGAGACATTCACCTTACGCTCTCCCTGCTCCTTTGGAGCAACCACATCATCAGGCTAAAGCCAATAAAATAGCTGAGATAACCCACAGGTTCTGGCTGTGTCTTTTCTTATTATTGCACCTATTCAGTCTGAAACTGCAGTCACAGTTGAGTATGGAACAACGTATAGAAAGCCAAGTCTCATAAAGGCAAACCAGTAGACCTTCAACAAGCTGACAATAAGCTCACTGCACTTGAGCTCAGCACTGAACTGGGGCTTTTTCAAACCATCTGCGACTCATTCCTGCAGTCACCTAGTTTCAAAGTGCTTGCTTCTCTGTTTATACCAGCCTTACCAGAGCACCACACAGATGTGAGACAGCTGTGGGCCAAGCTGTTAAACAGATGCCACCTGTTTCTATGCCATGCATGTGTCTATATGTCCCAGAACAGGTTAGTCACTAAATTTCAGAGCCCTCTCTATGGCATAAACAGAGTAATGGGCATTTCACCACAGAAAGTACCAGAAATTATAAAAAAAAGTAATGGCAAACGTTTCTTGAAGCTGCCTTTTAAATTGTGTCCAGAAATTATAAAAAAAAGTAATGGCAAATGTTTCTTGAAGCTGCCTTTAAAATTATGTCCTGCATTAACTTAGTAGTTAATTGCTTTGTATAATATGGATGTACATGTGGCTAGGCACTCAGTCCAAATTTCAGAGGAAAAGCTAACATGAGTTAGTATCCTAATGTTCAATCTATCATTCATGGAGCCGAACTGTGTGCTCTAAAAACACCTTTCACACTTAAGGAAAGCAATAGCAATTTGGCTGATTAGCGTAAATGTACAACTGTGTTCTCTCTTAAGTTATTATCATGGTTTTCAAATGTAGTTGTTTCAGTTGTTAAATTCTCCTGATTTTTTTATATATAAATCTTGGCATCTCTATCACGCATGCTATGATTCCCAGTAGGTAGAAAAGCCCTGAGCAAATATAAAACGAACTTTTAAAAAAACCTATTAATCTGGGGGAAAAAAAATACAGCAAGCCAGAAATGCAATTAGTGTTGGTAACAGTCTCAAATAAACTTTGGATTTGGAAATTCAAGGATTTTAATCCAGTGAGATTTTGTTATGCCTTGGTACAAACTACATAAAGCAAATAATAAATGAGTCTCTCCAGTCTTTCAATTCTAAAATAAAATAGTGTCCCACTTCTGGTACAGAATGACAAAAAAAAAAAAAATTATATTGATGTTCATAAGATTATTCCACTTCTAAAAAAAAACCTAATAAATAATCAGACCGTTATCGCTGAAATTCAAATGTACCAATCAGCTGAATTCAAGAGGTCCTTTCCCATGAAAAGGCAAAGAAGCCTGGGCACAAGTAATTTCATCGACTTAAATAGAACCACTTGAACAGTGAGAATCTCCCAACTGGGCCAGAGCTTTCTCAGCACTACATTGTAAATTATAAAAAGATACACTGTACTGTATCTGTGCCATTAGGCATAGTTCAGCTGTTGAAAATTGTACTGTTGGTAACTCTTTTATCATCCAGGGAGAATGTATCTAAGATAATGAAATCGTACATTACCCTTTGAGATTTACAAATGTGACACCGCGTGCAATATCTGCTCTCCCTTCTTTGAATTAATATATAGGGAGACATCTCTTTGTATGCTGAATTTTCTTTCCCTCAGCTCTCCATAATTTTAGAGGTCATTTAATGAACAGAGTCATGGTTTGACAGAATCCTTCTCCCATTGTAACTAATCTAATAAGTATCCAACATTTTAGGTAGTACTGTGCTATCTGTATTACTGCTCAATGAGGCTGCCGCTTATCCTGAAGACAAAAAACAGACTGGCAGGGAAGCAGCAGTTTGGCTTAACTTCACATACTCACCTGTTGGAGAATTTCAAATCACTCTTCATATCTTTAGTGAGCTCATTCATTCAGGAGAAACAGCCTGGGTTTGGCAACTGATTTTGGGAGTATATATTTCTCTGATGATCTAGGGAATACTAATTTGTGCCTTGTAAATTATGCAACGTACCTATCAAGCAGTAAATAGGTAAATGGAAGAGAAGGTCAACAGTGTTTGAATGAATGTGCTGATGAAGTTTTCTCCTCTGATATTTTAATTGCTCCCCTCCGATGCATTAAAAGGCATGATTTTTCTAAAGTAATGCTGAAAAAATAGACCCTTTTTTAGCTCCCTCTGCTTGATCAACCAAATCAAGTTCAAATTTTGTGTATTTACCTGTAAGGCTCCTCGTAGCTCTGTCCTGCAGTACTAACTTATTTCTTCTCTCTCTCCTCTCCTTCCCCTTCAAACCCATCAAGCTGCTGGGTTTTTTTCCTGATCTTCTCCCATTTTCCAGAGCCAGCACTGCATAATTTTTCAGTTTACAGAACAGTAGTTGTAGCAGTATTCTTACTTTAGTCATAATAATTTGCCTGGTTATTTACATGATATGCACATGGGGCTCTGTTATTGGATATGTTTTGCTCAGCAGACCGATGTTACCTATTGTTTCCACTGCTTACAGAAACCCTTTGTCGAGGCTTGATCCTATTTGCAGGGCAAAGCAGCATTTTTTTTTTTTAATGACAGGGCAATGAAAGGAATAAGTTAGCAGCTGTGTCCATCTTGCAGCTCTGCAAATCCACTTGTACAGTTTACAACAGAAGACTGGAGTGTTTCAGAGTGGTTTGGATCACAGCTCATGGCTCTGGGGTTTTATAAGAAGTTTTGAGGAAGAGACTACAGAATTTTTTTCTGGAGGACATTCACAGCCACCTTTATTTGGGGATCAGTCTTAGGATGGAGTGAATTTTGTTTAGGTTCACAGCAGTCATCCACTTTAAACGGTTTACCGAGCCCCAGGCAAAGACCCGGAACTCCACAGGTCACTTTACTACTGCTACAGAGAGCAGTGACTGAACCCCCCTCCCTGGAAACCTCAAAGACATTTGTCTTGAAATTTCTGATTTTTAGAGTTTTTAAGAGGCTACTGGTTGGGTAAGGACAATGAGTTCTGTCCTTCAACCTGTTTTATAGATGCAGGTTTCTCTTCAGTAGGTTGTAAATTAAATTCCCAGACACAGACAGACTATTCAGTAATTCACCACAGCTTTTTAATCATAACTCACAGTATGTGAAGTAGTTCTCCACAGGAATGAAGGATTTTCAGAAAACATAGTACAGATACAATTTATTCTATTCTTGAGCAAAGGCTGGACATGATGGCCTCTTGAAGGCAAACTTTTTGTTATTTGTTTAAAATATTTACTCATTTTCCATCCAGTATATTTTGCAAATACAAGACTTCAAAGACTATGGTTTCCCAATGGTAAAAATATTCATCAGGCAGCTCCTTTCAGAGTGGAAGATGTTACCCAATTATCACACTCATCAGGACATCTAGCCAGAGGTTTGAAGTCTGTAATAAAGATAATCTGCAAGACAAACCCTCACGCATTCACCACTCACTGTAGATGACTTCTGCTGTGAGCCACTTCTTTTTCTTTTGATACAAAACTTCCCTGGGAGACAAAATAACAGGTACACCTACTTGCATGGTGATTGTCTACATCCGTTCACTGATACCTGTGGGAGCAGCACAAAAAAACTGCTTACAACAAACACGCTTGTTAAAGAAGTCTGCATAACTTCCCTCTTATTCCTCACCCACTTCCCCACATACTCCCCTCCAATATGTAAGTGGAACCACTAGATTACAGGGAAAGAGGCCAGGGAAATTTTAACAAAATCCAGGATCGTAAAACACTGGATTTCTAAACTGTCCACTCTTGAAGACTGAATACAGACAACAGTCAGCTCAAACTCAAAATTCATTCACCCACAGATATTATTATCAGTGCACACGTTGCAAGAGAACATGGAGATAACCTGCTTTAGACAGACAGCGGAACGAGAAGCAGAAGACAAGAAATGAAGCACACCTTCAGGAAATGCCCACTGGCGGCAACTGCTTCCCTGCTCCTGGCGGCAAAGTTATTTATTCCCAACCCGATTCAAAAAATGTAATATAAATTTGAGGGTTGACATCGGTACCACAATTAGAAAAAGAGGGGAAGAAAAGCATTGTATTATGCAGACTGGACTGCTATAATTTAGTTAAATCAAGGCAATCCAGATGGTTTTATATTGAGGGGAGAACTGCTGGTTTGTTTAAAGAAAAGAATGAGTT
Source organism: Microhierax caerulescens (assembly GCA_035590215.1). Taxonomy (NCBI): domain Eukaryota; kingdom Metazoa; phylum Chordata; class Aves; order Falconiformes; family Falconidae; genus Microhierax; species Microhierax caerulescens. The sequence goes on from JAVJGJ010000037.1 coordinate 52,830,571, forward strand.
CTCCACAATATTTATTTACTTTGTACTTTATTTACATCGATATGCACAAATTATTACATGAAAGTCTTATACCTGCAGTGCTGAAGATCCTTTGCCTGGGATAGTTAAAGAATGAAGTTAAACCCAAATAGCTTTTTCTTTCATTAATCTTAAAATAAAAATTCACTAAAACATTCTGTGTTTACCTTAAGATAATGCTGTGTAAAGACTATTTAAAATGACATAGACACTCTTTCCTGGAGACCTCCTGATGGCTCCTGACATTTCAACCCCATAACATATGAGGCCAGTTTATTTTGTTTGTGCAATTAGTCATGTTACTTAGCAGTACAAGAAGTGTTTTTTACACTAAACTCTAGGGAATAAAATATGCAGAATTCATGAGATACAAAACACATAAAAATTCATTTCCTGGGCAGAAGCGCTGCAAAATTGTGTAGCAAAAACTATTACTTTTTTCATTGTGTTTGTAATAAAGAACTCAAGCAACCATGCCCTTCAGGGCTGGGCTCCTCACCACTTCACTTGAACTCAGCCTCAGCATTCAGGCATGGCATGTGAAGTTAATTACTCTGGGCATTGGGGCTCTGAACAGAAGAATGACCCTATTTGCAGCTCCGTGTACTATGTACCACGCTACAGTGAATTCTTTCAGTACCTACACATTGCACACTCAGTGACTCTGAATGGAGTAATAATTCTAGCAGTCTGGAGGAAAGCTCAACTGTCATCTTATTTTCACAGGGACACTTGTCTTCCCAGGTAACCATTTAATGGGGTCTGACATCAGTCCACATTCAGTCACTGTCACCCTCCCAGTTCAAAAGGCATGAAAATGCAAAGGTTACAGCTTTCAGAAACCATCATGCAAGAGGGCAGGCTTGAAAAACTGTCTGAGCCTAGATCTGATGATCCTGAGGCCTTTCTACCAGCTTTCATTATAAGGACATCAGAATTATGTAGATTCAAAAATCTGTGTTTGTAAGTGACTTCTCATCTAGAGAACCAAACACTGTCTGCAGGAGATCTGGTTTACATAATTTGGCAAGATGGCTGACTCACCAAGGAGCTGAACATTTTCATAAAAACTACATAGCTGGAGAAAAAAATAATTTAATAAAAAAGCCCATTAGACATGATTGCTTGCCAAATAGCTAACTATTCTCAGTTACTGTTGAGGTGAGAAGTTTCAGCAGCCTTGAAAAATGCATGAAGAAATACACTGGCCTTCTACAATTAAAAAGAAAATAACCTACATGTGCTGAGGTAGCTGGCTTTATCTGACATAATCAAAAAATATGTCAGATTGTGTGATGTATGTCTGGTACACAATAATATTAATCGGAAGGGGAATAAAATAAGTGAGGAAAGATCTGTGCATGATAAAAATCTGTTGCAAATCTGACTCAGAGTAAAGGTGTTTAGTTTCTTTAGCACGATTTGTACTATATTATTTGTTAAACCTTCAGCTTGAAGTCCTTATCACCCAGCATTTTGAAAAGTAGTTGTAGGAAACTGAATTGTCACCTTGAGGCAGAAGATGGGAGCTGGGCAGCTATTTCTTGGGGTATTCTTTCATTTTATACCAACGTAAAGCAATATTTTTGCAGATTCTTTTTCTTCATTCCAATCTTTCTTGGCTCCTTTTTTTTATTTCCTGACGTTGGTTCATTAATTGATTTGTACATTCATTCACTTATGTCTAACATAAAATAGGTTTTTTGCAGCTTCTAACTTTAATTAAGCAGATACCAACTTTGCATAATCATGTAGAGAGAACAGAGCAAAGAGAAACTATTAATTTGCTTTTGAATATTGCCTTAATTCTATATAAGATAGTAGAATAAATTATAGATTCCATATTTAACTGATGAGGTCTGAACTAGTCATCTAAGTCATTTTTTAGGCATGGCTACCATCTACTAATATTAATTTGCCAATATTCATACACAGACGTTTGCTAATATAATGTCCAACTCTAACAGAAGAAAAGGGATTTGACTGGGTCTAGATAAAACCACGCTTGATCTCTTACTGATACCTATGTATGTGCTGGGATGTGTTGCATTCAGAAGTGAATTAGGTGAATCTAAAATGAAGAACATTAAATGTTCTTCTACCCTTTGGAAACTCTTCCTGCTTTTGTACTGCCCATATGAATTAACTGCCTATGACTTCCAATAGAATAAGGATGTTCTTGATATGCTCATTTGGATAACCATGTGCTCAACAGCTGAAGAGAAGTAGATCAGTTTGTTGCAATCAAAGGGCACTTCTTTTTCTAGTTGTTAACTCAGTTATACCACCATTTATTTCTATTATAATTTTCGGGGGGGGGACTGTGTTCTTATCAGCAAATATTTTGCCTGAAACTTTCAAAATTCTAAAAATTGTCTTCCAGATGTCCTGGAGTATCATCAGGGACAGAATACTCCTCTTTCTTTCTTTTGTGCATTCATTTGTTCTTTTATTCTCAAGCTCTGAGCCCTTTTTATTTCCCAGTGCAAAATCTGAAGCTTCAAAACAGAGAGCCATGAAGGTGTTACTAAGAAAACTAGACCAGGTGAGATCTGGAGTGGTTTTGCTTGAATTTACAGTTCTATGTGCAGAACTTTCATGTGACTCAGACAGAAAAGGAAACGCTGAGTTTTTCCTGATATGTTCTGTGAAGTCACTAGAAGGTTTATAAGGGGATAATTTGCCTACTGAGACATATGTGCTTCCATAAAATATTACTCAATTGCTGCAGTATTAAAAGAACTCAAGTATACAATGGGAATTGTGGTCTCACTTTTTTCTCTTCAAAGTATAAAGCTCGTGTAATTTTTTTTCTGCTTTACTAAGGAATTGTTACAACAATCCAGATTACAAAGTATCAAATTAATCTCTGTAATTTATATCTGGCTTAGTCATGAATTGTTATAGTCAGTGCTGATCGCAATAAGTACACTTTTGAGATAAACAGTGTTGAACATAATACCTCTTTAAGATGTATTCCTTTTGATTACTTAGTAGTTATTATAGTCCATAGTATATAGTTTCACCTGCATGACTAAAACATGAAAGCTAGAGAATAAAGCCTAGAGGGTTGCAATTTACAGCATATGCTACTTCTAGGAGAATTTTTAAGATTAAAACTGATTTTTGTATACACTCCTGGAAGTTTTGTATCTTTGCACATTTCCAAAACTGCCAGGCAGTTGTCTGAATAATCATCAATACTATTGAACTGGTTGCATCATCTGACTGATTTAGCTTTCCCTATTTCTGTTGAAAATTGACCTTTATTTCTAATGTATTTCTAACTGTCCTAGTTTACTTGTAAGAAGCCAAGAATTTTTTTCTTATGAAATCAAATCTGATCACATAAATAAGTATCATAGTCTGTCAGGCATAAACCATATTACTCATTAATTAATATGAATATTCTAGCCATTCCAAAGTTTTTCAATGCTCCAATTAAGATATGTAATCACTTGGTGGATTTAGACTGTGTTTAGGATACTTAAATTAATGAATTTGCTGTGTCACTTACCAGCAAATTTTCAGGGAAAAGTCATCTCATGGGATCTAATTACAAAGAAAAATCATTCTAAGTACATTGAGATGAAGTGTTTGAAAACTGATCAATAACTTCCAGAATTAAATTCAGGTTATTTCACACTGTGTGTGACAAGCTCACCAGATCTTGAACTCTGCAGAGTTTTGAAACACTGAAAGGTTAACTTTAAAGAAAACACACTTGCAAGCTTCCCAGATTATAGGAGAAAATCAAATGCCATCTCTCCATAATCTCACAGAGCAGCTACTGTATCCAAATTAAAGGCAAATTGACTGGTTTAAGAAGCAGATGATTTGTGAGTGTGTTCTACAGCAGTGCAGCAATTGCTAATGGAAAGATACTTTGCAGTTTTGCTCCTCTGAAACAGCAGTAATTGAGCTTCAGAAAACCAAATTCGGGTTAATATTTTGAAATCTTTTCATTTCTTCTAAAATAAAATCAAATTCTTAAGAAGCAAGTGTAGAGAAAGAAGGAACTCACATAGCAGAGTCCCTGCTAGGGCTCTAAACTAAGATTGTGAAAGTCCGCTCAGAGTACCGTATGGACATGCAGTATCCCATTCTCAGTATCCTATGGACTGTTTACCCACTTGAACTTCTTTCTCCCTTCTGTTCTCATGAACTTTGCTGATGAAAGGCAAGGAAGGAGCATTCCACTTTAATAAGCCATCGCACAGCTGTAACTTCCCAGGTGTAGAAGTTTGTGAATAGAGACAGAAGGCCTCTCTTTCTAATATGTGTTAAAGCATGCATTACGCCTAATGACTCTGCGCCCAGTGAGAAACCTGGATACAAGGGATCAATTCCCAAGAGAGTAGTGGAGACTTACTCTCAGATCAGATCTGCAGAATTTGTTCCCCCAGTTTCAATATTTTAATACCCACACAAAGTGTAAATATGGTAGCATTAAAAGTTGAATAATGACAAATCAAAGTAAACAAAATCTACCACTGATTCATGGAATGCACTATTTCTGCCAGGAATGAAAATGATGTGTTGATTTCAATTGAACTATTCTTACTTGCACCAGCTGCAGACCAGGTTCAGGATATGTAGAAGTGCCATTATTAGGCATAGTGTTTGCATTTGACATGTTTTTATTATTGCTCATCACTGATGCATGTACCCTTTCCTTTTCTATCGCTGTGTGTTTAGAAAGATGAAAAATTAAAACAAGTAGCCATTTTACTGTTGTGTTACTCCTTTTTCTCTTTGTTCTTAAGAATAGTGAGCAAAATGCTTTTTTCTACATGTTTTTCAACTCTATTATCTGTAGAGCATCAAGTTATATTCACAGAAATTAGTCAAAGAGAGACAGAAATAAAGTCACTAGATGTCAATAGCTTAGCCTGTCTCTGAAAAAAAAACTAATGTACATCAAAACAAAAAAAGAAAAAAGAGAAAAAAAGAAAAGAAGCTTTTGACAGGTGACTGGAGAAAATAACTCGTTGTAGGAAGGTTTTAAGCCCTCAGGATTTATTTGTACCTGCCGGGTTAGGGAAGGCCAAAGAGCAGTAATAATGATCAGACAGGCAAATACACAATCATAAATAAGCCTGTGTCATTGCTCCTGGCAACTGTTCATTATTTAAAATAGTGCTACTTTGAAGAGAAGCAAAATGCTTGAGACCTGCTCTTTATATAAAGGTAATGGAAAGCTCCATTTAAAGATCGAGCATCCTGAGAGATCTTTGAAGGTAAAAGGCTGTATTCCAGAAACATCTCATCACAGGTATTTGGAAACAGGATGTGATCTGTTTGCAGCCATTAAGAAATGTTCAAAAAACTGCAGGTCCCTATCTACAGCAGTTCACAAGGGGTTATAGGTATCCATGTCATTTTGGTGCCATTTACTGAACCTAACCATTCATTTTAAATATTGGTATGATTTACATATTTGGTGGGACAGGTTTATTGAAAGGATGTAAGCAGTCTATGAAGTGCTGCATTTTGTTAGAACGGAGGGGGGAAATGGCATACATGCAAGCTTTTCATCATATCCACCACAGAATGAATCACAAGTGATAGGGACAACCTTGTTGTGGGGTATGTGACCCTTCATACATTCAAAAAGGTTGTTTGAATATTCCACAGGCACAAACGTAACTAGCCTGCTCACTCAGGGAGTAAATAGTTTTTGTGGTGTCATTTGAGCTGCTAGTCACCTATTTTCCACCATCAAAAAAAGCACAGGGAGCTATTCGATTTGTTTAATCTTTTTATTCTGACTACTCTCTATTTATGTTAACTCAACATGCTTGCTTGAGGAAAAATAAACTGCCCAAATACAAAAAAGGATCTTGATTCAAAGAGATAGGGCAACAACATTTGCTACCTTCTTCCTTTTCTTATTCCTTTTAACTTTTGAACAACCACATTGTAACCCAGCAGTTTATCAGACTGACACATCTAGTTGTGTTACTGCCTGATGTGATGTGGCACAGCCCATTAGGTACTTGAGAATCAAGTTCTGCTTCCCCATTTTGACAGCAGCCAGTCAGCCCCAGTGCAGGTTGCTTTCAGTCTCTTTGTTTGCTTTGCCTGGTTGGTGTTACACTAATACTTTACTTATTTGAGTGTCAAATATCACAAGCAGAGCCAAAGTCATAAGCTTGTGATGACACTTGGAGTACCCTCTGTTCTCTCTCAGTGCTACATGACTACACCAATTTCTGTACGGTTTAGCTAGACCCCTCATTTTAAAGAATGACAGAAAAACCATAAATGTATATTTTTTCACAATACCGTATCATGCTTAATAATGTGTGTCAATTGCACTGTCATCTCCAGGCAAGTGCATATACAGAATTTAGGTTAGCAAAAACAGCAGGTCCGCAGCTTCCACAAGAACATTCCCTTCCAGTTTCTTTGTTCAGCATAAGTCACCAGCCATACACTTCCACTCCAGACTCATCAATGAGATGCTCTGCAACATTACAATGGTGTTATTACACACAACCACCAGCACTTTTCTCTTCCCATAACATGAATGTCTATATAAAACTCATTTCCTCTAGGTGATACTGAATTTACAGTCACAAAAACTTGTGCAGTTGAAAAGATGGAACTCCTCTCTCATGTTGTTTGTAGTTTTCAGTTTTAAGTGAATAAAAAGTCTGTGTAGTTTTAAGTCCCTAGGAAGTCTCTCAACTGCAAAGAAAGAACCTCATGTTGCTTAGGTGACAGCATACAGATAAAACCTGTATTCAAGAGATAAAATGCCAACAGAACCTCAAATCGTTCAATTTGTTATATTATTTTTATTATTTGCAGCTAAGAATGGTGTTACATAAATCAATTATACCTGGTATTTTTAACTGTAGTTCGTATCTGGTCCCAATCTTGTGTGAATGTCCATAGAAGTATCACTTTTGGCACATGGTCTAAAGGTTTCTTTCGAGTGAATAAAAAATGTATCCAAGCAATATTTTTCCCATTAAAAACAAATATTTAAATTATTTTGACCTTCTCTTTTACAGTGTATAACAGTGCCCACTTTCATCCTCAGACAAGCCCATACTTCGAAGATCAGCTTTGTACAAAGTCTGCAGGCAATTCTGAGCAACTCTTTGAAGACCCCTGAAATAGGCCTAACATTACTTGCCTCCAGGGTCGTTATCACAGTGATACTCTCATCTAGTGCTTATGCTAAATAATCAACTCTATAATCGTACAGCAATGACTTCTGAGTGGCTGCAGCTGAATCAAAAGAACCAAGGGAGCTCGATTTTATAAGCTTTGTAAGAAATTTTAGTGGGTCAAATGGGGGGCAAGTGGGGGCACTGATATAATGGCATAGATCAGTTGTGTAAATAAGGGAGCACAGCAGGTTACTTGTTTCCAAGTTTAATTGCCTCACTCTGGGAAAAGAAGTTAGAGTAATGGTTGCAATGGGAGCATTTTTTTAGTGAAATCCCTTCCCATCCATCAATCTTTTCCTCAGTAATATGGGAAGTTTGGTTTTATGAACTCCAAAACCTATTTTGCTGGTTTAAAATCATAAAATCATAGAATCATAGAATGGTTTGAGTTGGAAAGGACCTTAAAGATCATCTAATTCCAATCCCCCTGCCATGGGCAGGGACACCTTCCACTACACCAGGTTGCCCAAAGCCCCATCCAGCCTGGCCTTGAACACTTCCAGGGATGGGGCATCCACAGCTTCTCTGGGCAACCTGTTCCTGT
>JAVJGJ010000037.1:52838416-52854047 GCA_035590215.1 Microhierax caerulescens
CATCCAGCCTGGCCTTGAACACTTCCAGGGATGGGGCATCCACAGCTTCTCTGGGCAACCTGTTCCTGTGTCTCACCACCCCCTCACAGTTAAGAATTTCTTCCTACATGCCCTTGTAAAAAGTCCCTCTCCAGCTTTCTTGCAGGACCCCTTTAGGCACTGGAAGGGTGCTGTAAGGTCTCCCCGGAGCCTTCTCTTCTCCAGGCTGGACAACCCCAGCTCTCTCAGCCTGTCTTCATAGAAAAGCTGCTCCATCCCTCTGATCATCTTTGTGGCCCTCCTCTGAACTCGCTTCAACAGGTCCATGTCCTTGTTATGGGACCCCAGAGCTGAACGCAGCACTCCAAGTGGGTCTCATAAGAGCAGAGCAGAGGGGGACAATCACCGCTCTTGACCTGCTTGCTGGTCACAATTCTTTTGATGCACCTCAGGATATGGTTGTTTCTGGGCTGCAAGTGCACGTTGATGGGTCCTGTTGAGCTTCTAATCCATCAACATCGCCAAGTCTTTCTCCTCAGGGCTGCTCCCAATCCATTTTCTACCCAGCCTCTATTTGTGCTTGTGCTGAAATGTAGAAGCAGGGCTTACTTAGGGTATGTTTTCATTTGGTTTGGTGTGTGAGTTTATTTTTTTTAAAGAAACAAACACTTCAGCCTTTCTTTGCCTCAAGATTGCCTAACTTAACGGTGGTCACAAGGACAAACTGAGATTTGAGAAGGAAATGTATGTAGTTCTGAGGATCTGAGCACTGCTGTGCAGCTGCATGATCTCACCATCCACAACCTCATCCTTTCCCACAGCCCTTCACTGACTTTGCCACTTCCTTCCTCTGCCCTTGTCAAGGAGGGTGTAAGAAGAGGACAGGCTCACATTCATCCCACGCTCATCCCACAAAGCACAGGGAGCATCTCCAGTACCATGTGCATCATGTAACAAGAAGGAACCTTCTTTTCTCTTCCTCTCTTCCTTCTGCCATTCAATTATTAAACTAATATGAATAAATCAAGCAATAAGTACAGCAGGGGTAACTGGAATCAGGTTATTCAGTGTGCCTTCATCAAATTTAAGTTATATGAGGAATGAAAGCAGAAGTAGACCCATGTAAAGGAGTAGTTCAATTGAATTCTGGCTCCAGAATTCTGGCTCTACTGCAATTTCATTTTACTTTTGTGGTGTTACCCCACAATGAATATGGTTTTTAGAGAGATGAGTCCTCTAGGAGAAAACACCACCTACTCAATAGCCCCTATGTTGCTCTCTGGAAAAGTGGCTATGGCTTGAGAGCATGGAACAGGGTATGAAAGAAAAGGAAAAAGAGCAATTACCAGTCAAGGTGGATATAATTAGGCCTAAATCAATGTGATAGAAATTAAGTGCCTCTTTTTTCTAAGCTAGGAAACTGTGCAAGACATAAACAAATTAAATTATTTTTTTTTACAGTAATAGAGGCTTCTTGGAAAGTAAACAAACCTAGGAAGGTTTATGTCACAGCACTAATTAGAATCTCAGCCAAGAAAGAGAAAATACCTCAGATTTAACAAGAGCAATAAAAACATTTTTAAAAGGACATATGGACAAACCTTCTGACTAAATGCTTAGTTTATTACAGGAAAAAAATATGGAATAAATATGTGTGTGCAGATGAAGGAAAATAAGTCCTAAATGAGAACTTAGAATTGAGGAACAAAAATGCCAGCAAATGCAATAACCAAGGATCTTTTTAAGCATTTGACTCTTCCTAGTCACGGTCTTGGAAACACTCTCATGGCTCCAGTACAGACCATTAATGGGTCAGATTCTCCATCTTTACTGACTATATCTGGAACTGTCAGCCTGTGATGCCTCCAGGGGACAGAGAAGGAAAAAAACATCACAACTCTCAGTAGACCTAAAACAGCAGAAGCCTTTAACACACATTTGTTAGCTAAACTGGAACAAGGGAGGTGCAGATGACTATTATCTACTCCAGCAGTGCAAGAGAGGTGCTACTGTCCAGTAGGAGGACAGCAGCAGCTACCTGGCAGGGTATGAGGCAGGTAGCTTAAAGGTAACTTTTCCACCATTTCAGCTCATTGCAAGCATTGACTTGAGGTGCTAAGGTGGTATAAAACTGATTAAACAGTCACTCACTTGAACCCAAAGTCCCTGCAGTTTTTTTGAGGCTAAATCTAAGCCAAGCCTTTACTATTGAAAAGAAAAAAAAATGTCACCAAAAAAATACATTATTTTGGTAGTCATTAAATTCATTAAAAGGCGTGATTTTATTAATTAATAGCATTTCTTATTTTAATTGATCTGCTGAACATCTTTAAAGCTTTTTATTACATATTGGTTGAAATTCAGCTATTGGTCTATGTTGTCTCATTGTGATTGTCCAGATGAGTCAGCCAGTATTAGCTTTGGTTGGATGACCATACAAGAAATTCTTTATTTTTATTCACAGATACTACCAAGTTTGGAGCTAATTCCCTCAACACTTCTTCTTTTTTCTTTTTTTTTTTTAACTTCTGCAAAACCAGTCTTGTGAATGTTCCAGTACTGTAGACACTGAAAAATGTGGTCCAATTGAGATTTTGTGTGTGTGTGTATGTGTTGAGTTACTCTCCTAGTTCTAATCATTAAATAAAAAAACAGAAATTTGGGATAGCTGGACTATAAATCACATAAACATCAGAAAATAAAAAAAGCAGGAAATTACTTTGAGGAGGAAATATTTGGATCACTTTCTCATTTTTTTATCAAAGAACCAGAAACTATTAGCTAATGTTAACTCTGTATTTGTAAGATGAACACATGGTTTCCAAAACATAATTATGTCTCAAAATAGAGTAAAAATGATTAAGTGTAAGATATGCCAGTTAGGGAATTACTTCTCCTCGATATATTGATCATAAAATATTTGACTAATTGATGATGAATAAATGGGAAAAAGAACAGTAAATTAAGTAGGGATGATCAGGTAGGGTAAGTATGTGAAACAAGTAGGAGATGTTTGGAGAACCTTTTTTTTATGTGTACTACCTGAACAATTTTTGGATTATTCAAGGGAGGAGTTGAAGACTGATGCCAATAGAAAAGGAACTTCTTAATGAGGGAGAGATTTATTGGAAGGAAAGGACAGAATGAACTGACAGAGACTTACATCAGTATCACCAGAACTCACTGAAGCTTTTTTGTTCCCCAGTCACATAAAAAGGCTGGGTACACAGTTCCCCAGATCCAAAGAACATCTGGATCCAAACTGGCATTAACTTACTTTCTCCCCAGGCTCTTTTAACATGTTTCAGTTGCCCAGAAACAGGTCTGTACTACAGCTCGAGGTATCTTAGAATATAAAAGGTATCCACATGGGACTAGCAGACATGAGACCACTGGAAGACCTACATCCCTCAGGATGATGGCTGGAGGCAGGATGTTCAAAGATGTTTGTTTATTTAGCTGAAGCAAGTCTATTGTCCCTATAGTCTTTCAAGGTGTCTGCATTAATGTTCTAGGCTTTCTTCATTTCATGTGTTGTTTTCCTGCTTGCAAGAGTTCTGGCCTCCTTTTGTTATACTCAAGGGTCATTACCCAGATTTTATGATGCATTGAGACTTCTTCCTCACACCTTTTCAGTAAATCTTTCAAAAGGTGCTGCATCAGAAAATGTGAATTAAGTCCACATATAATAAGAGTCGCTAGTGATAGTGATATCCTTAATATGTATGTGTATCTCTCTCCTGTTGATAAAGGTTGCTTAGTATAATTTGTCACATTAGGGAGTATGATTTTCTTGTATCTTTTATTCTAATTGTCCTGGTTTGAGCTGGGATAGAGTTAGTTTTCTTCTTAGTAGTTAGTACAGTGCTGTTTTGGCTCTATGTGAGAACAGTGTTGATAGCACACTGATGGTTTTAGTTGTTGCTGGGTCATGTTTATACTGAATCAAGGACTTATCAGTTCCTTGGGCCCTGCCAGTGAGAGGGATGGAGGGGCATGGGAAATTAGCAAGGGACACAGCCAGGACAGGTGACCCAGACTAGTCAAAGAGGTTTTCCATAACATATGTCATCATGCTGAGTATATAAACTGGGGGAAGAAGAAGGAAGGTGGGGACATCTGGCATTATGGCGTTTGTCTTCCCAAGTCACCATTAGGTGTGATGGAGCCCGGCTGTCCTGGGGATGGCCGAACACCTGCCTGCCCATGGGCAGTGGGGAATGAATCCCTTGCTTTGCTTTACCTATCAAATTGTTCTAATCTCAGCCTCTGAGTTTTACATTCCTTTTTGATTCTCCTCCCCATCCCTGTGGGTGACGGGGAGTGAGCGAGTGGCTGTGTGGTGCTGGCTTGCCAGCCAGGGTTAAACCACTACAGTACTGCATGTCACAGGGGCCACAAAGCATTAAGTAGTTGAAGCCTGTAAATTGAAGCTGATTAAAACATCTTTATCAGAAGATTTTTATAGAAAAAAAGAAAACTGTTTTCCCAGGGAAGCTGTATTTTCCCAAAACTGAAAAATAGAGTTCATTCAGTTGAAAATCCCCAGTGTTTTTAACAAACAATAAAACATCAACATTTTTACTAAAAGCTAAAGCCATTTTATTGACAGCTTAAAGTATCAACATTTTACTTTTTTTTCCCTTCATTTTAATAATTAGAAATCAGTGTATGTTCATGAAGACCTGGTCTTTTCTTTCTTTATCCTTTCCTCACCTCTGTGTCAACCAACATAAAGTAACCTAAAAGTGAGACCATCATTTTAATTTCTAAGCTTAGATTTTGACTGATGTTTTGACCATCAGATGTATTTTACAATTCTTTAATCAAGGTAAGGCTAAACAAAATTGAATATAACAAATAAGAGGCAATGAGCAATACTTTTCTTCCTTTTCTGTATTTCAAAATTCAGTTTGTTCCTGGTTCGTTTGCTAGCACTTCAACCATAGAAGAAAACAAAACCCAAAGTGCTTATTATGGATTCATTTTTATAACTACATTCTGAGTGTTTCCTGAGTCAGAACTGTGAGAGGTTTACCCCACTTCTAGCCTGATTTGTGCTGCCATTATCATGTCTAACCTCAGTGAAGACAGAGGAACACAAATTAAGGCAGGGATACCCTGTTAATATTTTTATGGTACACCTCTGAGGGGTCCAGCTTTAATCAAATGGTTACTAACATGATGAGACAATACATGGCAGTTCATGCTGCAGAACTTCTCAGCTCTCAGGTTCAGACCCTGGAAAACACAGAAGTCTTCCAGGCTTCAGGCTCCTGGCCAAAGGGACAAGGCTGCAGCACTGGTCTATAGCCACCACTTACGAGGCCTCTTTCTAGGCTCCCTGCATGGATGTAGACCAAAGTCAAGATATTCTTTTTAGCCCTTTAATAATAATTACTTTAACTACACATTTTTTATAGATTCATAGGATAATTTAGGCTGGAAAGAAGCCATAGGTATCGTTTGGGTCAACCCTCATCATTCAAAGCATGGCCAATACCATACAATACATTGCTTTCAAGAGTAATACCTGTTTTAGGCCTCTGCTTGTAAGGACTGTAACTTTCATCAGTTCTATAAAATTAAAAAGATAAGTTACTGTTTTAGTAAAGTTTGAGAGAAGGAGAAATGAGAATAATGAAAGCAAATAACAGGAAGACTGGGTTTTCAGAAAGCTGCTATAAATTCTTGTTTCTCCTGAAATATTTGCTTCTTAATGAAAACTTGCAGCTATTCCAAAGTATTCTGGGGTCTGGTTTTAAATTTCCCTTTGGAAGGGAGTTTACTGCACTGTTGTAATTTAACAACTAAAACTTCCACACCAGGAAGAGGCCAGAGGCAAAGCTGCTCTGATTTTTACACTGTCCCAGCACTGTTTTATTATTGCATCCCCTCAGGTCCCTAGGCTGCAACAGATATCAAAGTCAACTTTCCAAATCTATTTTTACAATAATTCAAGCTGGTTTACTGCCTTTTTTTTCCCGTATTTTCCATCTGCAGCACATTTAATATATGAAACCAATTATATGTGAAAATGTAAAGTGGTCTGAGTTGATGAAAACAATACAGACCACATATACACATGAGAAGTATAAGCTCTGTGTTATTCCTTGCATTTGTCCTATCCTGCTGAATATAAATACAGGGGTTTTCAGCTTGTTCAGAAATGCTGTTGGAATTATTTACTGCATTCCCATGTCTCAACTTTACTCAAAGTAGATGTAAATGAGAAAATAAATTATTGCTAAGATTATTTTTTTTAAAAGTGGCTGTTATAATCAGAAAAGTGACACTATAAAAATGATATTTCAGTGTTTCACATTCATTCTCCCTCAGTGACTTCTTTATCAATTGCGCTCATTTTTCAAGTCTAAACAAGATTCTTCTCACTTCCAGTATCGCAGCTCCATGTTACCTGGATGCAGACAATATTCTCCTCTCTTTTTCAGAGTTAAAGATCTTAGAATAAAAACCATGAGGTAGAATGCAAGGCTTTGGGGTTCTACTTCTCAGTGAAATGATACAAAAACCTGATGCAGATACTTGGGCTTCCATTTTGTGATTGTCTTTCTGATGGCAGTGCTCGACTCCAACAGCAGATCTCAAGGTATGGCAAGCATAGGCATTAATGGGGCAGCGATTTTGAATAGAGTAGCAATGTTTAAAATAACTGAAACTATATCAAATTGTTGTGTTATTAGCCAGCACTTCTAGCAAACTGACTGTGAGCTCAAGTCTGGATCTGGTTCAGAGGATGTCCCCTTCCTTCCAGTTAGTAACTGGGAAAGCAGTGTACAAAATCATTAAATGCTGTTATAAAGGGACCAAGGCAACTTCTGGAGTCAGGAGTCAAGTCTTCTAACAACCACTGTAAAAAAACAAGAAAAGGAATTATTTTTATGGTATAGTCTTCAGCAAACTAGTCAGGCTCTTAGGACCCTATTTAGACCTGACAGTTATTTCAACAGCAACAACTGTAAAGGTAAAAAAATTCAAGCCTCTGTTAAAAGTCTGTGTTGTGTTGGTTTCCATGTTTTCTGGTGGAGTTTTGGCATATGTTTAGAAAAAACAAGTGAATTTATAATCAAGAATATAGTTTTCTACCTTGGATTGCTTTCTACCTTCTTCAAACCAGGCCTATGTTTTTTCAGACTTCTTGTTGGTCATCAAAGGTGAAATTGTGAGTACTCCATTGCTATGCCTGAAATAGCATGTTTTGTTTATAGCCGATACGGGGCACAGAGAATTACTGCTGGAACAGAGGCAGAATTAAGGCTGCCATTAAAATGCTGCTTTGCCTTGCTTTACAATACGTTAGTGTTAGCATTTCTTGGATTTTAGGTTGCATATTTGACGTGTATTTATGGTATTAGCTGTTTCTTGATAAGAAATGATGTCTTCCTGTTTTACATGGACAAAACCAGAATGGTTGTGCAGTCTTTGCTTTGGGAATGATACTTTTTTCTCCCTCATAAATTTAACAATAAAAAGTCTGTTCTTACTATGGGTTTAGAAAATGGAAAATTTAAAAGAGTTACAAATAGCTGACACATTTAATTTCAAAAATATATATATATATATGTTCTAACTTACTTCCTTTGGTTTACTTGGAGTCATTAAAAAAGCATTCTTTCTGCTACCTATTAACAATGTAACCTGCAGTTTGTTCAGAAGCCAGGATCAATTTACAAACATTTTGTTTAAACAATCATTACACAGAATACATTAATGGCACATTATGTGCTGCTTCTGATAATCCAGTTAAGACAACAGCAATATATATCTAATAAATATTTTTAAAGTTTCACTGAACTATCATTGGAGCAACTGTTATATTGATCATTCTCTCTTTTCTTCTGCACAAAAGGGCAACTTTATATGGCTCTTACGTCTATCAAAAGAATAAGCTTTTTTTTTCAATAATCTTTATTCTATCTGAGCTTTTAGTACATTTGTTGGACTGTTCCTTAGAGTCCAAAATTTACAAATAGTACTTTGAATGGCATACACAGATGTAGTGCAAGCTGCCTAAACATATGCATTTATTTAACTATGGAAATTCTGTCTTCCATGGCTCTACTTGTGACTCCAAAACTGTACATGCTCAAATACTCTGTTGAAGCTGTCTTAGAGAGAGATGCTAAAGCCTTTTGCACTGTCAGTCTGTGATTATCACCAAAGATCTTCTAGGTGTTTGTTTATATACATGTCACCCCAGCAAACCTCTCAGGGCTTAACTCTTATTTACTTTCTCTCACCCCATCCTCTCTACTGACTCTAAATCAGCTTGCTCTTTAAATTTCAGCAGATGAAACACACTGCCCTCTCACAGACATTGGTGCAATTCACATTATTTGCAGCACAATAAGCAACAGTATTTAAAGTGAATGCATTTTGCTTTGGATGTTCAGCCTTGGGCACTGGCAAGTTACCCTCAGCATGTCCTCCAGCTTGCCCTTTCCACAATTATTTTTTTTCCCCTGGCAGAAACCTCTGAATAAGCTTTTCCCGTCACTATTGTTTTTTCTTTCTTTGCAGCTGCCTCTCTTTCTTTCTAATATACAGTTCACTCACCACATATAGCTGTTCTAGTTGTAAATAACATAGGCAGACACCGACTGGTAGTACACAGACCACCCAAATTAGATGTAGCTCTAATCACATTTCACCTTTCCTGTCTGAAATGAACAACAACCAAAACTGGCTGCTATTAAAATTCTGCAATGCATATTAAAGGCAAACTTACCAATAAAGTTTCACAATGTTTTTCTAAGCCATATTTATCTGGTTTAAATTACTGGAATTCATGATGTCTGTGTAGTGTTGGATCTTTGCCCTCTACTTTGATTTGTTTTCCCCGTAACTGAAAAGCTAGCCTAGGTTAAACAAAAAACATAACAGCTATAATCAGTAAAAAAAGAAAATCAGATGCAGTGTGAGATATCTGAGTCAAGAAGCACAGCTAGAAACTCAGCCTAGAGGTGCTGTTGATTCAGTTTATTTGTAATGCAGAATAAGCTTGAAACTGTTACCAGGATCCTTTGTTTAAAATCTGAGTACCAAAAAAAAATATTTCAGCCAAGTACTGTCCCACCACAAATGTAAAAGTAATTTCATCCCTTTTTCATTTCCTCAGATTACAGGCAGTCAAGAATCATACAAAGACAGAAAATCTATTCTTAGATTCACTGGAATGGGTGAATCAGTTCAGATTAAACAAGAAATACCACAAATCTTTGAAACTTCATCCAAACAAATTCATGCAGTCTAGGATACAAAGTAGTTTAATTGGCTTTGTGTTATTTTTTCTAGCTCATCATTTTATCATTTCTAGTGAAATCAGAATTGTAAATACTAAAATAACAGAAAAAAATATTCTCATGTTTTTTCCAGAACCTAGAGGCTTTTTGCAGATATACACCTAGGTGTATAGAGGGTATTTTTCACATCTGGCTGTTTTTGGAAGCAAATGAATGCACAACAGGAATTTTTCAGAAATAATTTTTAAAATATTTAAAATTGCATGCTGGGGCAAATATGTAAATTAGTCATTTGTAAATGAGCTTCTTGGTAGAGTACTGGTAGATGGATCCAGACCTCCTTCCTTGTTAGAACTGATGTGCAACAGGTGTCATATTTAAATCCTGCTATCTACAGAAAAGCTGTGTTTGAGTGTCAAATAATTAATCTATTTTGATTTTAATACAATATATTACATATGAAAATCTAGCAAATCACAAAAGCCAGAGCAGTGCATGACGTAGGATTACCCATTTGCAAACATTTGGGACCTTTCTGAGCTTCTGCTACTAATGATGCTACTGTGTGCTGCTGGAAGCTTTTTTCCAAAAGCTTCAGGATTAATTTGCTATCAAAATGGATGACAAGCATTCACATACCGAATAATGATAATTTTAATTCATAATTTATCATGTTATGTGATGTCATAAATTAAATAAGGCTATATTAATTCTGAGTGAAAATATCATTTCAGTGAATAGCAATCAGTTCCCACATGACTCTGCTTTTCAGACAAAGGGAGAGGTGTGTGAAATATTTCTCTTGAAAGAAAAAAGTGTTTTCAAATCCTGGTGAGGGAGTTTGCAGGAAGAAATGTCTGGAATGATAAACTGAATACAATCACTGTTAAAATGAAAAAGAGCACAGCAGATTAAAATGTTTGTTTAAAGTGCAGAAATAAATCTGACATCACTTTTTGGTCTCCTTCATTCAAACAAGATGATATTTGTTGCCAGCAAGTTTTATTCCAGTGGGGAAGGGATAAGAACTGAGGGCCACACTGAACACTCTTTCTTCTAGTGGCAAACCTGCAGATGAAATCATGTGTGAAAACTAACATAGGGAAATATTCCAGAAAATCTATCTTGTTTCTTGTAGTTTTTTACTAAAGTCAAAGGCACAAGAAGCAGCATAAGCTAGACAAAATGACAGCAGGCTGAACATGTCTCAAACTACTTTAAAATGGCAGATCTAGAAACCCTAACCCATATGTCCCTTACCATTAGTTGTAAACACAAAAAGGCACATCAGACTTCCCATTTACACTACTAATTTTTATTCTAACACAGAAGTAACAAGCTAGAAAAAGCTAGATGTGTCAATAGTTGAAATTTGTATCTGATGAGAAAGAGATACTTTAGGTAAAAGGCATGAAGACAGATCTGACAGTTGTCCACTAGATCCTAGCATAGTGGACATCGTTTCAAGCAGTTCTTTTCATTACAGAAACTCTGAGCAGCTTCTTGCATCAGGCAAGCTCTATGCAGACCCTTCTGTGTTCCTATAAAGTGGTCTTTATTTCCATATCCTTGGAGTTTGAGCTCTGCTTCTGCTTCCTGCTGCACGTTGGGTCCCTGTACCACTCAGGGTCTTCAAGGAGGTGCTCACACTAGCAAGTCTGTTCCTCTTGGGTTTCTCCTTCATAGCCCAAATCCACCTTCCATGGTTTGAAGAGTGGCTCCATTATTTTTTTAATTCAGGGCAGGAGTACACAAAGTCACCATTTTGGACCACCTGAACTAACTCTCTTTGGGATGAAATTGGAAGTTCTCCATGAATGCACCTCATGGGTTCCAAACACCAAAGGACATTCAGCCCACAGAACTAGACTGGAGTTCATCCAAAGCAATGTAGACAGCATGGACATTGGGCGCTCAGTGCCAACTGTTTCACTGCTGCCCTGGGCCACACTTCTTGCTTAGAGAGATAGGCCTTCCTCTGCTCTGGTGAGCAAAAGCAGCCTACTGTCACACATTCACGTAAGGCTTCAGCCTGCCTCAAAATATCCAGGAGAAATCAGTCAGGTGAGTAACCTTCCTCCCATCTGTAACGACAGAGCACAGCACGCTGCATTTCAGTAGGAAACTGAACAAAACCCAAGCAGTTCTAACAACTCCCAGCATCTGTTGCACTTGTGAATATCACAGTGCCTCAGAGGGAAGGCTTTGGTGTTGGCTAGAGGATTCCTTGGGGAGGTAGGAGTTCTGCCTCAGATCACTCTCTTCAGTTTGCTTTCCCTCCCCTTGCTGGCTGTCTTCTGTCTCCTCAGAGAACTCATAGGGAATCAGATGTGGGAGAGAGCATAAAGCACTCTCTTCCTTGTTCCAGGAAATAGCTGGGAAGGTGGAACTGAGCCACTTGACTGTATTTGGACTTGGGTCATTATGAGCATACCCAAAACAGGCATGGAAGAAAAACTGCTAGCAGAACTTTAGGTGCATCTAGATTTTTAAAGGCTGAATGGAGATGTAAATGCCAATGAAACACAAAAGGACATTTAGTCACTTTTGTACTCATCTACCTCTTTATCTACTATCTACTATCTACTGATATCTACTATCATCTCTGCGCAAGGGCCAGACACAAACTCATCAAGCTAATGGTGATCAGAACTCTACATCCACACATTTTGGTTCTGCATGGTACAAAGACTCAACCTAAGCACTGAAAGTAATGCCATCTTGCTAAAGCATAACCCTGACTGTAAACAGTACCTATTAAGCCAGACACTAATCTTACGAAAAAATGGAAATGTAGCCTTCCAGTCCCAGATCCAATGCAGCTTTTTCTAGTCTGGGTCTTCTGATCATGCTCTATATAAAGTGTAAGCACACTTCACATCTTATTTGTGAATATAACTTCTAGGATTTGGATTAGATTTCCAGGTCTTTTAAAACAGAGAACTGTAAATGTGCAGGTCATTACAGATGAAGACAGATCAATACATTCCATGTTTCCAGCTAAAGTGGAGTCCAATTATTCCCCTTCACCTGAATTTCATCTTAAGTTTAGTCATTCTTTTGATGTTCTAAGCATCATTAATATAAATACAATGAGAAGATTTCTGATAGTAAGATCATTTTTTAGCTTAGCAGGAAAAAGCATAACATGATCTGAAGGCTGGAACTCATATGAGGTGCAGAGAATAAGGGAAGCAACATGGTACAGTTCAGAACTAGGTCCCTGGCAATATTTGTACAAAAACTTGGTGTATTTGGTCTAAAAACAAACCCCAAAACTTGGGATGTATGATTGAATGCATGCTTAAGGCAGCTGAATTCTCCCCAAAGAACTGAATTCCATCTCTGATTTTGTCAATAAGATCCTATGTCAGTTAAGTCACATATATTAAGCTTTTCATAAATGGCTCTCCTAATTTCTTATTTTCTGGGTAACCATCTTGAGAATCTAAGTTCAGTTTTACAGTGATCCTGAAAAAATACAGTGTAATTAAAACCATGGGAAACACTTACATACAGAAAATTATTTAAACATACTAAAATCTTTGAAAAATCAATGGATTTGTGTTCCAGTGTTTGAAAGTTTAAGCTGCAGCTTCTTGGTACACTTCTTACTCATATGCAAATGGAGACTATCTTCTTACATTACCTCATGGGCACTTTGAAGATAAATTCATAACACATTTAAAGCAAACATTTTTAAGTACTTGGCTACCTAAGAAAGCCACATGGAAGACTGAGAGGATTTTTTTAAAACATTTCGTGTCTCTGTCGATACACATAAATTCTGCATCTGGGATCACCTGGGTATAAATGTCACATTCACATACCAGTGGTATGATGGAACAAGATCCGGAACTGAACCATCTTTACCCCTGTAATTTTTTTCCCCATTTCTTCATGCACTGGTTTTCATGGAAAAGAAATGTGGTTGAGCTGATCACACCAGAGCCTTGAAAAGTTCCAGTCGGCAAAAGTGGATGGAAAATTCAGAAAGGCAGGCAAGCAAGCCAAGGAGAAGAAAACTATTCTGTCACCAGAGTAAAATTATACATGGTGTGGTTAATAGGACATGGAGTGCATACTGAAAATAAACCATATATTAAATAGAACAACAGACATTATCCATGTCTGTAATGGATGACACCAGCACCCTACCAAAAATAGCATGGTACTAGCAAGACCTGTGGAAACCAAGTACAACATGTGTGCAAAGTAGACATTTGATGAAGAAAAAAATCTCTTATTTCTTCAGAAAGTCTTGATATTGGCATTTTCTAAATGTTATAACCTGATATATGTTTTATATATGTATATACATTAATCATACTCAACATAATAATCATATTTTTTAATCATTTTACATAAGTAAAACAGTACTCAGTAATTCAGGAAAGCATAAGGCTCTCCAGTTTCATCAGACATATATTCAGCCAGACAACAGCTTGTAGCAAAGAAAAATATGATACTCAAACAAAGAGCATTACATTCTGTCCATATTTTGCTTGAAACAATAGTCAAACACATTGCTTTTAGCAGTCATTTTGGGCATTGTCAGGGCCCTGGAGAGAGATGGAAAAGCTGCTGGGCAGAGCCATCAGGTGTACTAATGAGATAAGGGAGCTGGAGAGCTTCTTTGAAAATAGTTGTTGGAGAAGTTAGGAGGGGGAATTTGGGGTTTGGGTTTTTTTCTTATTTGGGCCACACATGCTCCAAGAAGGATTTGTATTGCATATCTCAAAGGAACCCACATAGTATACCTGCAAGAAATACCAAACAATCATAAGCAATGCCCAGCAACTTCTGCTCTCAGTGGATATATGTACAGAGATGATGAAAAGGAAGCTAAACACCAAATTGAATAACATAGCCTCTAAAATAAATCACAGTGTTCAGTTCAAGTGTAACCAACATTCTCAACATTCTTTTGGCAAAATAATAAGAAACTATTGCCAGCTCTGCACAGTCTTGCAAATTCACTTCATTTTTTAAAAAATGTTGCGTTCCTTCACTTCTAGAGAAGAAAATCAGTGTGTGAAGCATGTATCTTCTTTAAGTATCAGATATTCCAGATATAACTGACCTGTTTATTCTCTTGGAAAGAAAATAAATCAATGAAAACAATTAGTTAAGTGGAAATTATATGTTTGATGGTTCAGCAAAGTTCAGTTATTTCCAAATGTGGGTATCCTAACCTTTGTTGATGAGTTAAACTAATCTAAATTATTCATGCAAACTAGAAATTACTCAGAAAAAAATACTTTTGACTTACAAAATGGTTTCAGCTCATATTTTTCTCTTGATTATAATCTCTACTTCCTGAAAACATACATATTGTTCCAAAATCATACATCACACAAAGAACAGAGATCTGAAGAATTTTCAGTATTTTCTCATTATCTGGACCTTTCTGTTATGTCAGTTCATGCCCCTTAAGCTTTATAAGTTTTTCCTTCCACTAAAGGTGACATAAAATATGATTCATTAAAGACATTGAGCTACATTTCTTCAGTTTAATGGAATACTTCCACTTGTTATATGAGAAAGAAAGAATATGAATATAAAATTTGTATGTGTACCTATGTTCTTTCAAAGTTAATGCTCTTTGGATCTTTTGTGTCATAAACCTTTGGGGTGTGCTGGGAAAAAAAAATCACACAAATAAATTCTCTGTATATTTAAAAAAAATAAAAATAACTCATTATGCTTTTTTATGAACATAAGATGATTATATATCTTTTGAAACACCTCTATGCAAGTGTAAACTACAAAATGCTTTCAGATCTTTTAGAGATCAAAAAGCTCATAGCTTTGAAAGTCAGCCTCAGTTAACTGCAGAAACTTCTTCACATTTGGATACTTTATGATTGCTAAAATTCTGGATATTAAAAGTCAGGACTGAGATCTACAGAAAGTGGAACAGTACTTCTTGTATAACTTCATAGTCATATGGGTTCAAAGAAGGCTACTCTGCAAACTTATTTGTAGAAGAATTAATTTTGGAGATCTTAGTCAGCAAAAACATTAACCTTTTAAGGCACTTATATAGATGTCTTCAGAAATTCTGTCCCTGCTGATCTCACTAAGACTTTGCTTTGACGTAACTGGGGTTTGCGTATCAAGCTGCTGAAAACAACTAGGTTTGCTTTCATTCTATCTGAGAAGGGTAGATATTTTCTTCTTCTGTCCAAATAAAGTCCTCCCAGAACAGTCTCTTATGCAGTGAAAGCAGGAATGTGGTCAGCTTTGATGACAGAACTGGCAATCGAATGCCTTACAAAACTAATGCATCACAAGACCTTCCTGTCCAGTAGACCTGGTGAAAAAAAAAGGATGGATGAATACATTTTCCCTTCCCTTCCCCCTCAGCGCTGACCCCCCTTTTCTCT
>JAVJGJ010000037.1:52854071-52924993 GCA_035590215.1 Microhierax caerulescens
CTTCCCTTCCCTTCCCTTCCCTTCCCTTCCCTTCCCTTCCCTTCCCTTCCCTTCCCTTCCCTTCCCTTCCCTTCTCTCTTTTTCCTAATTGAAGATTAAGATTTAAGAAATATGTATTCAAAAAACAAAGGTGAGATTTATACCTGTGTGTTATCATGCCATTTGGGGTTTGGCTGGGATAGAGTTAATTTTCTTCCCAGGAGCTGGTGCAGTGCTGTGTTTTGGATTCAGTATTAAAAAACTGTTGATAACACACTGATGTTTCAGTTGTTGCTCAGCAGCGTTTACCCCAAAACAAGCACTTTTCAAGTTTCCCTGCTCTGCCCGTGAGCAGGTGCACAAGAAGCCAGGAAGGAGCAGAGCCAGGACAGCTGACCAGAACTGGTCAAAGGGATATTCCACATGTCCTGCTCAGTATATAAACAGGGGGGGATCATTGTTTGGGGACTGGCTGGGCATCAGTCAGGTGGCAAGAAAATGTAATGTGCATCACTTGGGGATTTTTTCCCTTGGGTTTTATTCCTCTCCTGTTCATTATAATTATTATTATTGTTGCTGTTGCAGTTGTTGGTTTTATTGTTGTTGTTGTTATTATTATTATTACTTTATTTTAATTATTATTTTTTGTCACATCTCAAAATTACGTAGTACACATTTTTATTAGATTTGAATCAACAGTAGGAATTTGGGGCAGTATAACCAACTAACCCAGCAACCAACCAATCTGTTTCTTTACTTTATAAATGCTGTCTCCTAATACAAAGGGAAACCTTGTATAAAACTAAGACAGAACAACAATACAGTAATGGGAAGAAGCCAATGGAAAACCGAATGAATGAAGCATCAACACAATATCTTAGAGTTATATTTAAGCACACTCAGCTGGGACATGGGGGAGACTAAGGAGTTAGATAGGTCAGAAGTTAGGAAATCAAACTTAGATTTAGATGCCTTGCATTCTATTCCCTCCTGTGCCACAGACTTTCTAGGTGGAACTGTAGTCAATTCCTTTTACTTCTGCCTTGAATTCAATTCTCCACATGCAAAACTGAGGATAATAACACTTCCCCAATATATCACATCGATGATTTTCAGTATTTGAATATTACAGAGGCTTAGAGAATATGGATTTGGGTAAGGGCAAACAGAAGAACAAAAGAATGAGGTTTGTTTGAGAAGCTGAACTGTCTCTAGACAGGAAGTGTCCAAAATAATTATAGCCATTTAGACAAACTCTGCCTTCAGTGGGCTGCAATTCAGATTGCCAGAATTTAGGCTGTAAAGTCACCCTGGGTATTTATTCCCTTAAATCTCCTATTTTTCTTTGTTTAAATCAGAGCCATAACATTATTTTGGCCCAATTTTTGTGTGGCAATAGAGTGGTATTTATTAATATGTTGCTCTTTCAGTTTATGTCTATAATTTAAAGCAAATACAAAAGTCAAGATTCAGTAAAACCTAGGTCCAGAAGTTCACAGAAGCTCTGGTAAGGGTGGCACTTTTATTGAAACTGGTCCTAAATTATATCAATTACACAGTTTGTGGTATTATATAGACTTAACTATCAGAGGTTGTTTCCTTTTCTGCTGCCCTGAGTGTACAACATTTTGCAAAGACCTAGCTATGATTGTATCTGTTTCTGTGCATTAGTTTCATTTAAATTTATCTTCTAGGCATTATGTTTATTGTTCACAATGTGAGCTGATGAACCCCGGAGGCTGAAACATATAATGCTGCTTTGAATCCAGCATGAGCAGGACAGTCCTAAATTGCATCAAATCATGAGGGTCCTCCTCAAAGGAGGCAGGCCATGAAAAGGCATTTCATGGGGAAGATTAACAGTAGC
This sequence comes from Microhierax caerulescens, assembly GCA_035590215.1. Lineage (NCBI taxonomy): Eukaryota > Metazoa > Chordata > Aves > Falconiformes > Falconidae > Microhierax > Microhierax caerulescens. Next base: position 52,855,918 of record JAVJGJ010000037.1, read on the forward strand.
AAAAATAGTGCAGAAGACCAGCCGATAATTTCATTTATATGCACACCCACAGTCGCTCTTTTCCTATAGCAGATAGACAGCCCAGCTGGCTGCAGCTTTCTTGTGCCTTTTGAGAGCCTTTGTATATCACTTATTCACATGGATGTTCTGTGGGGTATATGGGAGTAAGTGCAATTAAATGGGTAGTATAGCCTAATGAAGTTGTAACCCTTGTTATTATGTTCCCCTTATTTGCAACACCTGTCCCAATACCACTTCTTAAGAAGCATCTGCAAAACTGCACAGCCCTCTTCCCCACTTGTGCAGGTCACGTTCTTGATGTGGCCTCTTAAATGGAACAATTTATCCTCAGGGAAGTGAGTCACACTTCAGTTAATGATGATGCTGAAACCAGTAGGGGACAATGTAAAGGTTAACATGAATATTTTGCAGCTGATATATTAACAGAATCATCCAGTTTTCCTGGGAAGAGAACAATTGCTCTCCACCAACTTGGTCCTGCTCTTTATAAATGGCTATAAAATAAAGAAGGTCCAAAGAATAAATTTAACTTGGGCAAGAACTAACTAAACAGTATCCAAAAATAAAAGGAAATCTTTTCAAATATTTTTAGATTGGCTTCATCAGCTATAAATATTGGTCTCAATTCCATAAAGTCACCCCTTCATAACACTCCCAGTGACTTCCTAAGTCAGTTAGTCAGCTATAATTTACAGCTTGTTAATGGCTTTAAGCTCTTCTGATAAAGTCTTAGAGTTACAGACCACTGAAATCAATTAAACTGCTTATCAATAGGCTTTAGAGTAGGCCATAAGGACAATGGAACAATTTTGAGATTTAGTTGTTTGTCAAAAAAGCAAGAATAATCAAGCATTGATCAGTAAGTTACTTCCAAATGTTCTGAAAATACCTACATACATAACATTTACAGTGGTATAAGAAGAGGTAGTGTCAAAATGGCATTTTGAACAAATGAAAATATAGTTTGAAAACAGGTAATCAAAGATTGGTGGTGTATTACTGTATTATTGAGATGTAGCAGATTTCCATTACCCTATGAAGAAATCTATCAGTAGGATTTATAAAGTAAATTCCACTTTCTTAACTGAATTCATGGCTTTTACTGTACAATAGGAGAGTAAACAAAAATAAAACACAGAAATTCAATGACACAATGCATATTGCAGAAACAAGACTTGCATACCTATGAAACCCTACAAATGAAGAGTTTTAATCTAATCTCCTGCATACTACTCCGTGCCTAACACTTTTTTTCAGTATGCTATGTGGGCCCCAAAGGACCAAACCCAAACTCACTATTAAGTGTCTTTTCTCAGGAAGATTTTTAAATATGTTGATAAATCTTCCTTCTAGCAGTTGGGTTTTTTTTTTGTGTAACTGCTGAAGCAGTACCTTGTGTCGCAGCATTCACAGCTGTGGCAGCAGCCATCCATAGTAGTACCTGCATACAGCCTTTCCTGCAAGGGAATTGCGGCTTTGACCCTGGCATAAAAGCCGCTCATAGACACATCAACCACCATTTAAACAGCAGGCAGATTGGGGGGAGTGGGAAATCATCCCACTCCCACCTTTACTTCTGCCAGAATGTGGCTGTGTCACTTGGCTGTGATGGCTGCCACCAAAGGGAAGAGACAGGTTGTGTTGTCTGGTGGCCTGGAGCACTGCAGTGCAGGGCTGGGAAGCCCCTTCCAGAAGCAGAAGTCATCCTTCATGGTCCCTCCTTGTACCCTATATGCAACAACAGCTGCCAGGCCAGTTCCCAGAGTGGGGTTCCCCCTGTCCAGCCCAATGCAAGGGATCCCAATATCCCAAAAACAAAGACCTGAAAAGGGTCCTTGAAGCCATTTCTGAGTGAAAACAGTATTCTCTCAGCCTGCTTTTCCTCTTTTCCCTTTAGTTAAACTCATCTTTCTCAGTTAAAAGGGAACATGTCTTCTGGTGTAAATAGGAATCCAGCCTAACATTTCTCTGAAGGCACTCATAATCAAATAGCATAAATCATATAGTTAACCTTTTGACACAGTAGTTTTAATTAATTCACTTTTAATCATACATGACAAGATATATCTGCTAATGAGTGATGACACAGGCCAGAGAAAGGAGCACAGTATTGAGCCTCAGGAATTCTGCATTAGGTGTGACTCTGTCACTGACCTGTGTGGATTTCGGCAGCTGGCTCACATCCCCGTCCAGGAAAGCTCCCAAACTGAAGTTTCAGTATGAATGTACAAGTTTTCTATAGGCATTCTAAAGTAGCTTTTTTAATCGAAAACTTCACATCCAGTTAGTTTTATCTCAACCTGGACAATAGGGACTATTTAATCTAATTGTCCTCCCACAAGAACAGAAAGCTAATTTAGAAACTCTTTGGGACTAGAAGATGTTGTTCACATCCTCATCCTGAGATAGTCTGTTTACTTACCTGTTCGGATGAGCTTTTCTTCTTAAACACAACAAAGGAAGATGGAAGAAAAAGGCTTTATTTCCATGTAATGTTAGTGATGTGTTTGATGGTTCAGTAGAAGATCAACAGCATATGAAGATTTCCCCAGAGACCTTCATCGTTACTGGTGCAGTTCTCATCACAGTTCAACACATTTATTGCTCTGGTGCTTTTCACAGATGGCTGTGACACTGCTTTTCCTCCTTGGCTTTTTTAACAACTGTACTTTAAAGAAAACAAGCTGGACTAACAAATCTTGTTAACACTCTAACATAAAGCACTAAAAGGATAAAAAAAAGTCTCAGTTAAGAGTAAAATGTACCATATGCCCTCCAACAACTATGCATCATGTCAAACCACCTTTGTGACTGTCTTATTGTTCCCAATTGTACCTGGATGTGTGTAGAGATAAAACTTTCTTTCCAAGCTATAAATTTCTTTCTTTTCACTTTTTTTTTTTTTTTTTTTTGTCAATTCAGAATACCTTTTTGGCATAGTTCTTTGTAAGAGATTTAATACAGATAAATAGAGCTAGGTACTAAATAGCTCCATAGACATCCTCTACTATGAAAATTTTTAGTTCAAGAACGCAAATCTATTTTAATTAATAGGGCTGAGTTTTTAACCTACTTGCTTTTTATAGGACTTATTAAAGATTAAAGTGATGTATGGAGAGTCACTGTCTTTGAGTGTGTTATAACCTCTATTTGCATAATAAAAGAGACTATGCATAAGCTTAGTAATCATAAATGTATATTAATGAAGACATTTATAGACACATGAAAATGTATACCACATAGGGAAAAAAAAATCTAAGTTATTAATGTAGACAGATTCAATACAGATGATGTTATGTATGTTAATATTATTATAAATCCTTATTGTTATTCATAGCCTTACATTAATATTGTCATTATGAATCATATTCTGTCAGTTCCTATGAGAAAATAAAAATACATGATGGCAATACATAGTGGCAAAGTGGCATTGTCATGTTTATATTAATGTCAAGTTCAAATTAAAATTAGTTCTAAAATTAGTGACAAAGACATTGTTTCACATTTTAAAATAATAAGCGTTTGTGTTAATACTGCTAATAAATTGATATTGAAATAAGCAGCTTCAATAACTATAGAATGAATGGGTTTGCTATTGCAGTAAATGGAAGTATAATCTTTTGAAGTTGTCATTATTGGACAATGAATAAGGAAAATGATGTGCAGCATCTTTGCATGTGAATGTGATGGTCCCGATTCCTTTTCCTGACATTTATTTTGCCCTAGAGTTGGTTTATGGATTTCACCTTGGTTATTTTTGATTCTTTTGCAGAAAAGCCAAGTTCAAGGTTTGCTGAAGGTCTTGGGTGGCTCTGGGATCCAAACACAGGGTAGTGACTGGGTATCCTAGGGTTCACTGAGCAGTACTTCACCTTCCTTCACTCCAGCTTCAGTTATGGATCACATGCAATGTTATCTTTGACCCACACTACTGCTAGAAGTATCATGATACTTGTTTGCTTAGTCTCATTTTCTTAAGAAAGCTTTAAATAAGAACTTACAGAGATCCTTAATTTAAGGGGTTTATTAACATGATGACTGAAATTTTTTCACCTTTCTTCTCTAACACTGTGTCAGCATGGAGTTCTTTATTGCATATATAGTACCATCAGCATTTTTGTACTGTTTTCATCAGACAACATAAAGTCCCTGGGGGCTGTTGATCACAGACAGAAGGTTAAGCCTTGCATCATTTTTTCTCCTCTCTCTATTCTATTTTGCTTGGACCAAAAAGATATGGAAAAATCTACATGGAAATAAGACTCAGGATAATGTTATTTCCCAACCAGAGGCTAAAAGAGTTTTTATACACCGTGACATATAGTGAGCATCATTCATGAGAATTAGTGTTTGGACTGACTTACGTTGCTACTCTGAAGAGGATTTAAGAAACCCTCATAATTGATCCTTTGGGAAATACAATAGCTGCACATGGAGAGTTTCATTTTGAAGAATTTGAGTTGTACATAGATTCTCATGGACACATTTAACATATTTCCTATAGCAAGCAGCATGTGCAAATGGACATCTGTGTTCACAAAGGACTTCAAACATATATAAGAAACTATCTCTTTGTTAAATCATTTAATTTTCATGTTTACTTGCCATAGATACTTCATTATTTAGGTAGACTTTTTTCATATTAGTCTACTGTTAGGTCTTGTCCTCAATTTTTTAAGTATTTGTGCTTAACTAAGGATACAAAACTCCACACAAGAAACTGCACAGGATATATGTATTAAAAGTTACTTCTGTCTTTTTTTTCTATTCCCTGACACGTTACCCTTCATTCAACCAATGCATTACCAGCATCATACTGGCCTTGATAAAAGCTGAAAACCTAGACAGATGGAGCAACCTTCCACACTTTTTATCCTACTTGGGAAGACAAACACACTGTCATTCACATGTTTACAAACTCTCTAGATTAGTACAGCTGAGATGAACTGAGTTACTCTGCAATCACTCTGGTCAAAACCTGACTTAATCTACATGGGAATGTTATTTCAAAATGAAGGTTAACTGATCATCTGCACTAGTACCTGTGTACAATTCCATAGGTAACAAGTATGCAGACAAATTTGTGAATTATGACAAATCCAAGAAGAAAATGTAACTTTAAGCGAATTCAAAATGAGAAAGAAATATTACATCAAACTCATGCAATCAGAACTGATAATTCTGTCTGCAAAGCCCTAATCTTGTTTCCTGTTCAGGAAAAGATGATCTCAGTAATGCATAGGACCCCATTTCAGACAAATTCTTTAATGGTGTGATTAGTTTTAATAATGTAAATTATACCATTAATATCTATTTACCAAATCAGGGAGTAAAACAGCTCAGAGCTGCATCCATCAGTCTCTTTCAGGAAAGCACTCTTTTTCAGCCCAAAAGCACAGAACTTTGTATGGATGTCTTGGCAGAAAAGTAAAAGAGAACTGTACTCTAAAAAATGTTTCAAAGCTGAATTTTCCACTTAATGTGCGGCATTAAAATCAAGGGCTTTCCTGTAGATGTATTTTCAGACTGTCTTGATTTGCATATGGATAACTTCCACAGAAATCAGTGCTGGTGTTACACTTGGATCATCTCTTTCTGATACAATCAAAACTGGAGAAAAAGATGCTGTTTCCTCCCCTCCTTTTTCTTTCCTCACACTTTTCGTTTGGGAAGGATGAGTAACCATGTCTAACCCAAGGAAAGGAATGAAACACAGACAAGCTACATAGCAATCGGCAGCTTAAGCCTGGCATGAGATCAGCCTCTGAAGTGCTCCCTTTCAGAGAAGCAGCTTACCTACCTTCCATAAGTATGTGGAAGTCTGTTTCTTTTCTATGTTTTGTCAACACTTGTTTATCTCATCCTACCAAATCTCCTTGAATTGAGTTGCGTGTCTGCAAAATGAATCCAAGGCTCAAACAAGCTATTGACATTCTCTGCCCCCACCCGAGAAGTTTCTTTTTTCTGTTGGCAGTGATTCATGACATTTAAATTCTGTCTTCCACAACAGGCTTATAGAAAACTAAAGAAAGAACTACAGTGCCAGTGAAGGAAACATAACTTTATCATTCTTGTTTAAACTAATTGGCAAAGCCAGTAAGGATAACATGAATTTTCCTTACTAGCTTATTTCTTGACTTTTTATGTGACTGACTTTCCAACACACTGTAGTGTGTCATTTTCAAGATCCTACTGTGGGTTGCCAGAACAAAAATAATACCCATGATGGTAAAAGAATAAGGGTCTTGAGACTATACCTGAATTTGTCAAGAATGAATTTGAAACCCATTTTAACCAGTCTAGCAGCTGCTTTTTTTTAGATGGAAGTGAAAAAGGTAACAAACTCCCCCTTATTAATCCAGGCTCTCAGCTGGCTTCTGCCCAGCCATGTTCATGCCACCACCAGTCTGGAAGGACTCCAGATTGGACAGTCTGGCTGTCTCGGGTATTTCTTCTCACTAACTTCTAATGTTAACTCAAGGCAAAGCTTTCCTTTGATGTGTGGCCTTTAAGAAAGCAGCATTACCAGAAACCTCATCTCTGGGGCCTACAGATATTCAAGCTGTAAGGAAAATAAGTCCAGACTTCTGGAAAATGCATTTCCTTGAAGACATGTCCCCACAAATGTCACCTGATAAAGCTCCTATGACTTCATGGCAGAACTGTGAGACTTCCCACTGACCTTTACCTCACACTTTGCCTGCCATATTTATCTTTTTATTCCCGATTACAAAGAAATTAACTCTTGCAATCACTTACCAGCCTGATGAGGAGCATGTAAGTACACCTTTCCTTCTTTTCTCCTTCTTATTTTTAACTGGATATGATTCCTAGAATAATAACGATAACGATAATGAGAAAGACATGCTAAATGCATTCTTGTAACTCCTAGTGCATGATTGCTCTCTGACATATGCTCTCCAGTGTTTTCCCCAAGCTCGCTGTAAAAACGATGGTATTCCCATGGGGAAAACACTTCCATTAAAAAAGTGTACTCTTTTTATATGCAGTCTCTATTTATTTAACCATAATGTCATTCTAAGTTTGGCTCATTTCCTCACCCTGTTTCCTAATTATATTTGTTGTCTATCAGGTCATCCATTTCCATATTTGCTGTTTAGCTAAGTAAAACAGTAGGGATCTTTCAATTGTTCCTCATCTTTAACTCCCTCCTTCCATTGCTGTAACCTGGTATCTATCAGCACCTTTCTGTAGGTGGTACAACTGAAGGCAACAGGCCACATGTGAGCTGACCTGAGAGGTACAATAACAATGCTGCTGTTCAGAATGATTGTTCCATTGGTTTACAACAAAGATCACACTGCTTTTTATTGCCACCGCAAGGCGTTGCTAACACCTACCTAGCTATCTGCCTGCTCTCAGCCCCAGATCTCTTTCAGTGTGAGGCATCACATATACTTCCTTCTGGAATATCTAGGCTTTGAAGCATTTTGATTCTGTTCTCTGAACAAATTACATTTTTCTGCCTGGACATGTGTCAGAATATCCCCTTATAGGAAAAAAATGCTTTAGTTGGTACATCTAGGGACATAAAATAGTAATACGTCCTCTGGCCAGTTCGGTTTTGGTGAGATTTACTTGCTTTCTCATCATTCTGCAGAAAGAGAAAAGTGTTAGGTTCCACATCACACAGACCCAACAAACCAAGAAGACACATGTAGCTTAGTTAGTACTTGTCTGGTCCTTGTATACTCATGCATTTATTAACACTTAAAGGTGCTTGATATCACAGAAGACCTCATGTAAATTAGGCAGCATTAACTTTGCAGTTACCCTAGTCTTGAATCCTGTCTACCTTCCAAACTCTTTTTACTTTCCAAATATCTATAGTTTTCAAAAGCACAAGGAAAAGGAAGAATTGTACTGAGAAACTTTCTGACCCCTTTCTAAATGTCATGCAAGTGATTCTGAACATAGACAAATCTCTTTTCTTTTGGTTCCTATGGAAACAACCACCTCTATTCTCCTTTATCACATATAGCTTATTTCTTATGTCTCTAGGTATTTTCTTGGCTTCCCAAAATGCTTGAATTGAATATACTTTCCATATTTACTCCTTATGTGATTTGACACTTTCCTTATCACTGATAGAAGCATTCAGCAAGATTTGAAGAGAATCTTTCCCCCACCCATTGGCAAAAAAATATTCATAACTTCCCTAGGGGAAAGGGTGGACTGTTTGTTTTCTGCACAAACCTGTTCTTATTTTAGCTGTGCTTCTTCCAAAGAGACTATAGATGTTCAGCACTAGGACAGGTAGAATGGGTGGTTGAAGATCACATGCAGCCTCTCTTCAGCATTAAAATCACATATTTGTTTGTAGAATCAGTCAAGGTAACAACTGTAAGCATCTATTTCTGTGCAGGCAGAAATGTGAAATACAGGCTGGGCAGGCAATTGTCAATACTTTGCTTCTTTTTCTAGAGCAAAGTGATGTTTGTGGTAGATTCAGTGCATTAAAACTAATTGTAACTTTAGAAAAAGCATAAAGTCAGAAGAAAACATTACAGACTATGAGTGATATTACCTTGAAGCCATGAATAGATCATTTCAGTCTTCCTGCATTTCTTAGCAAAGAAAAAGGAAGCAGGCAAAGAAAGAAATAAGACCTTTTCTGAATGTCTAAAACCAAAGTCTGGAATAATATTATGCCACATCTGGGAAGTGAGTTTTTACATCACCTGATGTACAGCATACTTTTATCTGACCCCAAAGTTAATGGTTCTTCACATCTTTAGTTATAACACTACTTCTGGCTCCCCATAAAAGGAGCTGTTCTTAACAAAGATTATATGATCAGTGAAAATTACAGCGTGGTCTCATTAATACTTTTATCAGCAAAGTTGGGATGCAACAGTCTCTGGGTGCAAACAGAAATGTACATCTGTGAATGAAGAGCAGGGAGAAATATTTTAAACTGGTTCTAATACCAAAGCCAATTCTAACACCAAGTCATGAAATTACTACTAAAAAGCAGTGATGGAACTGAAAATTGAAGCATGATAAGAAAGTAAGCTAAAGAGCAAGCTCTGGGCATATTTCTAAAACAGGAAGCCTGAGTAACCTTTGAATACAAGCTGGGGTTTTTTTTTGCACTCTTTGCATTCTTACTAGATGATGCACAGAGAATATAGTAACACTTATCATTTTAAAACATGAATTTCAGACAGGACTTGCATTTGGGGGCACATAAGTCTCAAGGTTGTCTTTTTGCCAATGTGCTATAACATTATTGTACTCAGGATACACTGCTGACAGTCACTGTTCTGCAAAAATGACAGAAAATAGGGAACAGGAGTAAGCAGTTTCACTTCTTGCACACAAAATGTCAACTTAGCTGTTATCTTATGGCCTAAGTGATTAGCAGATATACACAATCATTTCTGAAGCTGTTTACTATATCTGCCACAGAGGCAGCCAAATTCCCAAGCTATGTGGAGTCTTTTGCTTCCAATTCTCAGGGCTGCTTGCTTACATTAGGGAGGATGCTTCAATCTCTCACAGTGATTTTGCTGCCAAATTTTTGTGTGTTGTTGTTTTATTTTGTAACTAATTCACTTCCCTTTAAATAATGTTTTCTTTTACCAGAGGGATGAAGTGATCAGACACTTTTCAGTACAAAAAAGCCACCAATCAAGCATTTGTTGCATAATTCAAACGTGTGGTGAGGGAGAGACTACTGGTATAATTCTGTTGTTTACCCAGAGTACCCAGATAAAGTCCCTGAAGGCACTGTAAGCGTACAAAAAAAAAAATATTGCTTTTTTTTGTCTTTCTCTTTCTCTTACTCCGTCATTACACACTGGGCTTTCTTCCAAAATACTGGAGGTCAGTCTGAGGGGCTTTTTATAACTTAATCCTTAGAATCTGGGATCCACACTTGCTGTTTCTTCACCTAAAAGAGAAAAGAAAGAAAACAAACTTTTCTTTGGTTTAGATTTTCTTTTCTTTGTTTTGTTTTCTTTTCTTTTCTGAAAAGAAGGTTGGATTCTCAGTTCTGTTGGGAATTACATTTTCCTTCCTTTCTTCCAAATGGCTTTCAAAAGGCCTTTAATTATCCAATATAAAGTTGCCTGATTTGTCTGTTCCAATGTCTTACATAAAGCAAAATGCTTAAATCTGTCGCCTCTGACAGACTGTAGCTAAAGTAATATTTTATATTCTAATTCTGAGATAATTTATTATTATAAATAAATTACTTTATTATGGTAGTGAAGTAGATTGGTAATTGCCATTGTATTGGCTTCAGAGATCATTAAAAATATATGTTTCTGTTGAAATAATGATTTTGCACTAATGTAACTTAGTACTGTGCTTTTTAAGAATATATGTAATAATTGTAATAAAAATACTGCATTTATGTATTATCTTTCACCAAGGAAGAGACTAGATCATCTACAATATAAACTTGTGATTAGATACAGAGACTCTACAGAGAACTTTAGGAGGAAAAAAGGGGCTACTTTTCTTTGAGTGGTTATGGAAAAAACTCCAGTAAGAAGAACTCTGACCCTGTATTCATTCTAGGAAATTAGAACCATACGCCAACTGTCTTCCACTAAAAGACTATTTGGAAATTGCATCATCAAACATTAAAGAGATGCTTTATCTATGGACAGCACAGGAACTGTGTATGAATATTCCATACTCCAGGGTTTCTCAAACTACGGTCCCTGGAAATCATAGGTCAAGGGTATCACCACACCTTTTTTTGGAGAGCATACATTTTTCCTGACTGTTCATATCAGGGATGAGATGAAACAGGCAAAAAGTCAAATTTTAAAAACTGTCTGCTGTAGAAAGGAAATGCATTTGCTGTGTATATTCACATAATGGTAAAGTGAAAAACAGGTGTCATCATGCAGAATCCATCTCCCACGAGTGTGCATCTCACTTATGAATTTTACACTGAACTAGATGCAGCTGCAAGAGACGGAAAAAAGTACTAGTCCAACTTCTGAGCTTTTTGGGGAAGACTTTAGCAGGTAGTGTACTACATTTTGATTCAGTAATGATAGAAGCAAAACCTGTGTGCATGTTTAGCACCTAAGTGCCACAGTGGTATTTGTTCTGGACTCAAATGTGCTTCCTACTGACTTTGATTGACAACTGAAGTCAAAGATGCCTAAGCCTTTTCCTCCCCTTAGGCCTGACCAAAAAACTTTGATATATCTTCTTTAGACAGCACAATGCCCATTTCAAAGAACCTGTCCCCATAAGTATCATCCAAAATCCAGAGCTATGAGTTGTGCTACCTATATAATATGAAAGAATCAAGTGCCTTAGAAGTATGACTCAAAAGGTCATACCCTCACCTCGAGAAGGAATTGGCCAGTCAAACATATAAATCCAAAGGGGTAAACTCCTCATTTTCTTTCACGTTGGTGTCTGTGAGCCAGGAGTGTCCACAACACAAGGGGATTCACACTTGCATTACTTACCTCCTAACACTTTTTCTGAGCGTGAGTTTGTGAGGTGGGGTGTGATGACTCTGTTTTGGGTTGACCAGTTTTCACATGTACAATAATGTGACATCTCCATGGCATGTGACAGAGTAGTTGCTTAACTGCCTCAGACAAACAGGGAACCAAAAATGAGGTTGTTTCCACACAAAAGTGCTTGAGGCTTACACTGGACCTGCAAGGACAGATATTTTTCGGTATGCTAAGGTTTGGAAATCGTCTGGAAATTAACTTACCTGCAGGGAGCAATGTGGGTCAGAGGAATATCTTGGTGCTTTATTAGTCACCTCCTGACCAACAGACTTAATTGGAGAAGTGGCAGATGCTATGCTTTTAGCTTTGCAGAGGGTGCCACTATATAGGTTTGGGAGCTGGGCTGGAAGGCATCCCAGCATCACCTTCAAAGTTAAAATAAAAGTTAAACAGCAGCAGTAATAAGCAGGACACACTTGTGCATTGATGGCAAGCTAACTGTGAGGTTTTTAGTAACCATGTTCAGTGGCTAGGCCATGTTTCCAGTCACCAAAAGGCACAAAAAACCCACTCTACAAGTCTTGCTCTGCTGCTGAAGAGTTCTCAAGGAACTGAGACTGCAGACTGCTCTTTCCTCACCAATTATGATCTGCAGTGCTCCCAAATTTCTGTCTTAAAAGGCAGCTCTCAGTTTCTATTGCAAATTCTTCCCTTTCACAACTTTGCAGCTAATGTACTGACTCCTGAACTGACCTGGACTTTGCTTAACCATAATAAGAAAGTTTGTTCACAAGAGAATGTTGGGCCATCTCTAACTCAGCTGATAAAATCACTCCCCTTGCAATGACAGAAGCATCAATAGGTACAGACAGTATTATTTTAGTGTTACTGAAACATTAGCCTTGGATGCTGGGTTTTGGAATAAGAAAATGGCTCTTTTCCTAACAGTGTTAATGATCTTAGGGGAGAAGGTATTCAACATGATTGTATTGCCAGCAAGAAAACTGACATAAGGCTTTCTGGCTTTATAACCTATATTCACTTAGGTAGTCACCTAGCTGCTAACCTGCTGAAAATTACATGTTTAGTGGTAGTCAGTCATAACTGATAGCTAATGAACAAGTGTATTGCACTTGTTACGTTCAGTATCTTTCCTGTTTGCTTCTGGTACCGGTAGCAGTTTTGTTTGTCTAGTTCTTTTGCTATCTTTCATTTCTAAACTTGAGACTCACTAGAACACAGAGTCTCAGGTTGAAAGGAATTGTGACCAGATCTCATCACATAATATCTCTACCTTTCTCATGTTGCCGCATTAAAAGACCTCACCTAGAAGCTGACGGTCTGAAAGAAGATGGACTATTAGTGCTCCAGATTCGCAGTTATGGAAATCTTAGGGTTTCTTCCTTCCCAAAAAATCAATTCATCTAAATCATTGAGTAAGAAAAAAGTTTAGCTTTGAATTAAGAAGCATTTGTTATGACTGGAATTTATACAATCAGACCACTGGAAGAAGAAATATGAGAGTAATACAGATTTGAACATTTTAACGACTATAAAAAAATCCTTCACATTATTTACTTAAATAATGCATGGGCTAAAAAAACCCCAAACACTAAATATTTAGAAAGAAATTGAAAAGGTTAAAAATTCAGTGTACTAAAGTAATATGAGTGTGAAACTGTGATTCCTAAATTATGATTTTCAAGTACTGTGTGGTACTAAGCCACCAGTATGCACACAGTGCTGCTCTCCACCAGGTCTTACAGGAGATATTCTCACAGGAGCTCTTTACTGCAGCCAGTATTCTGAGGGAAAGTTTTAAGGGAATAAACTCCCATTCACTCTTCATTCCTTGGATTTTCTAACAAGCACCAGTTTCATGATATGGATATTTGTCTATTAGAAACCTGATGGAAATTACCAAGCTTTTTCACACATATTGCATAGTTCAAGGCAGAGATTTATTTCCTGGTATTTCTGATAGTTAAAATGTGCTAAAGCATAAGGTGAATTTTTAATGAGCTAGAACTGCATTCAAGTGTTCTCTATGAAATACCCTTCTTTGTATAGTTAGGGTAAACTTTGAATTCTCTGCAAGGTCAAGAATTTCTGATCAAATTTGGAAAATAGATTGACAGGCATTACTGGGTTTATCATTAATATTGTTGTCCTGTTTGAATCTGATTCAGATTTTCTGCGGATCATTTTTTCCCAGTTTTTCTTTTAAAATGTTAACATGGAAAAACAAAAAGTAAATGTGTCTCTCTTAAGTTGCTGTAGATACAATTTCCAGCTACATCAAGGATGCATAAAGCATATTCTGTAAAATATTCTGGGTGTGAAATACCTAATGGGTTTTGGTTTTATGATTAACATTCTAAGTTGTTGTATTAACCGGTAAAGCAGTTGATGGGTGATGTGAGAAACAATGCCAGCACACATTGTTGTAAATGTCACTATCACTAAAAGACAGAAGAGTATGAAGGGGCATCCAGTTTCTGCTTTATAAATAAATAAACTCCAGTGACATTGTAGGAAGAAAGTATTGGAATAAATTTGCCCTTCCCAGTAGCCCTCCTCTGTCATATATAACCTGATCCACTTCTGTGAAACCACAAGTTCAGGCTATTCAAAATGGAAAATTTCCATCACTTGTGATTCTAAATGGCTTAGATGTTGAAAATTTCTTGAAAAATTCTGCTACAAGCCTTGTCTCATTTTAAAATTAAAACCCTGCTTGTCTCTCTTTTAAACTGAGATGAAGGCATTTAAACCACTTATTAGGCATCTCTGGCCTGAAAAACATACCTCTGTAGAAAATAAGATAGGTCTTGTAATCTGCTGCACATGTTACGTTTCCCTAATTTTGCAAAATAATAGACATTCTTCTTTTAAAAAAGCCTTTAGTAAGGCAGGAAACTGTTCATGTAATCTAAACTAGAGGCCAGATTCTCAACTAATGTAGAAGTTTTTAGCCCCATCAAATTCGAAGTAGCTAGCCAAGGTACACCAGCTGTGGATCCAGTAAAGCTCTATGTTAATACACATTCTATGTGTTGAAACAAAAAGATGAAGATATTACATAGCCAGATTGCTCCTTCCTACCATTGTCAAAACCGTATTGATGTTGGCAATACCAGTCTGTCCAAACAGCTTAACAAAGAGGAGAGATTTCTGTAAGCCAAATATGTGCATGCCTTGCAGGCCTGTCTCAGAGAAGGTGGCAATTTCCTCTTGCCCTTTTTCAGTATTCTTTATACATGGCTTTATGAAGTTACAACATTCCCAGAGACATAGAAAAGATCCAGCTAGTCTTACTTACTCAGAACTGAAAGCTTTAAAGGTTAGTCTTCAGGGACATTATTGCACTGCAGGTCAATAATGCCTAGTAACCTTTGCCATGACTCCTGAGGTTGAACACACGTATTATGATACCCATTCTGCTACAGATGAAAGCCTTTGGAAAGGCTGGCTTAAGGTTAGGAATCATATGGAAAAATCCCCCAGAGGATGCTCTGTAAGGGGACTGAGCACATGTTGAACAGCAAGCAGCACGTTTGCCTCCCCTGCCCCTCACTCTGATATCTCTTCACCTTCGAAGCAAAGGTTCTAAGGGGATTTTTGGCTTTAACAGAAACTGATAAAGTATTTTAGATCCATGCTGTCCAGACCAGATATTTTAAAGGGAAACATTTGAGACTTAGCTGCTGCTGAACACTACATTTCAAAGCATGTGAAAGAAAAGACTTGGTGTGGGGTTTGTTTGGAGTGGGGACATCAGTTTAAGGATTTTTTTGGTTGGTTTTTTAAGATCTGCTCAATTCAAGATTGACTGTGCTCTTCTGCACTCAGAAGTTTAAGTTTCTGCTCATTCCTTTGTGCAATGTCTCAGCTAAGCATCAAAATTGCTCCAGGAAATTTTCAGTGGAGAATAATTTAAATTTTGTAATGCATTTGTTTCAACAATCATTGTGGCCCTTATCTTAACCACCTGAATTACAACAAGCTTACTAGATTTTGCTTCTGTGACAGGCTATAGTGTGATAAATTCCATTTTTAAGTTACTATCTATCAGATTGTAGTAGTAGTCAGATTAAATATTACTATTTGACTTATTTGAACAATCACAGCTAAAGCAAATTCTTGAAACCTAGAATTAACAGCTGTAATGTTTTGTGCTTATATTTTCTTCCTTACTTAATGTGCATTTTGGCAAATCAAGCAGTCACATTCCTTTTCCAGTTAAAAATAATTTTATGATGTTGAAAATTAAAAAATAGTTTTAAATGAAAAGGAACAAAAAAATTCTGTCTTACCTCAGAAATCCATTAAAAAATCAAGGTATTTAAATTAATAACCTCGGCCTTCTGCTTATAGCAGAAGACTGGCTGTAAAATTAAGCCCCTTGTGTAGGCTGTATTTGTTAAATTCTAGAATGCTTGGGTCATCCATCCATTGTCACCGATACAAATCGGAAAAATTAGCAGAGAGCATCATCTCTTCAGCTGACATAAAGAAACTGCATTCAGGTGAAGTAAGTTGTTCTGCACTGATCTGAACAAGTTACAAATCTGGCCCTTTAATGCATAGGAGAATTTCAACAGTGCAAGAATTTCATATTGCAACAAACTTTTCTTATTTGGCTGTAAGAAATCTGTTTCAGAACCTGTTCTGCCTCCAGCTTTTCGGTTTGACCCCAAAAGCTAATAATACAGTGCATTACACTCCCAAACTTAAAGGTTTAAAAATTGTTAATCACTTTAAAGGAGCATCACTGGTCCTGTTTTTTTCTTTTGTTTTGTTTTTACTATGGTTTTATCTCTTTTACACTCCCTGCCTAAAGGTTGGCTTTCAAATTTGGAAGACATCCAAGACCCAACCCATCTTCATTTTTCTCTGTATTTGCAAGGTCCATTTCATTCTTTATCTAAGGTGTAGCTTTCACACATTCTCTAGTATCAAGAGAAATCCTTGCACAAATGAATACAATGCGGAGCATAGCTGGAGAGCACGCACAGTAGAAACAAAGGCCTGTTGATGTAGTGTTGCATTTTCTTGTCCAGATTTTAGGGAGTGACAATTTGCTGTTAACAACATCTTTTCTATTAGAATTAATTACTCTTGTAAAACCATTTTTAGGCTCACACAGGCACATTCTGATTTTCCAGGCTGCTGAGCATTGAATCAGAGCTATCACGTCTCAAGTGCCAAGTGCGTGTCCTATAATCGACTCTTCTCTGTAAGGGGTATACACCTCATCCACCTCTTTGCCAAACACTGCAGGGCGTCCCTTGCTCTTCACATCACATACCAGTTGCAGACGTGTTCTGCCACCTACAAGCCCCGTCTTCAAAACAGTCACTCTGTGTGGTTCACTCCCCGCGTGCAGCCTGACACCGCAGCCACCGCAGGTAGAGTCTCACACATCAGAAGAGAAGAAACTCAACTTTCTTTTTTAATGGCTCAGTGGGACATAAGTAGGCTCGGCACTTCAGAAAAGCAGGCCACTTATTTAATCACCTAAATGTGGATTTAGGTTCCTATTGTTGAGAATCTAGGCCACGGCATATGGGCCATTTTCACTAGGACACCCTGGCTGCATTTTCATTGCTCTAGCAAACAAAGCAGCTGTAAATCTGGCTGAGTTTATGGCTGTTCTGCATTACTAGAGAAACAGAAAGTGATCAGAGAAGACTAGTGAACCTCTCCATATATATCAAATGCCTTGACATTGTCCTTTTTAACTGTCAGATTGTTCAGAGAAATAAATCTGTACCTTTTAATGTCTGTTGTATAATGGACAAGGACAGTTAGAGAGCAGATTTCTCTGCTTTCTTGGCTTTGCACTGCTGAACTCTTAACTTTTCTAGCAAGAATTTCTTTTCCCTTCATTTAAACAAAGCTACCGATCTTGAACTTCTCATTGCAAAGTGGTGCAATATATAAATGAGTTCACCTTTAAGTGCTTGTTATAGAATCACAGAACCATAGAATCATTCAGGTTGGAAAAGACCTTTGAGATCATTGAGTCCAACCATTGACCTAATACTGCCAAGTCCACCACTAAACCATGTTCCTAAGCACCACATCTACATGTCTTTTAAATACCTCCAGGAATGATGACTCAACCACTTGCCTCCCTGGGCAGCGTGCTTGACAACCCTTTCAGTGAAGAATTTTTTCCTAATACCCAATCTAACTCCCTTGGGGCAACTTGCAGCTGCTTCCTCTTCTCCTGTCATTTCTGACTTGGGAGAAGAGACCGACATCCACCTTCCTACATGCTCCTTCCAGGTAGCTGTAGAGAGGAATAAGGTCTCCCCTCAGCCTCCTTTTCTCCAGGCTAAACAACCCCAGTGAAAAGTACAGCTGTCCGAGCCATGAGCAGCCAGTTTCTCCAGCAGACTGCTGTAGAAAATGCTGTCAAAGGCTTTACTAAAGTCTAGGTAGACAATATTCACAGCCTTTGTCTCATCCACACCGTGGGTCACCTTGCTATAGGAGATCAGGTTAGTCAAGCAGCAAGCATTCATAACCCCGCGCTAACTGGGCCTGATCCCCTGGTTGCTCTGTACATGCCATGCGATGACACTCAAGATGATCTGCTTCCCCAGCACTGAGGTCACACTGACAGACTTGTAGTTCCCTGGGTCCTCTTCTGGCCTTTCTTGTAGACGGGTGTCACACTGGCGGACCTCCAGTCAACTGGCACCTCCCCGGTTAGCCAGGAGTGCTGACAAATGACTGAAAGCGGCTCGGTGAGCACTTCTGCCAGCTCCCTCAGTACATTGGGTGGGTCCCATCCAGCCCCACAGACTCGTGTGTATCTAAGTGGTGTAGCAGATTGCTCGCTATTTCCTTTTGGATTGTGGGGGCTTCATTCTGCTTCCTAACCCTGTCTTCCAGCTCAGGAGGCTGGGTGCCCTGAGAACAACTGGTCTTACTATGAAGAACTGAGGCAAAGAAGACACTAATTACCTCAGCCTTTTTCTCATCCTTTGTCACTATGTTTCCCTGCATCCAATAAAGGATGGAGAATCTCTTTAGCCCTCCTTTAATTGCTAATGCATTTATCAAAACATTTTTAATTGTCTTTTATGGCAGTATCCAGATTAAGTTCTAGTTGTGTTTTTTTTTCCCCTTCTAATTTGGTCCCTGCATAACCTCACAACATCCTTGTAGCCCTCCTGAGCTGCATGCCCCTTCCTCCAAAGGTAATAAACTCATTTTTTTTTCTGAGTCCCATCCAAAGCTTATTGTTATGAGCAGATAGCACAATATACACTTTCATTATCACTAGCCAAAAAGAACATAGCGTGTAGCTCTCTGTACTTTTCCAGCACCAGAAAAGGTGGCTGCATAAGTTAAGGTATCACTAAGAGTTCTGTGATGAAGACAATAAACTAGGTCTGTCCCACAGCTGAAGGTTTAGTAAGCCATACTTATCATCCTTTCTGCGATGAAGGGTGTTCACATACACTTACACGGGCTATATATGGGTCACACTGTGAGAAATAGTCCGTCATTTGGCACTTGCTTGACCACCTCTCCATCAGTCACTTGCAACCATTTAACTATACCTATTTAGTCCATTCATGAAGTAAAATCTGATTTGACAAATACATTCATTGCACACACAAAGATTTCAGGTGAAAATTTTTAATCTAAATAGACTTCTACCTTATGGTACATCACAGCTGTCAGACGGCCCCACTATTGAACATGTCAATTCTGTAGTTAGAAACTGGTTAGGAAGTGAGCCAAATCACAGAGCTACACATTGAAATGCAATAGTTGTAGTCTGACTACATAATAGGTATATTCTGTGCTGGGAAGAGTCACTTCACAGTTACTTCATTTTCCACTTGTTGGCAACTCTTCCCTAAAGAGTATTTCAGTGCAAATATATCCACAATAGAAGCAGGCATAATAAATAATAAGTAGTAATAAATCACATATAAAACATAAAAATGTTAGAACAAACTATGATTTTCTGGAAAAGTATTCTCATTGCAATATACTGTTGGAGGCATTAAAGAGCTAAAAATCTATTTATGCTAAGTATTTCTGTCACTAGCAGGGAAGCCAGCTGGGAATTGTCACAAACATAGATAGGGCCTATGTTTTCTTCCCTAACAGAACTATGCAACGGCCTTCCCACGGGGGCCGCTACGTGAGTCACCACAGCTGCGAACAGCAGCCAGCATGGTCATTTTTTGAAAATGTCTATATGTATTTTGTTTCAAATCAGAACTGGTGTAGTTGCTTCTGTTGCATACAGGACATTTCCATTTGGTTTTACACTGATCTGATAGTTTCACTATTTTGCAGACACCAGAATCAACCAAGTTTTTACTTCATCAAAAAGAAGTTAAGGTGCAACCATGATAGTGTCACTTTTTGATAATACCTTTACAGCCTTCTCTCCTACTTTCACTTTTCTTTCCTACTTTTCCTTCAACTGAGATATGCTGAACCTCCCTAAACATACTTTAATTTTCTTTCTCTTTTAAGCCCAAACAGCTCTTTCTTTGCAGCTGAAAGCGGGATTGGTGTGAAAATACAACTTCCTCAGTTGCTGTGATAGTTTGAAGCAGCCTTTTCTAGGGTCATCCACCACTGACCCAAAGAGCTGAAATCAACACAAAAAGCTTCCTTTTATTCATGTTTCTTCTAGTCATGCCTCTGACCTGTCTTCTCTACCAAAGGCAGTGATAGGTCCCTGTGCAGGAGATGGGAATCCACCAAGGGAAGTCAGAAAAAAAGCTTTACTCGAAGAAGTTGGAAATGTGTGAACTTCAGTATCAACGCATAGCAACCAAATTTCTGAGTAAACGGCAACAGCTGATATAAATGACTTAGTGCTATGTGCCAGCACACCAGACACCAGTGATAGGTACTATACATTGGCCATAAATAACTGTTTGGTGTTCAGTGCTGTGAGGTGACAGGGTTTAGGTCAACTCTGTTCCATTTCTAAAACTCTCATGAGGCAGAGCTAGAACAAAAGGGCATTTATTAATATAAAAGTAGCATTCACGGGTTGCACTAGGACCCCTTCATTTATTCAAACATAAAACTAGAAGCAGTTCCTTCCCCACAGATACAGTAAATCATGGCCCTGATTTACCACATATCTGTATGTGTAATGTGCCCATATGCATGTTTTTGTCCCACTGTAAATGTGAAGTTCAGAAGGGAAAGGAGGGAGAAATGCATCATACAATTAGCTATGTATTTCAGTAGGGGCTGTATGATATTCTTCGTCACCTTGCGTAATACGTTATTGCTCAAGTAATACTACTGGAATGCAAATACACTGCTACAATTTGGAGAAAGAGAGAGAGATACAGTGTGTACATGAGCAAGCCTAGCTCAGTTAGAACATTATACTGCACAGGGGGAAAAAAATGTGCCAGCTATAATTCTGTGAGCTGTATGCAAGATATCCTTGCTATTTTGAGGACTCAGCTATTAATAGTTATATGTATATTTAATAATATGCTCCTGTTAGCATATGTTAAAAAATCCAAGTCATCTTTTTGACAGTAAAATTGACATAAATTTACTTGTTTAACTTTTGTGGGGAAGGATGAAGTCTGAAATAGCAGTGGTGTCACAGGTTAAATCTCCTCTAGTGTTTGCCTGGTAGCTAGTTCTGCCGATCATCAGCTGAAATTCTGGGGACAGGATGAACAGTGAACTGAATTTTTCCTTTGTTGTTTTTCCCAAACGTATGTGTTGCATCAGTAGATGTATCCTGGGTAAGGGATTTGCCATTGTAAATGCACCAAAAATATACTGCTGATAAAAAAACTCAGAATGCCTTGTTGTCAAAACAAATCCAGACTCTTTTGGGGAAACATTAATTTGGTTGGGCTCTGAACATTTTATTTTTAATCTATGTAAGTTCTTTATTGTTTTCACATTATTTTGTAACATGGCAATTAAAATGCACAGTGATAATATTATATCAATAATATTATAAGGATAATATAGTATCATTATGTAATATTTTAAAATCTCCTATTTATTGTTTTATTGATTAAGCTTTCACATAGTTCTGATTAAAATATCTTTTCTGAATTGAAACAACCTTAATTTCTTATTTTGGCTTAAAGTTTGCAACAGCATATATAGTTCCAAACTTAAAAGGAGAATTTTAGGAGTGGAGTCTCCTAAATAGACATGAATTTCCATTAATTTTATGGGCACAGTTTATCAAGTGGAAAAAATACTGACTATTTAGAATCAATTAAATTAATTTTGTCTTTCCTTTTTCTGCTTAGAATGGAGATTTAGCAATAAAGTAATTACACATTTTGATATAGTGTCTGTTGCAATCCTAACCTTGGTATAATACATAGAAAATACCTATTACACTCCAGCTCTAATTTCACATAAACTGTCTGTATTTTCCAGCTCTGATTTGATATGTGCTGACCACTGCTGGGGGATGTTGCCTAAAGGAAAATGCATTTCCTGACAAAATCATCAGAAATTGTCCTGATAAGAAATAATACATGAAAAGATAATGTTGGCAGAGAAGTGGTCTCCCTGTGACAAATTCAGCTGTTGAAACATCTTGATTAAATGTGGGTTTTAGTGAAGTAATCCCCAGCCTTGTTCTTAAACATTTATTATTCTGTATCACCCCCAATATACGCATAATGGCTCCATTTTTCCCTCGAGAAAAGTTGGCCTATTGACAGCAAGACATATATCTTAATACCTCTAATTAGAAGGCATGTGTCTGGTTTTAACATCCACAGCCACCTTTTTCCACAACATGTGGGAGTTGTCCCACTCTAAAACATGTGAGTGGCAGCATAAATGTCAACATCAAACTCGAACACCATTGTTCCATATGTTTGAAATGCTAAAAGTTACTTTTAGTTTTCTGCTTCATATCTACAGATATTAAATGTCTCCTGTGTACCAATGTTAATAATACGTATATTTCCTAATCATTTGGTGAGTGCATACAGTTAACGGTCCTTACTCACTGTAGTAGTTATGCTGCAGTCACGATGGTCAAACAGGATGAAAGACAGAAGCTTTGTAGCTTTAGTTAGACTAACTGACATCACAGGAAAGCTTTGAAGAACACAAATCTTATTTAGTTTGTTTTCATCCAAATTAAGCATTGCATTGACAACTCAAGTATTTTGAATGGATGTTAGCTAATGAAATATTGTGGCAAGGAGTCAAGGACAACCTCTCTGTTTCCTTTAACAAAGAAACTTAAAAAGACCTGTAGTGCAGCTTATTGCCTAGAAGAAGCTTCTGCATCATTTCTAAGTCATCCATCACACAGGCATCCGAATGTTAGCCACAATTCAGCTGGCTACCTAAAAAATGTTAAATACTGTGATTACACTCATTCCATTACAGGAACTTTGTTTATTAATATGGTTTTTTTCAAATGCAACTCCACAAGTTAAAAGCTTTATGTGCATTAAAATACAACACATATTTCTACACTGGGTTTCAACATGCATTATTCAGCACTTGTTAGCTAATACAGCTCTATTTTTTCTTCAGTGAATATCTTATTTTCCATAACTACAGATTTCTGTTTATTGAGGAAGATGAGGAAATAATGGCAAATCATAAGAAACATTAATGCTACCTCATGAAACTAGTTAACAACACTTTCCCTGTTCTATGGGCTTTAGAAAAGGAAAAATTCTGTTTCACTGGCAAAACCTCGAACAGCATTCAACTTAAATTAAGCAATGTCATTCTTGCTTTTTTTTTTTTTTTTTTTCCCTGCACATTTTTAGGTTTTCAATTTATTATAAACAGCTCTCCTCTTTCTTTCTTTCTTTCTTTCTATTTGGATTCTGGTTTTGTAAGTGATGCTTTCTTGGAGCACTGATGTTGAAGACTGAAGGGTGCCAGACCCAAATCCCACGCTGTGTGGTAGTCTGAAAGATTATCTTCCACATTACAGTGATTAAATTAGGCCAGAAAGTACCACAGCCCCTGATGTGCATACGGTAATACTTTGAAAGGACAGAAACAGTTCTCAACAGCTTCAAAATTGTCCAGCACAGAGTAGCTGCTGTGTGGGCTTTTATCCTCCTACAGATAACGTCAAGCATATCTACTGCTGTGTGCATTCTGCAGCCTTGATAAGCAGAAGAAGAAAACTTTTCAGGACTACAAGACAGAGTTAAAACCAGAGCCTTCTCTCTATCCACTGGCAGATATTTGGGATTAAAATAGCATAACTCCAAGGTATTTTGTTAGTTTTATAGATATTGTGGCCATAAAAGCACTTGGATTTTATTTTTCTGGTAGGTCCTACTGAAAAAAAATAAGCAGCCATAATAGATTTAATAATTCCAGTAGTCTCAGACAACTTGAAATACAACCATAGTATACAGTGACCTTAGAGATAGGTCAGATAATTACTGTGCAGTGCCAGAGGAAACTTCAGACAGTAAAAGTTGTTGTTGCTGGTTTGGCTGTTAGTGGTGATAATGCGACATGTTTAAGTTATATAATAGATTTATATGTCAAATTAATCTTTTTCTCAGCACAATCCTAAAGCACCTTTATTTGTATGTACCCTCTAAAGTACATCCCTCTGTGAATCATCAGTCTATGTTATTATTAGTCTTCTGCATTAACTGTGTAATATTATGGAAGGTGACTTAAGCAAAGTGACCTGGAGCACTGCAATGCATTTCATGAGCTTGAAAACTCCATTGGAAGGAGAGGAAAGAAATTATCTTTGCAAATGCTCACCTGTGTTTTATCTTAGTTTGCTTTGCATTGCTTTGCTTTGGTTTTAACATAGTTTTTTTCTAAGCAGATGAAGGTTCCTTGGCAGTGCTGTTGATGAACAATAAGAACATGCTATGTATTGTCAATTTAAACACACATGTAGTGAGTGTAACAGGAAGACAACTATCCATATTAAGAGGCTAAAATCCGCAACAGACCTTTCTTGTGACTGAAGGTTTGTCTTGATTGTATGTTCTTTGACTGTGAAGGCAACTTAAGAAGTTCCCATGTTCCCAACAGTTCTCCTACCAGTTATTTATGTAACAGGTATAAATGTTTGAGGAGCTTTAAAAAGTTTGGAGAGATTTCTTTATTGTTGTTTTAGGGGTGGGGGTTTTAACTTGCAAGACTTCAGGGTCCTGGTGGAGAGCTTGGCACACCAGCCTGCAGTAGCATGGCTGAGGCTGGCAGAAGTTGAACAGAGAAGTGGGAGTGAACAGCAATGGTCAGGGGAAGGAGAGAGCTCAGCTGAGTGACATAAACGTGTAGTTACAGCACAAGTTTATGGCCCCATGTTTGGCACCCAGCGCTGGACCCTGGGGATGCCATCAGGCTCTGCAGACTCTCCTCACCCAGTGGCTGGCAGCCTGTCCTCAGAGCCAGTATTGGCATGGCACAGCTGCCCTGGGACCTGGGGCCAGGACACTGTGAGAGGGCTGTGCAAGATGCACTGGCAGAAGCCTTGCTGGTCCCCATCCCTCCCCTTTTGCTCCAGAGCTGCATTTACACTCAGGTCCTTGTCTGAGCAACCTGTCGGTCTGTCTGTGCTGGCCATGCACCTCACTGATCCTGACCTTGACTTGATTTCCAAGCTTGCCCCTAGACTTGCCCCATTCCTATGGACTCTCGTGGTGATCTAGACTGTGGCTGACCCTGGTACTATCATCGGACCTGCTCTGCGCTTGCTGGGGCACCATGGGGCTGCACCCTGATGAGTGAGGGCACTGCCATGCCAGCCATGCTGTCACCCACACACACTCGGCTCTCTGCACCTTGTGGCACAGCCGGCCCTGTGGTTCCCAGCATCCAGTTTCACAACAGTTTCAACAGATTTGCATTTTGCCTGCTGAAGGCCTGGTTTTTTCCATGCAGTCCTCTCTCTCCTTCACCCAAGTCATGGCAGTGGTCTAACACTATGCAGCCCCTCTTCCAGGTACTAAGGCAACTCCAAGAAGAGGTGGCTGGTTTTGTCTTACTTGGGGTTTGGTTGGGTAGAATTAGTTGTTCAGTTTCATGAACAGTCTCATCTTGGGA
Organism: Microhierax caerulescens; assembly: GCA_035590215.1. NCBI lineage: Eukaryota > Metazoa > Chordata > Aves > Falconiformes > Falconidae > Microhierax > Microhierax caerulescens. The sequence continues at coordinate 52,881,444 of JAVJGJ010000037.1, forward strand.
GCAGATATGCCTTGATACTGGTGTAAGGGACAAAATGAGCAGAAGAAGCTCTTAAGATCAGCTGGTCACTTCTTAGATCCCTTTAGTTGTGCAAAGAAACAACATTTGAGGCTTAATGAACACTCCTATGCAGTTATGAACGTCCTTTGGTCCCTAATCCAGCTCAGTCCTTAGTCAAAAAAATGAACCAGAGGAAAAGAGACTGAACTTACTGCCTGATTGTTAAAGAACTGTTCAAATTAATGTTTAATTAGATTTTCAAAACAGAACAGTTGCAACAAGATCTCCTACACTAACCCCATAATACTTCTAAGTAGAAGGTTAGGGCAGTAAATATATAAGCAAAGAGGGCTGGGTTAAAAAATGCTTCTGAAGAGACAGAGAACACTCTTTTAAATTAAAAGTAAACACTACTTTCTCTTTTTTTTCTGCTAAAACTATTTAACTAAATTTGATCCAAACTTATAAACTATTCCAGTCAAACTTGAAATGATATTCTGCAGCAAATAAAAACTAATTAACTTTTCTCTTTGTATTTTCAAGAGTTCGATGCTGCTGAAATTATCCTTCATGGATACATCCCTCTTAAGTGAGGTCTTCTTCACCAGCAGTTGCTGCAGGTGGCAGCTGTGTTAAACCATTGGCAAGGACTCTGGTACATGATTCCTTCCAAAGTCAGCTGAGGAAGTTATCTCGCCAGCCCCTTTCCTCTGCCTCTCCTGCAAAACATCATCTGATGACAGAGGCAGCAGAGTACGTAGTAGATCTACTCCTGAGGTATCCATAACCAAGGGCAGTAATTTCATCTATCATATATTTCTGTTTTGAACTTCAACCACCAAGCTAAATAACAGTTGATGAACTCAGGTGGTAACTTCAACAGGAACTGGTAACTGGGGTCATAACCTTTCCAGCCACTGTCCCAAGTCCAGCACAAGTCTGTAGGCAAGGTAAGACAATTTCAAATCATCAAGGTAGCTAGTTATAAAAAGTTAATACTTTTCATTTGAGACAGACACTGATTGTTTGTTTACTTCTAGATAGTCTTCAGTGGTGCTCCAGTTAATTTATTTTATTTTGCACGGCAAGGACTTGGGACCTTCCTAGCCCTTGTGGGCAGCCACCAGCCTCTTAGCTGAGGTTGTTTAAAACAGCATAAGGCAAAGGAGACAATGATCCTGCACCCTCTGATCTGCTAGCACAGTTTGTCAACTCCAGTCAACTGACTGGAGAGTAAGCCAGTTCAGCGAGTCAAACCAGCCCTTTAAAAAAAAATATAAATCTTTGGGTTGATTTTATTTCCCTGAACTGTTTTATCCTGAAAGATACACAGATGCTGGTGCTAGCAAAAGAAAAGGAATGGCAATATCTTTCCGGAGTTGCCAGTAAAGGCAGAACTAAGGACATGCTGACTAGGACTGAAACTGTCACTGGACTGTCCCCTCTGGGGACAGTAATTTCCAGCTGTAGGCAGCAGTCTCTTAAAAAACAGTAGTTCAGTCACTTGTGATTCTGTGACCATAACCCGAGGTTAATGGCTGACATTAACTGTGTCATGGTTAAAGTCATAATGTAGCTGGCATTCAGTGTAAATGACAGCAATTTTAGGCAATGGGTGTTTGAGGCAAGTAGATATTTCTAGTCTAGGTCTGGATTAAGTTTCTTGTTTAGTAGCCATGACAAAGCACCCTCTCAGATTTATTAATGAGTCTGATGGATATGAGCACTAATGAAAATGGACAGGTAGATAATGAGGGAGGTACAGTCAGAACATAGGATTAAAGTCAGGTACAATTAAAGTTCAGCTCCCTAGTCAAACACAGGTTCCTTTGGGGCCCTAGGTAAATCATTTATGCACAGCCTCTCAGTCTTTAAAGAGAGGATAATAATATTCATTATCTTCACACATACACCTTGAGAGTATGAGCAGGTTTGCTGCTGTTTTGTTTGGAGGTTTTTTTTTTCTTAATTCTCAGAAGTGTCCAGTAGATTACCAATATCATGATTACTATACTGGGCAGAGCTGGAGCAAGGCAAATGCTGTGCAAGTTTCTTCACAGAGCCCTACTAACGTATTGCAGATATCTTTACCCCTTATCAGTTATACTATGCTGCTCTAAGCTTAAGACAAGCTGCCAGGAAAATACCTGCTACCCGCAGGAGCGGTGCCACATCATGAGGCAATCAGTGCCTCTCTAATGCTATTCCCGGCGGAGCTGCCTTTAAACACAGTGTCTCTGGGAGTGACTTGAGAGACTCAGCAGACAATGGCAGCACAAATGTCAGGTATCCAGTAAAGCAGAGAGCAAAATACCTGTCCTACCCAAAGGCTGTAAAAGAAAACCAAACAATGCAGACAAATTGCAGTGTAAGGAGGAGAGGGAGGGAGTTAGGGAGAGGGAGACAAACCACTACAGCAAGCCATCTGGATTAAAACCAGATCAGTCATTCTAAATTGGTGCTTGAATGCTGAGCAAATGAGCTAGAGGAAGAAGAAAATCTGTGTGTTTGTATAGCTGCATAGCAGGGCATTAAGGAAGTGGTGGTTTACATTTTAAACAGAGGAAAGTCTGTGCAAAATCTATTAGCTCTGACTGATATTATGAAGCTGTTACAGAGAAGTCAGGTGTATTTTGGGATATCCCTATGCACATGTACTGCTGACCAAGGTCTGCATTACAGCCTTTCCAGAACTGAGACAGCAGTTAGTAATTAAATCTTAATGGTTATCTGCTGAGATGAAAACACTTGGGACAGCGAGAAACTGAAGTTTAAGGCTCACCTCTCCATAGAGAAGGAGTTTGGAGCCAGAAAGAGTTACCACAAGCAAAACAAAGATATGGAAGAGAGGGATAAATATTTAAAAAAAAAAAAAAAAAAGGCTGAGAGATAGTGAATGAAGTGAAGAAAGAAGAGATGGGTATGCTTGAAAAGAGAATTGATGACTTACCTGGGGACAAGCCAAACAGGAGTTAACTTGTGGGCTGCAGAAGCAGCTTAGGTTGTCACAGAATGAAAAGAAACTCACACTGGGAATATAACAAGGTGATGTTATTTTAGGTAGGCTTGAAGATTTTCTTTCTCTATTTAGCAGAGAATAAAGATAATTTGTTTACAGCACCACAAGCAAGTGAGAAATGAGTTGCAGCTCAGCATGCTCATGCTAGCTAAAACTTGGAAAGGGTAATCTGAAGCAAGGACAAATCTCAAGGACTGAAGTTAATCCTAGGACTATACAGATTTTTTTTCAGACTTCAAGGCTTAAGGCACACATATTCTAGTGTCTGGTCAATGTCTAGCCAGGGAGCTTAGCCAGATCTATGACACACGGGTTATGTATACATATATGTGCCTTCAAACATCTGAGCTTGTGCTTTGTCTTTGTATAGGATCAAGTATAACAGAACTGCCTCTAGACAATGTTTCATTGTGTATTGAAGTCTTTCCAGAAATCAGGTGAATCCATGTAGACAACAGCCATTTCCCTTCTTCCATAACATTTTCTCCACAAATGATCTGGCTTCTCCCGATAAAACTGCTGGTCACCTTTTAAAGGCAAAACACATCAAACATTAAAAAAAAAAAAAAAAAAAAAAAAGCTTTTCTCTTTCTTTGTTTCCTTTCTTTTTACTTTTTTTTTTTTTTTCTTTTTGTTACATTATTACAACTTGTGTGAAATTGCTGTATACTCAAGTGCTTAGACTCCCTGTCTGTGAGAAGTGGTCTGGCACAGTCCACAGCTCCAGGAACAGAAGGAAAATGGGAGGGGAGGTGCTACTGAAAAGCACTTCACTTACCAACCATGCCAGTCTAAGACTGGAAAGGTAGGTGGAAGGAAAGTTTTACCCACACGCATATACTTACCTGTGAGAAAAGGAATAATTGCTACTATTTCCTCTATTATCCTTCAGATATTTACTTCACCATCAACTCTGGTTTGAAAGTTACTGGAGAGAAAGCTAGTGCACATTGTGGCTGTGTAACCTGCATTTCCTTTTAAATCTGGACAGAAGTATCTTGAAATCACCCTCTCAAGGATGCACATAGAATCTTGATTCACCTTCTTTCCTCAGCCAGATCTATATCAAAACAATCTCAATTATGGTAAAGGATGCTGTTTTGTTCCTTGATTTAGTTTCAACGTAACAACGTAAGCTCAAGGAAAGCTCAGTCCCCTTACAACAGAGGCTGGAAAACAGCAGGTGTTTCACTATCCTTGATAGTGCTAAAACTTGCCTAGGGAAGAAATAGCTAATGCCATATCCCAGACTAATCCTTCATTCTCAGGAAATCCCTCTGTTTGGTGGTGTCCAGAGGCTGATATTTTGCTAAAAAAACAAAAAAAAACAAAACAAACAAAAAAAACCACCAAAACAAACCAAAACTTAATGCTTTCAGCAAGTTGGTTTTCCTCTTAAAAACTTCCTTAGTTTCTTCAGAAATCAGCTCTTAAAATCAAAAGAAAAATCAACTTCTGAAATCAAATTGGAGACAGACACAGGTTCTGAATCTGTCAGCTTGCAATATCTCTGAACTGAAATTCCTTGCAACTCTATAGTCGTATCATTCTAGCCTGATTCCCTCTGGAAGCAAAGCTTGAGCAGTTTTACTGTGCACAAGAGTTTGAATCCTGCACCTCACCTCAACTGCAAAGAAAGGTAGAAACCTCAAAGATAATTTTCTGCAAGTTCTCATAAACAGGTAGCAGAGGGAAACGCTGCATGCTCTGAGGGCCCACTGGCATCATGAAAGCTCACTTTATCAAACATCAAGAAATCCACACTGCAGGATCACTGCAGCAACAATCCAAATCAGAGCTCATGAATAACTGGAAAATACAGACCCATTAGCAAAAGGTCCAGCACTTCCAGAATAACTTGTTAAATGTCATACTAGCTCCATAAATATACAAATGGTCTGAGTATCCTCCGCTTCCTTTCCCTTTGCACTTTGCAACTTTGCCAGAAAAAAGATGAAGAGTTAAAAGGCATCATAAGGACTTCAAGTCGGTGTCACATTTGTGCTTTTGTGATTTGAAACAATGTTGTCCTCCCAAATGCAAATAAAAATGTTTTTAGCACTATATGTTTCGTTTCCTTTCTCCCAAATGTGATAGAACAGTATATGGTCAGAGTCCATAAAGTACATACAAACTTTGAAACCACAGGGAAGAGGATGGAGCTACTGGAAACCGTTTGCCAGATTACTTTGTTCAGAAAAATACATCCCGGACAGATGTATGACTCATATCCACTGCCATCTGTTAGACGGAAATAACCCATCTTTGCCTCATTAAGGTAGAAATTATCCTCTTTTGTGGTCAGTGATGACCTACTGACCTGGACCCCAACAGGTCAAATGAAGTAGGTTTGGAAAGTTGATACTATTAGGACATTTCCTTGTCAGTCTCATAAATGATAATTTAACCAAAATTCCACTCTCTCCTTCTGAAAGAATTCCTCCAGGTCACAGCATTAGGACTCAGCCAACTTCCCCCTCACCACCACCTTCTGTGCTTGGCTGAAGGCAACTAAATGTCCCAAACTGTAGCAGAGAATCCCTAATCATAATAAATCCTCCCCTGTCCCAGAGCCTGGTGAAATTCCCCTGGATGTAAGGTGGGATTCACAACATCTGTGAAGCCTAAAGACCAGCTCTGGGTATTTCCAGGATGTCAGCACCCAAACAGCAGGAGGAACTCGGTCAACCCCTGTGAGAAGCATTGCCAGAGGATCAGCTATTTTCCAGCTCTCAGCCAAACTGGGGATTTCCAGGTGCTCCCTGCAGGCGTGGAGCCTCAGCAGTGCTCACAGAGAGCTCCTGCCAAATGTGTGCCACCTGCGAGAACTGGTGACCATTCAGTGCTGGAGGCCACAGAGGGAAGCCGACAGGAACGGTGATGGCTTTTGGATCCCAGAATTCAGGTTCAGGTTCAAACACAGACGCATTGTGCTCGCAGTGTCTGTGTGTGCACGCAGGCTTTTTGTGTGTGCGCAGGCTACAAAGGGCTGTATTTCTTGACCTTCCTCAATCCTAGCACCATGTTACCACTTTGGGAAAAAAAAAGTAAAAGAAGAAGGGCCCTCTCATATGCACATATCCAGCAAAAGAGCTGACAGCAGCTGTTAGCGGGTAACAACACAAAACACTAAAATATATGGAAAAGGGACAAGTTAAAGTTTTTATTCCAGAATTTCCAGTTGTTTTACAGACTGCTTTCCACTCATTTGTGGACTCCAGTTCTGAACATAGCCTGCAGGCTGAAATACTGGAAGACACAACTGCTGAGCTGGGACTATGCTGAAATTATGGCCTTTTCTATCATCACAGGTACAGCATCCAGTTTTCATAACATCAAACTGGCTTCAGAAAGGGAATGTACATTCTGTTGTTGCAAATTCTGTCAAGATTACCTCCCCCTGAGGATCAATTTCATAGCTATTGCCACACTACAAAGAAGATCCCTCCTGTCTGATTCCCTAATAAAACAATAGAGGCACTATAAATAACAGGTATCCAAGCTTTTCAACTTATGACAATTAAAATGCTGGAAAATGAATCTTCCTGCTTTTCACTAAGACCGGTGAATTACAGGATCAAAACATTTCTGTCATTCCCCTACCATCCTCCACTACCTCAGAAAAAACCCAGAATGTTTATATCTGTATGTTATAAAGCACCTGAGCTGTGCTGCTGTGTGTCTGACTCAATGCAAGGAAGCAAGCACAGCATGGTGCTTACTTACAGCAATGTACAACCTAATTAGATGGAGACCCAAAAGTTCTGAAGTAGAAGGAGACATTCTTGTCAACTCCCATACCACGGGAACTTCTTTCTAGCTCTTCACAAAGTAACATCATTCCTGCAGACCGTGAGAGCAATGAATTAGGATCTCCATAAAGTGTGGGAAGAATGGCTAAAGTGGTTTGGAAAGCTCAGCATTGCATGCAAATATATTTGAGTACAGCAGAAGCTACAGTGTGGTTGAGGGTTTGGTGATTTTTACCTTCAGCAGGCTGGAATTTGGGAAAAAATGGGATGTGGATAGCCCACAAAAGCACAGATGTTTTTTAAAGCTTTATAAGTTGAAGGTGCCACATAAATGTTTGAAGAACTGCCATGGACAGTTTTGCTGTAGGTATTTCCCATAATTGTCTGCCAGAAGGTGAAGAGAAGAGATAGATAAATAAAATACTTAGCACTGTGGTAAACACAGTTTTTTGTTTTGTTTTACAAAGTCGTAATTTTATTGTTAGAATTAACATAATTTTAATTAGGCACTGACAGAAGTCAAAAGCTGGCTCCCAACTGTGCCCGCGTGCTCACAGGGACACATTACACCTGCTAACCGTGGGGGAGTCGCACGTGTGTGTTTAGAAATGAGCTGCAACCATTTTGCAGCTTGCTCTCTCAAGTCTGACAGCCCTTGCAACAATATCCAAAACAGAGGCTGCTACCCTGAGCCTGGCACGACATGTCAGTGAGATGGATGAAGGCTATCTTGGCTTGGATGAAAAATCCATGACTGATGGCAGGAGGAGAATTTTATATGAACTCTTACACTGATTGCTGATACCAATTCTGACACTATTTTTTACTATTATTTTCTTTATTAGAAAAGTTCTCATTTTCTTCATCTTGTAGTTCTTCAGGTTTACTGTTCCACTGCTGAGGGTTTTTTCTTCCATGCAGGCATAAATTGTTACTGGCTGACTGCAGTCACAGCTTTAAAGCTCACTTCTGCAACTGCGGAAAGAGCTAACAGCTCTGAATACCTGATGTTCACGGGGGTTTAGGTCTAAACTGGTTTTCTAACCCTTTAGGCACAAACATTTGTTCCTCTGAGAATGTCCTTCTAGTTGAATGATTTTAATATCCTCCTCCTAGAGTTTGGAGTAGATTTATCTTCCCCCTCCCCACTTTTTTTTTTTTTTTTTTTTTTTTTTATCGTATAGGCACTTCTGTGTGTGTGTCAAATACTACTGCTGTAGCAAGTGTGACATACAGTCTAGTACAACTTATCAAATATAGGCTGTCTGGCAGTCAATTTCCGACACATAGTGTTTGTCTCGTGAGCTGTGACTAAGGCCCATGTAGTTTTGATTTCCAGATCTCATGACTGACCCCATACAGCTGCTGTTTACAGAGCTGTCATATTCAGGCAGAGGGTGTTAATGCAAACCTTCTTACCCTGTAAAGATTATCTTGCAAGAGATTAATCAGGGGAAATACAACAAGGATCAGACTTAAGAAAATGCCTAGATATTGCAAAACTCTGTGTTAAAAAAGGGAATAAGCACATATACATTACACCTACACACACAGACATACATAGACAGGTGGGTATATCTGCATACTTAGGTATATATAGAAGCACACTCCTATGATCTTTGAAAAAAAAAGACTGTAATATTCGTGGATTGCATTCAGTAAATAGCACCTATATTCGAGTTACAGTCTGTCAATTAAGAAACTTGTCCCAATATATTTTGCAGTCAAAAATACATAAATTTCACTTGCAAAAAAGAAATCCCTCTTTTTTAAGAAAATCTTTAAAAGCTGCTTCCTTTACTGAACCTTTTTTTATGCAAACCCATTTATAATAGAAGGGTGCAGTAAGTATCCTAAACTAACAATTATAGATGACGACATTCTCTTTCATTATCCGGGATAATAAGCAATTTTCATTCCTTGGAAACAAGCAAATTCTACAGCAAGCCTTCAACAATAAAAAGATGCATAATAGATGCTAGGATCATATAACGTTTCTCTTAATTTCAGGCTTTCTTCTAGATGACAAAGTTATACTGTAGACTGCAGATTATTTGGAACAGAAAATAAGATACCTTGGAAGCAAGATCTTTAACCGGATTTTAGAAATACTATTATGCTTTCAAAAATGATACTGCCTTGCAAGCACTGCCAGAAGAAGTGTTGAAATTTGCGGTTCTGGAGGTGTGCATTTGTTCCTTTTTAGCTGACTATAAAAGCATTTCTGACTCAGAGTCAGTCCTCACCTGGGCAGTTGCAGGTTCTTCCAGCATGGCCCATGAAATTAAAGAGTCTCTTTAGCAGTCAATTTTGCCAAAACAAAGCAAGATTTAAAAAAAAAAAAAAAGGAAAAAGCAAAAAGATAAGATTCATGAGAAAATTGCTGACAAATATTAGCAGGAATTAAATGGAAAATCATTCACTGGAAAGTGATAGATGAAAGCAGCCAGCATCGATTATTTTTTTTAACACTCCTACCCCATGTTCAAACTGGCCTTAAATGGTTGCTTAGTTAGAGCCAAATGGACAATCTAAGAACATCAAGATTGCTACTCACATTCTGTTAATGCTTTTAGAGGAAGACAGTAACTATTTCTAAGGGGGTGCACGTTACACAGACTCTATCTGGTCTGTCTCACAGATCTGGCTCATTGCTCTTTTCAGCCCACTTCTGGTGCAAGCCCAAATTCAGGAAAGGATTCACTTAAACACTTGAACAGTGGTCCTCTAAGGATGTTTTTAGTTTCTTTAAATGAAGGAGAATGTTGAAGGACTAGGAATGGATTTACTAGGAGAGTAAAGAGGTCACATCAATACCTCCCTTCACCCTCACAGCAACCCCAGATAAACACTTTAGGGCCCCCTGATAATCTATGCATGATTCCAGCTGCGCCACCCCCCCGTTTCCATGCATATTCATGCTGCATTGCCCCACAATATTTCTCTGATTTGCGACATTTGTTCTTTTCTCCTCTGTAGTAAAACTTCAGGACGTGCTTCCTCCCTTCAGCTTTGCAACCACAAGTTGGCATGCAAAAAGACTGAGGTACCAGCCGGGCTTTAACACACATGGTCACCAAACAGAGGGGACAAAATCCATCTCCTTTTCTGCATTTCAGAAGAACATCTCCTTAAATGATGTTTGCATCTTACATGAATGTCCCGGCAGTAACTGAAAAAACTCTGCCCCATTGCTCTCAATCACACATGCCCACATTACACAGAGAGTTTGGGGTTTGGTTTGCATTAAGCCTGTCTTACTAGTTTAATATGCTTCGCAGCCTTAAACAGAAGAGGTAAAAAGAAAAGAGTGGCCATTCAATAACCAAAGGATAGAAAGCACATTTAATTTGGAAGCAGGTGTGAGATCAGACAGGGGAGGAGAAAGAACAGATGCACGAACAGAATCTGCAGAGGGGAAGATTGGTCAAAAACCAGCAAAGACTATAAAAGCTACCAGACTACACTGCACTGCTGCTAGTGCTGACAAAGTTATAGTATGTGTCCATTTCACATACATTTCATGGTTGCAACCTTAAAAATTAGTCCCTCTACTCACATACACCTCTTTTGGAACATGTGCTAATTTGTGCAATGATCGTTCCCTACTTTTTTTCAAATAAAAACTACTCTAAAATGTATCAGAATGTATGTGAGCTATACAGACTTAAGTACACAGTCTATGCTATCAAAACATGATGATTTTTTGGTTTTGCCATTTCACTAAGTGGTTACTTATTGTTTGAAGGGAGTGTAAAGGTCCTTTCTCAAGAAAAGTTATTCCTTCCTGGGTTTGAAACGGTGAAGGACAAGAATAGTACGGTATTATAACAAAAAAAAAAATGACAAAAAATAAAATTTATACTTGTATTTTAACCAAACTCAAATGTTCCTTGTCACTTAGCTGGAAATGAAATTGCAGCACTCACAAAATATTTTTCTTACTGGCATGATGAAGAACCTTCTTTTCAAAGGCAGATGTCTGGGATAAGTATTCATTCTGGTAAGCCAAGTGTAAAATGCCCTGATTCATTAGAAAGGCATTAAACAATTAAATACACTGAGCTTCTTCTGAGTTTGAAAAATTAGAAGATAATTTAGGGTCTGTGGCATAGCAGCCACAAAGTAGGACTAAGTTGCATGTAGGTGATAGAATGGAGCTCGAAACGGGAAATCTGTGTGTCTAAAACTATGGCATTTACTAGTTGCTTACACAGCATTCTGCTAGTAAACACCATGTCCTTAGCACATGCAAAGTATGCAGTGGATTTTATAACCCAGAGCTCTAACTGATTCGATAGGAAGTGGCTGGTTTTATTTTTAAATCTTTCCAACTCTTTTAGCTGCTGCAGGAGTTAAGACCCGTTCTTTCTGCACCAGGTAGGGTGTTGTCTTCACATCTAGACTAACATCTGACGGGAATAGGGATCAAACTGCACAACTGAAAGCAGTACTAATCATTTATGCATACTGTTTGGAAACAATTCTCAGGTTTGAAAAGTGCCTTTTGAACAAATATACACCAAGGAAATGTAATCATCAAAAATGACTTAGACATCACCCTCTTCAGAAAGAACAAATTATAATCACAACATGTAATAGCTCTTGAGCAGCATTCACATATCTGTCAGGTTTTGAAAGATTGACAAAATGCGATGTGGATATTAAATGTTGGGGGTTTTTTTCTAAAAAACATATACATACATGGTAACAGTTTCCTGGCAAGCTGAACTTCACAGGTTTTGTCACTTTTACAGCCTGTCTTGATATATAGGAAGTGTTATCTCCAGTACACAGATCTACAGTGCAAGGGGAGCTGCTGTCTTTGGCCATGCACAATTGACCCAATTCTTCACATGTGGAGATTAAAAGCAAAGGCTCTGGAAAAGCTAACGTCCTCTATCACGTCTGACTTCTGGAAGCTCCACAGCACTCCCAGTTTATGAACTCTGGAAGCAAAAGCCTCTTCCCTGGGGCTAATCTTTCCCTTTGGTACCTGTAAAAAACAAGAACAAGGCAACAAGGCTGTTTCCTTCATCCCTTGCCCTGAGTCTGAAGCCCGGGGTTCATCCTGGGAGCCCTCTGACGAGCAACCTGGGCAGAGAGGGAACTGAGGGAAATGCTCTCCTCCCTCTCCACAGGCTGCCCCACTGATCAGGGGTCGAAAGGCTACGGTCCCCCGTTCCGCCATAAAAGTGAGTCCAAAAAATCATGCGCGCAGCCTCAAAACTGTGCAGTTCCGCCTACGCAGCTTCGGGCTGCCTGGGAGCCAGGCTGCCGATTGCCATGGCCTTCCTTCTCCCACCAGCAACTTCTCGTTTCTTTTTTCTATTTGCTTACTTTTTTTTTTTTTTTCCCCAGTAGCAGGGGCAGGCCTGAGAGGCCAGTACCTCACCACAAGAGCCGTGCCTGGGGTTCACTTCTCCCGCTGCCACCCCCTGTGGCTTCTGCTCCTCTGCGCTGGATCCCCAGGAGAAGGGGAAGAGATGGAGAAAAACCGGAATACATTGTACATCTTTGGTGCACTGACCTATACTATAAGCTGGCATTTTTCTTGAATAATGTGGATCAAATATCACCAGAGTGTGTCTCTCTACTGTTGTGCCCACTTCCCTGGAATCGGAGACATCCCCATCCCATCTCAGACCGAAATCTGCATTCACAATCCTGGAGGTCACAATAGCAACAATGCATACATTTCTTAAGAGTCTATTTTCAAAGCATGGGGAATGAATGAAATCCCCATCTGTTGCTTTATATCCTGCTGCTTTAATCCTCTGAATCACTAGCAGTGAGAAAGGAGCACTGGACACGTGAGAGCGATCCCATCTCCTTTCTGCCATACTGCCACGGCTGCAAGAAGGAAAGCCACCCGAGCTGACAAAGGAGGTGACGGTCGCAGAGCAGTCTCTGTGAGGAGCTCTCAGACCTGGAAAGGACTCACTGCTCTGAAATAGCCTGGGTCTGTTGATCTCCAGGGCATGCTACACAAGCATCCCTCTGCTCACACTGGTGATGACCATGACATCTGCAGAAAAAGAAGAATTTGTGCGAGCTCTGTAACAAGTGAGGGGGGAGTGTGGTCACCTGCTCTAAGTGTGGACAGCAAATTAGCAGACTTTTTACCTTTTTAAATAATTTGTATTAAAGGAACAATTGCATATATCCCAACGAGATGATATATAGGCACAGACGAGTGGTGATAATTGTACCTCAATTTCCCCCTGTCATCCTCGTGTGATGTAAGTTACTTTTCAGTTGTTATTTGCTGGCATTGTGCAATAGGCTCATATTTCCCTTGCGCCAGGTATATCTGCAGCCTTGCCAACTTCTGTAGGCATAATACATTCAGCTCAGCTTCAGCCTTTAGGCACTAGCAGCTTTTCTCTCTTTAGTAGGGCTGGGAACAGGTGTCCTTTGTTTGTGTTCACTTTGCTTTAGTGTGGAGCCTGTGCTACAGGGAGGAAGATGAAGGCAGGGGATGGGAGGGTGATTTAGAAGTGAAGTTGTTAAAAGGGAGACTAGTGTCTCCTCTCAGTCTCAGGTGGATTTCCTCTTGTTTAGTCTACCAGAAGAGCACCATATTTCCTGCTTTACATCCACAAACAAAAATATAAGAAAACAAAACTAAAGATGTTGAGAGCTGTGGGCTCAGAGGAAAAATTAGAACAGGAGCAAAACAGCATCCCCCCAACCCCAGCTTCCTTGGATGGCACAAAGCATCATAAACAAAGTTCTACAGCTAATATGTTGCTGATACACAGGGATATATAATATTGCCCATAAAATTAGTCATGTGTTATTGCACAAAGTGGTGTGTTCCAGAAGAGCTGCCTATTTAGCAAGCTTGATCAAGAACATTAAATATGAAAATAAGGAAAAAACATTTAACATTGTTGAAAAGTAATTAAAAATATATTTCACCATATGCTTCTCTGCCATTACTTCATTTCAGCAAAACAAATGCCTGGAGCATTTATTATCCCCCATCATTTTTTAAGAGGCCTAATGTTCCCACTTGGCACAGGAGACACGCAGATAAAATGAATCAGCCCTGAAATGAATTGTGTGAAATGCATTTGTCTGAATTCAAACAGCTTCCCTGTAGTCAATACATGCACGAGTACTTCCGATCTCTCAGTATCCGTATCTCTGAAAAATAACTTTTTTTGCTGGCTATACACTGTATGTAATCTTTGACAAAATCTAAAATGCCATTAGCTTTATTAGGGTTCTGCTTCAGTCAATGTTACAGAGTTCATATTACTAAAACAGTCCCCAAACACGCCTGATATTAAAAAAGCAAAACAAAAGAAAAAATTATAAATAAAATACAACACATATACATCAAAAAGCTTTCAAAGCAGAGCTGAACTCATGAGACTGAGTTCATCCATGGTACAATGATGCTCTTTCCTGCGATGCCAGGAACAATTGACCACAGGGCTTTAAAGGATGGATTATAAGCAATTTTATTTTAATTCATAGTGGACAGAAGAAGAAGGTATCTTCTTTCATAAGTGATGATCCAAAGAGCAGTAGCTTGCAGGGCTGCATGCTGAGAACCTTGGGGGGGGGGCGGGGGGGGGAAGCAGAATGGAAGGTGGCAGGGGTATTATTCTTTGGAAGAACAATGGATTAATAAAACGGCAACCTAACAGAAAAAAAAAGCCCCTGTTTGTGTCAAGTATTACGAACACCCACAATTAATGAAAATAATATATAAACACAGCTGGATAAAGATAATCATGCTGTGTAGTTGATGCAGTAGTTTATTTATTACTGACACTGAAGCATGTGCTGTTTCTCTTTGTCTTTACACCAGCTCCTTTTGAACACATGTAACTTGACCCACCAGCCTATATAACAAAGCTCTGCCATGCAAGACAACTCGCTGGCACTGACCTGGCACATAGCTGTGAGATGAGTGACCTGAGACAGAAATCAAACGCAGCAGATTCTTCCTGGGTGAACGGAGGCAAGGAATGCGTTGGAAGTGATATGAGAAAGCCCTGTGATGGCCTGAAATGGCCAGAAATAGTCCTTCCCTTCCTGGGAGCGAAGGGGAGAAACAGAACAGACTGAGGAGGAAAGAGTATATTAGATTAGTCAAATGATCTGGCTTTTTCTGTCACTACGTGGATGGAGGCACAGAGGAAAACATGGTGGGAATCAGGGTGATGTCGATGTGGGATTTGGGACTCTAAGTAGACTCAGCAGGAGCAAACTTTCCACAGCCTATGGCATGCTTTTCCTAACAAATAACATGGTTTTCCTCCTCGCTTTTTCTATTCTACCCTAGCATCTAATTCCAGTTCAAACACCATATTTTGTTCTTGTCTGAAAAAAAAAAATAATATGGAAGTGCAGCACTGGTTTCAAATGGAATCTACAAACGGAAAAGTTGGATTGAAATGTTTCCACTGTAAACCACAATGGGGCTTGGTAACCTGGAAACCCTGGAAAGTCCCAAGTGAGTCATTATCATTCACTGCTGACCACCATTAAAGAGCATGTCTGACACTGGCAGACCAAGAAAAATGTCTAAATATTATCAGATCTGTGGTAAAACCATGATAGCTAGCAGAACTGTGTGATTTTCAGTAGATGGATTTTTGTTACAGTTCCAAAACACAGAAGCTGGCTATTCCGTTCAGGCTCTACAGATGTGTTCATTCAGTTCTGGAAATCTGTTTTTGAGCAATGCTTTATCAGGCAGGAGGACAATGCTGATGCAGAGAGTAAAGGTGGTGAAGCTGGGGAATGTAACAGATTTGCATCTTTATCAATGGGACCAAGGGCATAGGCTGATCAATGAATGCCGTCAATAATGTATTTAGAGCACAAGAGTCATTTGCCCTTTATGTAAGAAAATAATCCAAGTTTGAATGAGTTTCTTTAACACTTTCAGTTCATGAGTTGATCTACTCTTGAAAGTTTTGCTAGCATTACTGAGCTGAACAAAGATATGAAAAGAAATCATGCTTTAAACCAGAATACAGACATAGTTCCTCAAGGAACAGAGTTTACTCTGTACCAAAAGAGGAACTGGTTTTTCTAATGTAAGCCACATTTCCACTTCAGAAATGTGTTGGTATGAGTGGGTATAACTATATTGGTAGACCACTGTAGTGCAGACTATCCCTGTAAAACAAGTGAAGTATTTAAGTACAGCACGTCTAAGAAGTTTACCTGGCGTTTGCAAATTGATGTGAGATCTCCAGGTGAAAGAGGCTCTAGGATTATAAACTACTACAAGATTAAATACTGCTAAAAATTAGTATTTCACTAATTCAGTTAGCTGAAAAATCTTCTGTGATTTTATTATGTCTGACATCATCTATAATCTTGTAAAGATTCAGCATGGTGGATTTCTGGTACCGAGCTATAAAGCAGAGGGAGGTGAAGTGTCAATAACCCTTGGCACGGCCACTCCCCAGATTAGCTGTATATGCCCATCAAAGGCATCTCCTACATACCAGGCTGGGAAATATATGCCAGGGGCCTCTCAGCCTCCAGGCCCCTGCTGTGAAGTAGCATAAAACAGCATCATAAGGTTGTTATATCTATTCCACTGTCACCGTGCATATTACAGATATTAATGCAAGATCTGTTTTAATTAACTAGTATTTTTAGCTATTCAGAATGACTGAAGCTCACTTTTCTCCAGCAAGGATGTATATTGCGTAAGTATAAATTAGCTCTATTTTGAGCTCAGAAGCAGTGCATAAGACCGTTGCTGTCCTGATTCAAAAAAGTTAATTTCTGCCAGAAAGAGAAGGAATAAATAAGTGTCATCTCCTGATGAACATAAAAGCAGAGGAGGAAATACATATGTGATTTGGAAACAGGATTACTCATAGATTCAGAAGTAATAAATCCAATTACCTTGCTTGATTCATCAATAAATGGGAAAGTCATATTTGTTTTATTACCAAATTAAGTTATTCTTTGGAAGTAATCCACTTAAAATAATTGTTTCCTAGCATCAAGCAAAAGTAATCTGTAAAAAAGGAACATAAAATGTCTTTCTACTGCTTTCTCCAAAAGGCTTTTTCACATGTTTTTTGAACACCAGATTATCCCATTATAAACAGCAGCAGAGAAATCCAAAGAATCCAGATAAGTAAATGCTGCTTTTATAGCATCTTTTACTCCAACTACCTGGCACAGTAGTTTAAAAGCAAAAGTTCTCACACTCTAAATTCAGAATAAAATGGTCTTTTGGGAACTCTGCAAGTCAGCTACTGCTGAATTTTCTGTCCTCAGTGAAGCAATGTTGGTGAAACCTTTGACTGCCAGGGCTGAAGTATTCTCAAGTGCATCTTCTGCTGGCAGGACATTACTCTCTGTGTGCAGAGTACAATAATATTGGCAACACTGGTTCACCAATATTGACACAACAAATACAGGTTCACATATCTCAGGAGTAATAGCTGAAGTAGAGGCAGAGGGAGATGAAAAAGCCTGCAAGTAATCCATTGTGGCTAAAATGTGTTGCTACAGTTTTGATTTACCAGAGTGGAACTTGCAAATGTCACGTATGGAGTGAAATAGGGAGAAAAATACTTCAAATCTTAACCTTTCCTTTTTTAAGTCTCCTTTCTGCAAGGCAGCCACATGCTCTGCAGGCTTTGAAGTCTGAAACAGTAAGGTACCTAGAATGCTGTCCCATATTCAGAGTTTGGTATGCAAAAGAATTTAACATCCCTCTGTTTTTTGAAAAGGAGTTCATCAATCACACCAGTGCAGGCAAGGCTTTTATTTGCTATCAAAGATCTGATTCATCTCATGCAGAGTGAGATCCAATAGTTGGATTCAAGAGATTACCTGGAAGTGACCAGAAGTTTTTGTGTTCACTCTGTTCTAGCAAGACTGAGAAGTTTTTCATCTGTCTGCTCAGGGAGCCTCCACTGTCTTTCTTTGGGAAGAGATGAACCGACTTCCATTGCAATGCTAGACACGCCAGCATAGTTTAAGGCAAAGCCGTGACTCACTGATAATAGATCAAATTTTAAATGACGAGTTTTCCAACTTTGGAGGAGTCACAGCCTGGAGCAGCCTTCTGATAGTGTAAGCAACTAGAAAATGATCAATTTTAAGCTGGAACTTAGGGAATTTTTAAAAGGTATCGCATGATGTCATTGTCCGTGAAAAGCACTATGGTGTGAGGAGCTGGTTCCATGATGCAGAGGCTCCTTCTTCACCTGGATGCTGTGCTCCTAAATCGCTAGGAACTGCAGCGTTTTAGCAGCCCACAATTCTGTAATGCAAGCAGCCATTAACCCTTCAGATATTTAGGCTGTGCAGCTTTATACGGTTACATATCTGCAAGCTAGGATCTAGCTTAATAACAGACAAGCTACAGAACTCTTGGGAGTTCAACTATTTCAACACAGCAACTTATTTCTGGGTGTCACTAATACTAATGTGGAGATTATACATATTTATCTAGCAATGTATTTTTAGCTGGCAGAGACCCATCTGAAGGCATAGTTGCCTGTCTATGGTTGAAATCAAAATGTCAAACCATACAATATCTAAAAATATTAATGTAATTGCACACAGAAAAGTGATAACTGTGTAAGTAAATAAAAATGGATGTCAGCTTCAACTTGTGGAATATGCTACTCTATTTTTTCTTGCAATAGGCATTGATCATGTTAAACTTTCAATATCCAAATATTTTTACATACACCAGTGAAATATTTTGGTTTAACTTTGAACACCTTATGAAATAGTGTATTTCTAATGTTTAGAAAATAAAACCGACAAAACACATTATTATAATATTTTACAGTTTTATAACTTTTACATAATCTTCAAAATAGTAATTATGTCTAAAAATGCTGAATTGAAAATTCTAAGAAAATACTCAAGTATTAGCGTGATGATTGGAATTGCCATTATAAACATTATATAAAAATTATAACTGCACATTCTGTTTCTGAGATACTTTAATCCAGCAGTTTCATTTAATGATACTCATTCTCAAATGAAATTGCTGTACTTGAAATTTTAGGGAACCTGAATTCAGTGGAGAACAGTTTACATAATAATAACTGATGATGTATCAGAACAAAAATCTTGGGATAGTCAAAGGGAGAGAAAACCAACAGTGATTAAAGTAAATGAACAAAGAACAAAACTCAGATATAAATTAAATCAAATACCTTTAGGCTCCTGTGAAATCTGAAGCATAGAACTATAGGCTAATTTCAGGAAGAAATATCAGAGGAGGAATTCTGCAGTGATTCTAAATAAAGTGTACTGTGAGCACAAAGATTAATCGCAGTGCACTACATGAAAAATTAATCTATTTTTTTCATCTGGATTCTATGACTCCATATTTTTCAGTTCCACCATACCAGCATTTGGGATGGGTTTTCTCCTCTGCACCACACATATATTTGATTTTTCACTGAGAATTCATTTGAACTATGGATCAGAAGCACCTCTAGAGTATGTACACGACAAGACTGTGTGACCAGGGTGGGCATTTTGCCTTGTAAAATTTTATATTCTGAAATCCACTGATATTTCCTGATGTGAAATATCCACATCTCTTAAGTTACGCTGTGGACAGAATTCAATACTAAGGAGAACAGCAATAAGAGACTGAAACTGAGGAGTGAGGACCTGACTTCCATAACATCTGAGGGCTCGGGCTGGCTGCATCTCTGCGGAGGAAGGCAGGAGAGGTCTGTATTTCCTAAATCTTGTTGTGTGCCTCACCTGCATGGGAATTGCAAACTGGGGGAAACCCAGACTGCTTTGCACTTTTCCTATTGCCTGATTTTCTAAAAAAAAAAAAAAAAGAAAGAAAGAAAATAAGCTTGTGATTGTGGTGAGAACCATTGCACATTTCACTTGGTGTGCTCAGAGAGAAACCAAGGGACCAGAACCCAAAGGCAGAGCTCCTGTGACAGGACAGACTTTGAACCAAATAATTAGAAGTGCTTTGGGCTGAAAAATCTAGCCCTTTCCCACCTCATTTTTAAAATCTGGAATCCCCTACAAAGGTTAATAGCACCTTTATTAATATTCCCATTCTTTGGACTTCTGCCAAGTCACTCCTATTCCACATACACAGCCAAATCCAAACAGGGGGCATGATCCTAGGAGTTTCTTGTGTTTCTTCAGCTTGAGCTTGTTATTTCACTGAAATGGGCAGAACAGAGCAGCAACTAAATAAAATACCAGATTTATGTTTTAAAAGAAAGGAATAATCAAAGAGAATCAAAATACACATTTTTGTTAAAGAGCAGCTTGCAAAACCCTGGGAGATACATAGAGTAATGAGTTTTATACCCAAAGGTTAAGTTCTGGGTGCATTCAGCATTTCAGACTTCATTCGTTATTCTGGAAGCACTTTGTGGGACAGACAAAAAACCTGCTGTCCTCTGTCTGAACGTAACCCCCTGCAAGGGTGGAACTCACGCCCAGAAGACATCAGAAACACTCAGAAACTCAGTACCTTCTGAAACCAACATGGATGCTCTCTTTTACACTCAATCTTTCCCCAGAAACTCACACAGAGCAATTTTATTTTTTCCACCAGCGCGGAGAAAGCAGATAGTCACAGAGATCCCTTTCTGTCTATGGCTAACAGCTGTAGGTCTACAGATGTTGGGCTTCATTTGGTAGAGCCCAGTCATTGTATCCTCTGTGTTAAAAGGTGGTGAGCTCGGTTTTGATGTGCTGTTGTTAAGTGGCATAGCTCCATTTACACTTCTCGAAGGTCTGGACCGGTGTGTCTGTCTTGGTTTGTCCTTTTGCTAGCTGAGCTCAGTGAACTTCATAGAGAGAGCAGGGACTTTGAAGTCGGCAGAGGCAGGTGTCAATGTTATCATCAATAGCACTTCTGACACATGACTTCAGCTGGGATTCTAACTGCATTTTTGCCAATACACAACCCTTTAACTTCCCCTAACTTAGCATAATTGCATTACAGGGATTTCAACGAGTTCTTTGAACCGCGGTACAATTAACATCCTTTCAAAGGACATTCCCACCCAGCAGTTTACTCCAAGTAAACTTCCTTTCTGAAGAAAGAGTTTGTTTAAATGTAAATCAGCTTCTTCACTTCTGGAAATTGTTTCCAGTCTCTTTTAAAATACACTTTCACACCAAATCTTGTCTTCAAGGTTTTGCATGTTATAAGGTGTGTTTTCAGCTAGAAAGCAGATAAACAATTAAGTTAAAGATGTAGCTGATGATCAAAAAGTGAGTCTCTACATCTAGATTACTAGACCATGGATTCAAGAAAAACTACTGATAGTGGATGTCCTAGATAAAAGATATCAGTGGTCTTCCATCTTTAACCTAATTTTTTAAGTGTCCTGACAAATCTTTACTGCAAACTTTGGCTGATTGGAAACTGAATGGCAGCTGTAGGAGACAGATGAGGAATGAATGAAGGCCTGAATGAAGCAAAGACTGAATGATCCTGTCTTCTGTCCACCGCTGGATACGGAGGAGACTTCAGCCTCCAGAGCTGTCATTTTAGCACCTTTATATAGCACTTAAATACACATTTAGAAAAATCCAAGTGCCTTAATTTCTGCACAGTGTCATTTAGGATATCATCTGACATTAGCTAATCATGCACATCCTCTTCATTTCCCTAAGCCGGGCACTGCTGCTGAATGGGAGAAGATAAGGAGCCTGTTTTTAAAAGTTTTTAAATGACAGTGTTTAGTTTCATCATTAGTTTTAGGGAAAAAAAAACCAAACATTTATAAGCCTTTTAAATAACAGTCCATGGCCCTGTGGTAACATCTTGGCTGGCAATTATAGGTGGAGGAACTGTGCTATAAGAAGCTTTGAAATGTCAGCAGAAATTCTTCCCTTTCCTTTGTGTATAATCATGTTACAATTGCCAGTTTATGCTGTGCTCAAGACATGCAATCTCCAAGGACAGACCATTCGTGTGCTGTGAACATTTAAAAGTTATATATCATACAGCGTTTATTAGAATTTGGATAGAAAATTAAGAGTTTTAATTGTGAAGTTGTGTTTCATTTTTCTAAACACACGCAAAGGGACTTGAACTATTGCCTCTATTTTTCCCTTGGACTATCAAGGTTTAACTTAATGATTTCTGCGGAAAATAAAACCTTAAAAAGTTGAAAGAGAGAGGGAAAGGAGAGTTTTGGTCATATTTAAACAAAAGTAATCATTGCTAATATGTAAGCAGATGCAATAAAAGGATAATTTCCACATCTTACGGGTTCAGTTGAGGTTGAGTTTGTTCTGAGCCAAATGTCCAGCCTTTAGATGTCTTTTCATTGGAGATCTCACAAGTTTCATCTCTTTTCTGAAATATCTGATGATATGACTAAAATAGAACCTCCTTCATCACAGGATTTTTGGTCAGGAAAATATTGTCCACAGATAACATAACCACTTTTGGCTCCCTCAAAGTATCACTTAATTGTCAAGCCAAGATCACATCCATTCCTGGATTGCAAGGGAAGCTGGGTACCATTAGATGATCCATTTTAAAGTTCAGGACCTGGAATAAGAATCTCAATGCAATTTTAACTGCTGGGTTTAGTGCTCTACAGTACATATTTTGATATTTCTTGTTCAAGTCCAAAGCAGGAACAAAATGCTTACAAAGTTCATATTATATCTGGCAAAAACATGGTAGAAGAGATCTGAATCTGTGTTCCTCAATTAATTCTTTCAAAATAGCGTTAAAGGAGGATTTAATCAAGTAGGGTTAATAAAGCCACCAAGCCCTTATGATCACTATGGTCATGCATTTAGAAAAGATCACAAATCTCAAACAGCTGCTTCCAAAAACAGAAAAACGAATAAAGCAGAACAAGCTTAAGCTCCCAGAAACTTGTTCCTTGCTGTGCTCATCCAGATTGTGTCTGGGGCGAGGAGATAAAAAGCACTGGATTCACACTGCTCCAAAATTGAAGCAGAGCAGGGGTGAATCAGGCCATTAAATTGGTAATCAGATCTGTTGAATTTCCAGTGTTTTTCATTCTGCTGTGTTTTAGAATAACTGGGGTTTTACTTGAGAAAAGTGCATATATCACAAACAGGTTAGCAGTCCTGAAGAACTGTTTTAAAAAGCTGCATTCTCAGATTGTCAGACTTTATAATTCCCTATAAATTCCTATTCAAAGTAATCGATTATAAAATCCATAGAATCTGTGGAAGGGGAACAGTCCTGGTAGCAAACTTCAATCAGTGAGCAATTTTTTTAAAACTGAGATCAAGGTATTCCAACCTGTTGCATTAGGATTTTTTGGGGGGTTGGGGGGAAGGAGGGTTGGGGGAGGACTGCCAGATCACATCTACTGGTGTTTTCTTCCTCCCCAGGAAAAAAAGAAAACAAAAACAAAAACAAAAAAACCAACCTATCTTAAGTCTTTCTCAGAATTTATTTAACCATTAGGTTCAAATTTTTTGATGAGACAGAATGTGTTACTCATGCAAAAATCACATGTTCGTTTGCATTTATTTATGCTAATTTCTATACTCATTTCTTTTTTAGACATTTAAAATATTGCTTACACATAGATATGTTTATATATGCATACATGCAGGAATTCAGATACTGCATTTAAAAGTTTTTCTCTTTGCATACTTAATGTACTTTGGTATAATTGCCCAAATAAACATCAATAACAAAGAAGTTAGCAGGTCCTTGTTGAGAATAACCTTAAACAACTATGCTTTAATCATTTGGTGATCAACCTTGGATGGGAGACAGAGAGCATTATGTATTTCCCTCACAGCTGTGTAGTCATTTGTTGTGTACATTATGAGTATATGGAAAGGACATTCTTTAAACAAAGGCAGCAAGAAATAAAGTCATCTTCAATCACTGCCATGAATATTCTGTTTAATTGCTGAGGGCTTTTATTTCACTGCACTGCAATGCCCAGTCTGTTTTGCAGCCGGGCTTTGCAGCAGATCAAAAGCTACCGTGGGCTCTTCCACTTCTCAGGAGGCCCAGAAAGAGAGCAGAACCTGCTGGTTCAGCCCCAGCCCTGCTGCGGGGTGACGGCTGTGCTGCAGGAGGGAACAGATTTCTCCCTGACAAGGCAGAAGACAAACCCCCTTCCAGCTCGCTCTGCCTTGATTGAAATGACACATCGCTACGTCTCTCTCTCTTACATGACTCTTACAATCATAGCTCATTATCCTTGACCTGTTCTTAACACTGTACAGTCTGCCTAAAATAAAGGCTGAATAGCCTTTTCAACTGTTCTATTCCCATGGAAAACTTCTCTTTGTTTTGTCAGAAGCTGTGTATTTTAAAAGAGTATCTACCTTGACAAGTCCAAGAGACCGTGACTGTTTCAGGCAAGAGTTCTGCTCTTTTAATAGAAACACCCGCCTTGACAAGAGGTAAATACATTGCCCATAACTGCTTCTGCTCTTCTCCTCTGTTTGACATCCAAAAGAGGGCACACAAACAGAGCGTGTGGCTGGTTGGCCATGGAGAAAACAGTAATTCTGTCCTAATGAGGAAAGCAGACAATTCTGGAGGGAATCCAGTCTCCAGGGAGCAGGAACCAAATCAAAGACCATGCTGATGTTGGTCGCCACATGCTATGGTTTTCCCAATTTAGAAAATGCCACATTCCTTTGAAGTGCCCACAGAAACATCTGTGGGTTTGTGGGTTGGGGCCCGTTAAACGTTAACTGCTTAGTGCCACTGAGAAGGATCTCTCTTCAGAGCCTGTAATCTCTTTGACCAAAATACTGTGAAAGAAGCGGGGTAAGTTTTAAAAAGCCGTCAATCCAAACCTTAGTAAGCGTAAATAATGTATTTCTTCCTGGCCTCTGTCTGCTTTAATGCAGCAGCACAAAAGCAATCTTCCATTGCTGCTGAGTGCAGCTAATGGTCTTTTTGTCTAAATTACAGTTGGTCCCACTAAAAGTGTGCTTGCTTCCTGCCAAGCGCGGTTTCCTGAGATGCTGAGTCAGGGGAGCTGGGAGGAGGGACCAGCAGCAGCAACGGCAGCTGGCAATGGACCCATAAAATTAATGGCACTTTTAAAAGAAGGTTAAGAAACAAGCATGTGTTTAGGCAAAAGGAGAAAAACTGGAAGGCAAATAAACTGGAAGGCAGCAGGGTAAGTTCCATCGTATCATCTCCCAGAAAGGAATATCATACTATAGCGGTCTGATGACATACAGAGTGATGCCTCAATGTTTAGGAGTAGATCCTTTAAAATATTCATGGCTTCCTATTGGACTAAGGGCTTAGATATAGAGTCAGATCACCATACACCAGCCCAGTGATCTGCCCAGGGAAATTTAAGGCAATTTGCCCTAGTTCAGCTTTCTATAAGAAAGGTTTAAGTAAGCCAACTGGTCTATATTTGCCTGAGGCCATGCATGTTGGCAGCTATTGTACTTCAGGTGATAAGCTGTGGGTTGTTAAGTGACAGTAATTCACGCTAGTATCCAATGCACACAAAGTCTGACTACCTGTGAGGGTGTTAGCCAACCTGCTGACTTCCAGCTGGGACAAGAGTTTTGCCACCTCATCTACCTGAAGTTGCCCTCAGCATTACCAGACAGCCACCGTCTCTGCAAGACAGCAGATGACAGGGCCAAGCAGCCAGCATTGACAAGAAAAAATGAGATACCATTTATTTCTCATACTTGGTGCCTGGAAATGGGATCAGGAAAAATAGTAGGAAGTAAGTAAAGAAAAGTGATTTGGTGTTAAAAGCAGTTTAAGCATTTCCCAGCTTCCCTGGCCACTTTGTCCCTGCTCCCTATCACCCTCCCCATCCTGTCTGCAAAGCACATGTGGGAGCACAGAATGGACTACATGAGGGACTTCATGCATTTGAAAATTAATGTCCACCAAAACTGCATGTTTTCCACCCAGGAAAGTAATTTAGCTATATGTACAGGCTCTGGGGTCAGTGTAACAAAGAGGGCAAGAACACGTGACTGCAGGGCTGTTCTAGCCGCAGAACAATAGAAAAATGTCCATGTAACTACAACCACCTTCTTAATTTTCAATGTCTTTTCCTGCTCCAAGCTCTAATTCCAGCCACCCGGGACCTGATCTTGTTTCCACTTAAATAAATTGCAGCTTCGCCATTAACCTTGACAGGAGTAAGATTGATTCTTGATACATAAAGAATATGATTTTCCACATTTCTTCAAGGGTAGTGTGGAGGAGTATACTGCCATGGTTGAGCCCAGCCCACCGCACTGGCCGCTCTGTAGCAGATAGATGGTCCCCAAGGAATCAGAGATCAGACTCCACAAGATGCACACACACCCCACCCCACCCCCCAATCCCACAGAAGGGCTCCCAACACCCCAGCACAGGGGGGCAAGGGCTTAGCAAACTGCCGCTGATGCCACAGCAGGAAACATTACTGTCCTGTGGCTACGGCCCTTTCCTCAGCACAGGTGGGTCCCACGCGCAGGGTGGGTTCCTGCAGCAGCTGATGCCGAGCTAGGGCTGTTCTACCAAAATCCTGCCACAGAAGGAGGGAGGGAAGGGCCATGTCAGCGATATTTGAAGATAGCCGTCAGTTACAGTGAAACTACATGCATAGGCTACAATTCTACAAATTGTACAATCCTACAAATTCAAAGGAGGTACACACCAGCCTGCTGGCAGCTTTGCCACAGGTGGGGAGCCAAGGCCAAGAGGGCTGCAGCCTGGCTTAACTCCGCAGCCCAGCACGATTCCAGAGGAGTCGCTTGCCCAGAGCAGTGAAGGGACTTAAGTACCCCGACTGGTCCTTTTTATCTCCTGAAGAAAGTAATCACAGCAAGGCTTTCTTTTTACCCTGGACACTGTTGCCTCCTGACCCGTTTCTCACCGTCACAGAGTTTAGAGGTTTTAGTTAATAGTTTATGTTCTGTGCTTCTTTTTTTCTCTCACTTTACTCATACTTTACTTTTTACTCATACTTTAAAACGGTTGTTGATGCAGATAAGCACTACAAAGGGGAAATGGAGCTGCTTATGCTCCCTTATAACCTTAAACTTCATTTGTGGAACAGAATCAGCAACACCAACCTGGAGGGATGTTTTGAGAAGCAACTAATCGATTGGTACAGTGAAGATGTTTGGCTGTGATGTTGATGGGTCCCTTATGGAATCACTTATACAATGAAATAACAGTAACAATAACAACAACAACAATAACAATAACCATAACAAGAAGAAGAAGAAGAAGAAGAAGAAGAAGAAGAAGGAGAAGAAGAAAGAGAAGGAGAAGAAGAAGAAGAAGAAATACCACTGTTTTCTCTACCATAGCTTTTGTTTCAGAATTGTTAGCCTTTGGTTGGGGTTGTTTTGGGTTTTTTTCAGGAAATATATTATTGCATTTAGCTGACGCCTGGCCCAGATTTTCATTTGTAAGGCATGTCTTAATTTAAGAACCTAAACTTATTCATGCTTATTTTATTTAGTTTCTCTAAGGAAACATTTTGCATATCAATGGAAAATATGAGGGTGTTTTCCTCAAAGCATTTATGAGGGTAACTGTTAAAGAACACTGCCCACAGTGTGCTGAGGAAGCCAATGATACAGATGTCTTTGGGCATTCAAATGACAGGCTGGACATTTGTGTGCTGCAGGAGCAACCTGTGGGCTTTCTGCTGATGGCTCGTTTCTATTTTGCATGTAGTTTCTCATCACTATATATTATTATTGTTCATAGAAGCTCACTTACGCATTCCCTTTCATTCCTTAATATTTTTCCAGATGAAAATCTGCCTGAAGCATTTTATGTACTGATAGAAGTTCTCTTCTTTCTTTTGATTTATGTTTTTATTTCACTTT
This sequence comes from Microhierax caerulescens, assembly GCA_035590215.1. Lineage (NCBI taxonomy): Eukaryota > Metazoa > Chordata > Aves > Falconiformes > Falconidae > Microhierax > Microhierax caerulescens. Next base: position 52,909,011 of record JAVJGJ010000037.1, read on the forward strand.
TTCCTGAGAAAGCTAGACAAAGCTGATAAGCTGGGGTATGTAAGGACAACAGAGATGCAAACATCTAGAGAGAGAAAGAGGACTATGGCTCAAGAAGCCAATGCAAGTTGGTATGGACACCAGGCAAAGCTGCCTGGAGTGCAGAGACCCTCGAACATGTAAGCACTTAGTAAGCTACTTTCTGTGCTGCTCGCTTGTTTACTTCTCTTGCCCATGTTTTTTAAAGTGTTCTTCCAAATGCCTTCCTCATTTTTCCTCATGGCCTGTCACCATAGAAAGGTGCAGGGTCTCCAAAGTGAACAGGCAGATTTGTGCTGTTTCACAGTTGTCAGCGATTGTGTTTTCCTTTCCTGTGTTGACCTCAATTCTCAGCCTGTGGCTGTTGAAACGGTGCATAGGAGCTGACAATTGTATGCTGCTCTATTAACAGGGGGGCAAGCGGTGAGAGAAAACCATCCACTTTTGTATTTCCAAGACTGAAAGGCACATTGATAAACATGCGGCACACTGCTACTCACAGACCCTAGTTACAAATTAACTTTAAATCTCTTTGCTGTCTTAACTCTTTCTAGAAGCGTTAAGGAGGTAGCACTGTGAGGGCTGGTCTATGCAGAGACACTTGGAAAAGCTATGGCCCGCTAATAGCCCATTTAACAGGTTAAATGAGCATAAATAAACGTGGGAATGTCTGTTGCACAAGATTTAATTTTATGCTAGTTTCTGTACTCATCGATTTTCCTCTTTTCTTTCCTTGAACAGCACCCATAAAGGGAAGCTCTGTATGCTCACCTTCTTGGCACCCTCTCAATGAATGCAGATGGACACTTAACTGCTGTAAGGCCCCTACATTTTTAGCTTTAAAAAGAAGCTGGACCTGCAGAAGTACAATGAATGAAGAGCAGAAGCACTGGAATACCCGTTTAAATGGACATTATTCAAAGCAGCTGCCTCCAGGCATGCATGTCTCTGCAATGATCTCCCTCATCAGCTGCCGTGCTGGAAGGGGTGACATTGGGAGCAGGAGCAGGGCTGGCACAGGGTGCTCTGGTGATGGATGGGTATGTCTCCCATAGGTTCTTTGGGAGGCAGGCAAGGCTGGTGAGGGCTGCTGTTGCCTCTGAGGTGCTTGGACCTTGAAGTGTTAGAGTTTTGCCTCATTGCTTCTGTAGACTGGTTGCCACTTCTGATAATTTTCAGTTAATAAGAGCAGATAAGGGGGCAGGAACACAAAAGATCCATTTTGAAAAGTAAATGTGAAGTTTTAGTCGTAAGGGAGGATCTGAGTAATCACATTTTGTATGGTTTTGAAACGGCTAGGCTTGGTTGATACCAGTGATACCAGAAATGATCCTTCAATAGCATGGTGGTTCTATGATGATTCTATGAGGGCCAGAGACCTTACATCCTATTGCACCCCATGACTGCTCAATACTGGCAAAAATGTTTTGGTTTGGTTGTGTCTTTTTTTTTTTTTTAATAACTCGGGATTTGCCCTGGAATGCAAAATGTATGAGTTTGGCTTGTATCTCGGTGATGCAGGTTAATGATTAGCGGTATCAACCAACTTCGGTTTACCATGGGTGTAATATATTTGAAACCTGATTTTCTTTTCAAGTAGAATAGGTTCTTAAACCCCATGGTGCCTTCTTAATATTAGAGCATATATTGCCTCTGCTGAAATCATATAATTGTGTATTCATGGCCAAGTCCTAGAGTTCCCTAATCTTGTTTGGATAGTGCACTGAGTTTGTTAATAGCAAACAGCATTTTTTATAGCGGGCCCTGCTCTGGATCATTCTAAAGTCTGATATTTATGGGTAGAAGAGAGTTTGATGGTGTTCCAGCAGCAACCAGGACACCTCTAGACATAAACCTTATTTCACAGACTAAGCCACCTGCATGTTATATTTTTGTGTTAACTTTGTAACCAGTAGACAATATATTGTAGGTAATGTGTCATTAAACGTAGTACCTTTTTGGATTAATAGCATTCTACATTCCTCACTTTTATGTGAGGGCTGCCTCATTGATCTTAAGTATGAAGTTAAAGGTATACGGGGGCCAGATTGACTCTTGACATTGCAAGATACTTTAAAAAGCCTTGTAATAGCAGCCGAGGATCTCCATGCAAATTCTTCAGTGCACTGCTCTTCTATAGTGCGGGCGAGGCCAATAGAGCAGCTTATTTCAGTGATTCCTAGGTGTGGTAACTGCCCCCAGGGAACTCCTGCAAGTTGGCAGAGCAGAGCAGACTTGCTCCTCCACCATCGCCACAGGGTGTGGTTTCCCCCGTGTCTCCTAAAACCAGAGCATTTTCTCTGTGGAACCAAACTGGCCATAAAGTGCAGCAGGGAAATAAAAGGGTGGTAGGGTGTTGTTTGTTTGGGGTTTTTTTTTTGTTGGATAGCTGCATTCGTTGCTGTGTTTTAGTGTCGTCAGGAGAAGGGTTAGTCAGAAGACCGGTGCTCTAGGTATGGCATTACCAACCGCGCTAATCATGCCTCTGAAGAGGCAGAGAAAGCTGTAGTCCAGAGGTATTAAACAACCTTCAGGCCCAGTGTCCAGTTAAAATTAATGAGCCAAAGTCACCAGCATGCTCCCTCTGTTCTGCACTACCCCAGCTATAGAAAGATATAAAATTAGTCTGATGGGTCAGATAAACACCATTTGAGGTTGCTTTACATTTCTAAGGAAGCACAAAAGGAGCTGGAACACCTGACCCAGGCTGTTCCCACTTCCCTCTCTTAAGTCATGATGGCATTTAATTGCTAATGTTTCCAAACATATTGAAAAAAGTATTAATATGGAAAGCAGGCAAATTAAGAGATCTAGATTGTTCTCTACCTTAGTGTGCTAATATTGATTATACTTTGTAAAGCATGTAATTATGTTTCTGAGCACAGCAGTAAAATACACTGACAAGTTTTCAAGTACTGATCAAAAAGCATACATTACAGTGACAACACTATTCTTGTATTTTGAAGGAATTTAGCCATATAATTGCCTTCATCTCAATAAAGAGAAGAAAATATGACTTGCTAAATCCACAAAAACGTTTAGGAGCCAGACCTCCATAAAAATCAATGGGAGATAAATGTTTAAATGGCTTTGTGGATTCAGCCGGTATGTAAATGACAGAAGTTCCCACCTCTTCTGGACTCCTTATTTACAGGTGAAGAACAACATTAACTGCATCATCTGTAAAATATCAATGGGGCAAGAGGAAAACGTTTCCAGACAGAGATTTCTGGTATCCACAGCACTAGGGGTATAACATCTCCTAACTAATGTAGGGAGGGGGGTGTGAGAAAGAATTTATCCTGACATTCAAAAAGGACTGCGTGCTTTCTGCAGCAAAGCCTGCAACACCCAATTCCTCAGTCTGTTTAAGGCAGGATATAGAAAATACACACATCAATATGCCAAGCAATGGTTTGAGGCAAAAGCAGATTTCTGGACAATTGTAATCTTTTCTGAGGTTTTCACACTTAACAAATAATTGATCTTCTGCCCCTGAAGTACCTCCAGCTCCCATGGATTTCAGAATGGCTTTTAGATATGTGGCTATAAAAGGGATAACTCAGTGGCCTTTATTCTCCACAGATATATACAACTTTTCAACAATTTTATTCAAACACTATTTACATGAAAAGGAAGCAAATAACCTCCTATTTTCTGTGTTCATCTTTTGTTTCATACACAGGAATTTGAAACTGTGCTTACTATGTTAGGAAAGACTTCATTAAATCAAGCCACTGAAATATCTACAGTATAACCTGTTATGGAAAAGGAGGACAAAATGCATTCACAAATAATATAATCAATGCATCCAAAAAAGGTTGGCAGACAAAGTGTCACAAATAGCAGATAGCAAGCTCTAAGTTTAAGAAAAACTCCTATGTAAAGGACCTGTTTCTTCCCTCCTTAGCAATACCATAAATACAAATAATTCTGTCAACTTCATGGGGTAAAACAAATACCAGATGAATAAAATGCACAACTGCATCAGCTCAGACAAGAGATTCCAGATGGATTAGGAGTAAAAGCAGTTTTGAGCAGACCTCACCCAGATCGCAAGCACATTCCTGCCGCTGTATCTGTAACATGCCCTGATCTTTTCGGAAGCCCTTGCAGCACACTGCTACTGTTCCCAGATACGAGGGCAGCATCCAACATTTGGCTGGACCATCAGAGCTGGCACCAGAGCAGCTTCCTGCTGAGCAGACCTGAATAAAATTATCCAGAGGCTTTTGGTAAAAACTAGTGAGCTTCAGTAAAATTACTCAACAGACCTTAGTAAAAATTAATTGCAAGGCCTAGCCTAAAGCACAAAGGAAAGCAGTACCAAATGAACAGCAGCTGAGTTTGGCTCATATTGGAAAGAGCTAATTTGATGCTGGTAAAAAAAAAACAAACCCAAAAAACAAAACAAAAAAAAAAAACAACGGGGCATTTATTTTGTTACTGATTCCAACAGGAAATGAAAGTAGATTTTTTTTTAAGGCTGTTTGTTGAGTCATACCCCTCTGAAATTTTCTTCTTTGTGTTTCTGGGAATTATATGCAGTGCCAAAGTACCTTCTTGTTTAAACAATGTTTTGGATTGCCAAAGCAGGGAGGAATGTGTGCCATGTCACATGGTTTCTGTAATTTGGCATAAAGAAGCAGATGAGGCTGGTTTGATCCCTGTGGAAGCCTCAGCTATATTGAAGGTTCCTTGTGTTTGGTAGCACTTTAATCAAAAGGTTCTGTATAATTCAACATCACTAGAATAATGGTTAATTTGAGAAAGTACAGGGATACAAATAGGAAACTGAAGAAATTGAATTCAGCAAGGCTGCGTAAGACTTTAGTGGGATTATAGAAAACAAAACTACTCAGGCAGCAGCCTGGTTTGCTTAGAAATGGGGTAATTGTTTGATGTACTTTAAAAAAAAAATAAATCATTTATGCTCCTGGGCCTTTATTGTTAACAGCTTGGTTACCTGTTCATTTTCTATCTTTATCAAAGTGTAGGTGTGTTCTACATAGCATAACCAACTCACATCACTCTGCAAAATAATATAGTTTTGTGCAATAGATACCCATATTTCAATTGAAAGGGATTAATTTTTCAGAGAATTAAAGCCTTTGGAGAGAGAAAAGACCTATTAGGTCATAAAATCTGTTCCTTTGCCAGTACAGGATTTGTTGCATCTATGTATATTCATTAGTGTTTTGTTCAAGCTATTTTTCAATAGAAGTAAGGGGACTTCCAGTGCTGAACTAGGGAAACAGAAGCACAGCTGAGCAGATCTTACCAGAAGTTTACCCCTTATATATATGTATACCCTGTCTGCCTTTACAAGTCTTATATTAAATACACATTTTTCACCATCAGAAATGCCTCTACACTAGCCAAATGTTTATTACAGTTACATCTTCATTTAAGTGAATAATTTCTTCTCTTTCAGACAGCTTTTGTGTCTCATATTTAGGCAGAACTGAGGTTATTGAAATTTAGGAAATTAAATTATTCCTTTCTGAACTTTCCCATGTCTCTGAATATGGTAACCAGGATGTAGGGGGCTGACAGGTGACAATTTTGAAGAAAAAGCCATGTACCACATATCAGCATGATGTAACATTTCACCTGTCTGTGTCTTATATGAATTGCAGACAAATCTGCATTATGGAAATTTTATCTGCACTTTTGGAAAGACTTCAACCTATGCTCTAAATCAGATGAGAACTTGCATATCATTAAACTCAAGCCCAAATAAGGGCTCCAGGTCAAGCATGTATTAAACTGTTTTTAAATGCCTTTAATGAACTTGCTAGTTCAAGAAAAATAGCAAGTTAAGTACAGTTGCTTGTTCTCATTCATAAATGCTTTTCAGCATAAAACCCTGCTAATTTCACCTAATTACAAATTGCTTGGGTGAAATTCAGTTCAGCTGTGTAAATATAGAAGGGCTTACTAGCAAGCACATGATCATAAACCTTATTACATGAAATCACATGAAATTTCACATAATTTCATAGCAGACGCAAGTCTTACTTTCTGGAAGAGGAACTAAGTATTATTTTTACTTTTTCATAACTTTAAATTAGGCTTTGTATGAATTCCCAAACGTGTTTGGGGGATTATTATATTATTGTTCCTACACCTTTTGTGGTCTGACTGATCTAGTGATGACTAAAATCCCTGTGTCCACAATGGCCATTCAGATCATTTTAGCACTTTTACAGGCAGATGAAAGAGGTAAAAGAAGTGCTAAGGTAACTTCCTTGGATCCTTGTTCACCGAACTAATTGCCTAGTCTTGTAAACCAACTTGTCATGTGATTTGGCTGCTTTGTGTTGACCAGTCCTGGTATTTTAGCACCTTTTTTAAAAAGCATGCATAAGGACAGGCCCCTAAAAGGGCATTAAGATAATTTGTCTTCTGGTGAAAGGAGACCTACTACTACCATCATTCGTCATTCAGCTTTGTCATTTGGCTTTACAACAAAAAGCATTAGCAGTATTTACATGACATCACCGAGTATAACACAAACATACTCAGCTATTGAAGAATCCTTTCAGTGATGCTTGTCTGTGGCCGTCTAGAATGACAAGCAGGAAAGAACCCCCCTGCGTACATGCCCATGTATAGGAGCATACCATACCTCAGGAGACTGCATGAACTTTTAGGAAGCTATTCAAAAGGTTGCAAGGTTTATAAAGCAATAATGCTTCTAGATGGTATCATATTGGTCAGCCTCACTGGTGCTCTAATCAGCAAAATTGCTCAGCCTGGAGCTCCTTCAGTATAAACAGGAAAGTCGGACTGACAGAGTATTTTCAAAGACCTCTGCTATGAAACACATATTCCTGGTTATTGAAAAATCAGATCCGTCAAACTTCTGGCTTCCTGCATGTCTGTATTCCCTCTGGCTTCCAGGGACAGGTTTCCAGATAAGGTGATGAAGATTGAACGTGGTTGATTGTCTTCACCGTGATAGCTGGTGGATAGACACTCTGCTAAGGTCTGCCTGCCACATTATTTTTATAGGTTCTGACAACAGCACAGTCAAGTTTGTGAAACAGATGATTCATACTATGTATAGCTTTTTATGCATCTGAGATGTATATACATATGTATTAACAACATGGTGGGAACGGTTGTCACAGAATACGCCTGCATAAGCAATTCTTCTTGAAGGGGAGGACCTGCAAAACTGAAGTGACACTCCACCACACTGAAATGCTGAAATGCTGTTCTAATGAGATAAGCAGCCATTTAAAATTTGTGCTCCATCGTATTTTCAACTGCATTATTTTCTATGCATCTAAAACTTTATTAGCAGTATAAGGTTTTTCTGGAAGTAACGTGCATTTATTTGTACATATTTTACCGTAAGAAACATGTTAAAAAGCCCAGATAGTCTGTTCTTTGGCTGAATGATGGTCATGTGGGATTTACAATTGAATTGTAAGGACAGGAGAAGACAAGTGACAAAGGCAAAAGTCTCTCTGCCAGCAAGGAAGAAGAGCTGTAATGAGCAAAACTCCCAACTTGATCTAATTTAGAGCCAAGCAGAGCTTTAGGAATGTGTGGGAATTAATCTTTTTATTTATCTAGAATGAAGGAAGAGAATTAAGGGCAAGCGGAATAGCACTGAAATGGACAGATTTGTATTCCCCCCTGAAAAACATTGCATCTAAGTGCCTGACAGCTAAAGTTCATAAGTGCAACATCAGATTTTTAAGAAAATGCACAGCCTTTCTGTTTGTCCATTTTTGACAGGGGATGGGAAAGGAGTCTGTGTTTGCCCAATAATGTGATCACTGTTGAAAATCTGCAGCAGGACAATAAATTAGTGAGGAATATAGTCATAAGAAACAGGGAAACAAAAAAAGATAGAAAAGGAGAAAAGAATAATGAGTTTTCCTGACTTAGGCCCCAGTTAAGCGAAGTGTTTAATCAGAGTCAAGGATCTGCAGCTTTAGGCCTTTCAGCTTGAAGAAATGTGATCAGTGTGCCAGCATGGTTGTGGTTTCTGGTCATCTGGGTTCCTATATTTTCCAGAAAAAACTATCAAATTTCTACCTATCTCCTCAAGCAATTAAGTTTAAGCCTAAATAAAATGAAATATATGAATAACCCATAGAGGTCATTTCATTTCGGGAATCTCATAATGTTGCTACTGTTCTTTAATTTAAGCCAAGTCACACAATTGGACTTAGCTTCCACACAGACTTATACCTATAGTTCCTGGCTTTTTGCACTCCCATGTATTTTTACATCCCCACAAGCTTCTTTCTTCTTTCATTTTGGCAGTTTGCCACTATAGTAGCCAGACCCCCTATTACATGCCAATTAATCCTTTCTTGATGAATTTGAGTCATTTGTATTTGATTGTATACAGTACGGAAATACATGATGGCAAAATGCAGTATAAATAGGGCATGGGTTAGCTGCATATAAAGCCTTTATTGTCCTCTGCTAGATGTGTATATATTGTTTCAGATTAAAATAACCAATGTGTTGCTTTTCCATTGTAGTTGAGAAGATTTTTTTTCCAGCATAATGCTAATAGCGTAACATTGCCACATTTTGTTTTAGAAACGCAGATGAGATGTAGAGATGAGATGCAGAGTTACAGTACTGCACAGTTCTAACAAATAGAAATAACTGTGTAGCAGTAATATAATAGGCTGCAATCAATTTTAAAAGGCGATTGTATCTAAGGAGGGTTCTGCATACCTGTGGCCTCTGCCCAGAAAGGAGCATGCTTGTTCCTATTAGCCAAACCCCAGGACAGTTGCACGCTCCCATCAAGGCAGGGGCATCTGTGTGGAGAGGCAATGATGGGGCAGAGTCAGGAGATATTTTAATCAGATGCCCATAGCGCATTGTTAAATCTACCTTTGCTTAAAGTACAAACTTAAATCCAGCTGACTGTAGTGAGGCTACTCCCATGAGATAAGCAGGGTCCTCAAGCATCGCTGAGCTGCCAACTTGACTGTGGCCTTTTTAGGGCACAGCCCCACACCCTGACTGAGCTGACAAATGGTCCACAGTGTCTGAAGGACAGAGATTTTGCCCATTTCCTCTTCTTCCTTCTGTTCCCCTTCCTGCTCCTCACTACACATTTACCCATTCCCCTCCATCTCATTAACTTCAGCGTTTGCCTGACCCCTAAGTAAACTCACTCAGTTTGCTACACCAGCACAAAAATCCCATGTTCACTCTTTTTCCAGTTATTTTCTCCCATTTTAGCTCAGCTGAGGTGCCCTGTTGTGCTCCAACAAGCACCACAGCCAGTACAAAATAAGTGGGTGTCCAGAAGCAAGAAGGGAGGGGAGCCTGAAGGTGGGGGTGGGAAGGGGGAAGCTTCTTTTAATTCCTATCAGGTAGGAACACCTACCTATCAGGTGGGTAAACACTAGCCACTATTTAAAAGCACCTCTTTAAATATGTTGATAAAGGTATTGGCTGAGCTGGTCTTATTAAGCCCAGTTTCAGTAATAAAATCCTACAAAGGTGTTATATTGCATATTATTATTATGATATCTAGATGCTTCACTCAAAAGTCAAAAAGTTTAATTGCTCTGTAACACAGCAATACTATGTAGCCATTATAAAACATAAACTCTTCAGACAGAAATGTCTGCATGTCTAAGAATGAGAAGGATTTCACTTTTAACCAACCTTACAACGCATCCTTGTATGTATCCTTTACTTGTTAATCTGATTTTATTTAGTTCTAAAAAGGGACTTTGCATACTAATTCAGATTAATCAAGTCTGACTGCATGTAATTAAAAATTAGTAAGACAAAGGCAGACCCTAAATCAATTCTTAAAGAACATCTTCCTTCAACTAAAAAAGATTAGACTTTATGCATCAGTTGCTCTGAAAGGAAAAATAGTTATTATTGAAGAGCATGCTAACATTTTATCATTAAAAAATGAAGCACGTTTGCCTAACAAAATTAAATGATCCAGACAATAAAGCACATTTGCAGAGATCAAGAATGATAAAACCAACAGTAGAGTAAAATCCAATGCAAAAAAATATTAAAGCCCATTCCTGCAGTGAGCTCCTAGCAAAGGACCTCCGTGCGACAGAGGTCATATAACATTTCTGTGTTTGCACTGGATATAACTCAGGGAACTAAATCTGAGCCTACAGTGGAAAAAATATTAGTATTTCATGTGCAATCTAGAAACAATGCAACCTGCACCTTAAGTTGGATAAAAATTAGGAAAACTACTTTAATTACCTCACCTTTTGTTTCAAATCCATTTTTAATTTATTAGAGAAGCTTATTCACCCAGTTTACTGCAGTTGGATGCTGCTTATCACAGCAAAAGGACAGAACCTCCAAGGTTTCTTTGTAATTTTGTTACATTTATTTTTATGAAAGAGAACAATTGGAATTCTTACTAAAAAAATCATAAACGTACAAATCTCTGTAAAACAAAGAACTTTGTTACAGTGACAACGAAATGACCCAGAGCAGACACACAACTATTGCCTTCATAGCTAAGGTCATGTCCTGAGTTATTTTATTTGAAAGGAGTAAAGGAAGGCTAAAATTCATCTCTGCACCCAGCAAACAGGCACCATTCTACCCTTTGCAAGTCCTTTTTGTGTTATTTAAAGTTTTCCAAAGGAGCCTTCAGCCTGCCTTAACATGCAAATAAGCATTCCCCTGCTCCCACCACCCCGGTCATGTGTATCAGGGCAGGAAACACGGCAACCCGGGCAGCAGCTGTTAAAATTGCAGTGAGGTCCTGATCACGGTGGCAGAGGAAGTCTTCCTTTGGGGCCCAAACATAAACCACCGTGGCCATTGTTGCCCACGCAGAAGAACCTCGGGGAGTGCCGAGCCTCGACACGTTGGCTTGCAGCGGTGCATCCTCAGCAGATGGAAGGCCACACTGGTGAAGGGCAGGGGACACCGTGCTTGCCCCCAGCACCTGGTGCTGACTTACCACATCTGGAACAGATGCTGCACTTCAACTTAGGGAGCCAATAGCCCCAGAAATACAAGTAGTGAAGACCGGCATTTATTACATCACCCTCTGAGATGGACCACAGTGTGTAGGGTTTTTCTCATAATAGGTATTTATTGATACTAAAACTCAAAAGTTGTCACTAAAATTAGAATTTAATATATTAAATCTTCTTCAGAGGGCATCCAGTCTCCAAAAGTCTTATTTACTTCTTTGGGGTCAGCATTTTATGATGAACATTGTCTTGTCCATGTTACTACCTGCTTACAAATGGCTGCTGTAAGTATTTGAATAACAAGGGATTTCAGAATGCACATTTACAGTTGCTTATATATTAAATATAGAGCTTAAATTTATCTCAGGATATGTAAGACGTCCTCTGGGAGAGCTGTGCAATGCAACCATGCTTTCTGGGTTTTGGCAATAATTAAACTATACTATGAAGTGTTATTAGACTGAATGACACTGTAAACCCCGAAAGCAAAACAGCTAACATTCCAATATGATGTTCTTAGTTCTGTCTCATACCCCATTCTTTTCAGCTCTGCTGCAAATGAAAATTAGAGTAAATGGGAAACTAAAAATGTATGTTTCTTTATGCATGGGCTAACATATTTATCTAGGTGAGAAAACAAATACTATTTACCTTTTTCTGTTTAAAAGTGTAAATCCTTCCTGCTGCACAGATTTGTGAAGTAAAATTGCTCAGTACTTACACATCTCTCATGCTTATCTTCTACATCAACAGTGATAAAAAGCAGAATTTTGAAAGTAATAGAGTATATAATAGGAATTTCCCTTTTTCACCTGCATTAACACAGTGCAATGAAGTACAACATATAAAAAAAATAAGCTATGATTCTGACAATAGTCACTTGGAAGATAAACTTATCATGGTTTATATATCTTCTTTTAAATAATGCATCACACGCTTTTCTGAACCACTGCAGTTCCTTCTCAAGGTGTTGTAAAAACTGAGCAACCTGAAGCATATTTATACAGATTAAGTGGTTTCTAATACTCCAAAGAGCACTTAATCTGCATGAATGTGCTTCGTGTTGCTATGTGCCTCTAAAGGCTGAACAAGGAGTCTAAGTGATTCTGAAAGTCTACAGCACATTTGTATTTTGATCAGTCAAACAAAAGCAAAAATGGAAGAAATATGTTAATTGGCCCTGGCAAGCAAGACAAGCAACTGGCAATCAGATGATTTCCAGCCTGAGCTTCTTATTCTCCAGCCATGTCCTTAAAACATCTCAAATTATACTAATAATGCAAGTTATTATGCTAATATGGACTTAAAAAAAGAATAATGCTGGAAATGATGTATCCTTGATAAAGTGTTCCATAATCACCATGACTAATGTTTATTAAAATGCTGCCCTAGAAACTGAAGGAAAGGCCAGCTGTTTTACCTTAAGGGTTCCGCTATGGCATTTTTCAAATATTCTGTGTTTATTGCTTTTTCTACATGGATCATCTGAATGAGAGAACAGTGGAAACACTGCAAAAGAGCCTTCAGATTCTGCCACCTTCCTCTGGCAGAGCCAGGAGTCAGTTATTCAACAGGTACCCAATATATCTGTAAGGTATGCTGAAAGCAAAATACACACATAGGAAAAGGGAGAATTTTGAAATAAAACCAAGTGATCTTCATATCAGTTCTGCACTTTGACCCACGTCGATTAAAATAAGAAGGGGAAATTACACCAGCAGAATTTGAACATGACTGACTGCTCTTACTGACTGTTGTGGGGGAGCAGGCTCAGCAGTGTGTTTTGTTGCAGAAGTCCTTCCTCTTCCAGTGTTCTCATCTTCCAGATGAGGACATACAGATGTCTTGTGATGTGCAGGGGGAAGACATTCACCCACTCTCTTCTCTTTGCTGGTAGGAAATGAAGGAACTTGGTGGCAGATAGGTTTTGAAGGCACAGTGGCATATATGAAAATTGTTTCTCATGTAATTCATACTGTTACGGAGAAAACCTTTGAAAGACTGTCAGAATATAGCAAGGTGTGCTGTTTACGTTCCATACAAAATATATACAAAGCATCAGCACCTTTTTTGTTGTTTTACTCTATGCAAAGTAAGAGTGTGTGGGATCTTGTAGAACATGTAACAAATATTCAGTACAAACTACTTTTCCAGCAACTGGGTCCCAGAGCTGTATAAATATCTCCAGAAAGCAGTGCCCAAGGCTTTAAGAGTATGTGAAATGAAAAGGATACATCTGTCAGCTGGTATGTAGCACAGGAGGCAAACTGCTGAGTGAATTGGCAAGGGAGAACAGAAGATGATAATGAAGACAACACTAAAGTCACTAGAAGAGATGGAAGGTAACATTTGCTGGTCTTCAGTTCAGCATGGTTCATAGCACTGGATCATTTGGAATAGTTCAGCAGTTCCTAAGGCATAAAGGTACTTTCTTCACAGAGTATTCATACCAGATATCTTCTACGGACGCCTGTCCTGAGAGACAGAAACAGTTTTCCAAGCCAATAAACAATTCACAAAGTGCTTGCCACGGAAGAGCAAGGAACATTTGGGGTTCATAAAGGGCTACTGCAATAGCTGTAGGGAGAAAAAAGAAGTGAAGGGAAAAAATGATGAATGGCTCAGAGTTGCCACTTCTTTTTCTTGTCTATGCTTTTTGTAAGTTTATTTATTTTAATGTTAAACAAGTGTTCTAAGCTAGCTCCAACTTCGGGGGAAAGAAAGGTCTGCCATAATATCTTTGAAAGGGAAAGCTACAAAAATACAGGCATATAAATGGATGGTGCGACCCAAATCGTTAGGCTACAATGCTAAATTGTTTTCACAAGCACATTTGTGTTGGAAGTGCACTGATTTCAACTGTTCAGACACCCCTATGTTGACCCGGTCCTTTGTATGCATAGGGACAGGATGTTTTCGACCTTGTCAGCTTAAAATATTAGAGGTAATACAATCAGTGCAACGTGCAAAGCATGACACTTACCAAACTGCTCCTTCCTCACATTTGTCACTTTATTGAAGCCATAAAACTTGGGCATGCAGTGGGGGGAATCAGTGGTAGGTTGTTTCTTTTTAAATACTTGGGTGGAAATGTGGTTATTTTGGTGATGAAGCTGGGTAGGTTTACAGGTGGAGCAGAACAGAAACATCCCATGCCCTTTCTGGGTGCTCAGCTTCTACCATCCATCTCAGAGGTGCAGAAGAGTTTCCCCTGCTATCGTTAATGCTCTCTTACTATTGCTGTTTGGAGGGTTTAATATACCTTTGAGGTGTCCCAGAAACAGAAGTCTGCAGGACAGCCAGCCCCCAGTAAAACCTTTGGCTTTTGAACACACAAGCCTCGTAGGCTCAGCACTATAACATTACATTTGATTTGCATGCTGTAGGATGGCTTCTTCTGCATTTTGCCACACACTGCTTCCAAAGGAAATTAGACCATATGGTGAGCAATTTGCCCGTGTGTGCGATTTACCATCTTTGCCGCTAACAGGTGTGGGTATCCCAGCAGGAATGGACTAACAGGATTTTTGTCACACAGTGGTTTGCCTGCTCTGAAAGCGCACCCTCCCTCACCACCGGTCTCCATCGCTCCATCCTCCAACCAACTGAAGTGCTAAGTGCAGCATGTTGCCTGATGTGTGTCTATCTCTGCTATGCCACTGCTATGTTACTTTTTGAACTGTTTTTTTCAGGCAGCTGTTTTCACCTTCCCCATTATTGCTGCCATTCCTGCGTTCTAAATATACCACACTACTGCAACACAGCTCCTCTAGGGCGTCAGCTTCTCTGATGCCTCCCACCCTTCTGAGCTCTGGGCCTGACACCCTGCCCTCCGAGGGTGCCAAACACCATGATTCTCCTTCTAGCTGGCTGCCAGGACCAAGGGGTCCCCCTAGGTCCTGGCACACTTTTGACCTTTCTTTTGGGGAACTTGAGATCAGCAGTGGATACAGGGACTAAAAGGTCCTTTTATAGCAACAAGGGATTTCACTGTCACTGCTCTCTGTGCGCATCTCTGTCTCTTACCACTGGGAAGAAATCATAGAACAAAAGATGTTCAAAATAACAAGAGCAATAACCTTCTTCAAGTTCACCAGTATCTTTATACCACCCTTTCATAGATCCAAATTTCCCCAGATTCCCCATTTCTCCTCTGTCTACCTTGTCTTTCTTGCTGAAGCTCTTGCCAAGCTAATGAATCCAAAATAAACAGGCAAAGTAACACAGTAATCCAACCAAGACAAAGTAGTTATAAATTATTACAGGCAGCTCCAAATCCAATCTGCTGTTGTCTTGGTGACTCACTGGGAAGCACCAATAATTTTTTTGTTTCTTCTCAGGCTGCAAGATGCACATTTATCTGTCTTCCCTCTCCCCCCTTCCCCACCCTTCCTTTTCCAGCCCTTCATGTTACCCCATCACTCATCTCGTTTTCTGATGAGATAGCTTTGGACTTAAGCAAACCTTGAACTTTCAGTACTACCTGCTACTCCATGTTTTTCTTCATTATTTGATTATTTTTTAATAAAAGCTCACAGGCACTTTATCCTTAGTCATGTGAAAAGTCCCCTTCTCCCTGCAGTTCTTGCATTTTCTTTTCATATGTTGTCATGCAGCCCTGTGTGATGTGTTCACTCCATCCAGGAGCCAGTATACCACTTTGTCACCCTGCTGCTTTGTGTTCCTTTGACTCCTTTCTGTCAAGCACACTGATATTTCTACAGCCAATCTCTGACTCGGAGAAGCAAATAATGGAGCTGACCTCATCCTGGAAAATAAAGTGGTCTTTTACCTGGACATGTGGTAGTAAAGAGGCTCAGGACACCGTTTCCCCTTGGCACTGCTTCTTTGTTCTCTTTTTTATTGTATGCTCTGCATAGAACAAAATGTCTTTTTTTTTTTCTTAATCCAAAGTTAATATGTTTCTGATTTGCATTCTCTCCTCTCTAAGTGTGTGTATGTGTATATATATATATATATATATATATATATTTTTATATA
>JAVJGJ010000037.1:52925093-52968819 GCA_035590215.1 Microhierax caerulescens
TGTGTGTATGTGTATATATATATATATATATATATATTTTTATATATATATATATATATATATATATATATTTACTGTCTTCATGTTGCCTGGAGAACACATAGGATTGAGGTGGTTTATACCTTCTTCAGCTATACAAGCAATGATGGATGCTAATACCTTACATCTTTACTTAAACTAAGTAAAAATTTTGTCTTCCATCAAGTGGCAGTATAGAAATTTGCCTAGACAAAGTGTATATCAAGTATGGAAAACTGTAAATACAGAACCTGTATATATTTGATGCTACAATATCATGATGCTACAAATACAATAGTGAGTTAGAGCAAGGAGTTTACAAAAGCGAAATGAGAGATGTAATTCCTATCAACCTACCTAGCTGTCTTTGCTTCCTTCAAAAATTTCCTCTTTAAAAGTCAAAGCACTGTACAAGAGTATAAGCACACACTATACTTAGGAATTAGCTGGAGTGGTGATGTTATATTCCTGTAAGGTAACATTTTGAAAATTTGACACTAAGAAGGCATAATGTAGAGATGTTCTTTATAAAAGCTCGGGGGGGTAAATGCTGGTTCCAAATGGGATCATGTTGCAATAGGTCTCAGTATCATGTGTCAGAACTAAGCAGAAAAAAGTATGCTTGCGTTCCTATTGCTAAGTACATATTATAGCACAGGTGTGCTATTTTCACCTACAGTTATATAGGTGACTCTTAGCAGGTTTCTCTTTCATTTCCTAAAGAGGAACATGGGAGTAAATTTCTTTAATGTTCACAACTGGGATTTTTAATTTCCAATTCCCATAAATAGTTGTACTGTTAAAGATGACACCATGATTACTCACCTTAAACAAAGAGAAAATGTGAAGATGAGTGGAGTTCAATTCAGCAGAGTAAATTCTTGCAATACAGCTATATGTGGAATAAGTTCTTCTTTAAAATTCTGAAATATGTGCTTGCCTGAACACATCAAATTTACATCCAAGATCAGAGAAAGACTCAAGAAAATGATGCCAGTCATATTCTTGGCAGCCATCAACAGGGTAATGCTGTCAAATATGGTATAAATTTCCTCTTAACACATCGTATGTTCTGCTTATCTTGCCTCACCCACAGCCATACAAACAGGAGGAGGTGGAGGCTGGTGACAGCTTGGTGGCCAGACAGGACCAACAGGTAGCCCTTAAACACCTAACAGCACTGAGTGGGCCGGAGCCCACATCCAAGCAGCCCAAAACAAAGGACTAATCTCCACCAGGAAGAAACAAATGTGGGAGAGGGCTCCTTCAGCTGATGTAATAAACCAAGGAGTCACAGAATGGCAGGAATAATCCTGTGTCCTTGGTGATCGTAGCAGAAAACACATCTCTGAGCAGAGGATCCAAAAAGAGGCTGGCACAATGACAGAGGAGGGAAGAAAAGCCAAGGACCAGCATCCAAAGAAAGGAAAGATGGAAGGAGCTAGGTGGAGAATCGAGAAGACATTTGCTGTCATGATGGCAACAGTTAATGGTACCCTCTAGCCGTAGCTGTTCATTCAGCAGCAGTGCAGTTCAGGATGGTTTGGGGAGTCCCCACCTACCTTCTTTTCCTGCTGCTAATTTTCCCCACCACACCTTCACTTCTGGCACTGTCACTTCTTACAACACAGACAGAGGAATTGCTCCCACTTGAAAAATAAACCAGCATAAGTAAAAGTGAAAAGAAGTGCTGTTGTGGAAGCAAACAGACGAAGGGGTGAGGATTGCTCAGGATGGCACCACTGTTAGAAAGTGAACTTTGCCATCCCGTCCTGCGTGCCCTCACAGTAGCACCCCGCTCCAATACTGCTGCACTCTGCTCCAGTCCCTTGCAAAGCCAAAATAGGTGGATGCAATCAAATGCTACCCCTCCCTCCTGCTGGGACCCCCACTCCCTCAGACGAGAGCAGGCTGGGCTCCTCGGGGAGCCCGGCATCCACCACTCGAGCATCTGAGAGCAGCTCTGCTGGTTGCTTCCCCTTAGTCAGAAGTCTGGTCTGAAAGAACAAGCTAGAAAAGGCGGTGTAGTAGTTTGACGTTCCCCTCTCCACAGCAGCTCTGCTTCAGAAGGGGAGATGAAAGGCAGCCTCACCTTCCTAGCCCCTTCCCCAAGGCCGCCTAGATAAGGGTTTGGGTTGTAATACACTCTCTGGGGAAGTGGGATGCTTAAACCCACATTTTAAAGATGAAATGGCCTCAATCACATTTTGGGAACTGCCCTGTCTGGCCAGTACAGATCAGCGTGCAATGAAAGCACCTCCACCTGCAGCAACTCTTCCTGGTCTGAGGGCTGATTGCAGGTGGGGCAGGTGGCATGTGTGAACGCAGAAAGCTGCAAGGTAAGCAGAGTTTTCCAGAGAACTACCATGTTGTAAAAGATGACAGAAGCCCACCAGTACAGTTCAGCACACATCACAGCTAGAGGTGGGCTGCGTTACCCGCTAGCAGGCTGGCGCTGTGCAAAGTCCTCTAAAGCCCCATTTTAAGCATCTTCACTCATATCTGGCCTCCAGTTCTCAGTTCTATCTACATATGGCTATAAGTTTCTTAGAAAATCAAAGCTTAATGCAGTCTTTCTGAGAGGTACTGAGCTAAACTCTGTGGATGTTCACTCTGCATCATGAGAGCTGCCCTGGGCCCTGACCCGGTTTATGTCTGGGTGCTATAGGACAGGCTGTCTGTAGGTCATGCTTCCAGATAGTCCTTCAGGCAGGTGTAGGTGGTAATGTAAAGGGCAATGCTATCAAACACATGAATTTTGTCCATCAATTCAACAGTTAAAGATTCTCTCCTTGTATTAAGTACTCTTGCTATGGACTGATTAGTTCAGACATCTGCACACATACACATTTATGTGCACATGTATGCAAATATATATATTTACACATATTTTATATTATATTAATTTCTTATGTATAATCTCTTTTCTAAACAGATGGTTACACAGAGAAATACAGCAGGTTTTGTTAGACCTGCCAGTGGACACAAAAAATATTTTTTATTACATAGAGTATTCATCTCATATTACTATAGGTTTGAATCATACATGAGAGCAGAGCTCATATCTACCTGTCTGAGTACATCCTGACCAGGAATGATTAACTACTACTCAGAAAAAGGATCACTCACTTTTTGTTGTGCCCCCATCTTATTTGCAAGTTAATGCACAAGCCAGACCTTAGGCAGCCTTAATTTAGTTTGCTCTCTTAGCTCTCAAATCCCTCATCTGTACAGTGCCATGCAGCACAGCAGGTGTGTCAGGTTTGCAGACCAGAACAACTCCAGTCGTTCTAATTATTGAGTGAACTTTGTCTATGGCTTTCATTGAGGTAATGGAGCCCACAGGGAGCGATGATCAGGTCTGAGGTATAACGAAGGTCACTCTCACCACAATATTTACTACTTTAAATTAAGAAGAAGGCAAGAAAAACACCTATCCTGAGCTGTAAAAACACTTTGTTGTTGTATAAGTGACAGCCAGCAGATAAAACTGCATCACATGAGGAAACAGTAAGAACTTCTGAAACAGAAAATGAAGAAAAATACATCATCTGCACTGCACGTTACTCATTAGACTCTCCAAAGTCTCATTTTACCACTAGTATATCCCTGCTGAGGTGATTGGCATGCAGCTTGCGGTGTGGGATAACTGCTCAGAGCTTCCCAGGTTTCCTAGGTACAAGCACAGATAAGCAGCCAGAGAAGTTAGAAAGACAAACACAGGATAAAGAGAAAATCTTCGTGAATCACATTCACTCTAGCTTAGTCAGGTGGGGTAGCTAATTTAGCTACATGAAACATGGCTGCATTTGGTGTCTAGACAAAGTTAAGCTAGGTGAAAAAGTAGATTCTTTCTTCTGTTAAAGAAGGGATGTATTTGTGGAAGATGCTGTCAGGATAACCCTGGGAGATAAAGTCTCCCCTTTACTCGCAGTACAGAGGGCACACATGGAGTAAGTGCCATTACTGAGACTCCCGTGCTATGGGGGACCTCCTCAGTCATAAACTTGAAGCTATGGGCTGTTAAACACGAAATCTAACAAGAACATGGGGGTAGGGAATGACATTGGTTTTAAACACTGGGGGAGAAATCGTGGAGCATTATGTTTCAAATAGCTAAGATCAAGAGGCAGGTCCATGGTTAGTGGTGTTAAGGATAGGTTCAACTTTAACCTTCAAACACCTTCAAAAACCAGCAGAACACAGGGCTGCTTAGCGCTGCAAATCCAAGCACTCTGTGCGGCTATTGCAACCGAAACCAAGGTGACTTCTCTTTTAAGTCAATACGCTTTAGCAGACTCCTCTAATGCAAACAAACAAACAAGCCAACCAATGAACCACTAATAATCTCTGAAAGTAAGATGTCATTCCAAGAAAGTCAAAATGGTGTTTTTGAATTAAGTTTTCTTTAACAATATTAGAGACATGACGTGCCTCTAAGGTCCAGTATGAATGAGGCACATGGCCATAAAGTTGATCCTGTTTTCTTTTGGTTTGGTACTTCAGGGCTCTATACAATTATTCTTTTCTTTTACCCAGAATAAATAAGAGCAAGAAATCTCTTTATATTTTCTAAGTAATCGTAAAATAGACAAGGAAAATGTGGCACATAATTTCTTTCAGCTCTTGGAGGCTCCTAAATCAAGTACATCTTCCCCACTGAAGGAATCACAATAGTACTGAAGAATCTTCGAACGCCCAGCTTTCTTCCAGTGAGGGCATCTCATGATATGTTTCTATGCCTCCATCTTTGACTTAAACATACATTTAAGCATGCTGAATCTCCAGCTTTTACTCTAGTATTCCAACATCAAGCTACCAAACCTTCAATGGCTTTTAACTTTTGCCTTTTTCTTTTTTCCTTTTTTTGCTACAAGGTGGTTTAAAGCTGGTTTGTGTCTGATTTGTTTTGCTTTTTTAAGCTGCCTGCTTGCTTGGTTCCTAACCACAATCCTGTTAACACAACTTGTGGACAAGCTGACCTAAATGTCTGGATGATTTCATAATTGTATCCTATTCTGATACTCCAGACAATCCATCCTGGCTGTGCCATGCAAGCTGGGAATGTTTTCCTCCAATGTGTCTCCTAGCCCCTTCCTCATGGACAGAATCTTCTGCTCAACACAAGCGTGTCCAAGATTTTATTCAAAAAAGAAGACTTGCAAATTAAATTTTCTACCTAGGATCTTGAGATAATTCTTGTCCTCTATTACTCAAAAAGTTCTGAAGACTTCTTGTTTTACAGCTGTAAATATAGGTGATGGGTTTGCTTTTTTTACGAAGCTCAGCTATTTAATTTCCTTCTGGTGTCTACGTTAACTATTTAGTATTTTCCTTTTTAGCCTTTTTGAAATGTGACAAGCATTGTTCTATCTTCACAGTTCAGAATTTAAAGTAAAATTTCAGTACTCTATTTTGCCATATATCTGTCACTCATCATATGTAATATAGATAAGAAGAAAATAAATGCAACTCTCTTGAAAAGCTCTGAATTTCCTCCAGTCCTACTAATTTCAAGGGAAATGTAGTCTGTTAACATCTCTGAAGCTTGACTTCCTTATCCTGACTGTCTTGTTCATGCAGCCTGTTTCTCCCTTGCAAAGCACATAGCGAATGCCACCACTAGTGCTTGGCAAAATTTTCCCACAGTTCACTGACTGACACCTGCTTCAGTTAAAGTAAATGGGTTTAAAACTGCCCCACATGTTTATCTAGCAGAATCTTGTTTATAATGTCCTTCTTGCTTAAACTTCACTTACTACTTCCTGAAGTCCCTCCTGTAGGTAAAGAAAGGAGTACTTTGCTCACGTTTGTGAAGTGGACAACTGAATTATTATTTCCACATGCCTAAAATATTGTTCACTAATCATGTCAAAGTAACAAAACAACACCTTTAAATTAATTTTTAAACAAAATATTCTATTGACATCTGTGTTGAAACACTGATTTTTATTTTTTTTTTCTAATGTCACATAGCTCTTTTTTCTACTGCATTTTAAGGTGCCTAACTCTTCAGATGGTTTAAATGCACATTTATGTTAGTTTTAAAGAGACTTTGCCACATTGTACTAACTGAAGCTCTGGTAATTTTAATATATAGCATTAAAAAGGAAATACATGTCTTTTATGTTCTCTTTTTCTGCACTATCAACACGTTTATTAAATAGCCCCGCAATCTTCTTTCTACTACAAAAGACACAGACATCAAAAACAACCAACTCAGTGAAGAGTTCTGTTAGCCGCAGTATCTTTACAGATTTGGACAAAAAAGAACTTATTCATATAACATAATTATACACTGGAAAAATATCAGACTTGTAGCTATCTAGTTTTTCAGGAACAATGATGGGAACTTTATGGTCAGGATAACATAAGCAACTGTTGTCCATTGACCAAGCTTTCAATTTATACCTGCTCTGTGTTCTTCCACCTTGGCTACTAGCAGTAGAACAAGATAAAGGAAAATCTTTTTAAATAAAAATGAATGTTTGTAAAGCATATCATTGGAATCAAATACTTAGAAAAACTTCTGACCTTCAGTCCTGCTGAATGTGAAGCACAAAGGCAGCTTTGAAATGCTACAAATTGGGCCCAGCTGACATTTAAACATCAATTCTGAATGTGTCCACACCCAAATATTGATGCATCAGAAGTGGGACTATTGATTTTTTTCAACATGTTTCAGCCATCTGCTTTCCTTCACCTAGTTTTACTTCTGTCAGTTCATACAAAGAATAAACTTTACTTGGGGTTTCACACACAATGAAACCTCTCATTTAAAATAAAAATGTAGCAAATAACTATGTTTGACTGAAACCAGTGCCCAGATCTTACACCATCATACTGTTAGCTCTGCTCACCCAACCCTGCCAACAGGAATGTTCTATAAAACAGATGCTGCCTGTGAAACCGTTGCATGGAGGAACCCTGCCCTATAGAACAACTGGGGTCCAACTATAAATTGATGTGATCCTGGGATTCCTGCTTTCATGTTTTCAGACTCCTTGGAGTAATACCAATGCATGGCTTTGGCATACAGAACTCCCCAAGCCATCCTCTTGAAGAAACCACTCTTTCCCACCCCTCTGCCAAATCAATCAGGATACCCTAGAGCATCATGTCTCACACTCACTCATGGTCGTATGAAAAAGGAAAACTCTCATGGATAGATATATGTACAAGTTTCATCAAAACCTCCTTCTTGCATGTAGGTGTTTGATCCCTCCCCTCTTTTTTCAGGTCTTGGCCCTTCCGCTCCCCATGATAGAGAATTTCAATGCTGAGGACAGAGGCTGCCAAAAACAAGCTGAGGATTCAAACTGAGTAGTGGCTGATTTAGGCAAAAGCTCAGGTCCAAGTCAAATAGAAATCACAGAGATACCTATGTTTTTCTCTTGTTCCTTCCTACTACATGATTCTTTCTACAATTTTTAGCCATTCTTGGTGGATCCCTGGAAAGGAAAGCTGAAAAGCAGGAGGGCAATAGGATAGGTTTGGGGAAGACAACAAAAGCAGGGGTGTATAGACGGAGGAGCTGTGCACCATACTGCAGGTAGTACTGTTATTCTGCCAGTACCAGCAGGTGGGGAGCTGTGAGGGAACATTCACTTGGCCAGGTACTTCATAGAATTAAAGCATCACAGAATGGTTTGGGTTCAAAAGAACCTTAAAGATCATCTAGTTCCAACCCCCCTTGCCATAGGCAGGGACACCTTCCATCCAGCCTGGCCTTGAACACTTCCAGGGATGGGGCATCCACAGACTCTGGGCAACCTGTTCCTGCGTCTCGCCACCGTCACAGTAAAGAATTTCTTCATAATATCTAGTCTAAACCTACTCTCTTTCAGTTTAAAGCCATTACCCCTTGTCCTATCACTACATTTCTGAAATGCATTTCGTTTGTTAGTGCTAAATTAACCCTTTCTTTGTTGTTTGTGCTTGGGGCTTGGTTTTTTGTGGATATGTTTGCGTTGTTGGGGGGGGGTTGTTTTTTTTGGTTTTCTTCTTAGTTTTGGGTTTTTTTTGGTGGGGGGTGTTTGTTTTTGGTTTTGGTTTTGTTTTTGAAGGAGGATTTATAATTGACTCTGGCTTCTTTAGCTCTGAATGCTGGCAACCTGGCTGGCCATATGGCACTTGAGAACAGTTCTGCTTGGCTCCTATTGTGTCCTACCACTCTTCCACTTTGCATTCAGATATATACAGGTGTTCTGCAAAGATGAAGGCAGATCGTTGTCCCCATTTTATGAATGAGGAAACTGAGACAGAGATCACAGGGTTTGTTTGGTCCTCCTTGGGACGCAGACCCGAGAATAGAGCAGCCAACCTCTTGGCACACTCCTTGCTGGAACAGCACATTGCCTGGGATGGCAGGACGAATGGCACAGGTGTGGGGCAGCCAAAGGTAGGCACAAGCTGTTCAGTTTAGATGATTATCAGGTTTTAAGTGTATCCTTCACTTTGCATTTGAAAAACTAACTGTTCTATTATGTTTCTCCTCACTTTCAAATGCAGCCAGTTGCATTTCTGTTCACACCAGAGAGCAAGGGGCACAGTCTCACCAAATCCTAAATGTAGGTACTTGTCATATATAGGAAAAATACACTGACTAATATTTTTTTTTAAAAAAACACCCCTCCTTTAATTAAAACAGGTAAAAAAAAGGATGGAAAGTTTCAGTGACATTAAATTAGGTAGAAAAACCAC
The DNA here is from genome assembly GCA_035590215.1 of Microhierax caerulescens. Lineage (NCBI taxonomy): Eukaryota > Metazoa > Chordata > Aves > Falconiformes > Falconidae > Microhierax > Microhierax caerulescens. The sequence goes on from JAVJGJ010000037.1 coordinate 52,933,815, forward strand.
ATAAAGAAAAAATGAAGGCTACTTCTAAATCTTTGAGACTTGGGATATAAAGAGCCATTTGAAGCTAATGGAGATCCTGATGAGATTTGAAGCTAATGGAGATCCTGATGAGAAGGCTTTGATCCCTGATCTCAATCTCCATTTGTAATATACTGTCCTAAGCTACTTCATCTGAAAAATAATTCAAAGAATAAACATGGTCATAGCTTTTGCTGTTATGGCCCAGTATATTTAGTCAAAGAAATTGGGTCAGTGTACTTTTTATTTTCTTTCAATTCTACTAACTCAACAGGATACTGGCCAAATTCCAAGCATGCTGTGTCCTATTCCTGATTTCATAGACACATTAAAAAAAAACAACAAAAAAAACAGGAATGAAAAAATGGGCTGTGGATGGCTCATCTGACACAGCCACAGTCAGGAAAAGGCTGGTTGTAGCAGCACATTATCCACAAAGCTAGCCAGACTGTGGGGTTTGTTATTTTACATTTCACCCTACTCACCATGTCTATTGGTTGTTGCAATCAGAGCTGCAGCAGCTGCTGCTGCTGAAGGGTAGAAAGGAAAAATAAAATAACAAAGATGGAACAGCAGCAGCAGTGTCTGGCACTGTGAATACACATGATGGAGCCGTGTAGGTATAACCTGTTCCTAGCTTGATTAATTAATTGGTCTCTGATACTTATTTCCTTGTACCTCGTGAGAGGACTAGGTTAGTTCATTAAAGCTGCTCATTTGGAATTGTAATTGCTTTGTGAGATAAAATAGATTGTGAAAGGGACACTCTCAGGTGCCTTTTTGGTGTGCAGGGGGAGGACTGAAGGGGCTATAGTTATATGCATGTGTACCTATATACATACTTCTGTTTGCACGCAAATTATGTACGTCAATTTATATATATATGACTAAAAGCTCCTGAAGTCTAAAAGCATTTTCCAAACACTTTTTGAAGCTGTCTTCTCTCCTTAGTCATCTTAATATGATTATATATCTAAGCAGTCTCACTACAGAGGAAGAAGCTTTGCACACCTACTCTTGGCATAATAATAATATACATAAGAGGGTGCTGAAAAAAAATCAAGAAGTAATTAGCTTCACCATATCACTCCCAAATGAAAAAAAAATGTGCATTTTAATTTCTAACCCCTTAGAAAAATTTATCCATGAAGGAAATAGCTTTTTTTTTTGCAATTTTCTTGTTCTTTAATTGTTGGGATATTTTTTGGTTTTGGTTTTGGTTTGTTATGGTTTTGGTTTTGGGGTTGGGGTTTTTTCCCCCCTCACTCTGGACAAAGATGACAGAAAAGTTGACAGTCTTAAAGAGTGTGTGCATATGTTAATATATTTATGTGTGTAAGTGGGGGGAATAAAAACATGGGAAGATTTGAAACAGCTTGGAAATTTAATTGAGAAAGATTCAAAGGCCAGACGCTGCACACAGCCCCATAGACTGAGGTGTTCAAATTGCCACAACAGCCTCCAATACTCCCATTTAACCTATGAAGGGAGCACCCAGGAGGGTTGGGACAATAGAGATCTCAGTTTGTGCACAATGATAAACAAGACACAACCTGTAACTTTCTGTACAAGTCTCCAGCTATTTCTTGCTGAATTAGTTGAATGACTAATCTGCCTGAGGTAAATGTGGAGCAACCTCATCTTTCACTGAAGCTGCAAACAATCCAGGGATTTTCATAGCACTCTTATCAAAAGGTAAGTAGCAGCATTATTCTAGTAAAACAGAGGTGCTGAGAAATCCCTAAGTAAATCACTGACACAGCTGGGAATAAAAGTTGGACTTCCCAACTGCCAGGCTCATACTTTAACCAGTACAAAATCAATCTCCTTTTAATCAGTGGGGAAAGACAGCTGAATTCCCATGGGGGAGCAGGGAATGCCACAATCATTCCATATAATCCCACAATTATAAACCATTGGTTTGACTAAGGGTGTAAATAAATCCTATTGTAGTAAACACAGTCTGAAACCCAAGCCATGATGAAATGAGGAAACCAAAACAACATAGTCCGTTGCTAGTGAACTAAGATTGTTAATAGTCTATTCCCACTTACCAGACCGATGTCAGAGAGCAATTAGGTTCTTGGAAAGCTTGTTATGGACCATCTCACAGTCATTAACAGAGACACACCTTCAGTCCCCTACAAGAGAAGCACTATCTTATCAGAAGTAAAACTGAGTAAAAAATGATTGTGGGCTATAACCTCTGAATTCTTCCCGGTAATATGGAAAATCCTTTTGGGATACATTTTCCTGATTCCTTTTTACTCTATCCTCCTGGAGTAAATGAATATTCTGTGTGACTAAAAGCATCAGGACACATCTCCAGAATGCACTGTCTGAAGTCAGCATGTTTTTGGCAGAATTTGGAATACAACCCTACTAATCCCCCAAGTCCCAGAGTTAATTCTCTCATCAGTGAAGAATTGCAATCAGGGCCTTCTAGCAGTAATCAAACAGAAGTGATTGTCATGAGGACAGAGAACACAGAAAAGTAAGAGAAAATTGGATAGGACTTAGGACAAGTAAGAGATAAAGAGGTGTTGTTGAATAAAACCAGTAGCAAGAATTCCTGGACCCATTTATGACAATTTGATTAAGAAGGTGTGAAGTAACTATCAAAGTAGTGAGACGATATCTAACAACTGATTATGGGAGGGTAAGCGTTGGCACCATGTGACTCTAAGGTGGAGTTCATGGAACTTTGCTCTACTATAAAAAGCAGCAGGCTTTTTATGGTTTTTTCTCTTTTTTTTTTTTTTTTTTTTTTTTTTTTGGGGTGTGTGTCATTTTTTTCTGTTGGTCCTGTCAAAAGAGTGATTCTACTGCCCATCCTTATAAAAGCACTGACATTTAGAAGCAAACCCAGGCACTGAAAGAGACAGTCTCAGTGCTTTTAGCTCAGCACCTTCAACATAAAGGTCACAGTTCTCAGCATCACTCCAGTAGAGAAGGTGAGCGTGCAAGGTCCAGGCAACTCGTCACCTAGCTCACAGCTTGCATGCAACTGAACTGTCATTCACCTCTTACCAGCATTTGCTCTGGAAGTCCAGTGTTGAGGTCAATGAAAGGGCAGTGTGGGAAGTTAACGCTCACCAACTCAAGGGCTGCACAACAGTTAACTTTGGAATTAATTGAGGTCTGAGGTTTTTCTGAGTTACCAGTCGTTTTAGCCTGATGCAGACTGTAACTTTTAGAAAAGAAAAGTAGCTGGTAAGCCTGCCTACGCTGGATATTTTACAAGGAATTTCACAGAATGCATCAGCATCATAACAGAGCCTTCCCCACTCACTTGTATAGAAACCAAACTCGTGCAACTGTATCCAGAAGCAACAAAGCTGTTAAAGTCAAAAAGCCATGAGTAAAAATTCGAGTTGCAAATTAACTGAGTGCCTAATATTACATGCTGAAATCAGTTATCTGTAAAGAAATCAGGACAGTCCTTCACAAGTGTGACCTGAATTTCATTTCTTAGTTTCAATATGCTGTAAACCACTTCCCTTGCAAATGAAGTACACACTTAAATAATCATACTTAATTTTGCATTTTCACAAAATCAAAAAAAGAATTACTAAGGTTCAGTGTGTTCAAAAGAAGCAACTCTTCAGTCTGTCAATTACAGCTATAACAAGGAACTTCCAAAATTAGTTATTCAGAGGTGACTGTATTTCTGTGGTGAGCAAAGTGATTTCCATTATAGGTTTTGCTTTTTGCAGAAGAGTAAAATGTTCACTGAAAACACAGATTTCCCCTCCTTTTTGGGTTTAGTGGGGTTTTGCACAAACACATCTCCTGCAAAATGTTCCTGGGTCATGAAAATTTCAGCAACACAGTCACGGTTTGTTTCCAAATGTCGGTAGATAAGTAGAAACTACAGGACAGCTTTCTGGTGCGTTTTTGAGTTACAGAATAGGTTGCAGGGAATCAGACACATGATTTAACATATGTTAGATCCTGCAGACAGATTTGAGCTTAGCAGTAAGCATGTGGCTAGTCTAATTTAGAGGAATTATAAAATTAGGCAGGACTTTTTGTAGGACTGGATAAGAGATTCATTTTTAGAATCACAGCATTTGAAGAATCTGATCGGTTCTTTATTTTTGAAGGATAATTCCCTTCATTTTGTTGCATTAACTAGCTTACACCAACCAGTTCTTCAGTGTCAAAGATAAGTGTCTACTCAAGAGAACAGCCTGGGCTCCTTAATTCCTCTGGATAATGTCACAGCAGTAGATGCATTGCCAGTAGTGAGCCACAGACATTGGATTTCAACAAGATCATTGTTTTACACTCTGTGTCTCCTGATACGCTTGACCAGACACCTCACATTGGTACCACTCTGCCTCTGATAGAAAAGAACTGTCTTATGCTGCTATGGGAAATAGAAGTAGCTTCTGCATTAAGCCATCGACCTTCAATAGATGTATAAACAATTAAGTGGGTTTTGCTTATCCATTGTAGCATCTTTATTGCCTTGGTATTTTCTCTGAGAAACCTTCCACTGACTTCAAAGGGACTGGTATTTTAATCTGCATATTTAAAATCATGTATTGCTTACTCGCTGGGTGTATTTAAGAAGTGCAGGAAAGGGTGACACTGCATAACCTGCCAATACTACACTGATAACCTTAGCTTAACCTTGGATGATACTCTTATCTCAGAGAATTTAATAGGGTAGGATTGCCAAATAAATGTATGCTTTCAATAAAAAATGTTATTAATATAAGTTTTTTCTCCCTTTTGTCCTTAGAATATACACTGAGACTAACTCAGAACACTTTAGCTTGACCTTTTACAAATCTATACCACAACAGAATATAAAGGCTTCATCACATGTCAGCACGTGGAATTGGAACTTAATATTTAGCAAGGCTTTCATTTAAAAAACAGAGTTTCACAAAAGGTACACATAATGTAGCATTTTTGCCAGCAAGGTATTTTATCACCTTCCCTTGAAGCTCAGAATACAGAACTGACAAGGTGAACGGGCAACTGATAGCCATCTTTACCACAGAATTCTTCAGTGATACTTTATCTTAGATGATTTCTTCTAAAAGAGAAGTTCAGAAAAATACTATGCAGATTATGAACTTTACTCTGGACTACAGTAAACTGACTATTATGTTAAATGCAAGTGTTAACAGGTGCCATTTGCTACACTGCATGAAAAGTCTGTGACTTTCTGATTTTTGTTCCAATTTACGTTGTTTCTTCCTTAGAAGCATCAAGAATGAGTTGTTGCTGGTGTACAGGAAGACAAGATGTTGTTGCTGAGCTCAAGTTCCATTTCACACTGCTACAAGCATTGCCGTCTTTCTGAATCATAAAGCATGACAACCCCAGTTATGAAGTTTCCCTGTGAATAAGGTTTAACCCTCAATGAAAGGTCCATAACTTCTTTTAGTCATCAAACCCCTTTTAATCAGTTACCACTTCATGGAACAAACATTGTCTGGGCTTCAACTTACATTTCAAAATTGCTTCAGGAAAGTTAAAAATGTCACGAGTTAATCTATAATAAACCCACAGCTTTGTATCTGACAAGGCATGATAACTCTGCTGTAAATGAAACTCCAACTAGCATGCTCAAAAAACCATGCCTGCTAAAAGAACATTAAATTTTCACCACATGCTTATACTGGTTCTGTACCATTGCATAATTTTTCTTCTGCTTCCAAATGCTTACATTCTCTAAACTTCCCCCATCTTTTTCTGCACAGTATTCTTCCCAGATCAGTTTCTTGAACGAGCTCTCCTTCACCGTAACACTTGAACTAGCACGAAGAAAGAAGCAGAACAGACAGGGGAAAAAAATGGCCAAGAGCATTCCCCCAACAGAAATAGCTATCTAACCCAGATTGAGTAATTACCTGATAAAGAATATACTTGTAAAACATCCAGATACAAGGGTTTGGGGTTTTTCAAAATGCCAGAAGTAGACACTGGGTCTTCAGAATTAGGTAAAAGTGCATTTTAACACAACTAGTGCTAATAAGTTTCTAGTCAGTGATGTATTTTTTCCTAGTAAAGCATAATAATTTTGGAATGAAGAGATTGACCTAAATATAGCTTCTGCAATTCAATAATGTTCATGTTTAGAAATTAAGTTTCCCATTGGGTTTGCTAGACTGTTGAAACACAAGCTGAGAATAAATGCAGCCTGTGTGCCAGTTCTGGCTTGGTTTTCTCCCTGGACTCACACTGGCAAACCCCACAGCAAAACCAGTTTGTTGGGGGGGTTTCCCCCCCCATCAGGGCTGGGACTGGCAAGCCAAAAAGGTGTATAGCATAATACCATGGAAAGGGGCAAGGATAATGAAACCCTGATATCCTAAAAGCAAGAGATTTTTTAATATCCACCTGGACAAATTTGAATCTGGAGGGTTTAGTGTTCAACAAACAGATGAACCACCTAAGGATACGTGACAATCAGTTTATCAGCAGGACTAAAAAGCTGAATATCCAACAAGGGTAGACATCGAAATAAGCCCTGACATACTTGGTTAGATAGCTGCTGCTGCCTAAACATAGGGCCCTGCTATGTGCCACGATCTGGCCTTATATAAACACAGACACGCTCAAGCACTTGATAGGGCTCTTTTTCATTTTTTATAGCATTACTGGAACCTTCCCGAGAGTGCGAAAACAGCATTTGTTGGAGAACAAGCCTCATTAAAATAAATGACATTGTTGCTACTTCCTCAGATAACTTTGCTCCTGTCTCAGCAGAGGTAGGCTGGTTCTATTACTGGGAAACAGTCTCTATTGCCAATTCTGTGGTAGAGGAATGGCATTCTAAATTTAAAAATCCTTTTCTATTGATCCATGTTTATCACATAATACTACACTGGCTTGCATTAAAGAGCGGAGATACATTTTCATCCCAATGAAGGGAATTAAATGCCCAATTCTTATTATTGTTAATAGTTGGGTGCCTAATGCCCAGTGTGTCTGCCTGCAAACATACCCCGTTAATTGCCTAATGTGCAGTCTTGGGAGAAACAGATTATTCAGCTTTATGTTTCTGCATTTGCAAATATACCAAGGAACTGTGGCTGTGGCACAAAGAACAGATTTGTCAATTTGTTTATTTTCAAAACAGGACAGCACAGGGACCTTGTTCTAGCAACTCTTGGCTATAGCACTGTGAAAATCTAAAAAAAGGGAGTATTTTAACATATGGATTTCTACAGTGTGGGAAGGCTTTGCTTTGCATTCAGGATTCTTTCCAATTAAACTGAATGTTAGCTCAGCCCATTTAAAATGCACATAAACTGTACTTACAGGTTTCCAGTTATGCTTACCCTCCTTCTGAAAGATACCACAAAGGGCATAACCAGAAAAACAGAAATGTTTTAACCCTGAAGTTTACAGCTGAGTTTCTATTGTGTTTTGTGGGTTTTTTTTTTCCCTTTGGATGGAAAAACATAGATCCCTAAAGACAGTATTTACCACTGTTTTTCAAAACAGTTGAAAGAGTTGTACATGAAAAGTGTACATTGAAAAGTGTACCATGAAAAATGTACATTCCAACCAATGACTTCTATTCAGCTTTACACCAGGGTGAAAACAATTTTGACTGTGTTGAGTAGTCCACAGAGAGCTTCATTAACTTTAAGCAACTTAACCTAAACCACTCATTTGTGACAAACAGGACTAAACCTGATGCCACATTACTTTCCACAACGACAATATGGGAATTTAGTTGTACTAAGTGAAACATACTATTAAGAATTGTATACTTGCAAATACACTCCAAGGTCGGGAATAAATCTGCAAAATACATGCATGTGATTTCATAGTGACTCTATCTATTTTGGAATCCAAAGCTTATTGAAGTCTGTAACATAATAAGTCACCGTATCCTTAGTAAAATCCTGTGGCTGAAGTTGTCTTGTAAAATAATAGTAATTTCAAATAGGTTTTCAACAGAATCTGTCAGGAGATTCATTTAGTGCCGATCAATCTGTCCGCATTATCTCTGTTCACACATTCCAACCACCTCCCTTGTCAGAGGGAAAAAAGCACAGCCCAGAAAAACATCTAAACAAATAAATAAATCCCTTTTCCTGTGCTTTGACAAACACAGAACTACTTCCTCACATAGAAGCTGCAGAGAAGTAGGTGGCTAATGGAAGAAGGGTCTGTGGGCCAGAAGTCTCAAGGGTAGCAAGGGTGATGAGTCGCTCTCTCAGAGGCAGCCAGGGCTATATCCTGGAGCTTTTGGTGTCTTTAAAATGAGCAGTTCTTCTGCACGTTCATCTGTGGGGAGTGTTTTGCACAGAGAGCCCTCCTGGGTGCCTCAAGCCATCTCTCATCAAGGCCTGCCAAGGAAAACGGCCCTTGGCTGTATTCTCTTTTAGCTGTTGCTCCTGGCTGTTCACCTCCATACGAAAAGGTCCACCCTGCAGCTCACAGCAGTGTCTCTACGCCACGATTAGGTAGAGAGGAGGCCACTGTTGGCTGCCTCATGTCATCAGGGCTGAGGCAAACCAGAGGTTTACAACCCCTGACGTTTCCTTGAGTATTTCTCTCAGCTCTCAGATAGGGCAACAGCGTACTGAGAAATAAACCTCTTTACTCTGCCATATCCCTGTAAGTGAGTTATCCTCATTAGCAGCTGCCTGAGCCAGTCAGTCAAAGTTTTCCCAAATGCTTCTTAGCATCAGCTAAGTCGCATAATATTAATACCACCAATGTCTGCCGTATCTCTATGGGATTTTAGTAAGGGGTGAATGTTATTAGAAGAGATAGTGTGGCTTTCCCTTCATTTGTTCTTACGCTATACTCATTAAACAAGAAGCAGCTCTTCAAGTCATGCCAATCAAGCACAGCTATCTAGGACCTAACGTTCACCATGAGACACAGAAATACAGTCCCTAAAAAGCCAGCTGGGTGCCTGGGGTGGTGTAATGGCACCAGGAACCTTTCCAGGTCACTAGTTCCAAACCAGCCCTGGCTGGCGCTGCTCAAAACCAGCACCATTGCCTCTATTAAGTGAGTAGGCACTTCTTCTCTGATGTCCACAGCCGAAAAATCATTATCCCTGGTGGCACTCATTAGAGCTTTTATTGCCCTCCTCATTACAAAGTTCCAGGTTGTCCAGATCTCGTAAGACCCATGCACTTCTTGGGGATGCCCTAGCTTCATTGGTGCAACCGGAGGGGATTTATGGGTGCAAAAAGGGAAGCACAAGATGAGGCGATGTATCTTCATGTGAAAATAAATTTATTCCATTGCACAGGCAGGAGCGAGCCGACTCAAAGCTGCACGAGCAAAAACCGAGGATTCCTCTAAGCTCCCCATACTACTCTACCTCCAACAGGATACAAAGTGATAATTTATCCAAACATTGAGACAGAGTTCCTCAGCTAGCGTAAACAGGAGTTTACCCATTGGCTCTGGCCCTCCTGAGAACAAACTCCCATTGACTGATAAGCGATCCTGAGGATAAGGCGCTATTGTTGGGCTGTTTCTAAGAGCTGGCCTTCATAAACTAATCCTTTCATGGGTGCCATAGGCACCACATTCTAAAGCACTAAATTCACTTGAGAAATCCCACAATTAGAAGGCAAATTGACTCACCAATTTCGTCTGTAAAGGTTTTATTTTACCAGCCTATATTTAAGAGGGTGCAAATCTAGGCACGATAAGATTAGCAGCACGCAAATAGGTGAAGCAGAGGCAGGGCTACCCCAATGTATTTTGAAATGAAATCTACAAAGAAATTCCATGTGCTCAAGGGCAATTATAGTCATGCAACTGTAGGTGACTGAAACCCATGACTAATAAAAATTAAATTGGCCCAAAATTAATCATATGCAGCAGGAATGATTTGATTCAACCAGATTAGCTGCTAAAATGCCTCTAGAGGGTTGGATTAGCAGAAGATATACCCTTCTATCTCAAGGCTCAGGGAGCAAAATCTTACAAAGGCAAATTAACAATAGAATACATTAGCTAGTCCTCTCTTGATCTCTTTGATGAAAAAGAAAGCAGAAGAAAACATGACTGTATGTTGGGCTGTTCCTACATTTTCACTTCTTCCATCAAACTTATTGTAGCAGACATAGCAGTGCATGGTTGATGGCAGATTGGGCAGTAAGCAAGAGATCACCCAGTGGTAAGTATAGCAACCTCAGTTTTGCATTATTTGACAGTAAAAAATTGGAAAGTCAGGACAGATTTCTAGTACTTAGTATAAGGATGGTTAATCCAACTTTAGATCAAGGAGATGGGTTAAAACTAGCCTATCTTTTCAAATTTCCTCCAACTTTCTCTTTTGTCATTTGAGCAGGTGGTGCCCTAAGAGACCCGCTGTCTGGATGTGCTTGGTGGTGTGTGTGCTAAACCACTGGGCAGCTCACCGAGCCAAACAGCATGCTCAGGCTGACTGAATTTTGTGTATTTCTCCACTCTGGTGAGACCCCACCTGGAGTACTGCATTCAGCTCTGGAGTCCCCAACATAAAAAGGACATGGACCTGTTGGAGTGAGCCCAAAGAAGAGCCATGAAGATGACCAGAGGGCTGGAGCACCTCTCCTATGAAGACAGGCTGAGAGAGCTGGGGTTGTTCAGGCTGGAGAAGAGAAGGCTCCGGGGGGACCTTACAGCAGCCTGCCAGTGCCTAAAGGGGTCCTGCAAGAAAGCTGGTGAGGGACTCTTTGCAAGGGCATGTAGTGATAGGACAAGGGATAATGGCTTTAAATGGAAAGAGGGTAGAGTTAGGTTAGCTATTAGGAAGGATTTCTTTATGGTGAGGATGGTGACACCCTGGACCAGGTTTCCCAGAGAAGCTGTGGATGCCCCATGCCTGGAACTGTTCAAGGCCAGGTTGGATGGAGCTTTGGGCAACCTGGTCTAGTGGAAGGTGTCCCTGCCCATGGCAGGGGGGATGAAACTAGATGGTGTGTTTAAGGTCCTTTCCAATCCAACTCCATGATTCTATGTTTCTGTGAAACCTCTTGTACAGGACACCTCACTTGCAAACATGCTGTTCAGACTGTCTTACCTTGAGGTGGCTGCAGAGCATATCTCAAAACACATCAGAAGGGTGTGACCAGTCCTGTCACGCTTTTCACTGCTAGCACCTGAGCTACATATACCTCCTGTGGTGAGCAACAGTCTAGCTTTCTGCTGCAGTCCCTTGTGTGCCCTTACTGCTTCTGAATGTAAGCAGCAAAGGAGCAAGGGAATAACCGAGAAAGCCATGTGCAAAGATAAAATGCTGCAGACATAGTTCCTTTTCTGACTGTTTTTTGGTTTTTTTTTACATAAAATGTTCCAGTTTGCATGAAACTGAAGCATATAATTCATAGTATCTCATATTTATTTACAGGGTTAATTCAAATAGAGTAACCCAACTTGACATTAGATGATGGATGTCCTTTTTTTCACAGCTACAGACCCTCACTCAACTAACTGCTGGAAACCTGCTCAAACAGGACCCCAACATCCCGGAATGTCTGTGTTCTTCCCAAGTGGTACGAAGCAGATGCCATAGACACAGCACCCTTCCAGTGTGTCCAGGAATATTTCAGGTGGGCTAAGGATTGCATTTTGTGAACCACTGCCCAATGAAATTGTCCCAGTCATTCTAGTTTAATTTACAGCAGACCAGAAGACACAATGGCAAAGAAAACCAGCATAGATATCTTTACTGCCCTCTTCCCATCTCTGAATATAGGATTAGACATTCACAGGTTCTTTTTTTGGATAAAAAACCATAAAGCTTTATTGGTTCAAGAAATAGAATAAGTATATAAAAAGCATAAAAGGAAAAAAAAATACTTCTCAGTTACCTCAGAGGTAGATAGGGCTAACCTTTGTATACAGAGGCCAAAGGATCAGCCTACACATCTCCAACACTACTTTAAAAGATTTCTTTCTCCATTCTCCCAGGTGAAGTTACATAGCTGGATTTCCATCAGAGTAAACGGCACTTTCCCCTTGGCTAGCTTCTAAACAGGGAAAAAGCATAATCCTGATCTCCCATGGTTTGCTCCAGATTTCTTGCATTTATTTGTAGGGACCACCACTGCCAGCCTGTATCTTGTAAATAAATAATTGCACAGAATAATTCCCTCCATCAGAGAACAGTACAGTTCTGATAATTTCTTCAGTGGTCTGTACCCATCAGTCATTCAAATGTTCATGGATCTAGTCAGCTAAAGAAAAAAAAATGATAAAAAAAAGACATATTTTCTTTAAGGCTGCGTTGCCAAGATAAACATTTTGCTCTAAATAGGCAAAATATGCATTTAGTTTTCTCAGCAGCTGGATCTGGCACTGCATAGGAATTTCTCCAGCATCTGATATAGACTAGAACTATAACACCACACCAACTTTTCAGCTCGCTCAAGTCTTTTAGCCCATTCACCCATACAGGAATGACATCAGCCCCATAACCCTTCCACTTTACCTACTAGGGCATATAAAAAGAGCCCCTGCAGTTCTCAAATGCTAGTTAGGAACTGTATCGTAATGGAGCTGGCTAGGTTGCACAGTGGCTGGTCACTGTGCTGGAAGCTGTTTTTAAATTTGATCCTAACACAAATTGACTGAATTCATCCAGAATATGGACAGGGCCTCATTTATCTGAACTCTGATTTACAGTAAATAGGAAGAACTCACATTTCATTTATATAACTCCCTGAAGATGTATATTATACATAAATTTACTCACCTGTTCCTATTCCTTTTTATAAACCTTAGCAAAGACAATCTCTCCAAGAATATCTGTTGGAAAGCCTGGTGAAGAAAATAGTAGAACTGATATGTGTAGATGATTTTTTTTAATGTTGAGGAAGCATTTAGCTCAAGCAGTAAACACTTCCATTTTTATTAATAGTATTATTAAGGAGAGTTCATGACATTAAGAAGGCTTTATTATTATAACTTTTCTTGAAGTCACTATTGAGTCAAATATAGCTGCAAAGCCTTCAGTGTGTTTGGTACTTACGCTTGAATCATCTTTTACATTTTTCAGCAGCTTCAATCCAAAGACAGTAAAAAAAGATGACATTCCTATAAAAAGTATGTCAATTAAAATAATCTTCTTTTAATCACCCTCCTATGCAGATCGAAATATGTCCAGTGTGAGCACAAGCTCTATCTTCTCCCCATACAGGATTTTTTAGACAAGATTTTTAAGCCTTCAGTCTCCACATTTGAAATACGTTTACAGTGTTGATGGTACCCAGCACTATTTACAGGGAATCACAGGGAAATTAAAGTTGGAAGAGAGCTCTGGGCATGACCTAGTCCAACACCCCACTCAGAGCAAGGCTACATTCCAGGACTGGTCGGGTTGCTCAGGACTTTGTCCAGTCCAGCTCTGGGTATCTCCGCAGAGAGAGATTTCTCAGCCTCTCTGGGCTCCTTTTCCAGTGCCAAAACACCCTCTCAGTGAAAGATTCTTCCCCTAAGCCTCACTGCACAGTGCCTTGGATGCCTTACCCTGGTGGCTTGCACAGGGCCTTCTGCCTGCAATGCTGCAGATCACTTTTTCATGCCCAGCTTTGCACCCTTTCACTCAAGCTGGCACGGCACTGTTTTCCAGAGCTTCTGCCATGGTATCTTCCCTTTGTTGCTCTCACTGTTTCTCCATGCTGTTTCTCTCATGCACCTGCAAACACCAATAGCATTGCTGCGGGGATTCTCACGGGATGTGCCTTCTGCTGGTGTAACAATCATCCCTTCTCCTCCTTTCCATTCAGCTGAAGCATTTGGGTTACATTAGAGGACCAAAAGTGCGCATCCACAAAGCTCAAGTACCAAGCAGCGCAGAGCACCTACTGCTCATCAGTGTGCTCTGGCCAGTGCTAACATTCCTTGGCAGGAACAAGGAGCCTGAGCAAGGGCTGGTGGAAACTATAGAGTTACTGTGGGAAAATTACTATGGGGGAACCCTGCTGCGTAGGAGAGAACATGCAGAGAGGATGCTCCTCTGGGGACCCTTATAACTTCCCTTCCCAGCTGGCCTGTCAGCAGTTTCCCCTGTACCTTCTTTCTGTCTGTTTCTCCTTTACCTTTATATCTTTCCCCAAATATAGCTTTCATCATCAGAATTGATGTACACCATCAGCTGTGGATGGACCTTGTTAATACACCTTCATACACGTGAACCTGTTTCAACACCCTTTGGGTTGGAATTTTTTAGTAAGAATATCCCTTTCTGCAACTTGTCACTGCTGTCTCTCGTCCTCCTTTTATGCACACCAGAGAAGAGTCAGGTTCCGTGCTCCCTGTAATCCTTCCTCAGGTAATGGAAGACTGCAATCAGACACACACACAAAAAAAACCTTAAGATTTTCCTCATACGTCACATCCTCCAGTCTCCTCAATGTCTTAGCAGTCCTCCTCTGGACTCTTTCCAGTTTGTCAACAGCTCTTTTTAGCTGCCCCTAAACCAGATACAGCAATCCAAGTGTGGCTTATGAGTACTGAGCAGAGTGGAAAATCAGTTTGTTTAACCTGCTGGATATATTCTTGCTAATGCAGCCCAGAATGTGGTTACCTTTCTTCTCCATAAGGACACACTGCTGGCAAATTTAACTGACTACCAGGACTGCAAGATCCCTCTCTGGGGAGTTGCTTCTGCCCCAGTCAACCCCAGCTGGTGCCCATGCATCAGGCTATTCTGTCCCAGGCATGCAAATTTACCTTTGATTTTGCTGAACTTCACAAAGTTCCTCTCTGCCCACTCATCCATTTTGCCGAGGTCCCTCTATGGCAGCCCTTCCTTCCAGCATGCCAGCTGCATCCCCCAGACTGCTGCCATCCACAACCTTGCAGAGGACTCATGCATGCCAGCCCATCACCCAGGCTGCTGATGAAGATGATGAACAGGATCAGCTCCAGTGTCATCCTCCAGGAACACCAGACTGCTGCCAATTAGACTTCAAGTCATTAACCACTACTACACATCCCATCCTTATCTCCTCAATGAAGCTATGTGGGTACTCTGCAAGAGTATGTCAAAAGCTTTGCTAAGCTTGAGGCAAACATCCACTGCTCTCTACTTAGCCACAGAGCTCAGCATTTCACCACAGAAAGCATTTGGGCTAGTTAAGCACAATTCTGCTTTGGTAAATCCCTTCTGGCTGTTGCCACTCTTCAGAGCTCTCTGAAGGTTTTCCTGGTGCTTGAGCATGGTGTCCTTAACACTTTGACAAAGACAGCTGAGATTCCTCATTTTCTAGAGTTAATATTCTAGCCTGAGCAAGTTTAATGATATTGTGAAAGCATATAAAGATCTTAAAAAGTAAGGACTTAAGGTTTCTTAAATTTTCTACCAAGACTTTTTCAGAAGATGTATAGCACAGCACTTTCAAAAGGGACACATTTCCATCTTCTAAAACAGTGTGTCTGTATTCTGCAAAGCAAGGAGAGATGCTCTTTGAGAAGCTAAGACAATGAACTAAGTGAAATTTTAAGGGCCATATCCTCATTTGTTTACAGCAACCCATACCCATCAGCTTCAGTGTAAATGCACTAGTTTATGCCAAAGGAGGAGCTGGGCTCTAGTTTCTATTTCCAGCTCCGTTTTGCTCATGTGAATGCAGCAGTTAATTCAGAACATATGGAAGAGGTGGGGGAGGGAGATCCTGCTCACACAGCTCATGGAGCTAGATTGAGCTTTGCTAAAACTTAAAAAAAACACAGTACATACCATGTGTGACAGTCACTGTCCTGCATTTTTTATATGAATTATATTGTATAAGAAAATTTGAGTGTTAAAATTTAGTAGCATGGCAGTTATGCTATGCAACACTTCACCTGACTGGGAATACAGTTATTTCCATTTTCATAGTAATGGGATATTGTATCCCAAGATGTGCTGGGAGAAAACACAGTAATAGGATTTTATGTGAACACCTGGAGGACCAATTTATACAATGGAACTGAATCAGAATTATTCTATTAAATGCAAATCATTAACATTGTAAACAATACAAATAGAGAGTAAACTAAAAATGAATGTGAAATAATGAGAGAAAAATGGGCTTTACAGTGCTCAAAACACACAGGTCAGATCATGCAGCTTCCACAGCAGTTTTACAGTAGAAATGTGATTTTTTGTTATAGCAAAAACAACTTCCATCTGATTGCCTGGGAGAGACGAATTGCATTACTGAGCATGGTCTCTAGGTCCGTGGAAGTACTCCTAACTCTTATTTACCTCCCTTATTTCCTACTGGAATCAACTGAAAGTATGAATACTGTGCAGGTTTTTGGATCTGAACTGTGGCAATTGAATCCCTTCCACAAGAGCTCTTGAGTTGCAAGCTCTTTCTCCAGAAATAAAAAGGAGTATATCATAAGTGAAAACGAGGGCAGTTTATATTTCACTGTCTTTACTTAGATATGGCCCATTCCCGTGCTCTCACAAAGAAGCTAGAGTGTTTAGACAAGCAAGATGGTAGGAGCTAGAAGACAGTTTACAATGTAAAGGCAAAAAAAAAAATAAAAAAAAATCGCAAATTAGGAACAAATACAGAGAGAAAAGGAGCTAAGTGCTTGCAAATACCTATTTCCTACAGCAACACTGTAATCCAGGTACAAAGCTGCTTACTTGTGTTTTTTACTGTGTTTTCCTTGCATCTGCAGGGGCAGGAACGCAGGGAAAAAGAGGTGCCAAACTGACACTATGCCCTGAAGTTTCACTACAGCACTGCCTGTGCTGGGTTGTCTCAAGTGGAGTGCTTGAATTGTAGATGTGTAAAACAGTTTCCCTCAGGTGCTGCTCACATTTGTAAGAACTGCAGAAATGTGACCACCTTAGGAAAGATTTGGGGGTTCTTTTTTTTTTTTTTTTTTTTTTTTTAAGCACTCCCAACCTAGATTTAGGTGCCTAAGTTTAGACACTAAATGAGTTTCAAGATGTCAGCTTTCATGCCCAGCTTGAAAGCTTCTTTTGCGATAATATATATATATTTAGCTGGGTCAAACGTATCCCTGAAATAATCTGGTTTATTGTGCTTACAGTCTGTTTAACTTTTATTTTCTGATTATTTCTTTTTTGGTTTACCTTTGCTTTTCTACCCTGTGGCAAATAAACAATCCTTTTATTGAAGATAGCTGGAATTGAATGTGAAGACTCGTATGTATTGCTCACTGAGGGTGCCTTAGAGCAAAGGGAACTACCTCACTTTTTCTCTTCTCTCAACAACCACTCTTGTAATAGTGCAGAGCATTGTTATTGTCATGGCATGTCTAGGGAAGCAGCCAAAGAGACATTTTAGCAAACAGGATAACAACTTCTGAGGAACTTGGGCCCTATTTCTGTCTTTAATGCATCCATTTTCAACCCCTTGCTGGGCTTTCACCAGATGCTTTTTTCCAAATCTCATGAGTTATGGGGCTTCCCTACATAAGAGGCAGCTCAAAATTCACTGCTATATTCTTTCTCCAGGGAACCCTGGAACAAATAAGATTCAAAGACAACATTCAACCAGACACAAATTAGTTTGGGGTCAGTTTGAGATTTGGCTTGAGGGCTGAACCAATTCTTCCTGCATCCCTGCTAAGCCAGGTTGTTCATCTCTCATTTTAAACTCTAGGTACTTCGCAGCGGTGTGGTATGCACTGCTTCCTGTCAGGCTGATATGAAAGGACTTTCATATCTGAAAAACATTCAGATACAAAATCACCAGGAAATTTGGAAGACAGAAAAATTCCAGCTTTACAAATATTCTCCCAGAAGGGTCTACTGCTAAATGGAGATCTATTTGTTTATCGCTTTTTTTAACTCTCTATGGGAGACATAGCACTGGGACAATGAGCCATACAGATAATGAGCTGGGAAGAAGAAATGCTGTAAGAAATATCCCCAGCTTCAGTGGATGTAATCTCTCACTATATTTTTTTTTCTTAACACATTTGTTATATCAAAGGCTGTAACTTAAAGAGCACTGGATTTCCAGACCTCAGAAGACTACATTTATTAATAATAATATTAATAATAGTTATTCCATGGGCTGCAGAATTAATGAAACCAGATTTCCTGTGAGTTTTTGTTCTTTTACCCTCATGTCCATCCCACTACAGGTGCCCCCAGGCAGAGTCCGTCTTTTATGATACCTCTATAATTTGCAAAAGATTGTACATGCTACAGTCACTTTGGAGCTAAGGCCAATCAAATAAGTTTTCTACATTCCTAGATACATAAACACACAAACATGCATAATACATAGAAAAAGGCTCCAAAGGAAAGAAAATCTTGGAGTCATTCCTGCCAGACTGGGGTAAATCCTGTCATTGACCACCAGGGCCTATCACATCATCTGAAAGAACAATCTGCATAGGGAAAAAATTAGACAGTAATAAAGGCAGGTTTATAAAATCCAGATTTGCTTTGATCAAGCACTGTTGTATTTAAAACACTGTCAGCTGCTAAGACATAGTGTGGCTCCATTTCTGGTGAAACTAAAGGAATGCCAGAGCAATTGCAGTAATGTACAGGAAAAGTGTTAATTTAGGGGGACAAGACCATACGGAATGAAGCAGCATCACTAGCAAAGGCAAAAACTTCCATTCTTGTCAGTCTCAGAGCATAACCTCAGTCCCATCAGAACCAATTCCATTAGCGCCTTTTATTTAGGAGGAACCATCAGCGTGCAGCTAGGTCAATGAAAAAGATACTTGTATAAATTGTATTAAGCTGATACAAATCTTCACCTGCTCAGATTTTATAGCCTTAGTAGTAAATCCCACTGTAGGTATGCAGTATTTTTATGAATCAGAATTTTGCCATGGTTTAGTGGTGGGAGACAGGGTTCACTCATAGTTAAAAGTCACTGAGATCCAACATCAATTAAGAAAGTCAATGTGGAAAGTTAATAGTGCCCTACTTGGGTCTCTTAATTATTTAAAAACTTAGACGTAGGGCTCTCTGTCCTCCTCAAAAATACACATCAAACAGATTTAATAAACTTGTGATAGGGCTGGGAAAATCCCTATTCCCTATCCAAATTCCTTTTGGAAGTACTTTAATTTCTGTTTAGCTTCCAGTATCAGAATCTTGTGAAAGCACCCTGTAATATGCATATCTGTAATTCTCTTTTGACATGAATATTTGTATTAAGACCCTCAAGTTCCTTCCAAATTCAACACTAGTAATCCTAAAATACATCTGAAGTTACAAAGGACAGCAGCTAGCTCAAAGCTCAGAAATATAGTGGTATTTTAAGTGGCATTATCATTGCCTCAGGGAATAAAAACATCCCTCTTTCCAGAATCAGCAGTTTCTTATCTAACTGAGACTCCAGTGGGTAGCGCGTGGCCACCTTTTGGCATCCTTTGAATGATTAATGTTACACAGGGAGGGGTATTTGCATGATCACTCGTGTCACTTTCATAAATACCGATTTCATGCTTCTTCATGTGACAGCAGGTGTAATAGTGAAACAGAGAACTTCAAGAATCAGGACATATGAGAAAACCCCACGATATTACAGAACTAATCACTTGTGGGTTGGTTTGGGTTTTTTTCCCCATGAGAAATTTCTTCAGTGTCCAGTTGTGAAAGACTTTTCCTAGACCTTTCTAGATCCATTCCTTTGGCTGCAGCTTTTTGCCCTGTGATAAAAGAAAGCACTTTCCCAGCATGTCTAAGTGAGAAACTCTTCTGTCTTCATGTCATTACAAAAAAAACTGTAGCAGAACCCATTGATGTTTAAACTTGGAAAGGGTTAGCAGAAAAGCACCACTGCTATTGTATTTTTCCCCTTTTGTCAGATGATAAACCAGAAATACCCAAAATGGCAGAGAGTCCAAGATTGGATTGCTGATTGTGGCAGTTTCCTCTGAAGCGTCCAATATAAAAATAACATCTCTTCTTCATGAACCTACTGTCCCATTATCATGGCACTCCTTGCAATTGGGAAGATTTCTGTGTTCAGGCAACATGCCAGCTGAAGTTGGCTAAGGGAAGTGCAACTGTTCCTAAGAAACCATTAACACACTCCAGAGTGTTCATTTGCCAGCCAACATATACATATAATGTGTAGCTGAAAAGCTTTCAGGCTAGGAATATTTTTGAGTGCTTCTGAATAAAACTACACAACTGTACTTGCCAGTGTAAATCCAGATGTGGGTCAGCTGCACTGTACACGGTGGGGCTGAAGCAAGCATCACCTGTGTGACACAATAGAGGGGAGAGGAGCCCCACTGAAATCTCTGCTTTGTACAAAATCATCACATGTACATGAATTCACATACATGCAACTGTGCCGATACAGTTAGATCCCATCAGCATTTTTGAACCACATATGCACTGGTTTTGACTTTTCATATGACTTTGGGGGACACTGCTCTCTCTGGAATATTCAGGTATTTGGTCCTGGGACATTACGTGAATCCCAGTAATATTAGTATCTCATTTTTGGCTCATTTCCGAATTTACTATCTCCCCAACAGACCTAAAAATTGATAACTTTGTGATAACTGTGCACCTACACTAAACGGTCTCCTTCAAATCACCCACCCCTGCATGAAGTGCCATTAGCAGCAGCAGCAGACACCACTCTGATGGAGACTGGCTTTTACCGGAGGAGGGTAGACTTCTTATTTACTTCAGGCACAGCAGTGCTCTCTGTCCTAATGCTCCCACTTCTGCTACTACCAAGAAAAGCTCAGGATTGGCATTGAGGGTAATGACTGACAGAACATGCCAAGTTAATGCCAATAACCCAGCAGCAGGATGCGAGCAGGCTGGTAGGCTCTAACCTAAAAGGTACATAGCTCCTGCTATGGATGGTAATACTCCCTCCTACATAAGGGAGCTGTGGCCATCATTCTTATAGCATGTCTTTCTTGGTTTCTAACTGTACTGGCAATATACGATATTTTTCCTTGGTCCAAGAAATGATATTTCAGATCTCCTGTATGTCTGGAAGGAATCAGTCAAGAGGTGAATATTCTGTTATTCTCTTTCACTGCTTCCATGGCTTCACAAAAGATGCCATAACAAAACCATATATAAGCCGTGTTCTAGTCCCAGTTGCTTTCATCTTTTCATCCTATCCCCTTTCTCTCTGTTGTTTTAGCAAAACTGTAAAGTCTTTGATGGGAGAACATCTCTTCCTATGTGCTTGTGCAATAAAGAGAAATGGGCTCCTATCCCAGCTGAAATCTCTGAATGCTGGTTTAGACCACTGAATGCTTTTGGATCTTGGCCCAAAACAGATAACAGCGTACACAAGGCCGTAACAGCCTAGCTCTACCTTGTTCTTTCTCACACTTAGCAGTTTCCCTGACACTAGATCTGATAATTATTGAATGAATGGCCTCTTCCACTCTCATCCCCCAGCAACCATTATCTTAATTACAGTTAAGCTGGAATCGGTCACAAAAATCCCACAAAAATCAACAACATCAAGATATACCTCCAGCACGCATTGCTGCAACCACGTAAGTCGAGTCTGAGGTGTTATGGAAATCACCTCAGCATATTTCACCTGTGCTCCCAGTGAAGTCCACTCAACTTTTGTAAAACGTGAATTGTATAAAACATGTTAGGTTGAAGGAGGTTATAAGCACGGTGAAATCACAATTTCTTTGTGAGGGGTGAATTTTAAAACATGACCAGGTGGAGTTTTTTCTTTCACCAGTCAGTAAATAACTTAGAGCCCATTAACTTCTGGTGACCAGTATCTAAATGGAAAGCTGAACATGAGAAGTGAAGAGTCCTATCATCTGGCAGATATGGATTCACAGGGATATTTTCATTTTCCAGCAAGCATAAGAAACTGGTTAGCAGGTTGTATATTTATGCTTCCATATTCCATACTTGCAGGAGCAGTACGGACCCAGATACAGCACTATTACATGGTTTATTCTGACAATACAATATGTAATGAATGAAAGAACTTGTTACCAAGGAGATAATTGGACTTGAACAGTGAGAGTATTTCAATGTGCCAATTTTCAGCATCAGTTTTTCTTTTGCTGTGGCTGTGAATTGTAGCTGGCCACAGCAATTTTTATTATATCAAATTAAGGTCTTTTTATTTTATGTTTGTGTGCCAAATTCCATAGCCTAATAGATTACTCCAAGAGGGATCTTATGCAAGGTTTGACTTGCTATATATTAATGATATTTATTTTTTAATAAGTAAACCAATTAAAAAATAGAGTATCAGTAAGGAAAGACAGTTTACAGATAGGTCAAAAAAAATCAAGGACAAACTAATAATAGTCCAGATATCCTCACAAGAAAAATTCAGAGTGTGTAGACAATCTTTTGCAGGAGGCAGGAATGGTATCTATTGATGCCATGTAGTGAGAGGACTCCTGGCCACGTGTCTGGCCAAACTTCATTATCATGTTAACCTCCAGTATTATTACTTTAAACTCTACCACCCTCTACTTAAGTATTTTTCTAGGCCTCTCTGATAACCGCTTTTAGCATATTAACTGTAGATGAGATCTCTTTGACTTTTTTCCTTCTCTTTTTTTCAAAACCATCTTCAAAACAACAAACTTCTGAGACATGCATATCACATAAAGCGTAACAAATTGATTAAATTGCCTTCTTCTCAGTCTATATCAAAGCACAAAGACTAAGTATATATGACAATTACTTTTAATCTTTAGTTGATGTTTGATATTTGGCTGCTCACCACACAGAAGGATGTCCCCATTTGCCTTATTGTTTCCTGTCCTACTTGTTGAAGGTGAAGTAATCAAAAGCACCAATTTTTTCATTACTAGTTGCAACCTGTGTCCTACACTTCAATGTTCCTAAATTTATATATCAGTGAATTCCCCACATGCACACACAGGTTGAGAATAACTGAAGAGAATAGCCTAAAGGTTTGTCTTTAGTTAGCACCTTAGAAATTTCATCAAGCCTTGCTAAAGTTTCTAGCAAAGTTTTTTTAAATGGTGGTTGCAATCAAGGCTCTGCATGATCATCTCCCACTACTAGGAGTCCCAGCTGAAGACACTTCCCTCCTCAAGGGCTCCCACTGTCCCCTTGAAGACTGACAGTCCTTCAGATCCAGTGGATAAAATGCTCGTGCAAGTCCTCCTTAATCAGTTACAGTCTGAAAATGCCATGCTGGTAAGTCCTGGCAAAATGAGCAAGATAGCCCAGCTCCTTCCAGCTGCAGAGGGTAAGCAGTGTTCCCCAGAGCAGCTTGCTGGTGGCCCTGGGAGAAAAAGTCCCCAGAGTAACCTTAAACATACGAGTAGTCATCAGAGTGAGGAGCAGAGGATGGGAGGCTCTGCCAGTGCATCTGTGTCCACAGCTGGCACTGTGCAGCTTCTCGACATGCTGGGGTCATTAATTCAGATTTCTTTCCAGCCTCTAGGAGGTTGTTCTAAGTTTCAGAAGTCCAATGTTTTTTCTTTTCTTTTTCTGAATATTCACTGTCAGTCATCCAGGTGCAGAACTGAAGGTGACTGTCTCTTTTGTTCAGAGAAGAAAGATCCATACTTTCTGCAAAGCTTTCCCCAGCACTGCCATGTTAGGAAAATACCTATAATTTTCTGAATACTTGTTTCTCAGCCAGTTTGTCTCCTGTCTCATAGTTTCATCCAGTTTTTCTTCCTCCCATAGCTTCCTCCAATAAACTGGTAACATCACAGGATCATTTTCTAACTCTAGAAAACTGTTTATTATAGGACATGGGCTTTGCAAGGCACAGAAATGCAGTAAGCAGCTGTGCAGTCCGGCACAGGGACTGGTCCCTCCTCTCCCCAGAGGAGGTACAAAGAATAAGTAGACAGAGAATCGTTTAGTTCACTCACCACAATTCCTGTATCTTTATGCACTAACAGAAGAGCAGAACGTAGGGAAAGCCTGTTTTGCTCTACAAAGAGATGTTTTAGCATATATACTCTCTAGAGGCTTACTGGAGGCAGAACACCTCTTAGTGCTCTCTGTCCCATGTCTGAGGGTACATCCTGTATGACAAACAACGGATACAAATGCTTAACCATTTGGTTTGGTTTGGTTTGAAATTCTATGCCGTGTCAAATGGTGGGACACGTTTGGCATGGTCTGAATGCAACAGAGGAACCAGAGCTAAGCAGAGACCTCTGCATACTCAGAAATTATGCCCACAGCTCCACAGACCTTGACAGCTTCTGTTTATTTTACTTTCAAGCTTGTTAAAGTAGATGGGAATAAGTTCCATGCTAAGATAAAACCTGTTAACTGGGGTCATTCTATCACTGTTTATTGTCTTGAGTACCCACCAATCTTCAAGCAGCTTCACAAATGTGTCGGGTTCCATAGCTATGGAAACCTAACTAGCCAGTGAGTCTTCAAGTGATAAAGATGGGAGAGACAAATAAAGATGATATGACTTCATTATTTTTTCTCTCTGGATTCATAATAGTGAAACTGAGACAAGAATTTAAGATAGTAGAGGGGGTTTTCTTGGATTTTTCTAATGCAGGAGTTTCGCATCCTCTTCATCAGTTAAATAGCTAAGAAAAATAGGTTGTTGGGTTGTTGATGTACTTATGAGAGCGCTGCAAAGAATATTCAGTTTCACAAAAGAGCATTTGCCATCATTTCTGATGAAACGGAATTAAATTGTGGTCTGCATTGAAGGCATCAGTTAAGAAATAAAAATGTGGAAATTCATGCAGAAAATACTAGTATCAACATTAGCATGCTGAGGAATGCAATGATGCAGAGACTCTGTGCAGACACACAAATACGATACAGTCTTTGCAGAAACCTCTTATTGTCCCAATGCAAATTAAACAGAGGTTGGAGGATTGTGTGATTTAGAAGTAACAGTAAAATGAGGGTAGTCTAGTAATTCTAATTCCAAAATGAAATCTGGGAACACTTGGTTTCTAGTAAATTTAAATGTTCTATTTGATGAAAGTAAATTATTCTGATTTTAGCTATTTTTAGTTTCTGTTATCAGTAGGGAAAAAACAAACCTCAACATGAAAATGTGTTTAGTTCCTCTCTGATTTCCAGTTCTTGGTCAAACTGCACTATTAAAATTTTGCCCAACCAACAAGCCTCTCTTCTCCCCTCCATTTTGGCCTCCTTTTCCCCCAAATCAGTAATTACCCTGACATTTGCCTCCCATTCTTCTCCCAGGTATTTTCTCAAGGCTTGTCCACACTACAGAAATTTATGATACAAAGAGCTGTGCTGGGCTTCTAAGGATGCTTGTAAAACACTTCACATCCATACGCCAAAGTGCTCCAAGTGGTTTGTATTTCTGCCAAAAAACACTTGGATTTTTCTTGTGTTCAGCAAGGGCTAATCTTGGCTCGAGGCCAGTAGGGACAGCACTAAAGGAGATAGGATGCAGCACTCACGCTGCAGCCCTACAGAGGCACTCTGTACATTCCCAGAATCCGCCCTCTGTCAGAGCTACGCTGGGAACTGAGAGATGGCTGCCCAAAGGGCTCTACAGCTGAAAAGCTTTGGGATGTGAGCAGAAATTCTCTTACTCACAGCAGCAGTCAGCAGGATACTGCTGGATATAACAACTGGTCCACATTTAAACCAAGGAACCGGGATAAGCTTAATAAGAACCTTTCTAATTATTACAGTATTAGTAAGGAAGTGAGAAAATGACACAGGGAATAGAAGAGATTGCTGCTGCTGCTCACCTCCCCTGCCCTGCCTGTCCTCCTCAGCCTTGCATGCCTAGCTATCCCTACTCTCCTTTCAATCAGGATCTAGGAAAGCAACGCGAAGAAAAGGAGGGGGACGGGGATTCACTTTCAAAATAGCAGCAAAGACCCCCTCTGCAAACTGTGACCGGAGGTATAAAAGATACAGCTGGCAGCAGCTTACACTGCTTTGCCAAAATAATGAGACTAGAGTTGTAGAAGCAGGCTACCTTAAATGGGCATTATTAGTTTTCTTTATTAGGGACTGGGTGGGTGAGCAAGGACTAGCAGCTTTTCCGCGTGCTTTGTTCCTGTCACTTGACAGCTTTTTTGTCCTTGAGATATTCTCTCAAGGGGCAAGGAGTGCATGCAGCTCCAAGTCACTCCAGGGTGGGGAGAGGAGGGTGAAGCTCAGCGTATCAAGGGAAACATGTCCACAGCAAATTTGATTGTTTAAAAATAATCTAGAATAATTCTGTCAGGAAAGTAAAATTTAATTGTAGAGAAGAACTGAAACTTAAAGTGGAAGGGATTTAAAGCATCATTACTAAATTCCCCACATAACACATTAGGCACAGCACAGGGAATCCTGATTTAACCTAACGATGAGCAGACTGACCAGATTTTAAAAGTGAAATAATGAGATTCCTGCGGGGGAAGGAGCTGGGTTTGGTTACAAAGATTTGGAGTGAAAAGGAGTGGAAAAAAAAAAATAGAAAAGACAGACAGTTTCACTCCACCATTGCTGTACTGCTCTACCTGTCCTCCACTCTATTTGTGAGAGGCACAAATTCCTCACTGGGTAATCCCCGTGACAGTGAGCAACAAACAGTCATGTTGATGAGGGCAGTCAGCAATGCTGGGATTGCTGTACTGATGAGATTAGCTGGAGGAGAGGCAGAGCCAAGCAGGGATCCAGTTTGCCCATCACAAGAACCCCCTGTCCTGGAGCTGGTGGCTGCACGATGCGGGGACAAGATATGCTGGTCGATACCGTCACACACACACACACACACACACTGACACACACACACTCACATACAGTCAGACCCATGCCCTCACTCTGTTGTACAGGGCATTCCCTTACAAAAGACCAAGATGGCTAATAGATTCATCATATTCTTTCTGTGATAACTACCAGAAAGTCGCAATCTCATGTGTGCTGACATCTTGCGTCAATCTCAATCACCCTGAAATTTTTCACAAAGCAAATCTGTTGGGTTTTGGCCAACCCTACTTAGTATCCCTGCCTGAGGGCACAGGACAACTTCACCTTAGCAGCAGCTGGGACATAGTGAGGGGCTCTACAGCTTATTCTTCTTTCCCACATCATTTGAAGCAAGGCCTGCTGACCTAGCAGGTTGTCTGTTAGCTGAAACAATCATCCCTCAAGGAAAGCTTTCTTTTTCCTCTTCCTTATGTTCCCCTTCTCAGATGAGCCTCTCCTCCCAAGCTCTCAATTAACATGAGCACTCTCATTTTCTCCAAAATCATCGCTCCTTGTTCTCCTACACAGGAGAAGTCCAAGACTGGTGGCAGTGAACACCTTCAGATAGTTTACATACCTTCTGCTATCCACCATTTGAATTAGTTGCATGGGATATTTGTACATCTCAGCTGATAAGATTTTTCCAAGCAGGAACATAATTTTTATGTGGGTTTTTTCTCCTCTAAAGTTCCTCAATTGTACATAAATAATTAAAAACCTAAGCCCTCTACAGTGAACTGGGGCAATTTAATAGTCAAAAAGAGTAAGTCCAGGCTTGAAATAAGGCAGACGTACAACAGATGTAAAACACATGTGAGAGTGATGGGACAGGCTGGAAATATGATGGTGAGCTCACAAGTATGTGGCAGCTCTGAGACTCATTTGGTATATAATAACATACTAATGCCATCCTAGAAAAAGACTATTAAGGTCCTTAAAAATGTACATAGGCACTACATTTTGCTGCCTTGCCTCCTGTCTGTCAAATCCAAATCTTACTCTCTTCCCCAGGTCATTTCTGTCTGTCCAAGCAAACAGAAACAACAGGATTAATGTTCACAACAGTAACAACAGTCTCAAGTAGTTTTCTCATTTCCAGGCTTAATCGCTGTAACCATTTTTTTAAATCACACTAATATCCATGTTGCTTCCATTTGCTGGGGAAGATGTTAGTGCTGAAATCATACTTGCTGAGCAGTGGTCTAAACACCCCTGTTTGAATATATTTGTGTCCCACTTCTTTGCTGCACTGATCCTCAATTCTGCTTCCTGCTCTTTTATCTGACTCCAGTATTCGGCCACCACCTACTCTCAGTATGTAATATCAGCTTCAGTCCCCAGACCTCCCATTACTTTGACTGTGCTTGCTATAATGCTCCAAACACAAGTCCATGCAGGGCTTTTAGAGACCGCCTTGTTCATCTAGGCCAGGGGTCCTCAAACTTTTTAACCAGGGGGCCGGTGTGTGGATTAAGTGGCAGGCAGTCATCTGCGGCTGCTTGGTTCCCCCCCCCCCAACCCCCGGGGGGGTGAGGTGTCTGAAAATACCGGGGGGGGGCTGGATTGAGGACCCTGGGGGGCCAAATCTGGCCCGCGGACTGTAGTTTGAGAACCCCTGCTCTGTGGTCACAACTTAACTTAAAATGTTGGATGTTATTCCTCCTGTGCATTTGCTCCCCTATTCACCTGTGCCTTTCTCTCCCTTGCCAAGGAGAGCGTGTGCTTGTCCTCCCTCCACCTTTCAGACTCACCCCATCACCCTGTGGTCTCAAAAGCCGTTGGAGACAGTTCCCTCTGCACCCTCAGATGAATTGCATCATTCACAGCTATTGGGAAAGCTCTGTTACCTGAGCTGTCCTTGCTCTTTTCTCCCCTACTGCAATCCGTGATCTTCCCCTGCTATCACCGATGTTAAAATTTGCTTTCCTGGTTCCAGCTCATCTGTTTAGTGATGACCGCAGGAGCTGGAAAAAAAGCAACAAAGCACTTAATCTTCCAGGGATCATCCGCAGCTTTTCCTTGCTGCGTGTGCAAGGGCATTTCATTAGTGTATGTGGAAATGGGTTGACTGTCACTCTTGTACCCCCTGCAAGTGGCACCTCAATTTGCACCTACCTGCAAACACTGTTCAGGTGCCCCAGGCCAACGTGTCGTGTCCTCTGTGGGCCTTGGCAGAGCCATCCTAACCAGAGGCACCTGCCAGCAAGGGCAAGGTCCTGCTGGGTGGGCACACTGCCATAGGAGCAACTCCAGCGACACTCGGGGAAGCTCGGGGACCAGGCAGAACCAGCAACGCTGGCACGATGCTGTGGTGTGTAACAGAGCAGCTCTAGTCCAGTACTGTGCCATCACTGGAGCATCTTCCCACAGCAGAAAGAAATCCCAGGGAGGACTCAGCCTCACAGCCAGGCTGGCCACATCAGCCAGCATCCACCTCTGGAGGCGGCTTTAAACAGGCTCACTTTGATTAACGGAGGCAGCTGGGATTAGCTCCTTTTTAGGAATATTTAAAGATGAACCGCTTTCCCTGGAGGCAGCTGAAGTTAGCCAGAGCTCGTGCAGAACGTGTCCATGCACTCACCTTCCTCTGGCTGGAGACAGGCCACATCCCGTTCGTAGTGTCGGAGCCTTGGGCCGCACGGAGCAGGCAGCCACGTCCCTGGCACAGGAGTGCCCTGGGAAACCTGGCCACGCCGTTCCTGCCTGGAGCTTCATGAAAGCAGTTCATTATCAGCATCTGTACAAAAGAAAACCCTCCCAGCTTGCGTGTAGGACCAGTTTGAGGGTCAACTGGTCTCCAGGTTTCAGCCCTTTCGCAGGAACCGCTTAGGATCCTCCTGCAGCTGGACAATGGGGGAGGGGAGGCTGGACAGAAGGTTGTGCCTGATGACATTCCTACAGGTGACTGGGGCTGTGGGCACCAAGCAGAGCAGGGGCACTGCCCCGGTCCCAGAGACTGACTGCAAAACGATGGAGCCCTGCAGCTGAGCAGGGACTTGGGCAACACCCATGTGTGCCAGGAGAGACGCCACCAAAGGCAGCGGGTACATCGGTGCCAGTGCCGGCAGGGAGGAGTTTGCTGTTTCTATATCTCAGCAGCCCACTTTGTCCAGACATCAGGGTTCCCACAGATGGCATCCCACCTGAGCACCCACAAGCACGACCCCTGGTGCCATCCACTGTCAGTTGATGTGACAGGGACAAGAATGTGCCTGGTGGCCCCTGGGGCTGGGTGGGAGGGAGCAGCATCAGTCCGCATGTGGGCACAAGGCACAGTGCAGGGTTATCTGTCAGGAACTATGCACAGCACAGGGGGGGCATCTCCAACTCCAGCATGGAAAAGAAATGACACCGTGATGGAGCAGGGGCCAGGCAGCCAGGGGTGGGTCTGCAGCACGATGCTGGGGTGCACACTCATCCCGGGGTACACCACAGGTGACACCTTCACCAGCCAGCTTGCTTACATGCTGCATCACCCCAGGCTTCCCCCTTCCCGCGGCAGCCCCAGCATTTTGTTCTGCAACTCAAAGCCAAGTTTCTTTGGCAGGGAAAGGGGTACAGGTGTTGGGAACCACATGTCCCCCAGCTCAGGGGGCTCTTCTGGTGCCATGGGGGAGTTCTGCCAACATGGGCTTCTCCACTGGATAATTTCAAGAGGAGAAACCATGGACAGGCTTTCCAGCCCAGCATCATCTCAGCCAAGGACACACTTACCCAGTCTCCAGCCCAGCCCCCCCTGTGCAACTCTGGGGGGTGCAGGAGCTGCATGGCACACAGCTTTGGCTGCACTCTGTGGGTTTTGGATGGAGCTTACCATGAGCATACCTTGAGGAGCTGCACACACACACCCCCCGCATCGAGGTGGACTGCAAAAACCACACAGCAAAGCTGTAGCCTTCACCCCAATCCAAGTCACCAAGAAGCACAGGCATGGCAGTGCAGCTACATCGGTCCAGAAGAGAAATTTGGGAGGAAAATCACATTTCAGTCAAATAAAGGAAATGTACTTTGAAGGATTTTATTCAGGATAGTTTGGATTTATTCCTGACAATAGTTCTGGAAGCAGGAGTTTGTGATGGAAGTCTTTGGAGACCAACAATTAGAAAGAGGCAACTCAAACAGCCAGTGCAAACATCCATAGGATTATGTATACGATAATTCACAACAAATTGTAGAAGGAGATTTAGGTACAAAACCAAAACCTGAAAAAGCAACGTCATAAATACCTGCCCCGTTTGCCTGCTCGAAACAAGGACATGTGCTTTCCCTCAGGTGCTTCCAGGCAGCACACTCTGCCCAGGGTCTCGGTGGCAAAGAACCTCTTCTTGGCCTCGCAGGACAGGGAACAAGCCCAGGATTCTCACTGCACTCGTCCCAGACAGCCAAAACTGTCTTTTCTAGCGTGTGCTGCTTGCTATCTGTCAGTTGCTATTTTGGACTTTCTAGATAAGGAGTGTGGTCAACTGTACCCAGAAGCACAAAGCAGAAAAGCTCTTGGGACGAGTTGCCACCACCAGACCTGAAACAATCCATCGGTTATTTCTGCACTGGCTGGCACAGCTGAACAGTCTTCAAGACGAGCCCAAACAGACTTGCAGGGCAGAAATATCATTGGAGGTGCCAAAGGTGAGCTCAGGTATGAGCTCAGAAGAACAGCTCAGGAACAGGTCCAAAAAGCAGTCTGGAGCACACGGCTGCACAGGAGCTGGGGAAAGCAGAGCTCTGCCCGGGTGTTTCGGGGTCAGGAGCCACAAATTCCCCCAGTTCTCCCAGGCGTCCAGCACTGTCTCTGCTCCGTGTACCACCAGCCAGGACCAAGGAAAATAAAGACCTGAAGGCTGTGAGCCTGGAGGAGGAGTGAGACGCAGCTACGTGTACTGCAGGAACGGTAACCCAGTTACTATTTCCCCCTCTTGTTTATATCCCACAGCGTCTGTTCTCATCTCACAGCTCCTCAATGACAAGTATCCCAAGTGAGCATGAGAGGAGCAAAGCTTCTCACAATTAATGGGGGGCTGCTTGGGCCTTGTTGCCCCTGCCTTGTTCATGCAACATGAGGAACAAGCGAAGCATCTGGAGGAGACCAGAGACCACGTTGCAGGGGAGCCCAGGCTGCCATCCTTCTACCTCAACCCCAGCAAAGTCAGTGCAGGGCTGAGAAAGGACACTCGGACCACAGCCTGCTGTCACCTACTCCTCCATAAGCCCAAAATTTTGCAAATCCTAAGAGCAGGACTTGGTCTCTGCAGTGAATCACTACAGCAGGTTGACTTTGGCCACAACCTGCTTGCAGCCCATGCTGGAGTACTGCTTGTCCCCTGTAGTGTAGTAACTGAGCTGACTCGCTAAATTTTCGATGTGCTTCTGGTCGGGATACAGCCCTTCCCTCCTCATTTCCTCTAGGAAGCAGTTTATGACGTGAGTCTTCTCCAGAAGAACAAACGGGATGATGTCTGCAGACTTCCAGAGAGGGTGGGCATCAATCAGTATAGGCTGGACGATGCTGATCAGTTCTTCAGCTCCCCTTTGCTGATGCAGAAGCTCAGCAGATGCATTCTGGATAACAAACTTTGTTATTTCACTACCTCCTATGTTGCTTATTAAAATGTAGATGGCATTGAGGAACTCATTGGTTTGATTGGGTTCAAAGAATCGGCTGAGAGTATCCAGCAGGACTGGAGACATGAGTTCAACCTCATCCAGAATAAACAGTGGTATCTTCTCTTCTATTTCTGCTCTTGTAACCATGTCAGAAATCTTCTGAGACAAATCTATTTCACAAGTAAGAGGAGCCACCCCACTGGGGCAGTGATGCATAACAAAGTACTGAAGCACAAAGTCATTGTCCATGACAGAACGAAAGTGTTTGGCCAGCAGCCAGCCAACATGACTCTTTCCAACTCCTGTCGGGCCATTTAAAGAGATTACTAGAGGCTTGTTGTGTATGTGCGTAGCCAGATAGTCTTTCAGTAATTCCATAATACTTTCCACAGCAACCTTCTGCCCAAATACTTCCCGGTGCATTGTTTTTTCCAAACCATCTAGGTCATATTTTTGGAGGTTATCATCCAGGTTCTCTATTGCATTGAGAATCTGGAAGAAGATAATGACAATGAGCAAGAGGAGGCAGCGTTTTGCCTTGCTTTTCTCCTCTGTTGGAAGGTATCTTTTTGTTTTATCTGGATACAGGACTATCCTAGATTTTCTGCGATTCTTTTTCTGCCTGCATTTTTTCATTGCATACTGCTCCACAGATGTGTCAAAGGTAAAGTACTGGGAACTTTCAAAGCCTGCCTCATTAAGGAAGGACATGGAAGGGCCGTACAGGCTAGTTCGGTTCAAGGAAAGCTGCCTTTGAAGCAGCCTTGTATGGACAAGCTCTGAAGACTTTTCTCGAGAGAGCTCTAAATGCAGGCGGCTTTTCTTTTGCAGCCGGTATCGTCGTCGCAAGCGGATGATTGCCCGCAAGGGAGAAGAAATAGAAGACATTTTCTTTGAAGCAGCAGGGATTTCAGCATCCAGTACTTCTTCCCCGTCAGTCTCATAGCAAGATGCCTCTCCTTTTGCATCCCCCTCAGCACAGGGCATTTCCCCTCCTCCATCACTGTCAGTGCCGGGCATCTCTCCTTCCACACTGCTCTCAGCACAAGGTGCCTCTTCTTTTGCGTTGGTCTCAGCCCCGGACATCTCTCCTCCTGCATTGCTCTCCGCACTGGGCACCTCTCCTTCAGTATCACTCTCCGCACCGGGCACCTCTCCTCCCTCGGCAGCAGAGGACACCTCCCCATCCACCTCAGCAGAGGGCAGCTCTCCATCCATCTCGACTGGTTCTTACAGCCCATTCACATCATCTTCTTTGTGAAAAGCAAAAGAACAAAGTAAAATCAATTTGGAAGACCAGAAAGTGACCAATAACAGGTTAGACAGATACCTCACTTGCTAACAGACAGAACCATTACCTGGCAATAACAAATGGCAATGGTAAGGCAGCAGAGAGACTTTCAGACCTAAGCTGATTTTCTGGAAGATGCTCTAGATGTGCAAATCTATGGATGAAATTCAGTGTAAATAAATGCTAATTGATGCATATCACAAAACCAACCCTGCCTTCACATACAGAAGGAAATCTCAGAGCTGGCTGAAGCCAGAGCTGGGGGCTCTGCTACGTGCTGCCATGAGCAAGAGGCAGAACCCTGGGCAGACCGACCCATGCACTGAACCTGAGCTTCCCAGTCCTATTTCCTTACATCTGCTGGATTTAAGCAGGACACAAACCCACCCCTCCACACCCGCATACGTGCACACACACATACACACTCCTATAGGAACAGCCACCCGTACAGCTGGTGTGGGGTGTGGGCGCGTAACCTGCTATGAAAATGCTCTTGCCACGCAGGTTGTGGTGGCACAGCGTCACCCTGGGGGATTCTTCCCAGCTGATGGGTATGCCAGGCAGTGCCAGTCACTGCTGGCAGGGAGAGGAGGTGAGGGCAGCGTCCCCAGGCTGCCCCAGGACAGGAGGCACTCAAACAGATTGCAGAGAATGAGCGCGGCTGTGACTAAGCCTGCCAGCAGCACATGACTGTGGGAAGAGGAGCGGGGCTGCCCCATTGCACCGCAACCCTCCTACCCCCACAGTCCTTCCCTGCCCCGTGTGCCCATGCACTCACACCCTGGCCACTTGGCAGATGCTGTGCCGTTCCCACACGAGACCCCGGAGCCACGCAGGAGAGTGCAGGGACATGAGCATCCCTGGGAATAACCTTCTGGATGGAGAACGCATGGGCAGACCTCAGTCAGTGAACTAGGAAGAAGAGGAGAGGCCACGTGGCAGCAGCGGGATGCAATGACAAGGGGTACAGATTCGGGGGGCAAGCCACAGGGACAACACAGCCCTCCAGCCCTGGATGCAGCCACACGGCACAGGACCCCACGCACGACCACCTCCACGTGCCACAGCACCAGGAACGGATCCATCCTTGCCTGGCACGAAGGCAGTGGTGACAGAAGCCCTGTCATGGTGGGAGGGCATTTCCCCACCGCCTCTGGACTGCGGCAGCGCTGACGCAAGGGACAGTTTGCTGCTGTGACATCGCCAGCCCTGAGAGCAGGAAGCCAGCACGGGCAGAGCAAGGCAAGCCGCTTTCACCAGCCACCCAGGAAAATCAAGCCTAGGTCTGGCCGTAAGCACCACATCCCTGGTGAGGAGGAGGAGGAGGAGGAGGTTCCCAAGAAAGGTTTGTTATTAACTCGTTTTGGCACAGCAGGAAGTCACCAACCTGCAAAATGTCACGCTCCAGCGAAGGTTTTACTTCCCCTGCCATGAGGCTGACGCAGGCGGCCGCCCACCGGCACATAGCGAGCAAAAGGGCGGCCGGGGATGCTGCGTGGGGAGTCACA